>JASDDO010000004.1:77591377-78241734 GCA_030015575.1 Agapanthus africanus | reverse complement strand
TTCAGAAAAGACTTGAGATTTTAAAAATGCATATTCGGCTTATGTTATTTAAAACTACTTGCTTTAAAACATGTTTTCTTCACTTCTTTCTTAAAATGGTTTAGATTTCTGGGAATTCTTGGCTTACTTGAATTAGTTGGGGTCCTATAGCTTCTTATGATTCAAGTGCCAGTCACGTGCCATTTCGGGTCGTGACATAGTGCCCAACATCGGCACTCGAAAACATCATGAAATACTCGTGTCCAACATCGACACGCAAATACTCATCTCTCAGGCGCCGCATACCAAGATCGGCCCTCAATATATCTCATGTCATAACCCCCAAACGGTATCTTCCGGATATCCGTCGGGCTCTATAGTATCACCGGTAGGTAGTAGTCCCTTTCAAAAAAATAAAATATTATTTTTGGGAAATTTTTACAGTTTAATAATAAAATATTGAATATTTTAATAAGGCGGTACAATTAAATACCGATAAATGGGGAAAATTTTGGAGAATTATTGAAATTATTTAAAAGAGGGTGTTTTATGTAATTTATGTAAATTTTAAGTTTTTATGATTAATTATAAGCTAATTTAGTGCTAATCGCGATTAAAAATCGCTAATCGGATTTTTAGCATATTTGTGCAAAACATTCACCATATCTTTTTTTTCACTTGTTACATATTCTTAGGGCTTTCCTACATGTTTTATATCATGGTTGTGGAATTATTAGAGAGGGGAAAAGAAAAGAAAAGAAAAAGGAAAAGAGTATTATAATAGGTATGGGTGAGAAAGAGAAAGGTGAGGGTTTAGGCTGACTTTGGCTTGAGCCATCCCCTCTTCTTTTGTTCACTCATTTTCCTCTCTCTCTTCTATCTACTTGCTGCTGCTGCTGCCGCCTCATTCTCTCCCCCTCTCTACCTCCTCAAATCACCCCATTTCATCTCCAAAACAAACTCAAAACCTAAATATCATTTCATTAAATAGACGCACAAGCTCAAAGGAAACACATTGGACCAAGAAAGAAGAGATTTTGAGGATTTTGAGCAACTCAAGAATTTTCTTGAGTTGCCAAATGAGGTATTTTCTGAACCATAAGCTTAGTGTTTCCATTACTTTTACCTCCATGTTAGATTGGAACCGATATCGTGTGATTTGGGTGAAGTTTGAAAACTCTAGTTAGGGTTATTGGAAATTGAAAGTTGTGATGGGTAATTAAGCTCAGTAGAGGCCACACAAACCCCCTAGTGCTAGAATTAAGACCTAAACTAGAGACTAGAACCCCGGAATACGGATTTAGAAAAGCCGATATCGGGAGATTGTGGAATCTGTGAGCGTTAAATAAAATCTTCTATCACCCCGAGACTCTGAAAATCATTTTGTGAACACAGAGAGATGTGCTGGCATCCAGGAAGCTAACCCCAAAACCCCAGACTCTATCTCCCATTGCAGGCCGCCAATTAATTCCTTCTGGCCGCAATTTGCGGCCAGAGCAGGTTAGAAATGGTTCGTTTTTGTTCCAGGGCCTTATCTCCAGTAAAATAGACCCTTGGAATATGCAAAATTGACCAATTTGACCTAAGGTAGAATCTGGGACCCTTTTCTATAGTTGCTGTTTTGATTCGTGTTTTCGTATTCGTATTTTAAATTCTGGATTTGTATAATTGCGTTTTACCTCGATTACTTGGCGTTTGTATGACGATATTGAGGATTGTTTGATAGTTTTGAAAGCGTACCTATAGGTTCTAACCTATAAGCTTTTAAGCGTATCGTTTTGGTTTTCGCGTGTCGTTTTGGTTTCGATTTGGTTTTAATGCGATGCGATACGTGTGACATGTAGGTACCCCAATGATGATTCGAGACGATGAAGAAGATGAAGGCGACATCGACACCGACACGCAGGATTCAAGGTAAGTAGATTATATCTACGGGGGAAGTCGGGTGGATGGCGTTTAGCACCCCCGCAGTTCGATATTTAGTATAACATATATATATATATACTATACATGATAGATTATTGTGTGTCGTGGATATTTGAGATGAGATTAGGTGTACTGTGGTTAGATTAGGGCGTAGGAGTAAATTAGTATAGTTCCTAGTTGCGAACCCTAGAATAGGATTACACCCACACGCACACACATGCTTGCTTGCTATACTTATACCGTGATGATGAGGATAGTGGATGATATTTGGAGATGAGTCGATGATATTGGGCATGGTGCCATGAGATCGGTGATATATTGTGATTCGTATTTGGGATACGACATGAGATTGTAGCGGGCCTTTGGGCCTGTGTTTCGCACACGCATTTATATTTATATAGATGGTATCGATTTGTACTAGACTTAGACCAGTACCCCAGATCATGTGATATGATGATAATGATACCTGATAACTGATGAGATGAATGTGATATTGACCCGCACCCAGCTATTGTGGATGTCGTACGATGAATTACCGTACGAGCTTTATTTGATGATAGATCCGCACTCATGATTTGAGGATGTCATATGATATTGTATCATACGCGGTACCTCTGAGGCGGGATCACCGACTATTATATATATATATATATATATATATATATATATATATATATATATATATCGACTCAGATTTAGATGGTTTCCATACCCCTCCTGATTGACTTGTTAGTAAGAGCTGTAGTTTTGCTAGTATATGTTAGGCTAGGCCGATGTCATACCTATTTCAAAAACTAACGAATCGGGAATATTTTAAAGACAGGAAAAAGGGATTTTACGGATATTCTCAAAAGACACATCTTTTCGTAAAAACACCGTAGCCCTTATTTTACAAAAAAACCCGATTCGTCTTATTTCAAAAGGCAAACTGTATGACATTTTTATATTGATGCCTATGCGTCACTATTGCGTTTATTAGTCGATTTCTGCATATTCTTGTTATTCGCATCGCATTGCATGTGCAAATGGTTATTGTTAAATTAAAATCATGCTGTTAGGACACCAGCACCATTATCGATGATGCATATGTTCCACGTACACCTGCTTGGCGGCTCACACACTTCATCATCGATAATTGCCATGTCACTACACTGTAGTACTGTTGCATTAAGGATATGACCCTTTCATGGCATACTCGTGTACTTACATATTGTAAACTCATACTTGTGCACACATCTATTGTACATTCATACTCGTGTACCTACATATTGTACACTCATACTTGTGCACACATCTATTGTACATTCATACTCGTGTACCTACATATTGTACACTCATACTTGTGCACACATCTATTGTACATTCATACTCGTGTACTTACATATTGTACACTCATACTTGTGCACACATCTATTGTACATTCATATTCATGTACTAACATATGGTACACTCATACTTGTACACATATATATTTGCACATACATAGACGATTCTGGTTTAACTTGGAGATCTGGGGACCGCAAGATACTTTCTAAAACTGATTCATTTTAAAGAAGCGGTCTTCCTTAAATATGTGCATATTATTATTCCATGTTGCATGATATACTGATATGCTTACATTTCTTTTATATGTCGCATACATCATGCCTTCTGATTATACGCATTGAGATATGTTGTTTCCATGATATTTCTGGATTTGGGAACCGTGGGTATATTAAAGGAAGGTATGTATTGTTTTGAAAAACCCTGTTACTCTTGATATGATATTTCAGTGCGTCCTCCATGTGTTTTCTCGGTTCTGAGAGTGGCATGTGAAACCCGATTCGAGGAGCGGTAGGCACCATCTGCGGGTACATGGTGGACCCGGTGAGGTATCCCGGGGCAAGAAGACTCGTATATGTTAGACTGTGAGCCTGGCAGGGGAGTACTACCTACCGGTGATTGTGTTGAGCTCGGCGGATATCTGGGGGATACCGACCGGAGTTGAGAGATTAGATGGGCCGATCCAGACTGAGGGAGCCCTATGTATATAAGAATTTACGTGTCGATGCTAGGCACAGGTTTCAAGATGTTTTCGAGTGTCGATGCTTGACACTCAGGTTCCATGATTTGATATGTCGCGAGAGACACATGTTGATTTACATCCTCATACTTCCATGCATATGCTTTATGATATTTACATGCATGATGCTTATTGTCATTGGGTGACACGTGGACGAGATCCACACACATACATACATACATATAGTTGATATTGATGACATTGATCACATAGTTGGATGATATCGACATATTCATAAACTTCTTGATATAGTTGACATTGATTACATTGATCATACCTCATATTTATGCTATATTGCTACCTGAGGCACTGACACGAATTTTTGGTACTACACTTATGTATAGATGTTTAACCTAGCCACCTTATCATGCTTCGGACTTATTCATATTGAGGATATATTTTTACCGATTGTATTAACTTAGGATTATATCATACATACGATTTCTGCTCTGTGATGTTTTCTATTCACGAGTTGGCAACTCAACCCCGTTGTGCCACAGTTCTTGCAGGTTTTGCCTTACAGGTTCCATTGCGGCTTCTGGCACACTGCTTCCCTTATGGGTGATTTGCTTTGGTAGGTAGGTTCTTTTGCTTCAGATTCACCATTGTACATGTATCATTCAGTTGTATCTAGTAATTCCATTAACCAAACTTGTATATTGTTTCAGACTTAGAAAACCAGTTATTTCTTATTTCGACCTTAGAGTCGCGCGTTGTAGTATTATGGTTTTCATGCTGATTTTGAGTTTTCCTTTGAGTTTTGATCCTCGCCATTCGGCGTTGAATATTATACTACTTGCGTGGTTGTGACCGTCGATTGACGAAGAGCTAGCTTCCGCTTGGGGATGCCTTTTATCACTGCATATATATTATTCATGTTGTACCCCGTTTGGGGCCAGTATTTACAAAGGAAACTCTGCCGAAATTTTCAGAAAAGACATTGAGACTTTTAAATTGCCTATTCGACTTACTTATTTAAAAACCTTGTTTTTAAAACATATTTTCTTCACTTCTTAAAACTAGTTTTCCTTTATTTATCACCAAAAAATGGTTTTAGATTTCTGGGCTTTTGGCTTACTTGAGTTAGATGAGGTCCTATAGGCTTCATATGATTCAAGTGCCAGTTACGTGCTATTTTGGGCCATGACAAAGTTGGTATCAGAGCGCTAGGTTAACCTTGGTTCGAGTCTAAGTTTGACTATGCGGAGCCTAGAGCGTTTATATATATACGGAACTTAGGCTTGACCTTACGAAACTTAGACTTAGTCGAGGGGGTATTATACCCGAACTTTCGTCGCATAGGATGACCCTTGGTTGATGGAGTAGGTAGCTTGAGTAGAGTGATGTACCGTACGTATGTTCCGCGGCATACTTACGATACGCTACTCCGCTTAAGAAACCTTAGGATGTACATTTCCTTGCACAGTATTATATTCATTCCTATGATATATCCCCATCGATACTGGTTATGATTTTGCTGCCACGATTACACGGGCAGAGGGAGCTACGGCTAGAGTTGAGTCAGCACGAGCTCGTCACGGACGTGGACTGACCAGGGCGTGATTCCAGAGACGTGCGATTGCATAGAGGCTTCTTTTTATTGCGTTTTCGCGCCATGAGCGTTTGACAGGTCGTTTTACGAGATTTCTTGGACGTGCAGATCGGCACCAGAGGATCAGGCTACTGCAAGAGGCCAGCCAGGATGTGATAACCATTGATATATCGCTTATTCATGATGATTGAGGCGATGTTCAGCGTACAGACGAATGAGCCAGTTTTTGCTGCAATGACGAGGTATCGCCCAGATGTTGGAGCTACTACAGCATGAGTATATACTCAGAGATATGATGGAAGGTCGCTAGTCACCCGAGGAGGAACGACTAGGACATGTAGTTTGTTCGCTTACTCTGATGCGAGGTCATCAGATAGATTGATTCCAGCTAGAGACGACTTCACGCAGATTCGTTGAGAGTCGATAGAGACGATCGAATGTCAGAAACCCATTTCCAAGTTTAAAGTATTCGGAAGACAATGCAAGTAATGCTATGGACTCTCTAGAAGAATGAAACCCTAACTTGACGTAATGACCGTGGAACGCCTTCGAACCTTAGGGTTTACGGCAGTTTAGCGGTGCCATTTGTTAGGCTTGGGTTTGCCCTTCTACGGTTGGTCCACAGGTGTTGTGGTATGTACTAGAATACTATTAAACTGTACTCAAGATGTTGATCTCTTGGGGGATTATGAGGTTCTGACGAATCGATTGGACGGTTCGACATCATTCGGATATCAGGTGATGGGACACATTGCCTGGGAGACTCCAGATACGAGATAGCCGTTGGAGCGCAGTCCATGCAGCCACGAGAAGACGAGTCCGAATCATTCGACATTGGAGCAGAGTGGAGTAAAGAGTTCGCACGAGATTTCGACGAGATGATGTTCCACTCTGCTGACATCAGAGATGCGGTACGCATGCAGAGGCGTTGCTTATGGATATACCTTCCAGAAGGAGTCGCGACGAGTATGCAGCCGTTCCGGAACAAGAAACAGATATAGTAAAGGATGGTAACATCCGGGAAATTTGGCAGAAACGAGATTTGAGAGAGACCTTGACAAGACCTTTCTGGAATACTATACGAGAATACTTGGACTCAGGAGTGCTCATATTGCGCACACCCAGCAGGACAGAGTTCGGCATCGTCGACGAGATAGACCTCACCTAGATGCGTTGTGAATTGATCAAGAACGGATGGGTATGGAGTATATCGCCATAGATTGGGACGAGTTCCTGAGGACGTGTTCGGCTAGATATCTTCCACAGAGTGATGAAGATACCGAGTTCGTGATTTCGAGTCCATGTGAGAGACTTCGGATTGACCGTAGCCGAGAACATTTGCAGTGCGTAGATAGAGATATGACGTCGAAGTGGACGATGATACAGTCAAGCGGGACCAGAGGTTCGTGCGAGATGCTGACGAGCTATTATTACTCCCCATTAAGATTAAAGGTCAGATATGTCTATAGAGGCGTTGGGATGCGACCAACTTCCGAGGGAATGCTGTGCTGAGAACGCAGATGTCCAGAGAGAGAGAGAAGAGTTTATGCAAGAGTACCAGTCTCCGTACAGTTCGGCATAGGCGAGATTAGAAAAGACCTCGAGTAGGATTCCTTCCATGACACTGCTGCGATAAGATTTGCACCAGGATCAAATGTGTGATATGTATTCAGAGGACCAGAGGTTGGCGCCAGTGGCGTACTGCTTACGAGTGGCCGTGAGGATTGACCGATAGGTGACCAGAGAAGTGCCAGGACGGAATCGTCCCCGTTAGCACACCTGACAGAGCCGATGGGCCGATGGATCGCGAGATAGGTGATCCACAGAGAAGATAAGTACCCAGAGACAAAGGACGCAAGACCGTGAGCAGGAGGCAAGTAGATATCTTGCGCTGCTAGCATTGGATGCCCCGACACCTTCTCTACTTTGAAGGAGGATATATCGACGACGGTATTTATGATTTGTGATTTTGTGATTCGATTATCATGTATCCGTCACCTTGGATTTCGGTATTTTGGGCGATCTATTCGCATGATTTGGTCATGATGGCTGAGTTCCATGATATTTGTTTTCGTGCACCATGGTTGCACCTACGACTACTACAATATGGGGTTGCCCCTACGGACTCAGAAATCCATAGGGGCAAATATTTCTTGCCCCTACGGATTTATCCGTAGGGACACATCATTGTCCCTATGGTGCCTTACGTTCAAATTTTTTGTTTGGCCCTACGAAGCCGCAAACGGTGGACCAACGGTTATGTCCGTAGGGGCATATAAATAGGTTATTAATAAAAAAAGCACAGAAAAGTTATTCAACGTTCCCAAAATTTCTCTCTCTCACTCCCGTGCCTCTCATCGCATGTTCCCGCGCCTCGTCGCCACCGCGCTCCGCGCCTCATCGCCACCTCCGTCGGTCGTTCCTAGACATTCGTCGACTTCCCGCGCCTCGTCGCCACCTTCGTCGATCGTCTTCGAGCATCGATTTCTGTCATCTCCACAACCGCGCGCCCGGTTAGTAATTAAATCTCAAATTATTTTTTATTTTGATGATGTTAGGTCTAGGGTTCAGGCCAGGTTCGGGTAGGGGTAAGGGTTTAGCATCGGCATCGGGTTCGGTTAGGGTTAGGGTTCGGTTCTGGGGTTCGGTTGGGGTTAGGGTTGGGGTTGGGACTGGGGCTGGGCTGGGGCTGGTGCTGGGCTGGGGCTGGGGCTGGGGCTAGGGTTTGGTTGGGGTTGGGGCTGGGCTGGGGCTGGGGCTAGGGTTCGGTGGGGTGGGGCTGGGCTGGGGCTGGGGCTAGGGTTCGGTTGGGGTTGGGGCTGGACTGGGGCTGGGGGATCGCAGCCACGGTAGATGGTGGAGGAGCTGGGGCCGATCTTATGCTGGTCCACAATGTAGTCTCCGACGATGTTGCCCCAATTTCCATGGAAAAACGAGGAGACATGGGAAGAATTTGTGTCTTTCGTGTTGTAGTTTTTGGTGTCTTTAACCAAAAATAAATATTGATAATCAGAAACTACTGCTCAACAATTACTACATACAGATATTATCTTCAGACCGTAGAGCTATTATATTAATTATGAAAATTGTATTGCAATGTAGGATGCTGTAACAACTCGTTTGTATCCCTCATGCATGAAGTCAGCAAGTTGACACATTGAGTCACAATTATCTCTTCTCATAAATTCAGCACAAATTTTAGTTGTACAATAAAAAAATAGCTCAATATAATCCCTTATATCTCTTTGTAGATAAGTTGCTGCAACTATAGTGCCATCAATCAACAGGAGTAACTATCTTCTAGTAATTGAATTCTCAATTGAATCTATAAATTCTAAATTTTTGCAATAATTTAACCTGAAATCTCAACCCCAACTCAAACTAAATCGAAACATGTAGGAATTGTCAAATTTTAAAACAATGAAACGAAATTCGAAAAAATTTCTTAGAAAGACGATAGGTTTTCGTGAACATTGAAAGTGTAAGGACGTTCTTTACCTTCGATAGGGTTCGGATGGGGTGGGCTGGGGCTAGCTAGGGCTTGGGCTTCATCACCTGATATAGCGAAATACAAAGCGTACTTCGGTACACCCGACCTCATTGAGTTTCCTATTGAAGTTCCCGGTCAAACGGCATATGCATATTTTTATTCGCCATGAAATCCCAATTATCAAGCTACCGAGGACGAAAAGCCACCTTTGTTAGTCGAAAGTCATGGTAATAGACTTGTCATTATAGATCATATTCAATTGTTTTTCCTATCATTTTCTTGATCTAGATACTAATCAACTTGTTAATTAGTTACTGTTTTTATGACGTATTTGTCTATATTTGTTGACAGTGGCCTTTCTTTTGGATGAACATGTTTTTTTGATGCATGTTTCAGTCATGTGAATTCATATGTTGCGTATAATGCTTTATGATATCAGTTTCCTACATTTGTAGTTTTAATTGTTGATTTTTATAGATGAATGCCATTGCAATAATAGTTTTTGGTAGATGAATGCCATTGCAATGTAGGATGATCAGTTCTATCAATCTTGATCTCAATGGCTTAAAATCATGTTACACATATAACACGAATGTACAACAAACATATCATTAGAGAGTGATTCAAGATGTTCAAATTAAAACCAATATATGATACTCGATGATAATATGAAACCTTCATATTCTCATCGATACTCACATATGAAACTAAAGGCGCCACTTAGTCCTCGTCTATCGGTTAACATACATGCGAAGTTCGTCGTGACATAGAACTATATGAAGGTTGTTAAATATCGGATGGTATAGCTCGATACTATCAACCGTCGTATAGTCTATGCGACGAGAAGATTCAATCGTATGGTAATCGATAGATTTGTCCCGTGTGGACAAGTTAGGAATGTATAAAGCAAACACCTTCATTCACTTGTGTTTTCATCTGTTTCGAGATATTTCGTTGGTACTTTTCCGCTGGCTCTCCGCGTACAAAGATAGATTAGATGTTCATTTCAACGTTGTTTCACAGCTTTGAAATGATTATCTATTCTATTACAGTGTACTCGGAGAACAGTGGGGAGGTTCTTTCGAAATTTACTCGAAAGGTTGAAAGCACAAGTGATGGGTGTTCGCTCTATACATTCTTAATGGGATAGAAGCCTTACCCCCGACAGCCGGAACACACACATACAACAAGAATACACAACAAACGCATAATTAGAGAGTGATTCGAGATGTTCAAGTTAAAACCAATATATGATACTCGATGATAATATGAAAGCTTCATATTCTCATCGTTACTCATATATGAAACTAAAAGCGCCAATTAGTCCCCGTCTATCGATTAACATACGTTCGATAATTTATTCTTTTCAACGACAAACGCACACACAAAGCATATACACGGATTTTCTCATTTGTCAGTAACTATCCCGTTCTTATATTTCTCAATATAGTCACCATAACCTACAATTTATATGTTATACAGTCTAACATGGCCCATGAGTACGTCAGAGTTAAGGACTGGATGTATGTGGATTGGCAACAACGTATGCAACCTAAGTTTGTCGCAGGAGTTGCTGCTTTCATTGAATTTGCACGCGCACATAATAAGATCATAATAGAGAAGATTCTCTGTCCGTGCGATAGATGTGGCAATAAGTACTGGCAGAAGGTAGAATTGGCAGAGCTTCATATTGTAAAATATTGGGTTTACTAGACTTTATACAACTTGGAAATATCACGGGAAAGAAGAAGAATGCAGTAATGCGGTAGAAGAAGAAGGAGAACACGATAATGCGACAGGAGAAGAAGGAGAATTAGGTAATGCGGCAGAAGGAGAAGACGGTAATTTATTTCCATCAGAAGAAATGGAGGATATGGTAGAGGCTGCCCTAGGTGAATCTATTCGTACCGAAGATGACATTCCTTCCGGTCAAGGACCGCGTGCGGATAAATATGAAAATTTCATGAATGATGCTAGAAACACAATTTATGAGAATGCGAAGTATTCCACCCTCTCATGGTTCATCCAAGTTTTCCAGATTAAGTGCCTAACTGGATAGAGCAACAAGGCATTCACAATACTTCTTTCTTGAAAGATTCTATGCCCCCAGGAAATAACGTGCCCGACAGCTGGTACGGAGCCAAAAAGATGATGTCTGATTTGGGACTAAAGTGCGAGAAGATTCAAGCATGTCCTAAAAATTGCGTGTTGTACCGGAAAGAGAATTCAGATTTGAAAGAGTGTCCAACATGCAGAGAGGCCAGGTATAAGCCGAAAGATTCTGATAAGAAGCCTGATATACCTATCAAGATAGCACGATATTTTCCCATAACACAGAGGCTACAGAGTCTATTCAGGTGCAAGAAAACAGCCGAGGCAATGATTTGGCATCACCGTGCTCCTCCAAGTGAAGATGGAAAAATGAGTCATCGAAGAGATTCACCGGCATGGAAGGATTTCGATAGGAGGCACGCAATATTCAGTAGCGATCCTCGCAATGTCCGGCTCGAACTGGCTAGTGATGGCTTCTGCCCATTCAACTATATGGCTGGAAGTCACAGCACATGGCCCGTTGTAATGATAATTTATAATCTGTCGCCTTGGTTGGCTATCGACCAATCATACTTTATGATGCCTCTTCTTATCGACGGACCAAACTCACCGGGAAACAATATCGACGTCTATCTCCGACCTCTGATCGAGGAGTTGAATTCTTTGTTCATTGATGGTGTAGAGACATACGATGCAAACACAAATACAACCTTCATACTGTGTGCGGCTTTAATGTGGACAATTAATGACTTTCCTGCGTATAGAATGCTATCAGGTTGGTCCGTACATGGTCACAAAGCATGTCCTCATTGCCATGAACACACAACATCGAAATTCTTGAATTTTAGCAGGAAGGTTTGTTATTGCGGCCATCGACGTTTCCTGCCTCCAGACCATCCCTATAGGTTAGACACGGTTCACTTTAATGGTCATCAGGAGCTTCTTGGACCTCCATCCCCATTGTCCGGAGAGGACATGACTGCTCAATGGGATGGTTACAATAATGTGACCTTCGGGATGGATCCGACGAAACAGGTCAAACCACTTTTTTGGAATAAGTTAAGCATTTTCTTCGAGCTTCCGTACTGATCAATAAATTTAGTGCGTTATTGTCTGGACGTCATGCATATAGAGAAGGGAGTATCAGAGCACATACTCAACTTGCTTCTTTATAAAGACGGGAAATCGAAATACAACCTGAATGCTCGGATGGATCTACAGGTGTGGGGAATAAGAAGTGAATTGCACCCTAGACCGGTAGCGGGTAAACCAGGCAAGTTTGTACTTCCTAATGCCGCTTATCATATGTCACAACCGGAGAAGAAAAGATTCCTGCAGGTGTTGCATGATTTGAATGTTCCCACAGGTTTCTCGGGATCATTCAGCAAGAAAATAAAAATTGTGAAAGGCAAGATCGATGGGCTGAAAAGTCAGGATCACCATGTTATCGTGGAGCACCTTCTTCCATTAGCCCTCAGGACTTCTCTCCCCGAATCGGTTGGTCTAGTAATCAACGACCTATGTTGTTTTTTCAGAGAGTTGTGTGCTAAAATACTGAAGGTTGTGACGCTGGATAAACTAGAAAATTCTATTGCGTTGATACTTTGCAAGTTTGAGCGTATTTTCCCACCGTCATTCTTTGATATCATAATACACTTGACGGTTCATCTTGCAACTGAGGCTAAGTTATCCGGACCGGTACAATATCGATGGATGTATTCCGTCGAGAGGTACGTGTAATTTTTCGTTTCGCGCAATTTATAAATTTATTGTTGTCCTGTATGCCCGTATTTATTTATTCAACATATTTTCATTAGGTACCTCTACACTCTTAAAAAGTATATACGCAATAAAAATCGACCAGAGGGTTCTATCATGCAAGGTTATCTTCTTGATGAAGCAACCACATTTTGTTCCCGCTATCTGGACGAGAACATTGAGACAAGACTTAACCGGCCTCGAAGAATTCAAGACGGGCCATACGGTAAAGCCGAGTATAAGAGGGTAGACACTATGTTTATCAACAAGATATACCGGTTTATCTTGCTTAATTGCGCATGGCTTGAACAAATTAGAGAGTAAGTTTTTTTGGATTAATTGTTATATTTGTGTTTGTGTGTGTATGAAATGATATAATATTAATGTCACCATTATTTGTCGAAAACAGAATTCATTTTAATGAGGTACGTGAGGAGCATCCTGATTGGAACGAAGAACGATTAGAAAAATATCATCAGGATAATTTTTGTGATTGGGTCACAGATCATGTAAGTTATTCGAATAACATTTTATTGCTATCAGTTTTAATCTAAACTTGTATCGTTATGTATTTTTCGTAAAATTTGTTTTGTTAGATCCACGATCCGAACTTGTCTACATCATTTGAGAGTGATTCAAGATGTTTAGCTCAATTTCCTAGTATGGAGGTTGCATATTACAAAGGATTTGGTGTGCTTGGATACAAATTCGAAGTTAAGGACATAGAAACATCTAGAACCACTAAGAATAGTGGGATTGCGACGGTAGGATCGGACGGTGTGAATTATTATGGGTACTTAAATTGTATACTCGGCATCCACTATCCCGGACGATCAGAACCCTTTTAAATATTCCAGTGTACGTGGTACGATACGCGAACCGATACGGATAAGTGGAGAAGCAATCTTGGGACTTGGAAAGATGAATATGGATTGACCAGTGTGAACACACTTCGATTTTACTGTCAGGAAGATCCGTTTATCTTTCCGAACCAAGCGTTCTAAATATACTACTCACAGTGTTTGAAGCATCCAGGATGGAGTGTTGTATGCCGATGGAAACCAAGAGATGTCTACGATGTCCCAGAATTCGAGGACAGCGATGAGGATGAAGAGGAAAGAAGGCTTAGAGTGCTCCGACCGTCTGTTTCGAAGGACGGGTTGTCTTCGTCTGATCATGAAGTTACGTGGGTTAGAAATGACATCGACGATGAAATCCAAGTAGATATGTATAAAGCGCCCACGAAACGAAAAAGGTTATCGGTAATGTTATATTATTACTTCACAGTTTACGATCTATACATATATAGTTAATACTTTTAATGATTGTCTAATGCGTCCACGAACCGTTTATCTAGATTTGATGACGATGACAGGACCAGCGAGGGGCGGTAGGAGCTCCAGCCGCGGCACCGGCAGAGGCAGAGGCAGAGCGGTTATGCCGCCCAGAGAGTTGCGTAGGGAGCTTCAGAGGGCCGGTCTTGCACCCAGATCGGAGACCCCTTCGGATGCCTCCTTCCGAGTGGATTTTTCCACACCTCCAGGTATATTGCACGCATATCCATTTTGAATGTAATATTATAGATAGTCATGCATGTTTATGTCAAAATTACTTATATTGTCAATGTTTGATTGTCTAGTTGTTGGTGATGCGTCCACATCAGGGACAGAGGCCACTCCCGCTCCTCCAGGTATGTTTATATATCATATAGTGCATGTATATTGACTTAGAATGCTATATCATAAATATACACACATTCCTTTTGCTCTTGCTTAGATAGTAATTTTTATTATTGTCTAGCTGTAGGTGGTGACACCACCGCACCTGCGGGTATGTTTATATATCCTATAGTGCATGTATATTGATTTAGAACGTTATATTATTGATCTACACATTCTTTTTGCAATTATTTATATAATCTATTTTTAATTGTGTAATTATAGGTGGTGCGTCCACATCTGACGCAGGGGCCACTCCTGCCACTTTCGTACCCTCTGCATCGTCTGTAGGTTAGTATGAATAAATATAAAATATTTATTCATTTTACATATGCTCTATAGAATAAATATGAATTTCATGGAAATTTAGCGTCAATGTTGATTTTCTAGTTGGAGGGGATGCGTCCGCATCCGGGACACCGGCTGTTCCTCACCGGAGGAACTATCGTCCCGCTCGTGCTGCTGGCCGGGCCCAGGCTCGTGCTTTAGTCACCAGAGGTATATATCACAATTCAATTTTCGTTTAACCTTGATTTCTTAATACAACTTTATCTTAATATTGATTGTCTTGATATTTCTTGCAGACTCAGGGCCTCCCCATCCCCAGAGGGGGACTCGAGGCCCGAATCAATCCCATAGGCTGAAGCCTGACAGAGCTTGGGGGGAGGCAGCATTCCCCATCTTTTTTACCCTTGACTATCGCTATACCGGTCCTTATGCCGAGAAGTTCGGCCGGTATATGGGGGATGAGAGCCGACTCGTGAAGAACTATCCAGTTCACGTTGAGTGGGGCGAGCGGCACCGGCGCTCATTCGCCCTTTTCTTTGACCAGGCTCGGGTTTTAATATATGTTTTCATTTGATTTATCCAATATATTTATTATTAACACTTGCAATTTAATAACAATGTTATTTTTGTATTTTCAGTCGGATTACGATTTTCAGCCTGTACCCGACCCTGATCACCCTGGGAGGGTGCTCGACCTTCATGCTCTGTACAATGGCTTGATGAAGAACATGCAGACCAAGGTCCGATACAACAGGAATGAGCTGAAGGCCGACTGCTACTCCCTGTGGATGGCGACCCCCGAGGCAGAGAGAGCGGCCCTCCTATCTACTCCGGCCTTTGCGAGAGTCGACGTAGAGACATGGCCTCTATTTTGCGAATATTTCGACTCTCAACGCAAACAGGTATATATTTTAAATGTAATTCATTGTTTAGGATATAATTTATTTTTTTGTGTTCCTTAATTAGAAAACTAAATATGAATGCGTTGTGCAGAAATATGCCGCTCAAAATAAAGAGAATAGGAAGTCGGCGAAGAGGGGTCACCCCAATTACACAGGTGGCTCGAGGAATATTACTCGAGCCATAGAGTTATCGGTAAATTACAATAGACCGACCTTTGTGATATAATGCAATATTAAGAGTTATTTTCTAATATATCTAATATTAAGAGTTATTTTCTAATATTACAGATAGCTCAGACCCTGGCGCAAGGTGGTACACCGAGCGTGTTGTCCGCATATCTTGCCGTCCACGGCACCTCGATAGATCCCGCCACGGGCGAGCTTCGATATCCCAACGTCGCTACCCAGGAGTATTGCGTAAGTGTTAATATTTATTCAACCCCTATTTGAAATTTTAGTTTTGGAAGGTTAAAATTTAAATTTTATACTTATACTTTACTGCATAATTTGGGTGTAGAAGCGGGTGGTTGAGCAGGCCGAGGCATCGGAGATCGATTTTACCGGACAGAGCGATCCGAGGCTGCTGACCCCAGTCCTGGACGCCGCACACGGAGGGCACCACAGAGGTTGGGAGAGAGGCCGGGGACTGGGCCCTAGCAGGGCCCATATGAGGTTGGACTCCACCCCGGCGGTTACTTCCTCCGTCTCCAGTGAGCGACGTGTCCAGCAGGAACTGGAGAGCTTGAAGGCCACCGTTCAGGAGTTGAAGGAGATGCCGGTATGTATACTACTTAATAGTAAAATATCATGTCATATTATAGATATCAACATATCCAATATTAGTACATAGCCTGAGCTTATTTGGTTGTAGACTTTTCTTTGATTAATCATACACACATATCTAATTAAAATAAACTACGGTTTTCCAAACTAGATATCCAAATGGGGTTTTGAAATAACTTGATAATGATACGAATTCGAATAATACACAGTTCTTACACGCTTATTAGACACGTTAGGTCCAGACGCGACAGGGTACATCGGCCGAGCCTCCATATGCATCTCCTTCGGCTGCGGCTCCACAAGCCACAACATCGGCTGCGGTTCCGCAGACAGCTCCTATAGCTCCACCGCCCACTCAGACTCGCGCATCCGCGGTTCTGTAAGCCACTACCTCAACGGCGGCTATGCAGACCACATCGCCCGTTACACAGCCCGCTCAGACTCCCGCACGCTCCGAATTGCATGATTTATTGACCGAGGAGCAGGCGCGCCAGATTCTAGCGTTTATCAGAGGTGGAGTAGGACCGAGCAAGGGTAGCTTTTTGATTCTTATTTTTTGAAACATGTATTTATTTATAAGATACATATTGTACTACATTTTGGACGATATTGATATTGGTGGTCCTACGGTGTTTATATTTATATCATATTATGTTTTTTGGTTTCTTTCGTATATTATATGCGTGAGATGTGATTATGAATATTGCGATATATGTTGTGTGATGATTACTTTTATATTTGATCGATGTATATATTATTGTGCACAGGGCAAGAAAAAAATAGGCAGCCCTTTTTAAAAAAAAACCGATAATATGTACCTACGAATTAATCCGTAGGTACAAACGTTGCCCCTACGGATTAAACCGTAGGGGAAAAATATCAGGATAACTGATATTTCCCCCTGTGATCTCAGTATCAGGGGGGTTGAGCTTGCCCCTACGGATATATCCGTAGGGACAAACAAATGCCCCAACCCAGTTATCCGTAGGGGCAAAATATCAGGAATCCTGATATTTTGCCCTACGAATAAGTACCTACGCATGTATCCGTAGGGGCTATTACTTGGCCCTACGGATTAATCCGTAGTTATACGTAATCTATTTTAAAAAATCATAAATAAAATAAATTTGTTGCCCCTACGGCCTATTCCGTAGGGCAAAAGGGACCTACACAGAACTCTGTAGGGGCAAATATTTGTCCGTATGGGAAAGTTCAAGGCTTCGACTTGCACCTATGGAGTTTGTATCTACAGGGTATTTTCTTGTCCCTACGGCTGTATCCGTAGGGGCAGTGGTTTGCCCCTACGGATAAATCCGTAGGGGCAACCCTTATTTATAGTAGTGTACCGGGCATTTATATCTTGCGCATAGTTATTACACTTGAGATGTGTTTTATACACCGTTGTGTTGATTTATGACTTGTGCACAGTTATTGCACCTGATATCGTTTTCATGCCTTGGCTGCACATGCTTATGACTTCATGGATTTTATACAGTGAGTTTATTTTGTGTATATGATACGCACACGATTTGAATTTTGCACTCGGTATAGCTTATATGTGCTTGTAGTGCATTGATATGTGTTTTGTGCACGCAGTTGCACATGTTTATGATTTTTACACCTTGGTACACTCGGTGTTACTATTTACGCATTTGAGTTATTGGTTGGGTTTTGTGCACAGGATGCACCGGTTTTATATTTCGTGCGTTTGTCGCACCAGTTTTATGCTTCGTGCGTTTATCGCACTAGATTTATATTTCGTGCCTTTGTTGCACCGGGTTTATATTTTGTGCACTACGATTGCACCTGACTTCGATCTGATGTCATTCGATATGTTGATTTTGATTCTGATATTGATGTTGATTTCCTGCACTCCGCGCATTTGATTGGACTTGCGCATGTTAGACGCTTGATATTGGATTTCGTGATTTTATACATGTTGAGTGCGCATGATTTAGATTTTATTCATGCATGATGGATGCACCTGATTTGGATTTTCGCGCATGTTGAGCGCAAGCTTTGAGATACGATTTTGGTGCACACCCGATGCACCGATTCGGGATTCTTCGTGCATGTTAGATGCACCTGATTTTGCTGTCAAGCACACACGTTGCTTATGACAGATGTCTCATGCACACCCGTTGCCCCTAGATGTTGTTTCTGTGCACATGTATGGCACATATATGGATTTTGATTTCCATGCGCACCAGACGCACAGGGTATTCTTATAAACATTTTGGGATTGATTCCTTATGGAGCAGTACGTTTTTATGATATTTGCTATATGTTTTCGTACTGAGCAGGACTAGTCAGAGGACAATACCTGATATATTTTGCATGCATTGATAGTTATCGAATGGATTTCCAAAGAGGGAGCTATAGTCTCAGTATTTACCTACGTGTCTGATATGACACGAAACATTTAAAACAAGGAAACCCTTCTAAATTGTTTTCAAAACGACGGAACGTATATATTAAACAAAGATATATACACATATGGTTATTTTCTTACAATAGACGGCCGCCACTGTGCAGTGTTATGCGCATCGCACAGCGACTTAAAAGGGTTTGTCATGCCTTTCCTTCAGCTATTTACATGTATAGATTTGATGTCTACATGTATAATTCTGATATATATATCATATTAGTTTTGTTTTGGATTTGACCTTTGTGTCTTTACCATGACTCCGATGATTGCGGGATGCTTGACGGAGTTTTTATTTTGAGTTATCTGCCCATTGTTTTTGTGCATGCATTGCGCTATGATGTGTTTTATGCATTGATGATTTCGGAGCCCCGACGACTTAGTCTTTTATTGAAATGTTTTAGAATTTGGGGGTTTAAAATTTAAATTCGGGGACCGAATTTCTTTAAGGGGGAAGATTGTAACATTTCAAAAAAATAAAATATTATTTTTGGGGAATTTTTATAATTTAATAATAAAATATTGAATATTTTAATAAGGCGGTGCAATTAAATACCGATAAATGGGGAAAAATTTGGAGAATTATGAAAATTATTTAAAAGAGGGCGTTTTATGTAATTTATGCAAATTTTAAGTTTTTATGATTAATTATATGCTAATTTAGTGCTAATCGCGATTAAAAATCGCTAATCGGATTTTTAGCATATTTGTGCAAAACATGCACCATATCTTTTTTTTCACTTGTTACATATTCTTCAGGCTTTCCTAAATGTTTTATATCATGGTTGTGGAATTATTAGAGAGGGGAAAAGAAAAGAAAAGAAAAAGGAAAAGAGTATTATAATAGGTATGGGTGAGAGAGAGAAAGGTGAGGGTTTAGGTTGACTTTGTCTTGAGCCATCCCCTCTTCTTTTGTTCACTCATTTTCCTCTCTCTCTTCTCTCTCCTTACTGATGCTGCTGCTGCCTCATTCTCTTCCCCTCTCTACCTCCTCAAATCACCCCATTTCATCTCCAAAACAAACTCAAAACCCAAATTCCATTTCATTAAATAGATGCACAAGCTCAAGGGAAACGCATTGGACCAAGAAAGAAGAGATTTTGAGGACTTTGAGCCACTCAAGAATTTTCTTGAGTCACCAAATGAGGTATTTTTTGAGCCATAAGCTTAGTGTTTCCATTACTTTTACCCCCATGTTAGATTAGAACCGATATCGTGTGATTTGGGTGAAGTTTGAAAACTCTAGTTAGGGTTATTGGAAACTGAAAGTTGTGATGGGTAATTAAGCTCAGTAGAGACCTCACAAACCCCCTAGTGCTAGAATTAAGATCTAAACCAGAGACTAGAACCCCAGAATACTGATTTAGAAAAGCCGATATCGGGAAATTGTGGAATCTGTGAGCGTTAAATGGAATCTGCTATTACCCCGAGACTCTGAAAATCATTTTGTGAACACAGAGAGATGTGCAGGCACCCAGGAAGCTAACCCCAAAACCCCAGACCATATCTCCCATTGCAGGCCACCAATTAATTTCCTCTAGCCGCAATTTGCGGCCAGAGCAGGTTAGAAATGGTTCGTTTTTGTTCTAGGGCCTTATCTCTAGTAAAATAGACCCTTGGTATATGCAAAATTGACCAATTTGACCTAGGGTAGAATCTGGGACCCTTTTCTATAGTTGTTGTTTTGATTCGTGTTTTCGTATTCGTATTTTAAATTCTGGATTTGTATAATTGCGTTTTACCTCGATTACTTGGCGTTTGTACGACGATATCGAGAATTGTTTGATGGTTTTGAAAGCGTACCTATAGGTTCTAACCTATAAGCTTTTAAACGTATCGTTTTGGTTCTCGCGTGTCATTTTTGTTTCGATTTGGTTTTAATGCGATGCGATACGTGTGACATGTAGGTACCCCTACGATGATTCGAGACGATGAAGTAGATGAAGGCGACATCGACACCGACACGCAGGATTCAAGGTGAGTAGATTTTATCTACGGGGGAAGTCGGGTGGATGGCGTTTATCACCCCCGTAGTTCGATGTTTAGTAAAGCATATATATATACTATATATGATAGCTTATTGTGTGTCATGGATATTTGGGATGAGATTAGGTGTACTATGGTTAGATTAGGGCGTAGGAGTAAACTAGTAAAGTTCCTAGTTGCGAACCCTAGAATTGGATTACACCCATACGCACACACATGCTTGCTTGTTATACTTATACCGTGATGATGAGGATTGTGGATGATATTTGGAGATGAATCGATGATATTAGGCATGGTGCCATGAGATCGGTGATATATTGTGATTCATATTTGGGATCCGACATGAGATTGTAGCGGGCCTTTGGGCATGTGTTTCACACACACATTTATATTTATATAGATGGTATCGATTTGTACTAGACTTAGACCAGTACCCCAGATCATGTGATATGCTGATAGTGATACCTGATAACTGATGAGATGAATGTTATATTGACCCGCACCCAGCTATTGGGGATGCCGTACGATGATTTACCGTACGAGCTTTATTTAATGATAGATCCGCACTCATGACTCGAGAATGTCATATGATATTGTATCGTACGCGGTACCTCTGAGACGGGATCACCGACTATTATATTATATATATATATATATATATATATATATATATATATATATATATATCGACCCAGATTTAGGTGGTTTCCATACCCCTCCTGATTGACTTGTTAGTTAGAGCTGTAGTTTTGCTAGTATATGTTAGGCTAGGCCGATGTCATACCTATTTCAAAAACTAACGAATCGGGAATATTTTAAAGATAGGAAAAGGGATTCTACGGATATTCTCAAAAGTCGCATCTTTTCTTTAAAACACCGTAGCCCTTATTTTACTAAAAACCCCGATTCGTCTTATTTCAAAAGGCAAACTGTATGACTTTTTATATTGATGCCGATGCGTCACTATTGCGTTTATTATTCGATTTCTGCATATTCTTGTTATTCGCATCGCATTGCATGTGCAAATGGTTATTGTTATATTAAAATCATGCTGTTAGGACACCAGCACCATTATCGATGATGCATATGATCCGCGTACACCTGGTTGCAGGCTCACACACTTCATCATCGATAATTGCCATGTCACTGCACTGTAGTACTGTTGCATTCAGGATATGACCCTTGCATGGCATACTTGTGTACCTAGATATTGTACACTCATACTTGTGCACACATCTATTGTACGTTCATACTCGTGTACCTACATATTGTACACTCATACTTGTGCACACATCTATTGTATATTCATACTCGTGTACTTACATATTGTACACTCATACTTGTGCAAACATCTATTGTACATTCATACTCATGTACTTACATATGGTACACTCATACTTGTACACATACATATTTGCACATACATAGACGATTCTGGTTTGACTTGGAGATAGATCTGGGGACCGCAAGAGACTTTCTAAAACTGATTCATTTTAAAGAAGCAGTCTTCCTAAATATGTGCATATTACTATTCCATGTTGCATGATATACTGATATGCTTACATTTATATTATATGTCGCATACATCATGCCTTCTGATTATACGCATTGAGATATGTTGTTTCCATGATATTTCTGAATTTGGGAACCGTGGGTATATTAAAGGAAGGTATGTATTGTTTTGAAAAACCCGGTTACCCTTGATATGATATTTCAGTGCGTCCACCATGTGTTTTCTCGGTTCTGAGAGTGGCATGTGAAACCCGATTCGAGGAGCGGTAGGCACCGTCTGCGGGTACATGCTGGACCCGGTGAGGTACCCCGGGGCAAGAAGACTCATATATGTTAGACGGTGAGCCTGGCAGGGGAATACTACCTACCGGTGATTGTGTTGAGCTCGGCGGATATCTGGGGGATACCGACCGGAGTTGAGAGATGAGACGGGCCGTTCCAGACTGACGGAGCCCTATGTATATGAGGACTTACGTGCCGATGCTAGACACTGTTTTCATGATGTTTTCAAGTGTCGATGCTTGACACTCAGCTTCCATGATTTGATATGTCGCGAGCGACACATGTTGATTTACATCCTCATACTTCCATGCATATGCTTTATGATATTTACATGCATGATGTTTATTGTCTTTGGGTGACACGTGGACGAGATCCACACACACACATACATACATACATATAGTTGATATTGATAACATTGATCACATAGTTGGATGATATCCACATATTCATAGACTTCCTGATATAATTGACATTGATTACATTGATCATACCTCATATTTATGCTATATTGCTACCTGAGGCACTGACACGAGCTTTTGGTACTACACTTATGTATAGATATTTACCCTAGCCACCTTATCATGCTCCGGACTTATTCATTTTGAGGATATATTTTTACCGATCGTATTGACCTAGGATTATGTCATACATACGATTTCTGCTCTGTGATGTTTTCTATTCACGAGTTGGAAACTCACCCTCGTTGTGCCACAGTTCTTGCAGGTTTTGCCGTACAGGTTCCATTGCGGCTTCTGGCACATTGCTTCCCTTATAGGTGATTTTCTTTGGTAGGTGGGTTCTTTTGCATCAGAACCACCATTGTACATGTATCATTCAGTTGTATCTAGTAATTCCATCAACCAAACATGTATATTGTTTCAGACTTAGAAAACCAGTTATGTATTATTTCGACCTTAGAGTCGCGCGTTGTAGTATTATGGTTTTCATGCTGATTTTGAGTTTTCCTTTGAGTTTTGATCCTCGCCATTCGGCGTTGTATATTATACTTCTTGCGTGGTTGTGACCGTCGATTGACGAAGAGCTAGCTCCCGCTTGGGGATACCTTTTATCACTGCATATATATTATTCATGTTGTACCCTATTTGGGGCCAGTATTTACAAAGGAAACTCCGCCGAAATTTTCAGAAAAGACATTGAGACTTTTAAATTGCCTATTCGGCTTACTTATTTAAAAACCTTGTTTTTAAAACATGTTTTCTTCACTTCTTAAAACTAGTTTTGCCTTATTTATCACCTAAAAATGATTTTAGATTTCTGGGCTTTTGGCTTACTTGAGCTAGATGAGGTCCTATTGGCTTCATATGATTCAAGTGCCAGTCACGTGCTATTTCGGGTCGTGACAATCCACCATGTACCCGTAGACGGTGCCTACAGGTCGGATTGTGATCTCTCGAACCTTTGATGCCCCTCAAATCGGGTATCTAACACAAGTCTCAGAACCGAGAAAACTCATGGTGGACGCAAGGAAATATCATATCAAGAGAAACCGGGTTTTCAAAACAATGCATACTTTCTTGAAATAATACCACGTTTCTGAAATCCATAAATCACATGAAATCCGTATCTCAATGCGTAAATCCATGAAATATGATATATGGAACATAAAATAGTAATATGAGCATATCAAGGGAAAACCGCTCTTTTAAATGAATCACGTTTTTAAATATATCATGCGCTTCCCAATTTCTCCAAATTCAAATCCAACATCATATAAAAGTGTACATGTAGTTATAGCAAGGATGGGTGTATACATGTACGTATGTATGAACGATGTATTTCATATGCGCAATAGAACAAGAATGAATGTATCAATATCGATAATAATACAATACCGCATATGTGTATAGGTTGTTAGTGTCATGGCAATTACCGACAGTGTGGGTGTAGCATACAATTTAGTACTCGTGCAACATGAACCGTCCGTAATGGTGCAGTGTCCACTAGGTACTAACTCAAGGCACAACAAATAATGGTATGTAATGATGCTCATGCACAGTCAACATATATGAATATAAACATGCGGCTATAATATCCTATCAAGCCCTGACGCATAAGACCATACGGGCGATTTCCCCAAAGATGTTAAATCTACTCACCGATGATCTCGAGCTAAGTAAGTCCGACCACCAGCTTCACTTTCTTCGCAGCGTCGGAAGTCCCCGCCTGCGATCCTATTAACACAATACACAATAACGCGTGGATTTAGCAAACTACGTAACAATAACGAACACAACGCCAATTTAACGAATCGGTTCCCATAAGCTACAAAAGGTTTCGCTTAGCGGCTAACGTGTGTGTCGACATCACCAAAACAAACCCACAACAGCAAGCTACCCGAAAGACTAAAACTACGTCGGATCAAATGTAACGCGCGTCATCGAAATACTAAAAACTAGCAAATCGATCCCAGATTTTACACACTGTCACAACCAAAATATCTAGCAGTACCAAACACCCAAAAACAACTACAGACAGCTACCCACAAAATTATAACACCCCGGTCCCCTACCGAACCGAGGTCGCCGGATTTTACCCAAATGTCGCCGGTCGAACAGTGTCAGATAGGGTTCGTGCTTCAGGTGTACACTTATACAAGACTACTACACTACTAGTTTTTCCAGAAAACACTCTTAGTGATAGCAGTATTAGTTATGTATATGCCCTAGAGGCCATTGTTGTACATATGATGTATATTATAATGGATGCTTGGTTATATATAGAGATGACTTTCTTGCTCGTCATGATAGTATGCTATTTGGTTTCACTTTATCTTAACATGTTGACTTGTATTGGTTTACTGTTTTACTCTCACATGTTGATAAAGCCCTTAGGATCTATACTCGACTACTGGGACTATGATGAGATCATACTAGTGGGGCCACGGTAGTCGATGAGTACATCCTATAATTGTTCCTAGTCGAGGGTATATCGAGACAGGGCATCGATACACCAGAGTAGACTAGCGTATACGCATCTTGACCCATATGATGGGCGATGGATGATCCCATATCCATCGGTGTTAGACATCAGAGATGGTGTACGGGTGCTCAGTGGAGACTGGGTACACTGGACGGACTCGCCGAGAACTCCCAGATGGTGATATACCACACGTCAGATGGCAGTTCTCCGGTGACACAGGTACAGGGTAGTCTGTAGACCCGAGATCGTCATGGTGTCTTGTGTGATTCCCACTGTGCTTTGATTTCTACCTTATCACGTCCAAGAGGGCGTGCAAAACGGTGGCTTTTGGGTACAGTCCCGAATCACAAGGAGGCAATGAGCGATAGGAGGGGATTCGTCTCTCCCGGTATAGGGAGTTGATGTTGTGCTGTGTTCGATTGGCTATAACTGGAAGTCCCTGGCCAGGGCTGATATAGAGATTTACTGGTAAGTGTTACTAGTAGTTTCTGGACCCGTTATGAGCCATACATCGACACGACTTATCGGTTACTGGGGTCTGACGTATACCACCCCTAGACTTGATATACGACATATCAGACGAACAGAGCGGACTGTACGGTAGTGTTACTGATCGGATTCACAGGAGAACGAACAGGCTAGCTTGTTGATCTTCTGATCGCTCAATACCTGGGTGGCTGTTACGTTTAGCTGACCGCTTGCAGCTTGTGGGTGTTTGATATGATCATCACCTGCTACCGGCGTATTGACGATTCTTTAGTGTCCTACACAGAGGTTTCTTGGCTCAGGCGAAACGGAGTAGAGGCACATATGTGATATGTGCAGGACCGAGAATAATGCGATATGGGATACCGTATTATATTCTCGCGATATTTAGATATGAACCGGGACATCGGATCAAGTGTTGATTCGATGAATCGGTACATGATATATTAGTCGGTAATATTCGATATAGCCGGATCGTCGGATCAAGTGTTGATTCGATGATTTAATGTATAATAATATATATGATATATTATTACATTATCTAATATTGGCTTGCTTTATTATTTCATTTTCTCACTGGATGATACATTGATATATATGCGATATATGTTAATTGTATTATTTTCTTTTGTTGCAAATATATAATATATATGTGATATATATTATTGTGACATGATATGATTAATTGTTAAACATGTTTAAGGATGATTAATTGAGGTTAGGGTTTAATTAGGGTTAGTTGCTTCGTGCACCTTCTAGAAGCTATTTATTTTGTCATGGTTTAGATATTTATGGATGACACATTTCTAAACTCAACCAAACCCTAACCCTAGTTGTTTCTCTACTCATTCTTATCCTATCATCCTTGACCATGGTTTAAAAATCAATCATATAGTTCTTTCTATTCATCACAAAAAGTTTTAATCTTAGGATTATATTTTCCATTATCATCTTCTTCCTTCTTGATAAGCTCTCTTGAAAATCCTAAAGTGGTGAATAAATATGAGAAAATGATATAAAAAGAAAGCATAAATACTACTCTCTCATCCTCATCTCATCTAGCCCATGAGATTAGTATGTTCACTTCTCAAGAGTGAGATAGCTTGAGTTCTTTGAAACCTCGACGTAGATCATCGGAGATTTGGAATACTTCGAGCTAGCATGGATCGTTCGAGTCGTGGAGCCTCTCATGAGTCCGGGAGATCGTGGATCGCGGCAAAGGGACTTCTACTCGGAGCTTGTGAAGTGAAGGAGCGGACTACAAAGGTTGTAATCCCTCACACTTAGATAAAAGTTATCTTCTTGCATGTTAAACCCTAATAATCTAGCAAAGATCCCGGCTTTGGGTTGTTCGGCACGTCTAAATTTTTATCCGGGCATGTTTGATGCCTTTTGAACCTTCACAAGAGTGCCTAGGAACCCTACAGTGGTATCAGAGCCTAGCTAGAGCATTAGGCGATGTGTTTACGAAGTTAAAACTCCGATCGAACCCGAAACGACACAAAAAGACCCCTCTCTGGAAATTTTTTAAATTTTGGGATTTTTCTGAATTAAAAATATGTAAAAAAATCAGCAGGGAATTCTAAGAATTACCAAGAAGCCCGAGCCCCCAATTCGATCAAACGGCCGCGGAAGCGCGGCGCAAGCTTGCTTGCGCGGCGGTTCCGCGGCGGATTGATCGATTGGCGACACGTGGCTTCCTGGTAATAACCGTAGGTACTTGTTGACTTTTCTGGGTATTTTTAATCTGTTTCAGGTGTTTAAAATTCTGGGGTTTGTTTTGTAAAAGTAGATTCGATCGGAATATTTAATTTCGTATTTCTTTCCGGATATTTAGAAATTGTTAAACTATTTGAACGGATATCATTAACTCACTGTTTCCCGGTACGGCAAATTTTCAAGCGTTGAATTTTTATCGGGTTTAAATCTTTCGGAAAAATTGTACAAGTTAAGCGGTGGACCCTCTAGAAGACAACAAACCTTAACTCGATTATGTGACCGTCTTGAACTGCCTTTTGAATCTTCGGGTTTGGGGCAGTACAGCGTGCCACATGTGAGGCGTTGGCTTGACCCTTCTACGGCTGGATCACCGGTACTGTGACATATTCTGGGATTATTTGAACCCCGCTCAAGTGTTGAGCAGTTTAGGAAATTTTGGGTGTTTGATTATCTGTTCGAAAAGTTTAATACTGTTTATTTATCTGGAATGTGATACAATATGTGGAATTCATAAAGTTAGGCATGAAATACGAAGTATGTGATATTTCGGATTTACGATGTCTAAAGTGATTGTGGATTCCAAATATTGTAGTTTTACACTTTCTTTTCTGTGACCGTAAGTGTAATATGTGATATTGCCGGTTTCGTTGCTATATGTCAACGACAATTGGGATGCGCATATTTACTTACGTTGATGATATGAGATATTATGTGTTGCTGTGATATGTTATATTGGATCGTCGCGTTCTGAATAGCCGGGGGTTTTATGTGAGATGAGGGTTTTTATTTTCATTCATGTAAAATTCATTTGTAATGTAATATTCTTTTATTTGGGGCACTTCCAGGTTGCGGTTGATGTCACCAGTGTATATTATTTACTTTTTCGCATTAGGTAGACCCAAGGAGGGGAGCACAAGTAACCGGGTTCTAGGGTCCAGTGGGAGGCCATCTCGAGGAGTCGAGACCGGGTCTCCTAACCTTAGAATTGGCAGTGTTACTTGCCGCTCTCGTAGGGGTCTTGGGATGTGGGTTTGGCTATTCGTCGCGACCGTGGAATCCATGTTTTATACAGGCTCGTATTGAAAACACGGACGTCCTAGTATATCCAATATTTCATATATGTTCTTCTGCTGCAATGTTCTGTGATGAGATCATATTACTGCCTGAGACGAATGCTTATACTATATATATATGCTGATATATAAATATTACTGCTTTCGTTTCTTCTGTGATGCTTAGGAAGCATAAGCTGATGGGATTTTTATTAATGAGATTAATAAAAGAAAAGAAACCTAAAGATGTTGTAGAATCAAAAACTTTATAAAAAGGGCAGCTACAGTTTTGCTTTGCACAGTGATATATATGATATATCATGCACTTTATTCGATGAGGAAAGGACCGAGATCCCTTCACCGGGAGTGACTCCTTTAGCGAAACTGGCAGATGCTATAAAACGCGGTTTGTCTTTTGATTGCTTTTAGTGTTTTGCTTTGCACAGCGGTATATATGATATATCCTGCACCTTATTCGATGAGGAAAGGGCCGACGATCCCTTCACCGAGAGTGACCCCTTTAGCGAAACTAAGAAAAGCCTCAAAAACACTTCTTTTCAAAAACTACATGATTCTACGACGATATCAAGTTCAATACGCTCAGGGTTTTTCTGAAAACCTGCGTAGCCCTCCGTCATTTCACATAAATACTACTTAGTATTCGTGCTACGGTAGTTTGGCCTTCGTCAAGGCGTAGTGTACGGTAGCTAACTAGTACTTATCTGTCA
Source organism: Agapanthus africanus (assembly GCA_030015575.1). Taxonomy (NCBI): domain Eukaryota; kingdom Viridiplantae; phylum Streptophyta; class Magnoliopsida; order Asparagales; family Amaryllidaceae; genus Agapanthus; species Agapanthus africanus. The sequence goes on along the minus strand of JASDDO010000004.1, from coordinate 78,212,091 downwards.
GCATACGATGTGATTGGATTAGGGTATTCGTACGGCGTAGTTTGGCCTTCGTCAAGGGTCGTACGGGTGGGTTTAATTCAATCAAGAAATGAACGAGTTGAACTTGACTAGCGCTCTGTGAGTAGTTTGGCCTTCGTCAAGGTCATGGGACGCTAGGGGTAAATGTTTTATCGGGAATTTCAAGTGTTGAAATTTGCAATGAGATTGCATACCTTCTATGAGATAGTTGGATCCCGATACCCACTGCGAGTAAGTGTTACTCCTGGGAGAGTTTTACATAGGACAATTAGTCATTCAAGTAGGTGTCTAGAAAAGTGTTAACGAGGTTACGCCTCTGGGAAAACGAGGTTTACTTTAATTAGGTCCGTGCGAAAGCACGGGGAACCTCCCTCAAAGTACCGACACTGATCTGGCTGAAAAATTGATGAAATTGTAGGGTGTAATTAATCCCGGCTAATCTTACCTTTTAGGGTTTTAAGGTAGATTTGATAAAAACAGTGGGAGACATCCTGATTAGATAAGATAATAACCAATCTAATCTTGCAAGAGCATACGCTAAAGTGTTTTCTTCTCTCTCTCTCTAGGTAGCGACCATGTCAGGCCATAATCAAGATAATAATATTGATGTATTGACTGAACCCGATTATTGTACTGAGCAAGGGAACGTTGGACCCGTTCTTTCTTATAAGAGTTATAAGACTGAACAGGAAACAAGAGAATATCTGGATTCTCACGCCGCCCAAAAGAAGTTGCATGTTGATGCATCTTCTTCAGGTGTGTTAGTTATTGAGAACTGTTTCTCAGTTCACCCTACGTCCTGGGTATTAGATACCGGATCAGGATCCCACATATGTAAACAGTTACATGGGCTACGTAAAGGTAGAGAACTGGGAAAATGTGATCATTCCGTTCAAGTAGGGAACGGTGCAAGTGTTGTAGCCAAAGCAGTTGGCGAATATCACCTTGTGTTACCAAGTCGTAATACACTGATTCTGAATGAGTGTTATTATATACCGAACATAATGTGCAACATTATATAAGTTTCTTTATTAAGTAAAGAAGGATATAATTTTGTAGTAAAGGATAATGTTATGAACATATTCCTAGATCAAAAGTTGATTGCATCAGGCTCGTTACATAATGGCATATTCATTCTAAATCAGAATACAGTTCTAAATATACAAAACACACACAAGAGGAAAAGTTCAGATATGAACGAATCCTTCTTGTGGCATTGTAGACTTGGTCATATCAATGCGACACGACTGGCTAAGTTACATAGGGATGGTTATTTGAATCCGTTCGAATTATCATCTTATGATACTTGCCATTCATGTCTCAAAGGAAAAATGACCAAAGCTCCGTTTAGTGGACACGGAGAAAGAGTTACTGAACTCTTAGGACTGATACATAGTGATGTATGCGGTCCCATGTTTACGCATGCCAGGAATGGTTCTTCCTACTTCATTACATTCACTGACGATCTCTCTAGATACGGACATGTGTTTCTGATGAAACACAAGTCTGAAACTTTTGAGAAATTCAGAAAATATAAGCACGAAGTAGAGAACCAAACGGGCAAAAGTATTAAGATTCTTCGATCTGATCGAGGAGGTGAATACTTAAGCGGTGAGTTTTTAGATTATCTAGAATGGGATTCTCTCTCAGCTTACTCCTCCTTATACACCACAGCACAACGGTGTATCTAAGCGGAGGAATCGCACCCTATTAGATATGGTGCGCTCTATGATGAGCGAGGCTGAGTTACCTATTTCCTTCTGGGGGTATGAGCTTGAGACAGCCATACATCTATTAAATATGGTTCCTACCAAATCAGTGCCTACCACTCCATATGAGATATGGAAAGGGAAGAGACCATCTCTTATGTATATTAAGATATGGGGTTGTCCAGCCTATGTCAAAAGACAAAATCCGGACAAGCTCGAGGCAAGATCTGTCTTATGTAAGTTTATTGGATATCCCAAACATTCGCGAGGGTATATCTTCTACCACTCCGAGGAACAAAAAGTGTTTGTTTCTCGACATGCCACCTTTTTAGAAAGGGGTTTCCTTATGAAAGAAATTGATTGCAATAAGGTAGAACTGGAAGAGGTTCCAGCAACACAAACTACGGCAGATGATTTAATGGAACCAGAGGATTCAGTAGTACCCGACGAACCCCAGCCTCTCCGACGATCTAGTAGGGTTTCTCATCCACCTGAGAGATACTACGGTTTTCTCATTGATGGTGGAAGCGAGGATTGCATCATGGATGATGATGAACCGACTAGTTTCGAGCAGGCCATCACGAGTGGTGACTCTGTGAAATGGCTGGATGCAATGCGATCTGAGATGGAATCCATGTACACCAATAAAGTATGGATTTTAGAAAATGCTCCTGAAGGGGTAAAACCCATTGGGAGCAAGTGGATTTTTAAAAGGAAATTTTGTGTAGATGGAAAAGTTGAGACTTTCAAAGCTAGACTTGTAGCAAAGGGTTTTCGTCAACGTCCAGGTGTGGATTATGACGAAACCTTTTCTCCAGTGGCTATGCTTAAGTCCATCCGGATCTTACTTGCCATTGCTGCATACCATGACTACGAAATCTGGCAAATGGATGTTAAGACCGCCTTTCTAAACGGTGATTTAGAAGAGAGCGTGTACATGACTCAGCCAGAGGGCTTCGTAGATAGTGGGAGCAGCGGAAAGGTGTGCAAGCTGCTTAAATCCATTTATGGGTTAAAGCAAGCATCGCGGAGTTGGAACATCTGTTTTGATGTTGTAGTCAAAGAGTTTGACTTCATCAAAAATATAGATGAACCTTGTATCTATAAGAAGGTAGCAGAGGGTAAGGTTGTCTTCCTCGTATTGTACGTGGATGACATACTCTTGATAGGAAATGATATTCCTATGCTGCAATCAGTCAAGCTCTTCTTATCACAGAGATTCTCAATGAAAGATCTAGGTGATGCCTCCTGCATATTGGGAATCATGATCTATAGAGATAGATCTAAATGGATACTGGGATTGTCCCAATCCAGGTACATTGACACCATACTAAAGAGGTTTAGTATGGAAGAATCCAAGCGTGGGAATCAGCCCACGATCTCTGGACTCACTCTCTCCAAAGAGATGTCTCCCAAGACTGATTTGGAGAGAGCTCGCATGCAAGGGATATCCTATGCTTCGGCAGTAGGCTCTATCATGTATGCGATGCTATGTACCAGACCCGATGTAGCATACTCACTAAGTGTAGTGAGTCGGTATCAAGCAGATCCTGGAGAGAGTCATTGGACAGCTGTGAAGAACATTCTTAAGTACTTGCGAAGGACTAAAGAGATGTTCTTGGTGTATGGTAATGGAGAACTCCAGGTGGAGTCCTTTACCGATTCCAGCTTCCAAAGTGATAAGGACGACTCTAAGTCGCATTCGGGTTTTGTCTTTACCCTCAATGGAGGGGCGGTATGTTGGAAGAGTTCCAAACAGGATACCGTTGCAGACTCGACGATGGAGGCTGAATACATCGCTGCCAACGATGCTGCCAAAGAGGCTGTCTGGATCAAGAAGTTCATTAGTGAACTTGGTGTGGTTCCATCCATTGAGAATCCAATACCTCTGTATTGCGATAACAATGGAGCTGTGGCTTTGGCCAAGGAACCCAGGTCCCATCAGAAGTCCAGACATATTCTGAGGCGGTATCACCTGATCAGTGAGATAGTTGATCGCCGGGAGATCGAGGTCAGGAGAGTAGATACGAAGGACAACACTGCTGATCCATTCACGAAGGCTATTCCCCAGATACAGTTTGAGAGATTATTCGGGATGCTAGGTATGCGATACTACAGCAGCTGGCCTTAGTGCAAGTGGGAGATTGTTAGTTATGTATATGCCCTAGAGGCCATTGTTGTACATATGATGTATATTATAATGGATGCTTGGTTATATATAGAGATGACTTTCTTGCTCGTCATGATAGTATGCTATTTGGTTTCACTTTATCTTAACATGTTGACTTGTATTGGTTTACTATTTTACTCTCACATGTTGATAAAGCCCTTAGGATCTGTACTCGACTACTGGGACTATGATGAGATCATACTAGTGGGGCCACGGTAGTCGATGAGTACATCCTATAATTGTTCCTAGTCGAGGGTATATCGAGACAGGGCATCGATACACCAGAGTAGACTAGCGTATACGCATCTTGACCTATATGATGGGCGATGGATGATCCCATATCCATCGATGTTAGACATCAGAGATGGTGTACGGGTGCTCAGTGGAGACTGGGTACACTGGACGGACTCGCCGAGAACTCCCAGATGGTGATATACCACACGTCAGATGGCAGTTCTCCGGTGACACAGGTACAGGGTAGTCTGTAGACCCGAGATCGTCATGGAGTCTTGTGTGATTCCCACTGTGCTTTGATTTCCACCTTACCAGGTCCAAGAGGGCGTGCAAAACGGTGGCTTTTGGGTACAGTCCCGAATCACATGGAGGCAATGAGCGATAGGAGGGGATTCGTCTCTCCCGGTATAGGGAGTTGATGTTGTGCTGTGTTCGATTGGCTATAACTGGAAGTCCCTGGCCAGGGCAGATATAGAGATTTACTGGTAAGTGTTACTAGTAGTTTCTCGACCCGTTATGAGCCATACATCGACACGACTTATCGGTTACTGGGGTCTGACGTATACCACCCCTAGACTTGATATGCGACATATCAGATGAACAGACCGGACTGTACGGGAGTGTTACTGATCGGATTCACAGGAGAACGCACAGGCTAGCTTGTTGATCTTCTGATCGCTCAATACCTGGGTGGCTGTTACGTTTAGCTGACCGCTTGCAGCTTGTGGGTGTTTGATATGATCATCACCTGCTACCGGCGTATTGACGATTCTTTAGAGTCCTACACAGAGGTTTCTTGGCTCAGGCGAAACGGAGTAGAGGCACATATGTGATATGTGCAGGACCGAGAATAATGCGATATGGGCTACCGTATTATATTCTCGCAATATTTAGATATGAACCGGGACATCGGATCAAGTGTTGATTCGATGAATCGGTACATGATATATTAGTCGGTAATATTCGATATAGCCGGATCGTCGGATCAAGTGTTGATTCGATGATTTAATGTATAATAATATATATGATATATTATTATATTATCTAATATTAGCTTGCTTTATTATTTCATTTTCTCACTGGATGATACATTGATATATATGCGATATATGTTAATTGTATTATTTTCTTTTGTTGCAAATATATAATATATATGTGATATATATTATTGTGACATGATATGATTAATTGTTAAACATGTTTAAGGATGATTAATTGAGGTTAGTGTTTAATTAGGGTTAGTTGCTTCATGCACCTTCTAGAAGCTATTTATTTTGACTTGGTTTAGATATTTATGGATGACACATTTCTAAACTCAACCAAACCCTAACCCTAGTTGTTTCTCTACTCATTCTTATCCTATCATCCTTGACCATGGTTTAAAAATCAATCATATAGTTCTTTCTATTCATCACAAAAGGTTTTAATCTTAGGATTATATTTTCCATTATCATCTTCTTCCTTCTTGATAAGCTCTCTTGAAAATCCTAAAGTGATGAATAAATATGAGAAAATGATATAAAAAGAAAGCATAAATACTACTCTCTCATCCTCATCTCATCTAGCCCATGAGATTAGTATGTTCACTTCTCAAGAGTGAGATAGCTTGAGTTCTTTGAAACCTCGACGTAGATCATCGGAGATTTGGAATACTTCGAGCTAGCATGGATCGTTCGAGTCGTGGAGCCTCTCATGAGTCCGGGAGATCGTGGATCGCGGCAAAGGGACTTCTACTCGGAGCTTGTGAAGTGAAGGAGCGGACTACAAAGGTTGTAATCCCTCACACTTAGATAAAAGTTATCTTCTTGCATGTTAAACCCTAATAATCTAGCAAAGATCCCGGCTTTGGGTTGTTCGGCACGTCTAAATTTTTATCCGGGCATGTTTGATGCCTTTTGAACCTTCACAAGAGTGCCTAGGAACCCTACAAGCAGGTTACAGACATCCTAAAACGACACTAAAAATACGATATGTGCACAAAAATATATCTTTATCGTTCTAAACTGAAACTAATTAGCAACAAAACAATAAAAGAACCTAATTTTCAGTAGAGAGGTCATTACCTTACCGCACTTACTCAAAACACTATCTTTCCATGCTCCAAGTGATCCTAGTGGCTTGATCTTGGCTTTGTGAAGGGTTTAAGTGAAGTTTAGTGGAGATTTTGTGTGAGTTTGTGAGGATTGAGTTAGGGTTTCAGTTGAGGGAGTGAGTGTGTGAGAGATAATGAGATGAAAATTTTTTTTGTGAGAGTGAGAGAATGAGGTGAATGTGAGGGTGTATGAGTGAGGATGGGGGATGAGGGAATGAAGGGTGAGTTTAGAGAGAGTCATGCCCTTCTCTCTCTTCATTTAATGCATGGCATGCTTACCCGTGCCTCATGATTCCCATGCCACTATCTCCCTCTCTCTCTTGCTCAAGTCAACATATTTTCAAAAACCCTTTATTTTATTTTGAAAACTAATTACATAATACCTAATGGAATGGGGTTAATATGCCATAGCTACTTAAGCATGGTTTAACACTAATTAACCCTAGATTAACATGCAAATGTGTGTGCAAGCATAAAATAAATATTAATAAAATATTAATTAATTTTTATAAAATATTTGAAAACCATTTTGGTAAACTTTTTATTAAAAACCCTCATTATTGCTTAATTAACACTAATCGTATTCTAAGGTGTTACAATCTTCCCCCTTTAAAGAAATTCGTCCCCGAATTTAAAAATCTTACTATGCGTACCTTCGAAGAGATGAGGGAATTTCTTCCGCATCTCACTCTCAGCCTCCAAACTGACCTCTTCACTATTCATGCTACGCCAAAGAACCTTTACAGATGGAAAGACCTTTGACCGAAGTTTCTTCACCTGCCGATCCAATATAACTACCGGCTGCTCGGTGAACGAAAGATCGCGCTCTAACTAAACGGTCTGGTGCTGATTCATGTGAGAAGGGTCATGAAGGTACTTGCGAAGTATCGATACATGGAATACGGGTTAAACATCCGGAAAGCTGGATGGAAGTTCCAAACAATAGGCAACGGTACCAACTCGCTCAAGGATCTCAAAAGGACCTACAAATCTGGGACTAAGCTTTCAATTCTTCCCAAATCTCATCACGCCCTTCATTGGAGAAATCCGTAGGAATACATGATCCCCCACTGCGAACTCAAGCTTGCGACGATGACGATCAGCATAAGACTTCTGTCTGCATTGGGCTGCTCTCATCCTATCCTGAATCAACTGAATTTTCTCCGTAGTCTCTTGAACTAGCTGGGGTCCCAAAATCCCGCTTTCGCTGAGTTTGGTCCAACAGACTGGCGATCGACACTTTCTACCATACAAAGCCTCAAACGGTGCCATCTGAATCGTATCCTGATAACTGTTATTGTAGGAGAACTCTATCAATGGCAAGCGACGATCCCAACTGCCACCAACATCAAGTACGCACGCACAAAGCATATCCTCCAGAGTCTGTATAGTCCGCTCTGACTGACCATCGGTCTGTGGATGGAAAGTGGTACTAAAGCTCAAACAGGTACCCAAGCATTCCTGAAGCTATTGCCAAAGACAGCTAGTGAACTGGGTGCCCCTGTCGGATATGCACAAACTCATCAATGTACAACTGAGCATACTGAGCAGAAACAAAAGTGGTCTTCACTGGAAGAAAGTGCCGCTTTCGCCAATCGGTCAACTATCACCCAAATGGAGTCAAACCCTCGAATGGACCTGGGTAGACCCACAATAAAATCCATGGAGATCTGCTCCCATTTCAACTCCAGAATGAGTAAGGGCTGCAACTCTCCTACCGGTCTCTGATGCTCGCCTTGAATTGTTGACAAGTCAGGCACCTCGAAACGAAACCCAAAACATCACTCTTCATCCATGTCCACCAGTAGATATCTCTCAAGTCACGATACATCTTGGTGGAACCTGGGTAAACACAAAAAGCTGACTGATGTACTTGCTCTAGGATCTCGCGTCTCAATCCATCGGTATCAGGTACACATAAACGAGTCCCGAAACGTAGCACAACCTGGTCATCAATCAAGAACTCCGAATCTCTACCCTGCCAAACATGCTCAAAAATATCAGACAAACGGGCATCGGCGGGCTGTGCCTCACGAATACGATCAAGTAGAAGTGGACGGGCATGGACATGAGCATGATTTCCCCCAGTGGAAGTGAACTCAAACTGTACTCTACTGTCGCACAAGATCTGCCAATCTACAGAAGACTGTCTCTGAACTGCGCTCAACTGGGATAAGTTACTCCGGTCCTACGACTCAAAGTATCGGCTACCACATTCGCGTTGACCAGGTGGTAAAAGATCTCACAATCATAATCCTTCACAAGCTCCATCCAACGGCGTTATCTCAAATTTAGATCCCGCTGCTGGAAGATGTACCTCAAGATCTGGTAGTCCGTGAAAATCTGACACGACTCTCCGTACAAGTAGTGTCTCCAAATCTTAAGCGCAAAGACTACCGCGGCCATCTCAAGATCATGAGTGGGATAATTCTGCTCGTGCTTCTTCAACTGTCGGGAAGCATACGTGATAACTCTATCATGCTGCATCTGTATACTACCGAGCACCACTCGCGAAGCATCACAGTAAACGACATATCCGCCCGATCCAGAAGGCAAAGATAAAACTGGTGCAGTTGTCAACAGAGTCTTCAACTGCTGAAAACTCAGCTCGCATGCCTCAGTCCAAAGAAAAGGAACTCCCTTCCTGGTCAGTTTGGTCAGCGGTGCAGCAATACTCGAGAAGTCCTGCACGAAACGGCGGCAATAACCGGCTAAGCCCAAAAAGCTGCGGACCTATGTCACTGATACAGGTCTGGGACAAAGCTGTACGGCCTCGATCTTCCATGGGTCCACACGAATACCGTCTCCCGTAACCACATGCCCAAGGAAGTCAACACTATCAAGCCAGAAGTCACACTTCAAGAATTTAGCAAACAACTGGTGCTCTCTCAATATCTGCAAAGCAATCCTCAAGTCTGCTCATGCTCCTCTCGACTCTTGGAATAAACCCGAATATCATCAATAAACACAATAATAAACTGGTCGAGGAACGGCCTAAAAATCCATGAATGCTGCTAGGGCGTTGGTGGGTCCGAACGACATCACCAAAAACTCATAATTCCCGTAGTGCGTACGAAAAGCGTCTTCAGAATGTCATCATTCCGAACCCGCAACTGAAGATAACCTGATCTCAAATCAATCTTAGCAAAATGCCCCGCACCGTGGAGCTGATCAAACAAATCGTCAATGCGAGGTAAAGGATACCCATTCTGCACCGTAACACAGTTCAATTGACGATAATCAATACAAAACCTCAAGCTGTCGTCCTTCTTCTTGACGAATAGCACAGGAACTCCCCAAGGAGAAACACTCGTACGTACATGTCCCTTATCGGGCAAATCTTGCAGGTGATCCTTAAGCTCTTTAAGCTCCGCCGGGGCCATCCAGTAAGGTGGTATAGAAATAGGCCCCTTGCTGAGAATCAGATCAATGCAAAACTCAATCTCACGTTCTGACGACAATCCAGGTAACTCATCGGGAAGTACGTTGGGAAAATCTTTCATGATAGGAAGCTGGTCCAATGAATCTACTGTGGCTCCGGTATCATGAATGTAAGCAAAGAATCCCCAACATCCTCTCCTCAAAAGCCGACTAGCGCAAAGGGTTGAAATCAAACTGTGAGGGGCGGCACCACGGTCCCCCTGCACAACAAGAACTGACTCGCCGGGAAAACAAAACCTGACTGTCTTCTCGTGATAGTCCATGGATGCGTAGCACTTAGCTATCCAGTCCATGTCCAGGAGAACGCCAAAGTCCAACATCTCAAGAAGGATCAAGTCGACGGACGACTCTCTATCTCCTATACGAACGACACACGATCGAAACACGTGTTGCGCAACAAAATGACTCTTTAACAGGAGTAGTCACAATAATCGGCTGATCTAGCAACCACGACTCTCGGTCCAATCTTGGCATGAAGTGTGTAGAAATATACGAGTGCGTAGATCCCAGATCAAACAAAACGTGTGCATCAAAAGAACATACTGAAGGAGTACCTGAAACCACTGCATTGGACTCCTGCGCGTCCTAATAAGTCAAAGCAAATGCTCGAGCCTGTCCTCTGCCGGCAACTGGTTGTCCTCCGCCTATGCCACCCCGTTCTCTCTGAACAAACCCTCCGCGACCATGGCCTCTCTTAGCATATGTCTGACGCGGAGCTACAACAGTCGCAAAAGGCAACGCTATCTGAGGTGGAGAAGGTAGTAAGGTAACATATGGAACCGCCGCCTCTCTCTGGCCTATCTCAATACAATCTCGAACGCGATGATAGAAACTCCTGCGCCAAAAACATCCAGACGATAATTGCGGACCCTCCTGGGGATAAGAGCTAAACAACTGGCCTCGTCCCAAGCCTCTTCTACTCCTACGACCTGAACGAAATTGGTCGCGGCGTCTAAATAACTGTCTCCGTGCTGATATACCAGTACAGACCCTCTTTGGTTCCGGAACGTCCGATGTCTCGGAAAGACGCTCATCAACCAATAGGGCTGCGTCCGCTGTGGCTGCATATGTGTCACAATGCTGGGCGTTGATAGCAAGGAACAACTTGGTAACAGGTGGGACAACCTCCTGTCGCTGCGCTCGACTGGCCTCAACCAACGATCCCATCATCTGGTGCAAATCTTGCATGTCGGTCTCTAGCCTAGTAATACGATCTAGCGAAGGTGGATCAACCTGCTCCAGTTATAACGTTTTGAAAATCGTTTCGGTGAAATTTCGGAAAATCGGTAAAATAAGGGGGTTTTCTGTAAAAATTCAAAATACAAATATCTTTATTATAAAATTAAATATACATATTCTAACTATGAAATTGCTATTATTTGGTGTTTATTGAGCCACTGGTGAAATTTCAAATTTTCTGAATTTTTTTTCCGAAATTAATTATTTTAATATTATTTTAAGCCGTCACTAATACATTTAATTAGGGAAAATTACAAATTGGAATGAGTTGAAATAAATTTTGTGCATCATAACACATTAAACAGAATTTTAACATGTTGTTTTTGAAATGAAATGGAATTGTTAAGAGAATTCTAGAAAATTGAAGAAAGAGTTTAAATTGAAAGAATATAATAAACAAATGAGGTTTGGAGCATGTTGATTTGAGTTATGGTTTTATTTACATGGAAATTTCCCTCCCACACACACACACCCCCACACTCTTTGTCTTGGCCGACCCCAAATCTGCAGCCCACACACCCACATTTCATTTCCCCTCAAGACAAAAATAAAAGAAAGAAAAGGAATAAAGATATAAGCATGGGGTTTAATTAGTAAGGTATGGGCTTCTTGTTGACTTGGAAAATTTCCTCACCTCACTCTCTCTCCCCTCTCCTCATCCTTGGCCGAGCCTTGATGTAGCAGCCCCAATATTTTCCCCCACCTCATTTCACACAAAAACACTTCAAAAATCCATCAAAAACCCTTGCAAATTCTCACAAATTGTAAGTTTAATCTCCACCCATTATTCTTTGTTCAATCAAGCATGGATCTTGGAGCAAGAAACCATTGTTGGAGGCTAAGATTTTTGTAAGATAGATCTACAATTTGTGAGGTATAATCTTGCTCCAAGTGTTATCTTGTTGATAATTGTTGTAATCAAACTTAATTAGGTATCTAAATTGGTTTAATTTTCTATTTAGAAATTCAAGATTAGGGTTTTTAAATAAAGTTAGGGATTTTATAAAATGTTTATGATTTCATGGTGTAGTTAGCATGTTAAGACATAGAAAACTTAATCTTGTTGCTTATTTGAAAATTGTTGCATAAAAAAAAGTATACTAAATAAGCTATTTTAGCAAACTAGGTTTTTATGAAATACATATAGGTGGGATAAAAATTGTAGTGACGCATTTCATCACATCATTAACATTTTAAATTATAGTTTAACATTTTAGATCATGCAAAACCAAGTCTAGTTGATAAATTGTGTATTGTTGCTTCGAAAATTGTCCAAATTGCTTAAATTGCAAACTAGGTTTTTAGAATTAAAAAAAAATTTGAGGAGATTAAATTATGGAAATGGTTTGTATGGTTTAATCAAGATATTTAGCGAACATTGTAGCCGCTAGAATTGTTAAAACGGCTAGATTTGAACTAAATTGGCAATTGTTGCTTACTAGAGTTTCGGAAAAATAGCTTATAAACCGAATTTGAAGTTTTGATGTTTTAAACCCTATTTCACATATATTTTTAGTGTGTTGTGAAACCACGAATGGTGCGTTTGAGTTTTTCTCGATCACTCGGCGTTTGTACGTCGATGTCGGGGGTTTTTGGGTTGAATTGAGAAGCAAACCATGGGTTTTGACCTATGTGAGATTCGTGGGTCGTTTTGGTCATGAGTTGGATTTTAATGCGATACGATGTGTTATGATACGTAGGTACCCTCACGAGGACTTCAAGACGACAAGCAAGCACATGGCGACGTCGGCATCGGCAAGCGAAGAGCAGGTGAGTAGATTTATATCTACGGGGAGAAGTCGGGTGGATGGCGTATAGCACCCCCGCAGTTCGTAATATAACTTATATATATATATATATATATGGTTTATGATTCGTCGATGATATTCAGGATATGGTTATGTGTTCATCTATATGTGGTGTTACTTGCGAAACCATAGAGTAGTTATTGTACCCACACACGCACACGCACTTTCTTACATTCATTCCTTGACATGTTCGTATATGGGGATATGTGTATATTTACACATGGGTATGGGACTATGTGTACATATACTGGATTATAAGGATAGTACTTGGGATTTGAGATGAGTCGATGAGATTGGATTTGAGGCCGTGAGATCGGTGATATGATAGGGTTCGTATTTGAGATACGACATGATGGTTTAGCGGGTCCTTTGACGTAGTGTTTCATACAAACGCATGCATACTTAGGCGGTATCAGTATTGTACTAGATGTAGATCAGTACCCCGATCATGATATTTGATAAAGAGGATAGCAGATGAATAGTATGATGAATGTGATATTGACCCGTACCCAGATTAGGGATGTCGTACGACGGATTTACGTACGAGCTATATATTGATGATTGATCCGCACTCTTGAGTTGGGATGTCCGATTATAGATATGGTATCGGATATGATATTATTGAGGCGGGATCACGGACTATATATATACAGGTATGTATATGTATCGACTCAGATGATAGGCGGTTTCCTTACCTGTAGTTCAGCTTGTTAGTTCAGTCGTATAGTTTAGTGTACTTGTTAGATTAGATTAGACTCCTACCTATTTCAAAACTAGCGGATCGTGGATATTTTAAAAGACAGGTCAAGGGATCTACGGATATTTCAAAAGACGTATCCTTTCTTAAAACCACCGTAGCCCTTATTTTCAAAACCCCACGATTCGTGTTATTTCAAATGGCACCATTGTTTAATATTTAGCTCCCGCTCATTATGGTTGCTCGCTCCGCATCAAATACTTACATTGTTATTTCATATTGCATTGTTGATATTATGCAGTTAGGACACCAGCACCATTACCGATGACGCATATGTACCACGTACACTTACTTGCCGGCTCACACACATCTTCATCGGTAATTGCCATGTCACGTGCACCTTAGAAAATATTATTGCTTAACTTAGCTTGATAGCTAGTATTTTGACATGATATTAGTGTACTTACCTTATATGCCAGCTTAGATATTGTAGTTATTACTTGTCACTTCATGCATACTGTTATTCGTTGTTAGGCCGCATTCATGGATTCTTATGCCTATATTCATGGTTTTACATGCTATTGATGATTTGGATTCGAATTTCCATGAGATATTCTGGATTTGGGGGGGGGGGACCGCAAAACTTATATAAACTGCTTTCTCTCTTTTTAAATAAAAAGTGCGGTTTTCCCATGATGTATGAGTCGTCCACCATGAGTTTGCTGATGGATTTCGAGACCCGATTCGAGGAGATGGATGAACCGTTTCGGGTACATGGTGGGCCCGGTGCGGTACCCCGGGACAAGAAGATCGTGTTGTTGACGTTGAGCCTGTGCAGGGGAGTACGACCGACCAGTGATTTTACCCGACGCGTCGGATATCCGGTGGATACCGTCGTGGTCTTGAGATAGATGGTAGGGGCCGGTCTGGACTGACGGTGCCCTAGATATTGTGATTGAGACGTTGAGATTTTGACATATTGAGGTACAGAGATTGTGATACAGAGATATCGAGATATTTGGACACTTGTTTTGTGTCGATACTGGGCACTGTTTTATGCTGATATCATTTATGGTGCCTCATTTTTTAAAAATACAGAAATCTCACTGATTTATGAAAGCAGTTTTCTTCAGTACATGTATTCTGTTTCATGCATTCATACATCATCCATATGATACATTGCTACCTGAGGCACTGACACGGGCACATAGGATTACACTTGGGTTAGATATTTGCCCTAACCATGTTATGGGTAGCTGGTTATATATATTTGAGGATTATATATTATGATCGTATGACCTAGGATTGCGTCATACATGCGATTTCTATTCGTAGATGTTTTTCTATTCACGAGTTGGCAACTCACCCCCGTTGTGCCCAGTTTCTTGCTGGTTTGCTGTACAGGTTTCATTACGGCTTTCCGGGCATAGTTTCGTTCGGGTGACTTGCTAGTAGGTGGGTTTATTGGTATCGTACACATCATATTATCTTGTATAATATTATTCAGTTGTATCTAGTAATTTCCATCAACCAAACATGTATTTATTTTTGAGATAGAGACCAGTGATGTTATTCTTTCGACCTTAGAGTCGCGCGTTGTATTTCTATGGTTTTCTTGTTGTTTGAGTTTCCTTTTGAGTTTTGATCCTCGCCCTTGGCGTTGTATATTATATTGCTTGTGTGGTTGTGACCGTCGATTGACGAATAGCTAGCACCCGCTTGGGGATGCCTTTTATTGATTTCGTATACTATTCATGTTGTATCCCGTTTGGGAGCCAGTATTTACAAAGGAGACTCTGCCGAAATTTTCAGGAAATATTTGATGTTTTTAAAACCGCATAATTCGGCTTATGCTATTAAAACTACTTGATTTTAAATTTGTTTTCCTTCACTCTACTACTTTTTTTGGTTTGGATTTCTGGGTTTTCGGCTTGCTTAGACTACATACGCCTCGAGACGTTTCGTAGTTTAAGTGCCGGTCATGTTCCGTACCTTCGGGGCATGACACCAGTACAATGGGTGTACCGCCCTGGTCAGTCCTCGTCTCTGACGAGCCAACTCTAACCTCGGCTCTCATGGCCGCTCTCTGTGCCCTCGTAGTCTCCGGCGGCATAATGGCGGGAAATGAATACAGGATTCGATAAGAACACGGAAGTCGAATCACAAGGATATATAAATCACGGAAAGAATTTCAACCAACAAGTCCTAAGGTCACTTAGGCGGAGTACCGTGTCGTAAGTATGC
Organism: Agapanthus africanus; assembly: GCA_030015575.1. Taxonomy (NCBI): domain Eukaryota; kingdom Viridiplantae; phylum Streptophyta; class Magnoliopsida; order Asparagales; family Amaryllidaceae; genus Agapanthus; species Agapanthus africanus. The sequence goes on along the minus strand of JASDDO010000004.1, from coordinate 78,196,439 downwards.
CGCGGAATATACACACGCTATGTCACTCTTCTTAAGCTACCTACACCATAATACTAAGGTCACCCTACAATCCGAAAGGTAAAACCTAGCGCTCTGATACCAACTTTGTCACGACCCAAAATTTAGGCACGTGACCGGCACTTAAACAACGTAACGTCAACAGGCGTAACACAATTTGCCGAAACCCAGAAATCTAAACCATCAAAAGTAGTAAGTGATGAAAACATTTGAAAATGTCAAGTAAAATCTTTAAATTTTAAATTTGTTTTATTAAAAATTTCGGCAACACTTCCTTTGTAAAAACTAGCCCCGAAACAGGTACAAACATAAAATATAAGCAAAGCAACATATGATATAAATAAAGCATCCCCAAACGGGAGGAAATCACGGCCAAAGGCGGAAACAACCGCCACAAGCATATATACGATGCTGTAGCGAAGAAATGAACAATATAAAGTGAAAACAGCATAAGAGATAAAACTGCATAATAAAAGCCAGCTCACACGAGCTCGACACCTAGAGTCACAAAATATACAATATCGTCCTCACAACTCGTCGCTAAGTCAATACATGAAATGGTAAATGGAGAGTACTAGATACAATGAGGGATATACAATGAATATACGCAGATAACCGCAAAACCCACTTATAGGAAAATGGCTCACAGCCAACCGTAGCGGTATCCGCTGCAAAAAGATACAATAAGAAGAAGCCCTTCCGTGACTACTATGAGGGTCAAACCTGCAAAACACTGTGGCACAACGAGGGTGAGTTGCCAACTCGTGAGTAGTAAGTAACATCGTATAGAGAACGCAGGTATGCAAGAACGGCGATACTCTATCACATGCAATCCGATAGTATCAATATACTAATATGGATATGCAACAATCATGAAAGGTACTCTATCAGGTACTATAAATACATGAAGCAATGCATATCAAATGAATGCTGAGTATGGGATAAAACATGTCATCATCAATGAATCACCATCGTGGAAAAACCGGTGTCCATCAACGGCACCTAAATCCCAGTACCTCAGGCGCCGTCACCCTGATCAACCCTCATATCCTGTAAATCTTATTGAACCTGAGTGCCCAACATCAGCACTCAAAAACATCATGAAATACTCGTGTCCAACATCGACACACAAATACTCATCTCTCAGGCGCCGCATACCCAGATCGTCCCTCAATATATCTCATGTCATAACTCCCAAACGGTATCCTATGAATATCCGTCGGGCTCTATAGTATCACCGGTAAGTAGTGGTCCCTCCGCTGGGCTCACCGCCTTTCTATACGAGCCTTCTTGCCTCGGGGTATCATACCGGGTCCACCATGTACCCACAGACGGTGCCTACCACTCCTCGAATCGGGTATCTAACACAAGTCTCTGAACCGAGAAAACTTATGGTGGACGCACTGAAATATCATATCAAGAGAAACCTGGTTTTCAAAACAATGCATACTTTTTTGAAATAATACCACTGTTCTCAAATCCATAAATCACATGAAATCCATATCTCAATGCGTAAATTCATGAAATATGATATATGCAACATAAAACAGTAATATGAGCATATCAGGGGAAAACCGCTCTTTTAAATGAATCACGTTTTTAAATATATAACGCGGTTTCCAATTTCTCCAAAATCAAATCCAACATCATATAAAGGTGTACATGTAGCTATAGCAAGGATGGGTGTATACATGTAAGTTGTAGGGTTCTTAGGCACACTAATGAGGTCTTACAAGTGATCAAACATGCCCAATTCAAATATTTTCATGTGCCTACAAACCCTAATACGGATCGTTAACTAGATTTATAGGCGATGCAAGCAAGTAAACGAATTTATTGCTAAAGGAAAGAGGCTACAACCTTTGTAGATCCGTTCCTCCACCTCCTTGGCTCTGTGATGACGACCCTCCACTGTACCTATCGGAATCCGGACTCTGGTGATGGTTTCGTCGGAGAAATGATCGGGCTAGGTCGTCGACTTTAATGCCGAAGATGATCTACGTCGAGGCAACTCAAGATCAAACTCCAACTTCACCAAGTCATGAAACTTGTGAAGAAAACACCCTCTACTACTTGGCAAGTGGTAGAGGATGAAGAAATAGGAAGTGGGTTCACTTTAGAATTGGATTTCTCACTCTTTTTCTCATGTTGCCATTAATGGTTGCAAGCTTTCTTCTTTGTTGAAGAAGAAGAAGAAGAAAAGAAATATGATAAGTCTTTTTTTAAAAATAGAAAATAAAATGATACTTATCATATATTCAACCATGGTTTAGTGTAGAGAATTAACTAAGGTTAGTTGAATGGTTAGGGTTAGGAGAAGAAGACAAGAATGGTCACTTAGTCAAAGATACATGAAGCATCAAGAAGCATCATGTTTGAAAGCAACCATTTTGTTTTCTTTTATCTTTAAACCAAAAAAGAATAGATAAATAAATAAGTAAAGATTACAAAACCCTAACCATTAACCTAAACAAGGTTTAAAGCATACACATACCCAAGTTTGCATATATCACCAAACATGATACAAACTAGTGCACAAAACTATATCATATATACAATGTGCACTTCAAGTGAGAAAATCCATCTAAAGTGAACAAATATTAGTTAATGCAAAGTAATATATCAAATATATAATTATACATTAAATCATTAAATCAACACTTGATTTAACGATCTGGTCATATCGTATATGACCGATTAATATCCAATGTATCGACTTATCAAATCAATCCTCGATTCGATAACTAGGTTATATCACATACAACCATTCGATACATTCATCACGAGAATAGAATACGGTATCACATACACGCATTATTCTTGGTCCCGCACATATCTCATATGCGCTCCTATTTCGTTTCGCTTGAGCCAGGAAACGTCTGTGTAGGACTCTAAAGACTCGTCAATACGCCGGCAGCAGATGATGATCATACTAAACACCCACAAGCCGCAAGCGGTCTGCTAAACGTAACGGCCACCCGGGTATTGAGCGATCAGAAGATCGACGAGCAAGCCCGCTCACACTCCTGTGAATCCAACCAGTAACACTTATCGTACAGTCCGGTCAGTTCGTCTGATATGTCGCATATCTCGCCTAGGGGTGGTAAACGTCAGACCCCAGTAGCTTGATAAGTCATGCCAACGTAAGGTCCATAACATTCGTGAAACTACTGATAACTCTTACCAGTATATCACTGCAACCCTGGCCAGGGATTTCCTGTTATGGCCACTCGAGCATAGCACAACATCGACCCCCAATACCGGGAGAGACGAATCCCATCCTATCGCTCATTTCCTCCATGTGAATCGGGACTGTACCCAAAAACCACCTGTTTGCATGACTCGGTAGAGCCGTGGTAGGGTGGAAATCAAAGCACAGTGGGAGACACACATGACTCTATGACGATCTCGGGTCAACAGACTAAGCTGTACCAGTGTTACCAGGGAACTGCCATCTGACGTGAGGTATAATACCATCTGGGAGTTCTCGGCGAGTCCATTCAGTGTACTCAGTCTCCACTGAGCACCCGTATACCATCTCTGATGTCAAACACCAATGGATATGGGATCATCCATCGCCCATCACATGGGTCGAGAAGATATACGCTAGTCTACTCTGGAATATCGATGCCCCGTCTCGATATTCCCATGACTAGGAACATTGAACGATGTACTCATGGACTATCCAGGCCCCACTAGTATGATCTACATCATAGTCCTGGAAGTCGAGTACACATCCTAAGGGCTTTATCAACATGTAACAGAGAGACAGAAAGTATACACGTTAAGATAAAGAGCAACCAGATAGCGTACTATCATGTCGAGCAAGAAATTCTTACCTATATATGTCCCAGCATCCACTACAATATACATCCTATGTACAGTAATGGCCTCTAGGGTATACATATAACTAACAATCTCCCACTTGCACTAGGGCCATCTGTAGCAGTGGTTGCAGTATCTCATACTCAACCATCCCATAAAAGTCTCTCTCTGGGAAAAGGCCTTTGTGAGTGGATCCGCCGTATTGTTCTCTAAGTCTACTCTCCTTACCTCGATCACCCTGGAGATCAACTATCTCCATGATCAGGTGATGCTGCATCAGAATATGTCCGGGTCACTGATGGGACCAGGGTTCCTGGGCCAAAGCCAAACTTCCAATGTCACACAATGGTGGGAACCTAGTTCATCTTATGAACCAATATACACCCAAACTGCCTCTTTGGTAGTATCTTTGATAGCGATGTTACCAACCTTTATCGTCTAGTCTGCCACGGTATCTAGCTTGGAACTCTTCCAACATACCGTCCCTTCACTGAGGGTAAAGACAATGCCTGCGACTGACATTCAGTCGTCCTTATCACCCTGGAACGTTTCCAGTGATTCTCCATAGGATCAATTGATACCATCTCACTACAACTAGTGAGAATCCTAACATCCATTTAGATCTATCTCATAGATCCAAATACCAGGATTTAGGAGGTATCAATTTGATCCTGCATGGAGAATCCTTGTGATAAGTGGAGATTGACCGATCGTAGTATAGGAAACTCTTTTCCTATCAAGAGTATGTCGTCCACATACAATACGAGGATGAGCACCTTATTCTCTACTACCGTTTTGTATATACAAGGTTCATCTATTATTTTGATGAAGTCAAACACTTCGACTACCACATCAAAACAGACGTTCCAACTCCGCGATGCCTGCTTTATTCTGTAAAGCAACTTGCACACGTTTCCGCTGCTCCCACTGTTTACGAAGCCCTCTGGCTGTGTTCTTATAGACGTTCTCTTCTAAATCACTATTTAGAAAAGTAGTCATGGCACCCAACCACCAGATATCGTAGTCATGGTATGTAGCAGTGTTAAGTAGGATCCGGATGGACTTAAGCATAGCCCCTGGAAAAAGTTTCATCATTATCCATGCCTGGTCGATGACGATAACCTTTAACAAGTCTAGCTTTGAAAGTCTAAACTTTTCCATCTACAGCAAGTAATCTTCTCAAGATATACTTGCTCTTGATGGGGATTTAACCCTTCAGATATAGCAGCTAAAGTCCATACTTTGCTGGTGTACATGGATTCCATCTCAGATCGCTAAGCATCCAGCCATTCTTACAGAGTCCCTACTCTCGATGGCCTGCTCGAAACTAGTTGGGTCATCATCTCATGATGCATTCCTCGCTCCCACTGTTATCGAGAAACCGAGGTATCTCTCAGGCGGATGAGGAACCCTACCAGATCGGCGGAGAGGCTGAGGTTCGTCGGGAACTATTGAATCCTTTGGTTCTGTCAAATCATCAGCTGCAGTTTTGTATAGCTGGAACCTTTCCAATTCTACAGAACTGACCTTGCCTCGATCTTGTCCGGATTTTGCTTTTGACATAGGCCGGACAATCCCAAATCTTAACTTACTTAAGAGATAGGCTCTTCCCATACCATATCTTATATGGAGTGGTAGGCACTGATTTGATTTGAACCTAATTCAATAGGTATGCAGCTTCTCAAGTGCACATCCCCAAAAGGAAATAGGTAACTCAGTAATACTCATCATAGAGCACACCATATCTAATATTGTGTGATTGCTCCGCCCCGATACACCGTTGTGCTGTGGTGCATTCAGAGGAGTAATACTGAGAGAGAATCTCATTTTCTTTTAGAATAGTCCAGGAATGCCATGCACAAGTATTCTCCTCCCTGATCTTATCATAGGACATAATACTTATACCCGTAATGATTCCCTACTTCTAGCTTATATTCTGTGAATATCTCAAAAGGTTCGGACTCACGTTTCAACAGGAACATATGACTGAATCTTGAGAGATCATGAGAGAACGTAATGAAGTACAAAGAACCGGTCCTGGCATGTGTAGACAGGAAACCTTACATACATCATCATGTATCAATCCCAAGAGTTTACTAACTCTTTCCCTGTTTCCAATAAACAAAGCTATGGTCATCTAATCTTTATGACATGACTGGTAAGTTTCACAAGATGTAAATTCAAACTGATTTAAATATGAATCTAAAATGTAACTTCAGCCAGTCGGGTCGCATTGATGTGACCTAGTCTGCAATGTCTCAAGAAGGATCCGTTCATTTCTGAACTCTTCCTCTTGTGTGTGTTCTGTATACTAAGAACTGTAGTTTGATTTAGAACGTCAATGCTTTTAGATAGCGTGCCTGAACCGATCAACTTTTGATATAGGAAATGTTCAAAACATTATCCAACAATAGAAAATTTTATCATTTCTTTAATAAATAAAGAGATTGATATGATTTTGTATATCAGGTTCGGTATCTAATAGCATTTGTTCAGAATTAATGTATTGGTAATACAGGGTGACAGTGACCAACAGACTTGGCTGCAACACTTGCCCCATTTTCTGTCTCATGAAACTTATCACCCGTTCTCAGTTTTCTACCTTTTTGTAGCCCTAGGTAACAGATTACATATTTGGGATCCTAATCCAGTATCAAATACCCAGGATGCAGAGGATACTGAGAAACAGTTCTTTGTAATGAACACACCCGAAGGAGATGCATCTCATGCACTTTCTTCGTTTGGGCGGCATAGGAATTCTGGTATTCCCCTATTTCCTGCTCTGTCTTATAACAATTATAAGTTGGAGCGGGACCAACGTTCCCCAGCTCAGTATAACAAGCGGGTTCGGTCAATACATCCATATTATTATCTTGATTAAGGCGTGATATGGTCGCTACCTGGAGAGAGAGAGAAGAAAACACTCAGCGTGCGCTCTTGCAAGATCAAATTGGTTATATATTTTATCTAATCAGGATGGCTCCCACTATTTTTATCAAATCTTCCTTCAAATCTTAAAAGGAAAGACTAGACGGGATTAATTCCACTCTACAAGTCCGCCAATTTTTCAGCCAGGCCAGTGTCGGTACTTTGAGGGAGGTTTCCCGTGCTTTCGCAGGGACCTAATTATAGTAAACCTCGTTTTCCCATAGGCGTAACCCCGTTGACAACTTTCTAGACACCTACTTGATCGGCTAATTGTAAAGTGCAAAACTCTCCCAGGAGTAACAATTACTCGCAGTGGGTGTTGGGATCCAACTATCACATAGAAGGTATGCAATCTCATTGCAAATTTGAACACTTGAAACTCCCGATAAAGATTTTTACCCCTAGCACTTATGACCTTAACCATGGTCAACAAATCATAAGCACTAGTCAAGTTCTACCCGTCATTTCGTGATTAATTAGACCCACCCACATGACCCTTAACTAAGGTCAACAAAGTCACACGACTGTCCTAACTAATCGCATCATATGCGGTGTAGGAAGACAACACTTAGCTACCGTACACTGTGCCTTAACTAAGGTCAACAAACACAACACGAATACTAAGTACTCTACTTCCTAAAATGACGGAGGGTTGCGAATGGTTTTTATGAAAACCTTTAACGCTTTGAACTTGATCTCGTTGCGGAATCAAATGGTTTTAAATGGATTGTTTTTGAGGCTTTTCTAGTTTTGCTAAAGGGGTCACTCCCGGTGAAGGGATCGTCGGCCCTTTCCTCGTCGAATGAGGTGCGGGATATATCATATATATCACTGTGCAAAGCATAAACTATAGAAGCAATCAGAAGACAAACCGAGGGTTGTAGCATCTGCCAGTTATTGCTAAAGGAGTCACTCCCGGTGAAGGGATCTCGGTCCTTTCCTTATCGAATAAGGTGCAGGATGTTCTACAAGGAACACCGCGATGCAAAGCAAGAACTGTAGCTACCCGTTTTTTTTATTTTGAAATTCGATTCCACAACATCAATTAGGTTTATTTTCTTTCATTAGTCTCATTAATGAATATCCCATCATTTAAGTCCACCTAAACATCACAGATAAATATAACGTACGCTTATGCCATCCGCATTCGCCTCGATATCCCGTCTGCACCGTTAGGTTAGGTAACTAACGCCAGAGTGAGGCAGGGCTAGCGCGGGTGTAAAACATAAGCAACGTCTATATAATATATCATATATACTATATACTATCTATCTGAACAAATCACATGATCACATCACAGATAACGCAGCAGAAAATATTATATGAAATATTGGATATACTAGGACGTCCGTGTTTTCAATACGAGCCAGTATAAAACACGGATTCCACGGTCGTGATGAATAGCCAATCCCACACCCATAGGCCACTATGAGAGCGGCAAGAAACCCTACCAATTCTAGGGTTAGGAGACCCGGACTCGACTCCTCGAGATTGTCTCCCACTGGACCCTAGAACCCGGTTACTTGTGCTCCCCTCCTTGGGTCTATCCTAATGCGGAAAAGTAAATAATATACAATGGGTGACATCTTCCGCAACCTGGAAGTGCCCCAATAAAAGAATATTACATACAAGTTTTTACATGAATGAAAATGAAAAACACTCGTCTTACATAAAAAAAACCCGGCTATTCAAACACGACGATCCAATATAACATATCCAGCAACACATAACATCACATGTCATCAACGTAAGTAAATATGCGCATCCGAATTGTCGTTGACATATAGCAACGAAACCGACGATATCACATATTACACTTACGGTCACAGAAAAGAAAGTGTAAAACTCCAACAGTTGGAATCCGCAAACTCTTCAGACATCGCATGCCTAGCCAAATGAATTCCTTAGACATCACATGCCTAACAATTATAAACCCCGCATTTTAGTGTCATTATCGAAAACTCTCTTCAATATTAAGTCGGGCAATTCAACAATATTCCCGACATCCTGATCGAATGCTCGTCGAAAACTTCAATAGACGGCCGCACCCCCGATGCCGTCGACGAAGTGCACCAAGGCGGAATACCGCTGCCGCGAGCACCCGAACGGATGCTTTCCGTGACAAGGTTCTCCTACAGTCACTTGGTCGGGGCTATGGGGTGTAGCAGTCTTTTAAGTTTATCCTGGGAGTATCCGTGTACGCTACGTGATTGCGACGGACTTTTGATCACATCAAAATTCCGTGGCAACCGATCAAGTGAGACTAAACTGCTATGTTTATAACATTCATTCAGTTATCTCATAACTATTTGTGAATTCCAATTATTGTATCACATTCCGGGTGGATGGGGTGGCTGCATGATGTATTTAAAAAATCCCAGAAAATCCAGAAACAAAATATAGGAATTACTGTGCAAAAATTATTGGGTAATGTGACCATACGGCCGCGGAACCGCCGCAGAAGCCATGCTTCCGCCGCTGTTCCGCGGCGGTTTAGATGATTCAGGAGCTTGTTTTGCACCATAATTCTTAGATCTTCCTGCTGAATTTTTTAAGAATTTTTAATCTGGAAAAAACCCAGTTTTTAAAAAATGTACAGAGAGCCTAGCTAGAGCCTTAGGCGATGCTCTCTGTATATTTTTTAAAAACTGGGACAAGTAAAGATTACAAAACCCTAACCATTAACCTAAACAAGGTTTAAAGCATACACATACCCAAGTTTGCATGTATCATCAAACATGATACAAACTAGTGCACAAAACTATATCATATATACAATGTACACTTCAAGTGAGAAAATCCATCTAAAGTGAACAAATATTAGTTAATACAAAGTAATATATCAAATATATAATTATACATTAAATCATTAAATCAAAACTTGATTTAACGATCCGGTCATATCGCATATGACCGACTAATATCCAATGTATCGACTTATCGAATCAATCTTCGATTCGATAACTAGGTTATATCACATACAACCATTCGATACATTCATCACGAGAATAGAATACGGTATCACATACACGCATTATTCTCGGTCCCGCACATATCTCATATGTTCTCCTATTTCGTTTCGCTTAAGCCAGGAAACCTCTGTGTAGGACTCTAAAGACTCGTCAATACGCCGGCAGCAGATGATGATCATATCAAACACCCACAAGCCGCAAGCGGTCTGTCAAACGTAACGGCCACCCGGGTATTTAGCGATCAGAAGATCGACGAGCAAGCCCGCTCACACTCCTGTGAATCCAACCAGTAACACTTACCGTACAGTCCGGTCAGTTCGTCTGATATGTCGCATATCTCGCCTAGGGGTGGTAAACGTCAGACCCCAGTAGCTTGATAAGTCATGCAGACGTAAGGTCCATAACATTCGTGAAACTACTGATAACTCTTACCAGTATATCACTGCAACCCTGGCCAGGGATTTCCTGTTATGGCCAGTCGAGCATAGCACAACATCAACCCCCAATACCGGGAGAGATGAATCCCCTCCTATCGCTCATTGCCTTCATGTGAATCGGGACTGTACCCAAAAACCACCTGTTTGCACGACTCGGTAGAGCCGTGGTAGGGTGGAAATCAAAGCACAGTGGGAGACACACAAGACTCTATGACGATCTCGGGTCAACAGACTAAGCTGTACCACTGTTACCAGGGAACTGCCATCTGACGTGAGGTATAATACCATCTGGGAGTTCTCGGCGAGTCCATTCAGTGTACTCAGTCTCCACTGAGCACCCGCATACCATCTCTGATGTCAAACACCAATGGATATGGGATCATCCATCGCCCATCACATGGGTCGAGAAGATATACGCTAGTCTACTCTGGAATATCGATGCCCCGTCTCGATATTCCCACGACTAGGAACATTGAAGGATGTACTCATGGACTATCCAGGCCCCACTAGTATGATCTACATCATAGTCCTGGAAGTCGAGTACACATCCTAAGGGCTTTATCAACCTGTAGCAGAGAGACAGAAAGTATACACGTTAAGATAAAGAGCAACCAGATAGCGTACTATCATGTCGAGCAAGAAAGTCTTACCTATATATTTCCCAGCATCCATTACAATATACATCCTATGTACAGTAATGGCCTCTACGGCATACATATAACTAACATAAGTATGTATGCACGATATATTTCATATGCGCAATAGAACAAGGATGAATGTATCAATATCGATAACAATACAATACCGCATATGTGTATAGGTTGTGAGTGTCATGGCAATTACTGACACTGTGGGTGTAGCATACAATTTAGTGCTCGTGCAACATGAACCGTCAGTAATGGTGCAGTGTCCACTAGGTACTAAGTTAAGGCACAACAAGTAATGGTATGTAATGATGCTCATGCACAATCAACATATATGAATATAAACATGTGGCTATAATATCCTATCAAGCCCTGACGCAAAACGCCATACAGGAGATTTCCCCGTAGATGTTAAATCTACTCACCGGTGATCTCGAGCTAAGTAAATCCAACCACCTGCTTCCCTTTGTTCGCAGCATCCGAAGTCCCCTCCTGCGATCCTATTACACAAAATACAATAACGCGTGGATTTAGCAAACTACGTAATAATAACGAATACAATGCCAATTTAACGAATCGGTTCCCTTAAGCTACAAAAGGTTTCGCTTAGCGGCTAACGTGTGTGTCGACATCACCAAAAAAAACCACGACAGCAAGCTACCCGAAACACTAAAACTACGTCGAATCAATCGTAATGCGCGTCGTCGAAACACTAAAAACTAGCTAATCGATCCCAGATTTTACATACTGTCACAACCTAAAAATCTAACAGTACCTAACACCCTAAAACAACTGCAGACAGCTACCCACAAAATTACAACACCCTGGTCCCCTAACGAACCGAGGTCGCCGGATTTTACCCAAATGTCGTCGGTCGAACAGTGTCAGGTAAGGTTCGTGTTTCTGGTGTACACTCAGGGTCTCTAATACAATACTACTACACTGCTAGTTTTTCCAGTAAACACTCTTAGTGATAGCAGGTTACAGACATCCTAAATCGACACTAAAAATACGATATGTGCACAAAACTATATCTTTATCGTCCTAAACTGAAACTAATTAGCAACACAACAATAAAAGAACATAATTAACAATAGAGAGGTCATTACCTAGCCACACTTGCTCAAAACCCTATCTTTCCATACTCCAAGTGATCCTAGTGGCTTGATCTTGGCTTTGAGAAAGGTTTAAGTGATGTTTAGTAGAGATTTTGTGTGAGTTTGTGAGGATTGAGTTAGGGTTTTAGTTGAGGGAGTGAGGGTGTGAAAGATAATGAGATGAAGAAAAATGTTGTGAGAGTGAGAGAATGAGGTGAGTGTGAGGGTGTATGAGTGAGGGTGAAGGATGTGGGAATGAGGGGTGAGTTTAGATAGAGCCATGCCCTTCTATCTCTTCATTTAATACATGGCATGGTTGCCCATGCCTCATGATTCCCATGCCGCCCTCTCTCTCTCTCTCTTTCTCAAGTCAACATAGTTTCAAAACCCTTTATTTTATTTTGAAAACTAATTAATTAACTAATTACATAATACCTAATGGAATGGGGTTAATATGCCATGGCTACTTAAGCATGGTTTAACACTAATTAACCCTTGGTTAACATGCACATGCGTGTGCAAACCCAAAATAAATATTAATAAAATATTAATTAATTTTTATAAAATATTTGAAAACTATTTTCGTAAACTTTTTATTAAAAATCCGCATTATCGCTTAATTAACACTAATCTCATTCTAAGGTGTTACAATACCTATATCTCAGGTCACATCCGTTTCCATCTCATATCATAGGACCGACAAATGTATCACTAACCTCATATCGACTCGCATCCGTATAACGACATATCAACAAAGTCATCATATCTCATCGTATACTCTTTTCATCACATCAAGTCATCTTACATATACATTCTATCTTAAAAATCTCATGTCATGCTACTCTAAATCTCATATTTCTTCTGGTGCACTACATATATTTATATATCGTGATTCACATTTACGTTTCACATCCTTATATATCACTTCGAGACATCCTTATCAATCATATCATTTCATAATAAACCTTTAATCACATCCGTGGGTTCCTAGTATAGGTTTCTCCGACCATATTCATATATATCGGTTTCCATTTTATAATTGCGGGGGTATTATACGCCATCCACCCGACTTCCCCCGTAGATATAAATCTATTCACCTGCGGAACTCCTTGTTCAGCCGTAGTCGATGTGCTTTGTCGTCTCGGAATCCATGCGAAGGTACCAACAAATCAACACATATCGCAACATTATGAAAACCAAATTCGGAAAACTGATACGGCACACGGTGCACTCATAGGTTAGAACCTATAACCTACGTATGCAAAAATAACCAAACAACCCTCGTCGTAGACGTACAAACATCAAACGACCCAATATAATACCAAATACCAAAACCAAGAATTTCAAATACCGGAAAACATAATACGACAACTGAGGGAATCACTCCCAGATTCTTGCTCAGGTAATCTAGGACAAAACAAAAATACAGTAGTTATGTTATAAGGTATGTGAGCTACAGCCAAAACCCCAACACCAAATCTGCTATAGTAACAGACCTAACAGCTACAGTAACTGGCCCCGCCGGCCCTGCCTTAGTGTTTGGGTCTCGTCTTCTCGTGGTGGTCTCCTATTGGTCTAACTAGGTTAATGTATATGTTTGATTTTTTTATAAAGGTCCCGGGTTGCTCCAGATTCCATGTAGACCTCCAAAAATGTCACAAAACCGACAAGGAAAGTTTCTAAGTTCATATTTTGGTTTCTAATCTGGGTCTTGGCCAGTAAAATCAACACTAAGGTCTCGTAGACACCCACTACAGATTATAATTCCACACAAACACCCAAACCCTATCTCGGAATTTCCAAACATCACTAATCAACATCGATTTAACTCTAAACTCACAATAGGATAAACTAAACACACCAACTAACTAAAGTTTAGAATTATACCTCATTTGGCAACTCAAGAATTTTTTTGAGTTTCTCAAAGTCTTCAAAATCCAACTTTGAAAGGTCCAATGGGTTTGTAGAGAAGTTGTGCATCTTTTTAATGAAGGGAGTATAGGGTTTTGGTGAAGATTTTGTGATGAATCATGAGGGTAGAAGTGAGGGAATCTTGAAGAAGGAGTTGAAGAAAAATAACGGGGGAGGAAAATGATGGCAGCCCTCTCTCTCTCTCTCTCTTATTCTCACCCTTTCTCTCAATTATTCATGCCATGTCACAGTCTCTCTCTTACCCATTCCTATTATTCTATTCTACATCCTTTTCTCTTTTTTTTAAAGCCAAATATCAACAAATACCAATGAAACAACATGCAACAAAAATGCAACATGTCATGGTGCACTAACCAAGAAAAAATGTAGAAACACGGATTTGGCCTAATCGCAATTAGTAGTGCACCAATCAATTTTTATTTAAACTGCATATAATTAATTATAAAAATACCAAATCCAATAAATATATTTTTAAATGAATAAATCATTTTAATCTCCAATTATTTCGCAAATATTGCTATATATTTATACCATTTTACGAAAACCCCAAATTCGTAAATCGGGTAGTTTTTGCGAAATATATTATTTTAATATTAAATTCCAAAATAATATTTTATATTTTCTGAAATGTTACATTAAATCATTGAATAGATTTTTTGATATGAGACTAAAATGTGGAGTTTATAGAGTTGGGCATGAAATTCGGAATATGAGATATTCCGGGTTTAAGATGTCTAAAGATATGTGGATTCTAATTATTGCAGTTTTATATTTCTTTTCTGTGACCATAAGTGTAATACGTGGGGTATCCCAAATCTCGTTTCTATATTTCAACGGAATTTGGGATGCGCGTATTTACTTGCGTTGATGATATGTGATATTATGTGTCGCTGATATGTTTTATTGGATCGTCGTGATTGAATAGCTAAGGGGTTTTATGTGAGATGAGAGTTTTTCAATTTTCATTCATGTAAAATTTGTTTGTAATATTTTTTTATTGGGACACATCCGGGTTGAGGATGATGTCACTACTGAAGTATATACTTACTTTTCCGCATAAGGATAGACCAAAGGTGGGGAGCACAAGTAACCGGGTTCTAGAGTCCAGTGGGAGACCATCTCAAGAAGTTGAGGCCGGGTCTCCAACTCTAGAATTCGTAGGGTTACTTGCCGCTCTGGTAGGGGTATATGGGATGTGGGTTTGGCTATTCATCGCGACCGTGAAATCCGTGTTTTACATTACTGGCTAAATTTAAAACACGGATATCCTAGTATATCCAATATTTCATATGTTGCTTCTGCTACTTGGTTCCGTGATGTTGATCATATAACTACGTGAGACGAATGAAATATTATATATATGATATATAATAAATGTTGCTTATGTTTTGCACCCACGCTAGTCCAGCCACCGCTCTGCCGGTAGTTAAGTAACCTAACGGTGCATGAACGGGCCCAGTGGTGAATGCGAAGGGCATAAGCATACGTTCTATTTTCGTTTCATTTTTCTGTAATGTTTAGGAAACATTAAATGATGGGACTTCGTTAATAAGATTAATGAAAAGAAAGAAATCTATAGATGTTATAGAATCAAACTTTTAAAAAGGGTAGCTCTAGTTTTTGTTTTGCATAGTGTTATTCATTGATGAATATCCAGCACCTCATTCGATCAGGAAAGAGCCGAGATCCTTTCACCGGGAGTGACCTCTTTAGCGAAACTAGCAAATGCTACAACTCACTCGGTTTTGTTTTTAATAGCTGCTTTAGTTCTTGCTTTGCATAGTGGTTTTCCTGAATATCCTGCACCTCATTCGATGAGAAAAGATCCGAGATCCCTTCACCGGGAGTGACCTCTTTAGGGAAACTAGAAAAAGCCTAAAAAACACTCCTTTTCAAAATCACTTGATTCTACAACGATTTCAAGTTCATTAAGCTCATGGTTTTCTTAAAAACCTGCGTAGCCCTCCGTCATTTAAGATAAGTGCTATTTTTGTATTCGTGCTATGGTCATTTGGCCTCCGACAAGGCATAGTGTGCGGTAGTTGATTAGTACATATCTATAGCATGTGATGCGATTGGATTATGGTAGTCGTACGGCGTTGTTTGGCCTCCGTCAAGGGTTGTGCGGGTGGGTCTAATTCAATTAAGAAATGAACGAGTTGAACTTTACTAGCGACCTATGGGTTGTTTGGCCTCCGTCAAGTTCATAGGACGCTAGGGGTAAAAACAATATCGGGAATTTCAAGTGTTGAAATTTGCAATGAGATTGCATACCTTTTATGTAATAGTTGGATCCCGATGCCCACTGCGAGTAAGAGTTAATCCTGGAAGAATTTTACACTTTACAATTAACTAATCCAGTAGGTGTCTAGAAAGGTGTCAATAGGGTTATGGCTCTAGGGAAACGAGGATTATTTTAATTAGGTCCATGCGGAAGCACGGGGAACCTCCCTCGGAGTACCGATACCTGCCTGGTCGAATGATTGGCGAACCTGTAGGGTGTAATTAATCCCGGCTAATCTTACCTTTTAGGGTTTGAAGGAAGATTTGATAAAAACAGTGGGAGCCATCCTGATTAGATAAAATAACCAATCTAATCTTGCAAAGAGCGCTTGCAAAGTGATTATCCTTCTCCTCTCTCCTGGTAGCGACCAATGAAATTCCTTAATCAAGATAATAATATGGATGTATTGACCGAACCTACTTATTATACTGGGCTGAATTCCGCTCTATCTTATGATTGTCATAAGTCTGAGCAAGGAGTAGGGGAATATCCGGATTCCTATGCCACCCGAATGAAGAATAAGCATGTTGATGCATATTCTTCAGGTGTGTTCGTTACCAAGATTTGTTTCTCATTTTACTCTATTTCCTGGGTATAGGATACCGGATCAGGATCCCATATATGTAATTTGTTACATAGGCTGCAGATAGATAGAGAACTGTGAAATGGTGATATGTCTCTAGTAGTAGAGATGGTGCAATTGTTGCAGCCAAAGCAGTTGGCAAATATCACCTAGTGTTACCAACTGGTAATACAATGATTCTGAGTGACTGATATTTCCTACCAATAATATTGTGAATATTTTCCTGAATTAAGTGTTGATTGGGTAAGGTATATTGTTTAATAGTCTAAACGTTCTGAATCAAACTGCAGTTCTAAACGTACAGAACATACACAAGAGGAACAGTTCAGAAATGAACGAAGTCTTCTTGAAGCATTGTAGACTAGGTCATGTCGATGCGACAAGACTAGCTAAAGTTTCATAAGGATGCATATTTGAATCCATTCGAATTTACATCTTATGAAACTTGCCAGTAATGTCTCAAAGACTAGGTGACCAAATCTCCGTTTACTGGAAACGGAGAAAGAGCTACTGAACTATTGGATAGATACATGGTGATGTATGCGGTCCTAAGTCTACACATGCATGGGATGGTTCTGCGTACTCTATAACATTCACCGATGTTCTCTCATAATACGGACATGTGTTATTGTTGAAACATAAATCTTAATCTTTTGAGAATTTCAAGGAATATAAGTACAAAGTTGAGAACTCGATTGGTAAAGGTATTCAAATCCTTCGATATGATCAGGGAGGAGAATACTTGAGCAACGGAATTCCAAGACTATTTAAAAGATAATGAGATTCTCTCTCAGCTTACTCCTCCATATACACCACAACAAAACGGTATATGGGGGTGGAGGAATCGCACCCTATGAGATATGGTGCGCTCTATGATGAGTACTGCTGAGTTGCCTATTTCCTTTCAGGGACATGCACTTGAGAAGATGCATACCTATTGAATAGAGTTCCGATCAAATCTGTTGCCTGCTACTCCATATGAGATATGGAATGGGAAGAGACCATCTCTTAAACGAGTTAAGATATGGGGTTGTCCGGCCTATGTTGAAAAGCAAAATCCGGACAAGCTCGAGGCAAGGTCAATTCAGTGAAAGTTTGTAGGATATCCCAACCATTCGCGAAGGTATATCTTCTACCATACCGAGGAACAAAAGATGTTTTGTTTCTCGACATGCTACTTTTTTAAAAAAGGAATTTCTTATCAAAGAAATTAATGGCAATGAGGTAGAACTGGAAGTAGTTCCAGCAAACACAAACTATAACTGACGATTTGTTGGAACCGGAGGATTCAATCGTCCCTGACAAACCGATGCCACTCCGTAAATATAGTAGGGTTCCTCATCCACCTGAAAGATATTACAGTTTTCTCATAGATGGTGGGAGCGAGGATTGCATCATGGAGATGATGACCCAACTAGTTTCGAGCAGGCCATCAAGAGTGGGGACTATATGAAATGGCTGAATGCTATACGGTCTGAGATGGAATCCATGTATACCAACAAAGTGTTGACTTTGGAAGTTTCTCCTAAAGGGGTAAAACCCATCGGGAGCAAGAGGATCTTTGAGAAAAATAAATTGTTGTAGATGGAAAAGTTGAGACTTTCAAAGCTAGACTTGTAGCAAAAGGTTTTCGTTAACGACCTTGTGTCGACTATAATGAAACCTTTTCTCCTATCGCTTTGCTTAAGTCCATCAGGATCCTACTTGCCATTGCTGCATACCATGACTACGAAATCTGGCAGACTGCACGTCAAAACCGCTTTTCTAAATGGCGATTTTAAAGAGAACGTGTATATGACACTGCCAGAGGGCTTCATAGACAGTGGGAGCAACGGAAGCATGTGCAAGCTGCTTAAATCCATCTATGGGTTAAAGATAGCATCGCAGAGATGGAACATCTTTTTTGATGAAGCTTTCAAAGAGTTTGACTTCATCAAAAAGGTAGATGAACCATGTATAAATAAGAAGGTTGTAAATAGTATGGTTGTCTTCCTCGTATTGTACGTGGATGACATACTCTTGATAGGAAACGATGTTCCGATGCTACACTCGGTCAAGCTCCTCTTATCACACATGTTCTCCATGAAAGATCTAACTGATGCTTCCTACATCCTGGAGATATAGATCTATAGAGATAGATCTAAATGTATTT
Organism: Agapanthus africanus; assembly: GCA_030015575.1. Lineage (NCBI taxonomy): Eukaryota > Viridiplantae > Streptophyta > Magnoliopsida > Asparagales > Amaryllidaceae > Agapanthus > Agapanthus africanus. The sequence goes on along the minus strand of JASDDO010000004.1, from coordinate 78,177,567 downwards.
GGGATTGTCCCAATCCAGGTACATAGACACCATGCTAAAGAGGTTTAGTATGGATGATTTTAAGCGTGGTAATGTACCCGCTTGTTCAGGAATCATTCTCTCCAAAGAGATGTCTCTCAAGACTGATTTGGAGAGGGCTCGCACGCAAGGAATGCCCTATTCTTTAAAAGACAAGTCAATCATGTATGCGATGTTATGTACCAGACCAGATGTAGCTTACTCATTTTGTGTAGTGAGTAAGTATCGAAAAGATCTTTGGGAAAACCATTCGACAGCTGTGAAGAACATTCTTAAGTTCTTGAAAAGGACAAAAAAGAAATTTTTGGTGTATGGTAACAGCGAACTCCAGATAGAGTCCTTTACCGATTCGAGCTTCCAGAGTGATAAGGACGACTGAAAGTCAGTCTCGTGTTTTGTCTTCACCCTCAGTGGAGGGACGGTATGTTGGAAGGGTTCCAAGCTATATATCGTAGCAGACTCATTGATAGAAGCTAATTACATCGCTACCAATGATGTTGCAAAAGAGCTTGTCTGGATGAATAAGTTCATATGATGAACTTGGTTCCTACCATTGAGCATCCAATACCTGTGTATTCTGATAACAATGGAGTTGTGGCTTTGGCCTAGAAACTCCGGTGCCGTCAGCGATCTAGACATATTCTTAGACAGTATCACCAGATCAGGGAGATAGTTGATCTCTGAGAGATCGGGGCCAGGAGAGTTGACACAGAGGATAACACAGCGGATCCACTCACCGAGGCCTTTCCCCAGATGCTATTCGAGAGACTTTTGGGATGTTGGGGATGAGATACTACAACATCTGGCCTTAGTGCAAGTGAGAGATTGTTAGGAATATGTATGCTCTAGAGGACATTATTGTTGATATAATGGATGCTTGGACAAATATATAGAGGAATTTCTTGCTCAAGATGATAGTAAGCTATTAGGTTACCTTTATCTTAACATGTAGACTGGTATTCTTCCGATCTGTCTCTTGCATGTTGGTAAAGCCCTTGGGATATGTACTTGACTACCAGGATTATGATGAGATCATACTAATGGGGCCAGGGTGGTCCAAAAGTACATCGTTTAACCAGTTCCTAGTCGAGGGGATATCAAGACTGGGCATCGATATTCCAGAGTAGACCGGTGTGTACGTTTCTTGCCCCTTGGTGGTCGATGGTTGATCCCATAACCATTGGTGTGTGATATCAAAGATTGTACACAGGTGCTCATTAGAGATTGGGTACACCGAACAAGACTCCCCGAGGACTCCTAGTTAGTAGTATATCTATCGCCAGATAGCAGTCCTTTGGTGACACTGGTACAGGTTAGTCTGTAGACCCGAGATCGTCATAGAGTCTAGTACAGCTCCCACAGTACTTTGATTTCCTCCCTACCATGCTCAAAGGAGACATGCAAATAGGTGGATTTTGGGTACAGTCCCGAGTCGCATGGAGGAAATGAGCGATAGGAGGGGTTTCGTCTCTCCCGGTATTTGGGGTTGATGTGTTGGAGATAGTGCCCTCAGAGTCAATTATTGGATCGCATGCATGTGATTGAAATGATTGCGGAGGACCTATACCGGTAGGACAGTCTTACTCGAGATGAGAGTATGCTATCTGGTTTGCCTTTATCAGTCGTGTACAGGTTCAGGTGACTGATCACTGTTACACTTTGATAGAGCCCTTAGGATCTTGCTTTACTACCAACAGTATGATGGCGATCATATACGTGAGAGTTGGGTGGTTTATAAGCATATCCTTAATTGTGGTCCCTAGTCGTGGGAGTTTCGAGACAGGGCATCGTTACTCCGGAGTAGACTAGTGTATACAGTCGAGACCCCGACGAGGGGCGGTGGCCGGTCTCGCAAGCCACTGGTGTCACTTGGATCACCTAAGATGTATACAGGTGCTCATTGGGTTATGAGTACACCGGACATGACTCGCCGGGAACCTGCTATTTGGTATGATACATATCGTCAGATAGCAGTTCCCTGGTGACATGTATACAGGTTAGTTCATCGACCTGAGGTCGTCATTTGTCTCGTGTGAGTTCCCACTGTGCTTTGATTTCTACCCTACCATGGCTCAAAGGAGTCGTGCAAACATGTAGTTTTTGGGTACAGTCCCGAGCCACATGGAGGCACGTGAGCGGATCGGCAGGGGATTCGTCTCTCCCAGTATTGGGGGTGAGATCGTGCTGTGTCTAGGAGAGCCATTGCACAAAGCCCACGGCCGTGGCAGGAGATTTTCTGGTAGGTACTCCAGTAGTATCTCAGGGTGTTATTGGGCTTCACTCCGACACGACTTATATTGCTTTTGGGGGTTTGACGTTACCAGCCCCCTAGCCAGATATGCGATACTCATAGACGAACGGACCGGACTGTATATACATTGTCACTGTTAGGCTCGGTAGGGTTTCCGGATGAGTTCGCTCATCGGCCTCCCTTGAGGTCAGTCCATAGGCAGCCGTTACGCATAGCTAGTGCAGTTGACGGCTTGTGGTTAAACCCACTGCCAGGGTACTGACGAGTCATTAGAGTCCCCCACAGACAGTTTCCCAAGTTCGGGCGAAACGTTGTAGAGGCCGTATGGTTTTATGGCATGGTTCGGAAAATGCACATGCGTTTACGCACGTGTCATATTTCGGGCAGATAATACTGGTGGGCTTTGGTTTAAGCCGGATCCGAGTATTATATTGAGTAGATATAATATCTTTGTCTTAGTTGCATTTGTATTCGGTCGTAATACAAATGCGGGTATTTTTATACAGTTACGGGGTTATCCTGAAATTCGTTTCTGGATCACTTTTGGAAGTTGCCAGTTTCCAGTTTTCTATCAGCCGTATTTAACATTCGGTTAAATACGGATTTATCTTTTCTTTGGATAAGTGTGGTTGCTTCTAGAAGGTTCTAGAAGAGGTGATTAGGCTTGTGACTCATTTGTTCATTAATGGTGCTTTAATGGTGCATTTATTGTGTTCATACTTTGTGTTCATACATGACTCATTCTTTCATGATAAGCTTCATTCTTATTGACACCAATTTGCTCGTACCCTCACCTCCCTCTTCATATAAGTGTTGTCGGCCCCCTCCTCTCACACACACACTTGATTGATTCATTTGGTTAAAAGATTATGATAGTTTTGGGGTGTATGGAAATTTCATAGCTTATTTCATTCCATCACCCGAATTAATTGGCAACTTCATTAACCGTTCGTCCATGGATTTGAACGAAGCGAGACAAAGTATTCTTCTCATTCTCTACATCATTCTTGGTCGTCTCTTTTAGCAAACTTGACGACCGAGTTGCCTCGAGTCAGAGGCGGGAGCCCGTTTAATGAATCGTTGACGTGGTGCCACCTGGACGAGCAGATCGGAGATCGATGCGATCGGAGCAGCCGCAACGGAGCGTGGAATGATGGTTAAAGAACGAAGGACTCGGATCGTTCGGTATAACCTTTCTACTCTCTTTACAGTTTGTTATTTTAGCAATAATGGCAGATCGGGTTATAGTATACGATAGCGCCAGTTAAAAGTTTTTGTTCCGCATTTGGCGTCTGTTAGACGGCCAGGGCGCTACCGTAGACTTACAGTGGTATCAGAACCTCACCATTTTGCTTTACTAACTTGTGCTAACGCGTTTAAAATATCGATCGGACCGAATATCAAAAACTACAAATTCCTAATTCTGAGTTTCCATCGATTTTAAAAAGGTTCTAAAAATAATTTTACACATCACAGAAAATTCAGCTGGCTTTTATAAGCACGTGGTAGAAATTTGGTCACGTGTCCCTTCAAGACCGCCGCGGAATCGCGGTCAAACCTAGGGTTTGACCGCGCATCCACGGCCAATCTGTGAGATCAGTGGTCCAATTTTCTACAGTGGATTCTTCTCTGGAAATTGGGGTTTTTTGGTATATATTGTTAGGGCCCATATTTTGTTACTGTACAGCAGATGTACGTAGGGTCCACTTCGTGATATTTAGTCGATCGAAATTTAAACAAGTTAGTTTACAGTACTTACATTATATCTCCGACCGTGAATGTCATTTGATCGGTAAACCGTGTCTGATTGCTATAGTTCTTTTAGACGTGTTTGCCAACGTGACATTCGCGTTGATGTTCTGTGTTGTGCTGTGATGTTGCGGATTTGTAGTGTTGGATAGCCGTGTGCAATGGTAGTACAATCTGGATTTATTTGTACATTTGATATTGTGGGGCGAGCGTCCAACATGTGGACTGCCGTCACTTCCTGTTGTATAATATTCTTTTGGGGCACGATCGGGTTGAGGTCGATGTACCCGTTGTACATATTTTTCATTTCTGTACTAGGTTTTACCCCGCGACGGAGTGCACGGATAGCCGGGTTCTGGAGGGCAACGGGTCCGCATCTCATGGCTTTGAGAGGCAGAGGGGCCTCACTCTAGAATTGGCAGACTATTCGCCGCACTCGTAGGGGGTACAGGTTGACCCAAGAAGGAGTGCTCAAGCTACCGGATTTCGTGAAGTGCAGGGTGGTCCATTCACTTTGCTGTAGGGGGCTGCCTTGCTTCAGGTTTTGGCGGGTAACTTGCCGCACCCGTAGGGTCTAGGTTTCATTGCACAGGCTATCCACACGACCAGGGGAACGTCGGGTTTCAGCAGCGGCTCTGTGAAACCCGGGGATCCCAGATTATCTGTATTGTTCTGTGATGCTTATTACTTTTCTGTAATGTTGCATATTATCACGCCAGGAGTGATTATCGTATATTGGTATATATACTATTAGATGTTGTATATGTTTTACACCCGCGCTAGTCCAGCCCCCGCTCTGTCGTTAGTTAAGTAACCTAACGGGTGATGACGGGACCCAGTGACGAATGAGGATGGCATATACGTACATTTTATTTTCGTTCTTTTCTGGTGTGATTGATTGATGGGACTGCGTTGATTTTGATCAATGCAAAGGAAAGCAAACCTTTTTGGCAGTTGTTGGAACAAATTTATAAAGTGTTATTAGAAAGATGTTTCCTTTTGTTATGCATAGTGATATTCGGTTGGAATATCCTGCACCTCATTCGACGGGGCAAGGGCCGATATCCCTTCACCGGGACTGACCCCTTGGGCAGAAGTTTTGCGTCAGGGTAATAACTTCACTATAGTCGATTGCATGTTGCTTTGCATCGCGGTATTCATTGGAATATCCTGCACCACATTCCAGGAGGAAAGAGCCGAGATCCCTTCACCGGGAGTGACCTCTTTAGCAAAGGTTTTCGCCACTATATTTTTTATTAAAAAGCTATCAGGTTCCTTCAGCGATATCAAGTTCGTTACGTTAAAGGTTTTTCGCCAAAAACCAGCTGTAGCCCTCCGTCATTTCTTTTGGGTATTAAGTAGTATTCAAGCTATGTATTTTGACCTAACGCCAAGGCATAGTGTTTGGTAGCTGCTGGGTATTCATTTGTTGCATAGATAGATGAGTTAGTTTGGGACAGTCGTTCTGCCATTTTGACCTAACGCCAAGGGCATGTGCGGGTGGGTTCAAATTAACAAGATAGTGACGGGTAGAACTTGGAATGTGACTTATGACATTTTGACCTAATGCCAAGGCCATAAGAGCATGGAGCAAAAATCATATCGGGAGTTTCTAAGGAAACTGAAACTTGCCAATTATGCGCATACCGTCTGGAGTATGAGTAACGTGGATGCATTCCACCACGTTATCATGCGATGAGAGTTGGATCCCGATTCCCACTGATGAGTTGGTTTACTATTCGGGTGATCCCGATTGATTCTTCTTTCAGGTTTGGAGGAGAATTTGACAGGACAGTGGGAGGTTTCCTGATTATATAAAGTGATAACCATTCTGATCTAGGTTAGAGTGCACGCAGAGTGTTTCTTTTCTCTCTCTCTTTGGCAGCGACCTTTGACCGACCCTAGACTATGACTCAGTGACCAAGTTGACCGAACCTTCTTAAAATACTAGCTTTTGGATTGTCCAAGTTGCATAAGTCATTGCCGCTCCTTCTTTTACCCTTTGCATTTCTCAGAACACCCCGTATTACTACGGACATCCACTTCAATTGGATAGATCCATCGTATGGTTATATACGAACTCGGAAGGATTTCTTCGAGGATGGATCAAGGTTCAGGAGTGTTAGTGTATATGCCCTAGGGGCCATTTTTGTATCATAGTAGTTTGTATATTACTTAATGGAAGCTTGGGATATTCACATGTATATAACAGTCTTGCTAAATATGGTAGTATGCTACTTGGTTTTTCTATCTTAATATGTGAGTATACGTATTGATAGAGCTCTTAGAATCTTGCTTGACTACCAGCGTTGTGATGGCAGTCACACTAGTGGGGGCTGGGTAGTCTACAAGCACATCCTTATTCAGGTCCCTAGTCGATGGATTACCGAGACAGAGCATCGATACTCCGGATTAGACTAGTGTGTACGCTTCTCATCCCAGTTGGGGAGATGGTCTGTCCCACAGCCATCAGTACGTCGTACTGGAGATAGTATGCAGGTGCTCGTTAGGTTACGGGTACACCGGACAGGACTCACAGGGAACTGTTGGTTGGTTTTATACCAGTCGTCAGTGAACAGTTCCTAGGTGACATGAGTACAGCATAGTCCGCAGACTTGACACTGCTACTTCGCCTCGAGTGTGTCCCACTGTTCTTAGATTGCTACCCTACCACGGCTCAAAGGAGTCGTGCAAACAGGTAGCAGTTGGGTGCAGTCCCGAGCACTTGGAGGCAGTGGCGTTTAGACCGGATTCGTCTCTCCCGGTATTGGGAGTTGATATCGCGCTGTGTCAGAGAGCCATTACGCAAAGTCCCTGGCCAGGGCAAGCGAGATTTGCTGGTAGGTTCCAGTAGTTTCTCAGGGTGTAATGGGCTTCCCTCCGACACGACTTATACAGCTATTAGGGGACTGATGCTTGCCGCCCCTAGGCACGATATGCGATAGTCATAGACGAACGGACCGGACTGTATGGAGATTGTCACATCAGACTCAGTAGGAGTTCGGATGGGTTCCCTCATCGGCCTTCTTATCGACATCTACCTGGGGACCGTTACGTACAGCTAGTGCCGCTTGCGGTCTGTAGTTAAACCCACTGCCAGCGTAGTAGTCGAGTCTCTAGAGTCCCACACAGAGAGTTTCCCTACTCCAGGCGAAACGATATAGAGGTCGTATGGTTTTACGACAAGGGTTCGGACGCATACGTGTGTTTACGCACGTACGACTTTCGGACAGTTTTTACCAGTCGGCTTTGGTTTAAGCCAGTTACTGGTATCCGGTTATTGGATTTACACAGTCTAAAGTTTTTCCGTATTTTTGCGGAAAGGAGGGGTGTTCTCGTATTTGTGCGAGAAGCTTCTAGAATGTGGTGACTAAGGAGGTTAAGGTGGCATATAGAATGATTGTGATTAGTGAGTCACCTAAATGATTCATACATGTCTTTTGTCAATATAATGAATCATCACTAGATATTATCAAGCATGGTTGTTAAATTGTTATTTATTCTTTTCTTGATAAAAATAAATGCTTGATATATATCATGTTATCTCACTATTCTCATATTATTATCTTTATCATCTTCTCTCTCCTCAAGCTCTCCCTCTTCAAAGACTAATCCTCCCCTCTCATGAGTTGAGTACAAGGATTAGTAAGACTAATTAATCCATAACCCTCTCTATATTACACCTAGCTTCTTTGATTAGCACTTAAAGAAGTTTAGTTGCCTCAAGTTTAGAGGCTAAGCTTGGAGTAAAGCTCTCGGGTGGATCGTCTACTACTTCGAGAAGGCCGAGGAGGAGGAGGAGTTCACAAAGACGAAGGACACAATTCGTTAGGTATAATTCTTGAACATAGTAGCATAGAAACTATATGCTTGTTGTTAGTTATCGTTTAGCTTCGATTCAAGCGGTTAGTCGATGTTTGTTCACTAAACAAGTTCGTTTTTAAAAATTCCGCCTCCCCACAAGTATTGGGGTGTTGTACATCGACTTACAGTGGTATCAGAGCCTCGCTAAACAATAAATAACTTACTTGCAAATTTGTATGAATTTCGAACGGAAAAAACGAAACCGAAAAAGCCCGAAATCATGGTCTTCTGTCGAATTTTAAATGATGTCTTAAAATTACTCAGGGAAGTTCAGAAAGCTTAAAAGGACACCAGAAGAACACCCAAGAAAATTGGGCCCCTGAATCGCCTAAAGCGCCGTGGAACCGCGGCGGATCCCCCCGATCCGCCGCTCTTCCGCCGCCGAGTTGGCGATTCAGGAACTCAATTTTCCTGTGTTGCTTCTCTGGAATATTTGGGATTTTCTGGAATATTTTATTTTTGCTAAGGTTTCAAATTTACAGAGAAGTATTGGAGCAAAATTAAAAGTGTTTAATCGATCGAAATTATACAGTAATTTCTTGATGGATTATATCTGTGTTTCTATAATGTGTTCGTAAACCTCCCCTAACTGCTAGTATGTCGGTTGGCAGGGGGTTGCACATTTCTGTAATGGATTTTATTTGTTTGTGCATATGAACTGTGTTGGACTGTTGTGATGGATAGCCGGGGTTATGTGATGCGTTATTATTTAATTCATTTGATGTAAATGTAATTTGTTGTAATATTATTTTGCGGAGCACATCCAGGTTGCGGTTGTAGCCACCGTTGTATTATTTCATTTTACTTTTTTTGCTTCAAGGACAGACCCAAGGAGGGGTGCACAAACTGCCGGGTGGGTAGTTTGCCGCACCCGCAGGGGGTCTTGGGTGGGGTAATGGCTATTCATCACAACTGTGTAATCCGTATTTTGTTGCAGGCTCAAAACAAACATGGATTGCTTGCAAATCCAATTAAGTTCATCTGTGATCTGGAATGAATATCATTGCGTCAGACGAATGTAAAATATCTATATATGATAGCAATTTAGACGTCACTTATGTTTTACACCCGAGCTAGCCCAGCCCCCGCTCTGTCGTTAGTTAAGTAACCTAACGGGTAATGACGGGACCCCGTGGCGAATGCGGATGGCATAAGAGGACGTTGTATTTTCGTTGTTTTCTGCAATGATAGGTTAATGATGGGACGCATTATCTATAATGCAAAGAAAATAAACCAAAGTTTTAATCGTTGGAACAATTTAAAAGAAACCACTCGGTTAATTTTAAAAACAGATGTTTTTAAATGCGGAGCTTTAACCACTCCTTTTAAAAGCTATCAGGTTCCTTCGGTTATATCAAGTTCACTACGTTCACGGTTTCGCCAAAACCAGTCGTAGCCTTCCGTCATTTCTTATGAATGGTCAGTAGTATTCAAGCTATGTTTGTTTGGCCCTTAGTCAAGACATAGTGATTGGTAGCTGCTGGGGTATTCATTTATTGGATAGATAGATGAGTTGGTTTGGGACACTCGTATTACTTTGTTTGGCCCTTAGTCAAGAGTATATACGGATGGGTTCAAATCAACAGGATAATGATGGGCAGAACTTGATATGTGACTTATGATTTGTTGGCCCTTAGTCAAGATCATAAGAACATGGGGCAAAAATCCATATCAGGAATTTCTAAAGAAACTGAAATTTGCAAAGAGATGCATACCATTTGGAGTTTGATGAATGTTGGTAGGATTCCTTCAACATTATCATACGATGATATTTGGATCCTGATCTTACTGTTAGTATATGCTACTTATCAGGATATTCATCACTTAACGATCAATGCTATAAACCAAGTAGGTGTCCAGAAAGGTGTCAGCGGGGTTACGCCCCCAGAGAAAAGTGGTTATTTAATTAAGGATCTTCGCGAAAGCATTGGAAAACCTCCCTCGAAGTATCGACACTAGCCTGGCTGAACGGTTAAGCAAGTATTGTACGGTGAAAAATAGTCCTGGCTAATTCTTCTTTTATGGTTTGAGGAAGGATTCGAGAAACAGTGGGAGCCATCCAGTTTAGATAAACTAAAAACCACTCTAAACTTGCAAGAGCATCATGCTAAAGAGTTTTCTTCTCTCTCTCCTAATTGCAGCGACCCTGAAAATGACTGGACTTAAGTTACTTTTAGAGAAAAATATACTGACAGGGCCAAACTATAAAGATTGGCTGCGGAATGTCAAAATGGCTTTGACCTATAACAAATTGGGGTACGTCCTCACCGCTACGGCACCTGCTGTCCCTGGTCCCAAATCCAGTAATGCGGATAAGGAAATCCGCAAGACCTGGGATTTAGATTGCGCGAAAGCCAAGTGCATCGTGCTTGCCTCGATGAACAATGAACATCAGAGGAGGCACGAGGATATGGACCTTGATGGCATATTTCTCCATACAAAGGAACTTTATGGAGAGCAATCTCGTATAGCAAGATACGAGACCTCTAAGAACTTGTTTCGAGCGAGGTTGGCTGTCGGGTCATCGGTAGGAGAATATGTCCTAAAGATGATCGGCTATATTGAAGAGCTCGTAGACCTTGGGACGACTTTGGATAATGAGCTCTATACAGACCTTATTCTCCAGTCCCTTCCTCACACCTACGCCCAGTTTATCCTGAACTTCAACATTCAAAGAAAAGAAGTTGAACTTCCGGAACTCCTGAACATGTTAAGGAGTGCAGAGGGCACCTTGAAGAATACAAGGGAAACACCCGCTATGTTTGTTGGTGGTACATCTTCTTCCGGGTCCAAGGCAAGAGCCAAAGGAAGGAAGAAGAAGGCCGCACCCAAACCTAGAGGAGGTGTTAGTAAGGTGGGAGGGAAAGGAAAGAAAAAGTTTGCGGTACCGGTAGTTGGCCAGGATGAGTGCTTCCATTGTCACAGGAAAGGGCACTGGAAGAAGGATTGCAAGGCGTGGAACGCCAAGAACCAGGAACCGAAGCAAGCTGTGGCTTCGACTTCAGGTGTGTTTGTAATTGAGAATTGTCTGTCGATCAACTCTACTTCCTGGGTATTGGATACCGGATCAGGATCTCATATTTGCAATTCATTGCAGGCACTGAGAAACCGTAGAGTGCTGAAGGAAGGTGATATGACCCTAAAGGTTGCTAACGGAGCTAGCGTGGGAGCTGCGTCCGTCGGGGATTATCACCTAGGATTGACGAGTGGACACATTTTGGTTTTACATAACTGTTTTTTTTTGTGCCAAGCTTAACGTGTAATATCATATCAGTTTCCTTGTTATCAAATAAAGGTTATGATTTCACGTTTGTAAGAGATGTTTTCAACATCCACCTTAATCATGGTTTGATTGGGTCAGGTACACTAAATAACGGTATATATGTTTTAAACCAACTCCAAATTTTCAATGTCCAGAACACACTAAAAAGAAAGTCTCCAGATTTAAATAAAGCTTTCTTATGGCATTGTAGACTGGGTCACATCAATGAGAGAAGGTTGACTAAGTTGCATAGAGAAGGATATTTGGACTCGTTCGAATATCAATCTTATGACACTTGTCAATCTTGTCTTAAAGGAAAGATGACAAAGACTCCATTCACTGGACAAGGAGTAAGAGCGAGCTCGCTCTTAGGACTCATACACAGCGATGTATGCGGTCCAATATCTACACATGCGAGAGGTGGTTATTCCTACTTCATTACTTTTACAGATGATTTCTCTAGGTATGGACATATCTTCTTAATGAAGCATAAATCCGAGGCCTTTGAGAAATTCAAGGAATACAAGAGTGAAGTGGAAAACCAAACATGCAAAAGTATTAAGACACTGAGATCTGATCGAGGTGGAGAATACTTAAGTGCCGAGTTCCTAGGTTACCTAAAAGAGAAAGGAATTCTCTCTCAGCTTACTCCTCCATACACTCCACAGCATAATGGTGTATCGGAGAGACGGAATCGAACCCTATTAGATATGGTACGATCCATGATGAGTAATGCTGAGTTACCACGATCTTTCTGGGGTTATGCGCTAGAATCAGCGGCATATCTTTTAAACCAGGTTCCAACCAAGACTGTGCCTACCACACCATATCAGATGTGGAGTGGGAACAAACCCTGTCTAAAACATTTTAGGACATGGGGGTGTCCAGCTTTTGTAAAAAAGCAGCATTCGGACAAGCTCGAGGCACGCTCAGTACAGTGTAAGCTTGTGGGATATCCAAAGAACTCCAAGGGATATTATTTCTATTACGCAGAGGAACAAAAGGTTTTTGTTTCTCGTCATGCCCACTTCTTAGAAACTGAATTTTTAGAAAATCAGAAGAGTGGGAGCACAGTAGAATTGGAAGAAATTCGAGAACCACAAGCTGTTACTGAAAGTTTGGTAGAACCAGAAGTTCAAGAAGAACAGGACATTCCCGCACCCTTCCGCAGGAGTAGTAGGCCGTCTCATCCGCCTGAGAGATACTACGGTTTTCTCATAGACGGGGATAGAGAGGATTGCATCATAGATGATGATGAACCTACTGACTTCCAGCAGGCCATCCAGAGCGGAGACTCGGTACGATGGTTAGATGCAATGCGGACCGAAATGGAGTCCATGTACACCAACAAAGTATGGACTTTGGACTTTGCTCCAGATGGGGTAAAACCCATAGGATGCAAATGGATCTTCAAGAAAAAGATTGGTATAGATGGACAGCTGGAAACCTATAAGACTAGACTTGTTGCAAAGGGTTTTCGTCAAAGACCTGGTATGGACTATGACGAAACTTTTTCTCCAGTGGCTATGCTCAAATCCATTCGGGTCCTTCTTGCTATCGCTGCCTTCCATGATTATGAAATCTGGCAGATGGACGTAAAGACGGCTTTTCTGAATGGAAATTTAGAAGAGAGCGTCTATATGGATCAGCCAGAGGGTTTCAATCAGAGTGGGAGCAGCGGGAAAGTATGCAAGCTGCTTAAGTCCATTTATGTACTAAAGCAGGCATCGCGGAGTTGGAACATCTGTTTTGATGAGACAGTCAAAGAATATGACTTTATCAAAAATCCAGATGAACCGTGCATATATAGTAAAGTTGTAGCCAGAAGTGTCGTATTCCTCGTCTTGTACGTGGATGACATTCTATTGATAGGAAATGACATTCCTATGCTACAATCTGTCAAAGGATTTGTAAGTTGTATGTATGCCCTAGAGGCCAGTATTGTACAGATGATGTATATTATATTGGATGCTTGGACATATATAGAGATGACTTTCTTGCTCGATATGATAGTATGCTATCTGGTTACTCTTTATCTTAACATGTACACTAGTCTCTTTAAACTGTCTTATAGTTACATGTTGGTAAAGCCCTTAGGATATGTACTTGACTACCTGGACTATGATGCAGATCATACTAGTGGGGACATGGTATTCCATAAGTACATCCTTCAAGGTCCCTAGTCGTGGGTGTATCGAGACGGGGCATCGATATACCAGTGTAGACTAGCGTATAGGCTTCTCGACACATGAAATGGGCGATGGATAATCCCATATCCATTGGTGTTTGACATCAGATATGGTATACGGGTGCTCGGTGGAGACTGGGTACACTGGACGGACTCACAGAGAACTCCCAGATGGTATTATACCTCACGTCAGATGGCAGTTCTCAGGTGACACTTGTGCAGGTTAGTCTGTAGACCCGAGATCGTCATAGAGTCTTGTGTGATTCCCACTGTGCTTTGATCTCCACCTTACCACGTCCATGAGGGCGTGCAAAACGGTGGTCTTTGGGTACAGTCCCGAGTCACATGGAGGCAATGAGCGATAGGAGGGGTTTCGTCTCTCCTGGTATTGGGGGTTGATGTTGCGCTGTGCTCGATTGGCCGTAACAGGGAAGTCCCTGGCCAGGGCTGATCAGAGATTTGCTGGTAAGTGTTACCAGTAATTTCTCGACCCGTTATGAGCCTCACATCGGCACGACTTATCGGTTATTGGGGTCTGACGTTTACCACCCTTAGACTTGATATGCGACAGATCAGACGAACAGACCGGACTGTACGGTAAGTGTTAATGGTTGGATTCACAGGAGTGTGAGCGGGCTAGCTCGTCGATCTTCTGATCGCTCAATACCTGGATGGCCGTTACGTTTAGCAGACCGCTTGCGGCTTGTGGGTGCTTGATATGATCATCATCTGCTACCGGCGTATTGACGAGTCTTTAGAATCCTACACAGAGGTTTCCTGGCTCAAGCGAAACGAAATAGGAGCGCATATGAGATATGTGCGGGAGCGAGAATAATGCGTGTATGTGATACCGCATTTCATTCTCGCGATTAATGTTTCGATTGGTTATATTCGATATGACCTAGTTATCGAATCATTGATTCGATAAATCGATACTTTGTATACTAGTCGGTTGTGTGCGACATGACCGGATCATTGAATCAAGTGTTGATTTAATGATTTAATGTATAATTATATATTTGATATATTACTTTGCATTAACTAGTATTGGTTCATTTTAAATGGATTTTCTCACTTAATGTGCAAGTTGTATATGTGATATACTTTTGTGCACATAATAGTATCATGTTTGATGATACATGTTGACTTGTGCTTGTGTAAAGATTAAACCATGGTTATATGAATGGTTAGGGTTTTATATACTTATTCATTTATTTATATTGATTATTCATATTTGGAAAAGAAAAGAAAAACGGTGGCATTATTTGTTTCTTTCATAAAGCTTCATGAAGAGTTGAATAATTGACCATTTTTGTTTTTTTCTCTTAACCTAATGTCACGACCCGAAAGTACGGAACATGACCGGCACTTAAACTACGAACGTCTCGAGGCGTACGTAATCTAAGTAAACCGAAAACCCAGAAATACAAACCAAGAAAAGTAGTAGAGTGCAGGAAAAACCAACTTAAAGCAAGTAATTTCAATAGCATAAGCCGAATAATGCGGTTTTTAAAACATCAAAAATTTACTGAAAATTTCGGCAGAGTCTCCTTTGTAAATACTGGCCCCCAAACAGGATACAACATGAATAGTATACGAAATCAAGAAAAAGGCATCCCCAAGCGGGAGCTAGCTCTTCGTCAATCGACGGTCACAACCACACAAGCAATAAAATATACAACGCCAACGGCGAGGATCAAAACTCAAAAGGAAACTCAAAACCACCAAAAATATAACGAGCGACTCTAAGGTCGAAAGAGTAAACAACACTGGTCTCTATCACGATAAATACATGTTTGGTTGATGGAATTTACTAGATACAACGGAATAATATTATACAAGGTAATATGATGGGTACGATACAAGAAAAACCCACCTACTAGCAAGTCACCCGAATGAAACTGAGCCCGCAAAGCTTTAACTAAACCTGTACGGCAAAACCTGCAAGAAACTGGGGCACAACGGGGGTGAGTTGCCAACTCGTGAATAGAAAAACATCTACGCACAGAAATCGCATAAATAACGCAATCCTAGGTCAATGATCATAATATATCCTCAAAAATGTATATAACATGTAGCCTATAACAATGGCTAAGGTAAATATCTAAACCGAGTGTAAACTCATGTGCCCGTGTCAGTGCCTCAGGTAGCAATATATCATATGAATGAGGTATGCATGCATGAAACAGAATACATGTAAATGAAGAAACTGTTTTCATAAATTAGTGAGATTTCCTTCGTATTTTTAAACTGAGGTATCATAAATGAAATCAGTATCAACAGTGTCTAGCATCGACACAAAACATAAATCTCAATGTCTCGAAATATCAATGTCTCAATCTCAATATCTAGGGCGCCGTCAGTCCAGACCGGCCCCTACCATCCATCTCAAGACCACGACGGTATCCTCCGGATATCCGACGCATCGGGTAATATCACCGGTCGGTAGTGCTCCCCTGCCGGGCTCAACGTCAACACCACATTCATCTTGCCCCGGGGTACCGCACCGGGCCCACCATGTACCCGAAACGGTTCCTCCACTCCTCGAATCGGGTCTCGAAATCCATCAGCAAACTCATGGTGGACGACTCATACATCATGGGAAAACCGCACTTTTTATTTTAAAAGGGAGAAAAGGTTTATTTATGTTTTTGCGATTTTCCTCCAAATCCAAGAAATCTCATGAAATCCGAATCCAAGTCATCAATAGCATGTAAACAGTGAATATAGGCATGAGAATCCATGAATGCGACACAACAGTGAATAATAACATGCATGAAGTAGTAGGCAATAACTACAATGTCTAACTAGCATATAAGGCAAGTACACTAATATCATGTCTAAACTATTAGCTAACAACCTATGTCAAATGAAATAGTATTTTCTAAAGTGTTCGTGACATGTCAATTACCGATGAAGATGTGTGTGAGCCGGCAAGTAAGTGTACGTGGTACATACGCGTCATCGGTAATGGTGCTGGTGTCCTAACAGCATGATATTAATAATGCAATAAGAATTTATAATATAAGTATGCGATGCGGAGCGAATAGTAAAAATGAGCGGGAGCTGAATACTAGACGCAACTAAAACTAATCTGCACTAATCTAATATAAGTCCTACAAATTGGTGCCTTTTGAAATAACACGAATCATGGGGTTTTGAAAATAAGGGCTACGGTGTTTTTATGAAAAGATACGTCTTTTGAAATATCCGTAGGATCCCTTGGGCTGTCTTTAAAAATGCCCATGATTTGTTAGTTTTTGAAATAGGTAAGAATCGAATAATCTAACAACTAAACTAAACTAAAGGGCTAAGCTAACAAGCTGAACTACAGGTAAGGAAACCGCCTAACAGCTGAGTCTATACATATACATACCTGTATATATATTAGTCGGTGATCCCGCCTCAATAATATCATATCCAATACCATATCTAAAATCAGACATCCCAAGTCAAGAGTGCGGATCAATCATCAAGATATAGCTCGTACGTAAATCTGTCGTACGGCGTCCCAAATATGGGTACGGGTCAATATCACATTCATCATACTATTCACCTGGTATCCTCTTTATCAAATATCATGATCACGGTACTGATCTACGTCTAGTACCATACTGATATCGCCTAAGTATGCATGCACGTGTGTAAAAACTACATCAAGGACCCGCTACAACGTCATGTCGTATCTAAGATATGAACCCTGCTATATCACCGATCTCACGGCCTCAAATAAAATCTCATCGACTCAGCTCAATCCCAAGTATCATCCTAAAATCAGTATGTGAACACATAGTCCCATACCCATGTGAACACATAACGATAAAGAATCCCATGAGCACATATCAATAGGAAAGTATGCAAGTATGTATGTGTGTAAGTGTAGTGCAACACTACCCTAGGGTTCGCAACGCTAAAATAATCCAACACACCAATATCCATTCTAAGCATCGTTATTAATCTCAAATAACATATAATAATTGTTGGTGTGTATACGCATCCGTATACACCACCACGGACTGCGGGGGTGCTATACGCCATCCACCCGACTTCTCCCCGTAGATATAAATCTACTCACCTGGTCCTCGCTAGCCGGTGCCGACGTCGCCACGCGCTTGCTTGTCGTCTCGAAGTCTACATGGGGGTACCTACATATCATAACGCACTGTATCGCATTAAAACTAAATTCGAAATCGAAACGGCATACGAAAATCAAATCGGCACGCGTATCACGCATAGGTCCAAACCTATCGCCTACGCATGCAAGAATAGTCAAACCAACCCTCGATGTCGATGTACAAATGTCAAACCATCGAGAAAAACCCAATCACACTCATTTGCACATTCACGAACACTAATTTTAAGATAAACTAGGTTAAAACTCACAAAACCCCAATTTCACTTAAAAAGTCATTTTTCCGAAAATCTAGCAAGCACAATTCGCCGTTTTTGCACAAAACATGATGTTTAAATGAATGTAGCGGCTAATATACTTATTAAATATCTTAAATAAGTCATAGAAACAATTTCCGGAATTTAATCTCATTAAATTCCAAAAACCCTAATATTCTAGTTTACAAAATACCCTTTTTAACAATTTCATAGCAAAAATGCACAAACTACAATTTAGGTTGGATTTCCATGAACTAAAGTGTTAAACTACACTTAATAAAGTTAATAATATGATAAAAACCCTAACCATATTTTTAATCTCACATATAAATGCATTTCATAAAACCCTAGTTTGCACAAAAGCTTAATTTGGACATTTTTCAAGTAACAACTTGTAATATGCAACTAGATAAATTTTAACAAGTTTTCAAGATGTTAGCTCACATCACAAACCATGCACAATCAAACACAACTCATTTCCACAACAAACCCTAACTTGAAATCTTAAATCATGCAATTAAACTCACATAAACCAAATTAACACTTAACTAAATTAGCTTTAAGAAATTAGTAACAAACTAAGCAAAAAGGTTTAGAATTATACCCAAAAACATTTGAAGATCCACAAGCATCCATGGCCCTCCAAAATGCTCTCTTCTCACAAAGATCTATGCTATACGGGCTAAGCTAAAATGGGTAGGAGTCGGATTTGGGTTTTGGGATTTTTTTTGATGGATTTTGGGCAATTTTTGATGAAGTTTTGAAGAGAAAAGAGAAGGGAAAATGGAGGGGGGGCTGCTGCTGTAGGAGAGGGGGGCTGCTGGAATGGGAGGGGGAGAGGAGAGAGAGGGAGGTAGAGAAAGTAGGGGTGAAAGTCAAGGTCAACCAAAGTCAAAAGTCCACCTCATTTATCCATTTTCTACACTTTTCTTTTCTTTTCTTTCTTTTGCAAACCAAGTGGGGACAAGAGAGGGGGCTGCTGAATTCAACCAAGGGGAGAAGTGAATGGGGGTGTGTGGGTGTGGGTACGGGTGTGGGGTGATGAGAAATGATAAATACAATACCCCAAACATCCATTTACGCTAAAAAAAGCCTTTTTTCTTCAATAATTTCTAAACCGTTTTGGCAAATGATTTCGTTCCAAAAACCACATGATAAAATTTTATTTAATGTTTTATGATGCACAAAATTTGTTTCAACTCATTCCAAATTGTAATTTTCCCTAATTAAATGTATTAGTGACGGCTTAAAATAATAATAAAATAATATTTTTTTCAGAAAATTTGAAATTTCACCAGCGGCTCAATAAACACCAAATAATAGCAATTAAATAGCTAGAATATGTATATTTAATTTTTATAATAATATATTTGCATTTTGACTTTTTACATAAAACCCCCTTATTTTACCGATTTTCCGAAATTTCACCGAAACGATTTTCAAAACGCTACAATCTTCCCCCCTTAAAGAAATTCGGTCCCCGAATTTAAATTAAAACTCCCCCCAAATACTAAAACATCTAAGCAAAACTATCAACTCGTCGGGGCTCCGAAATCATAAATACATAAAACAAATCGTAGCGCAGCGCATGCGCATGAAAAATAAGCATATAACTCAAATCAAAACTCTATCCAGCATCCCGCAATCATCGGAGTCATGGTGAAGACACAATGTCCAAATCCGAAATGAAATTCAATATGATATAACTCGAAACTATACATGAAAAATATATTCAGGTACTGTCCTCTGACTAGTCCTGCTCAGTACGAAAACACATAGCAATATCATAAAAACGTACTGCTCTATACGAAATCAATCCCAAAATTTGCACATGAATGCTACGTGCGTCTGGTGCGCACGGAAATCAAAATCCATGAATGTGCCATACATGCGCACAGAAACAACATCTAAGTGCATCGGGTGTGCACGAAATATCTGTCGTAGGCAACATGTGTGCCTGACCGCAAAACAGGTGCATCTGACATGCTTGAAGAATCTCGATTTAGTGCATCTGGTGTGCACCAAAATCGTATCTCAAAACCTGCACTCAATCATACGCGAAAACCCAAAACCAGGAGCATCCATCATGCACGAAATCATCAAATCCAATATCAAGCGCCGAACATGCGTAAAATAAAATCAGGTGCACAAGGTGCATAAAACAAACATCGAGTATCACAATCGAAATCGAAGTCCAGCGCATCTGAGTGCACAAAAGGCGTATCACTGCACTGCAAGCATATAATAACTATACAGAGTGCAGGAACTAAATCGTGTGCGTGCATACGCACAAAATCAAGTCAAATGTCTAAAACCGTAAAATCACAAACATGTGAAACTAAAGCACGAAAACGATATCAAGTGCAACGACTGTGTGAAAATCGTAAATCCTCAATCATCAAAATCAAATCATACGAATAAACCACCCAAAACATCGTAATCAATAATGGCGGAATAGTACTGCTCAAGCGCATCCTCTAAGAATCTCGGCCAACTGTCGCGGTCACTAGTGGGACGTCTCGTCGATGATCACGAACTCTGTCCTACTGGCGTGCGTAACCATGACCACTCCTGGGTCAAGCTCTTCACTGTGAATTACCAATCTTTCGGTCCATCGACTCATCGGCCCTGTCAGGTGTGCTAACGGGGACGATTCCGTTCTGGCACTTCTCTGGTCATCTCTTGGTCAATCCTCGCGACCACTCGTAAGACAGCATATCACTGGCGTCGGCCTCTGGCTCTCTAAATGTACGTGACACATCTGATCCTGGGTGCAAGTATCATTACAGCAGTGTCCTGGAAGGAATCCTGCTCACGGTCTCTTCCATGTCTTGTCTCTGCCAACTGTCCGGAAGTCATTATCCTTTCCTATATCTGCATCTTGCTCTGTAACGGCTGCATACCCATCGTGACTCGTTCTGGAAGGTATATCCAGTACTCTGCCTCGGCATGCGCATCGCATCTCTGATGTCGGCGGAGTGGAACGTCATCTCATCTAGATCTGGTACGAACCTCTTACTTCACTTTTCTCTAATGTCGTCTGCTTTGGACTCGTCTCGTCGCGGCTGCATGGACTGAGCTCCAACGACTATCCTCGTATCTGGAGTCTCCCAAGAATGCATCTCACCACCTAGCATCCGAATTAAGTCGAGCCATCCGATCGAGTCGTCAAAACCTAATAATCCCCTAAGAGCTCAACCTCTTGGGCACAGTTTAATAGTATCGAGTACATGCCACAGCATCGGTGGTCCAGCCGTATAAGGGCAAACCCAAGCCTCACTAATGGCGCCGTAGAACTGCCGCAAACCCGAAGGTTCAAAGGCTTTCACACGGTCATTAAGTCGAGTTAGGGTTTCATTCTTCTAGAGGGACCATAGAATTGCCTGCACGTCTTTCCGACTACTTTAAACTTGGAATAATAGGTTTCTGACATTCGATCGTCTCTGTCGACTCCCAACGTCTCCGCGTGAAGTCGTCTCTAGCTGGAAGCAATCTATCTGATGACCTCGCATCGGGGTAGGCGAACGAACCACATGTCCTAGTCATTCCTCCTAGGGTGACTAGCGACCTTCTATCATCTCTTAGTACAACTCGTTCTGCACTAACTCCAGCATCTGGGGCAATACCTCGTCGTTCGCGGCAATAACTGGCTCGCTCGTCTGCACGCTGAACAGTGCCTCGATCATCAGGAGTAAGCAACACACCAACGGTCATCAAAATCTGGCTGGCCTCCATCATTGGCTCAATTCTCTAGTGTCGATCAGCACCTCCGAGTAACCTCATAAAGGCGATCCGCCAAATGCTCGTGGCGCGGAAACACAGTAAGAAGACACATCTCTGCAATCGTGTGTCGCCGGAATTTCGCCCTGGTCAGTCCTCGTTCGTGACGAGAGTGTGCTGACAGCAATTCTAGCCGTAGCTCTCCCTGCCCGTAACCGTAGCAGCAAAACCAAACTGGTACCGATGAGGCTAGATCAGGAAGGAATATAATAATGAACAAGGAAATGTACATCCTAAGGCTTCATAAGTGGAGTGGCGTGTCGTAAATATGCCGCGGAACATATCAACGGTACGTCACACTACTTTAGTCACCTATTCCATCAACCAAGGGTCATCCTACGCTCCAAAGGTTAAAACCTAACGCTCTGATACCAACTTTGTCACGACCCGAAAGTACGGAACATGACCGGCACTTAAACTACGAACGTCTCGAGGCGTACGTAATCTAAGTAAACCGAAAACCCAGAAATACAAACCAAGAAAAGTAGTAGAGTGCAGGAAAAACCAACTTAAAGCAAGTAATTTCAATAGCATAAGCCGAATTATGCGGTTTTTAAAACATCAAAAATTTACTGAAAATTTCGGCAGAGTCTCCTTTGTAAATACTTGCCCCCAAACAGGATACAACATGAATAGTATACGAAATCAAGAAAAAGGCATCCCCAAGCGGGAGCTAGCTCTTCGTCAATCGACGGTCACAACCACACAAGCAATAAAATATACAACGCCAACGGCGAGGATCAAAACTGAAAAGGAAATTCAAAACCACCAGAAATATAACGAGCGACTCTAAGGTCGAAAGAGTAAACAACACTGGTCTCTATCACGATAAATACATGTTTGGTTGATGGAATTTACTAGATACAACGGAATAATATTATACAAGGTAATATGATGGGTACGATACAAGAAAAACCCACCTACTAGCAAGTCACCCGAATGAAACTGAGCCCGCAAAGCTTTAACTAAACCTGTACGGCAAAACGTGCAAGAAACTGGGGCACAACGGGGGTGAGTTGCCAACTCGTGAATAGAAAAACATCTACGCACAGAAATCGCATAAATAACGCAATCCTAGGTCAATGATCATAATATATCCTCAAAAATGTATATAACATGTAGCCTATAACAATGGCTAAGGTAAATATCTAACCCGAGTGTAAACTCATGTGCCCGTGTCAGTGCCTCAGGTAGCAATATATCATATGAATGAGCTATGCATGCGTGAAACAGAATACATGTAAATGAAGAAACTGTTTTCATAAATTAGTGAGATTTCCTTCGTATTTTTAAACTGAGGTATCATAAATGAAATCAGTATCAACAGTGTCTAGCATCGACACAAAACATAAATCTCAATGTCTCGAAATATCAATGTCTCAATCTCAATATCTAGGGCGCCGTCAGTCCAGACCGGCCCCTACCATCCATCTCAAGACCACGACGGTATCCTCCGGATATCCGACGCGTCGGGTAATATCACCGGTCGGTAGTGCTCCCCTGCCGGGCTCAACGTCAACACCACATTCATCTTGCCCCGGGGTACCGCACCGGGCCCACCATGTACCCGAAACGGTTCCTCCACTCCTCGAATCGGGTCTTGAAATCCATCGGCAAACTCATGGTGGACGACTCATACATCATGGGAAAACCGCACTTTTTATTTTAAAAGGGAGAAAAGGTTTATTTATGTTTTTGCGATTTTCCTCCAAATCCAAGAAATCTCATGAAATCCGAATCCAAGTCATCAATAGCATGTAAACAGTGAATATAGGCATGAGAATCCATGAATGCGACACAACAGTGAATAATAACATGCATGAAGTAGTAGGCAATAACTACAATGTCTAACTAGCATATAAGGCAAGTACACTAATATCATGTCTAAACTATTAGCTAACAACCTATGTCAAATGAAATAGTATTTTCTAAAGTGTTCGTGACATGTCAATTACCGATGAAGATGTGTGTGAGCCGGCAAGTAAGTGTACGTGGTACATACGCGTCATCGGTAATGGTGCTGGTGTCCTAACAGCATGATATTAATAATGCAATAAGAATTTATAATATAAGTATGCGATGCGGAGCGAATAGTAAAAATGAGCGGGAGCTGAATACTAGACGCAACTAAAACTAATCTGCACTAATCTAATATAAGTCCTACAAATTGGTGCCTTTTGAAATAACACGAATCATGGGGTTTTGAAAATAAGGGCTACGGTGTTTTTATGAAAAGATACGTCTTTTGAAATATCCGTAGGATCCCTTGGGCTGTCTTTAAAAATGCCCACGATTCGTTAGTTTTTGAAATAGGTAAGAATCGAATCTAATCTAACAACTAAACTAAACTAAAGGGCTATGCTAACAAGCTGAACTACAGGTAAGGAAACCGCCTAACAGCTGAGTCGATACATATACATACCTGTATATATATTAGTCGGTGATCCCGCCTCAATAATATCATATCCAATACCATATCTAAAATCAGACATCCCAAGTCAAGAGTGCGGATCAATCATCAAGATATAGCTCGTACGTAAATCTGTCGTACGGCGTCCCAAATATGGGTACGGGTCAATATCACATTCATCATACTATTCACCTGGTATCCTCTTTATCAAATATCATGATCACGGTACTGATCTACGTCTAGTACCATACTGATATCGCCAAAGTATGCATGCACGTGTGTAAAAACTACATCAAGGACCCGCTACAACGTCATGTCGTATCTAAGATATGAACCCTGCTATATCACCGATCTCACGGCCTCAAATAAAATCTCATCGACTCAGCTCAATCCCAAGTATCATCCTAAAATCAGTATGTGAACACATAGTCCCATACCCATGTGAACACATAACGATAAAGAATCCCATGAGCACATATCAATAGGAAAGTATGCAAGTATGTATGTGTGTAAGTGTAGTGCAACACTACCCTAGGGTTCGTAACGCTAAAATAATCCAACACACCAATATCCATTCTAAGCATCGTTATTAATCTCAAATAACATATAATAATTGTTGGTGTGTATACACATCCGTATACACCACCACGGACTGCGGGGGTGCTATACGCCATCCACCCGACTTCTCCCCGTAGATATAAATCTACTCACCTGGTCCTCGCTAGCCGGTGCCGACGTCGCCACGCGCTTGCTTGTCGTCTCGAAGTCTACATGGGGGTACCTACATATCATAATACACTGTATCGCATTAAAACTAAATTCGAAATCGAAACGGCATACGAAAATCAAATCGGCACGCGTATCACGCATAGGTCCAAACCTATCGCCTACGCATGCAAGAATAGTCAAACCAACCCTCGATGTCGATGTACAAATGTCAAACCATCGAGAAAAACCCAATCACACTCATTTGCACATTCACGAACACTAATTTTAATATAAACTAGGTTAAAACTCACAAAAACCCCAATTTCACTTAAAAAGTCATTTTTCCGAAAATCTAGCAAGCACAATTCGCCGTTTTTGCACAAAACATGATGTTTAAATGAATGTAGCGGCTAATATACTTATTAAATATCTTAAATAAGTCATAGAAATAATTTCCGGAATTTAATCTCATTAAATTCCAAAAACCCTAATATTCTAGTTTACAAAATACCCTTTTTAACAATTTCATAGCAATAATGCACAAACTACAATTTAGGTTGGATTTCCATGAACTAAAGTGTTAAACTACACTTAATAAAGTTAATAATATGATAAAAACCCTAACCATATTTTTAATCTCACATATAAATGCATTTCATAAACCCTAGTTTGCACAAAAGCTTAATTTGGACATTTTTCAAGTAACAACTTGTAATATGCAACTAGATAAATTTTAACAAGTTTTCAAGATGTTAGCTCACATCACAAACCATGCACAATCAAACACAACTCATTTCCACAACAAACCCTAACTTGAAATCTTAAATCATGCAATTAAACTCACATAAACCAAATTAACACTTTACTAAATTAGCTTTAAGAAATTAGTAACAAACTAAGCAAAAAGGTTTAGAATTATACCCAAAAACATTTGAAGATCCACAAGCATCCATGGCCCTCCAAAATGCTCTCTTCTCACAAAGATCCATGCTATACGGGCTAAGCTAAAATGAGTAGGAGTCGGATTTGGGTTTTGGGATTTTTTTTGATGGATTTTGGGCAATTTTTGATGAAGTTTTGAAGAGAAAAGAGAAGGGAAAATGGAGGGGGGGCTGCTGCTGTAGGAGAGGGGGGCTGCTGGAATGGGAGGGGGAGAGGAGAGAGAGGGAGGTAGAGAAAGTGGGGGTGAAAGTCAAGGTCAACCAAAGTCAAAAGTCCACCTCATTTATCCATTTTCTACACTTTTCTTTTCTTTTCTTTCTTTTGCAAACCAAGTAGGGAAAAGAGAGGGGGATGCTGAATTCAACCAAGGGAAGAAGTGAATGGGGGTGTGTGGGTGTGGGTACGGGTGTGGGGTGATGAGAAATGATAAATACAATACCCCAAACATCCATTTACGCTAAAAAAAGCCTTTTTTCTTCAATAATTTCTAAACCGTTTTGGCAAATGATTTCGTTCCAAAAACCACATGATAAAATTTTATTTAATGTTTTATGATGCACAAAATTTGTTTCAACTCATTCCAATTTGTAATTTTCCCTAATTAAATGTATTAGTGACGGCTTAAAATAATAATAAAATAATATTTTTTTCAGAAAATTTGAAATTTCACCAGCGGCTCAATAAACACCAAATAATAACAATTAAATAGCTAGAATATGTATATTTAATTTATATAATAAGATATTTGCATTTTGACTTTTACAGAAAACCCCCTTATTTTACCGATTTTCCGAAATTTCACCGAAACGATTTTCAAAACGCTACACCTAACCATCCACTTAACCCTAGTTTGCTCTCTACACTTCACCATGGTTAGTATTTGATAAGTAATGATATTATTCTCATTTTTAAAAGAAGACTTATCATATTCTATCTTCATCCTTCTTCTTCTTCAAAGAGAAACCTTGATGCCATCAATGGCAACTTGATTTCTAAAGTGAGAAATCCAATTCTAAAGTGAACCCACCTCCTATTTCTTCACCCTCTACCTCTTGCCAAGTTGTTTTGGGTGTTTTCTTCACAAGTTTCTCAACTTGGTGAAGTTGGAGCTTGAACTTGTGCAACCTCGACGTAGATCATCTTCGGCACGAAGCCGACGACCTATTCCGCTCGTTTTCCCGATGAAGCCGATGAATGAGTCTAGGATTCGAAAGGGACAGCGAGAGGACGACTACGTGGAGCTAAGGAAGTGGATATCCGGATCTACAAAGGTTGTAAATTCCGAACTTTAGTTAAGTTGTTAACTTGAATCGTTTTTCGCCTAGAATTCTAGTCTAAGATCCGTATTAGGGTTTCTCGGCACCCATAAATTTTTATATTGGCATGGTTGATGCCTTGTGAGACCTCTATAGTGTGCCTAGGAACCTTTCACCGGTATCAGAGCCTAGCTAGAGCCTTAGGCGAAGTCTAGACGCAATTTGAAGCCCGAACGAACCCGAAACCCTAAACCAAACATGCTCTCTGTACATTTTCTAAAATCTGGGATTTTTCAATATTAAAAATGCTTAAAAAATTCAGCAGGGAATTCTAAGAATTACGGTGCAATTTTTATTCAATGAACAGTGAACTGCGCGGCGGAACCGCGGCCTAAACCAGCTTAGGCGGCGGTTCCGCGGTGGCTTGATGACGTCATCCCTGTCGTTTTGCACACTAATTCTTAGTTAACAGTGCTGAGTTCTCTGGGTGTTTTTTAATTTTTTTTAAAGAGTTGAATTTTCTGGGGTGTTTTAGAGCTTCGGTGTTTCGACCGGATTATCAAATTTCGTCTTTGTGTTTTTCCGGATAATTTTTGAATTTGTTAAAAAGTTCGATCGGATATAAATACCCAACTTTTCCCCTGTCGGGAAATTTCCAAGTGTTGGATTTTTCCGTAGTTTAACGACGTTCTAAGTAGTGCAAGTAACGCGATGGACCCTCTAGAAGACAACAAACCTTAACTCGATTATATGACCGTCTTGAACTGCCCTTTGAACCTTCGGGTTTGGGGCAGTACGGCGTGCCACATGTGAGGCGTTGGCTTGACCCTTCTACGGCTGGACCGTTGGTACTGAGGCACGAACTGAATGTTGTTAGACTTATTTCATGTGTTGAGCTGTATCGGGAAAACTTGGGTATTCGACTGTTCGATCGGAAAATTTAACATTTTCTGTTTATCTGGAATGTGATACAATAATTGGAATTCACAAACAGTTAAGAGATAACTGAATGAATGTTATAAATCTAGCAGTTTAGTCCCACATGATATTGAAAAGAGTTTTCGATAATGAGACTAAAATGCAGGATTTATATCTGTTAGGCATGTGATGTCTAAGTATTTCATTTGATTAGGTATACGATGTCTAAAGAAGCTGCGGATTCCAATTGTTGTAGTTTTACACTTTCTTTTCTGTGACCGTAAGTGTAGTATGTTCAAATCGCCGGTTTCGTTGCTATACGTCAACGACAATTGGGGTATGCATACTTACTTACGTTGATGACATGTGATGTTATGTGTTGCTGGATAAGTTATATTGGATCGTCGTGTTTGAATAGCCGGGGGTTTTTATGTGAGATGAGTGTTTTTCATTTTCATTCATGTAAAAACTTGTATGTAATATTCTTTTATTTGGGGCGCTTCCAGGTTGCGGAAGTTGTCACCTTTTGTATATTATTTACTTTTCCGCATTAGGATAGACCCAAGGAGGGGAGCACAAGTAACCGGGTTCTGGGGTCCAGTGGGAGACCAACTCGAGGAGTCGAGTCCGGGTCTCCTAACCCTAGAATTGGCAGGGTTGCTTGCCGCTCTCGTAGGGGTCTAGAGGTGTGGGATTGGCTATTCATCACGACCGTGGAATCCGTGTTTTATACTGGCTCGTATTGAAAACACGGACGTCCTAGTATATCCAATATTTCATATGTTTCTTCTGCTGCGATATCTGTGTTTTGATTCTGTGATGGATATAGTATATAGTATATATGATATATTATATAGACGTTACTTATGTTTTACACCCGCGCTAGCCTTGCCCTGCTCTGTCGTTAGTTACCTAACCTAACGGTGCACGAGGGGACATCGAGGCGAATGTGGATGGCATAAGTGTACGTCCTATCTATCTGTGATGTTTAGGTATTTAAATGATGGGACTTCATTAATGTGATTAATGAAAGATAAGAAACCTAAGATGTTGTGGAATCGAATTTTAAAATAAAACAGGTAGCTACAGTTCTTGCTTTGCATAGCGGTATATATGATATACCCTGCACCTTATTCGATGAGGAAAGGACCGAGATCCCTTCACCGGGAGTGACTCCTTTAGCAATAACTGGCAGATGCTACACACTCGGTTTGCTTTTGACTGCTTTTGGGTTTTTGCTTTGCACAGCGATATATATGATATATCCCGCACCTCATTCGATGAGGAAAGGACCGAGATCCCTTCGCCGGGAGTGACTCCTTTAGCAAAACTAGAAAAGCCTCAAAATCACTCCATTTCAAAACTTCATTTGATTCTACAACGATATCAAGTTCATTACGCAATAGGTTTTCAGAAAAACCTGTCGTGGCCCTCCGTCATTTCAGATAAGTCCTGTTTAGTATTCGTGCTGCGTTTGTTGACCTTGTCAAGGCGCAGTGTGCGGTAGCTAACCAGTATTTGTCTGCTTATGCATATGATGCAGATTGGGTTAGGGTAGTCGTACGACCTTGTTGACCTTGTCAAGGGTCGTGCGGGTGGGTTTGATTCAATCAAGAAATGACAGGTTGAACTTGACTTGCGGTCTATGGTTTGTTGACCTTGTCAAGGTCATAGATCGTTCGGGGCAAAAGCATTATCGGGAATTTCAAAAGTTGAAATTTGCAATGAGATGCATACCTTCTATGAGATAGTTGGATCCCGATACCCACTGCGAGTAAGAGTTACTCCTGGGAGTGTTTTACACATTGCAATTAGCTGATCAAGTAGGTGTCTAGAAAGGTGTCAACGGGGTTACGCCTCTGGGAAAACGAGGTTTACATTAATTAGGTTCGTGCGAAAGCACGGGGGACCTCCCTCAAAGTACCGACACTGGCCTGGCTGAAAGATTGGCGAACTTGTAGTGTGTAATTAATCCCGGCTAGTCTTTCCTTTTAGGGTTTGAAGGAAGATTTGATAAAAAGCAGTAGGAGCCATCCTGATTAGATAAGATAATAACCAATCTGATCTTGCACGAGCATACGCTAAAGTGTTTTCTTCTCTCTCTCTCCAGGTAGCGACCATTTCATGCCCTAATGAAGATAATAATATGGATGTATTGACCGAACCCGCATGTTATACTGTGCTGGGGAACGTTGGTTCCGTTCTTTCTTATAAGAGTTATAGGAATGAACAGGATATAGGGGAATACCAGGATTCCCATGCCACCCGAATGAAGAAAGTACATGATGATGCATTTTCTTCGGATGTGTTCGTTACAGAGAACTGTTTCTCCATTTGCTCTACGTCCTGGGTATTAGATACCGGGTCAGGATCCCATATATGTAATCAGTTACATGGGCTTAGGAAAGTTAGAGAACTTGGAGAAGGTGATAAAGACATTAGAGTTGGAAATGGTGCAATTGTTGCAGCTAAGACTGTCGGGGAATATCACCTTGTATTACCAACTGGTAATACATTGGTTCTGAACGAATGCTATTACATGCCGAACCTGATATGCAACATTATATCGGTTTCTTTATTAAGTAAAGAGGGATATAATTTTGTATTACAGGACAATGATATGAACATTTTCCGTAACCAAAAGTTGGTTGGATCAGGCACGTTGTGCAATGGCATTTATGTTCTAAATCAATCAACAGTTCTGAGCATAACAAACACACACAAGAGGAAGAGTTCAGAACTGAACGAATCCTTCTTGTGGCATTGTAGACTGGGTCACATCAATGCGACACGAATGGCTAAGTTGCATAAGGATGGATATTTGAAACCTTTCGAATTTTCATCTTATGACACTTGCCAGTCATGTCTCAATGGCAAGATGACCAAAACTCCGTTTACGGGACACGGAGAAAGAGTTACCGAACTCTTGGGACTTATACATAGTGATGTATGCGGTCCCATGTCTACACATGCCAGGGATGGTTCTTCATACTTCATTACATTCACTGACGATCTCTCTAGGTTCGGGTATGTGTTCCTGATGAAACACAAATCAGAATCTTTTGAGAAATTTAGGGAATATAAACAAGAAGTTGAGAACCAAACCGGAAAAAGTATTAAAATCCTACGATCTGATCGAGGAGGAGAATACTTAAGCAATGAATTCCTGGACTTCCTAAAAGAGAATGGGATTCTCTCTCAGCTGACTCCTCCATATACACCACGGCACAACGGTGTATCAAAACGGAGGAATCGCACCCTATTAGATATGGTGCGCTCTATGATGAGCACAGCTGAGTTACCTATTTCCTTCTGGGGTTATGCGCTGGAAACAGCAACATACCTATTGAATCAAGTTCCATCTAAATCTGTACCTACCACACCATATGAGATATGGAGTGGGAAGAGACCATATTTTAAACGAGTTAAGATATGTGGTTGTCCGGCCTATGTCAAAAGGCAAAATCCGGTTGAAGTCATGAATTGGATTATGGAGTTTAGTTGCGTACAAGGATTAGTAAGACTAATTAATCGATAACCCGCTCTATATTACACCTAGCTTCTTTGATTAGCACTTAAAGAAGTTTAGTTGCCTCAAGTTTAGAGGCTAAGCTTGGAGTAAAGCTCTCGGGTGGATCGTCTACTACTTCGAGAAGGCCGAGGAGGAGGAGGAGTTCACAAAGACGAAGGACACGATTCGTTAGGTATAATCCTTGAACATAGTAGCATAGAAACTATATGTTTGTTGTTAGTTATCGTTTAGCTTCGATTCAAGCGGTTAGTTGATGTTTGTTCACTAAACAAGTTCGATTTTGAAAATTCCGCCTCCCCACAAGTATTGGGGTGTTGTACATCGACTTACAAGGAGAAATAGAATTGGTTTATTCAGTTGTCTTTTATTATCACCTTCTCTCAGGTTGCAAGGGCTCCTTAGTTTAGGAGAGTACACCTATTACGCTTAATGGATAGTCTTCTTCCAAACCATAGGCAGGTGCCGAAAGGTAGGGAATGAAGAAAACCAATTAGCCTAAGTAGGGTGTGCAGAAGGTAATATGTAAAGACAAAATAAATGGATTAGAAAGAGGGCAAAGTAAATTGCGACTGTTATCATTCACGACCAAACCGTGTACTTCATCGCCACTCCTATTTCATCTTTAAAAGAATAAGGTATTATTCAGTTGTCTTTTATCATCACCTTCTCTCAAGATGCGAGTACTCCTTGGTTTAGGAGGGTACACCTATTATGCTTACTGGATAGTCTTCTTCCAAACCATAGGCTGGTGCCGAACGGTAGGGAAGGAAGAAAACCATATAGCCTAACGATGGTGTACAGAAGGTAATGACTAAAGACAAATAAAGAGATTTGGAGAGACGGCAATAAAATATACGGTTGAAGTCATGAAATGGATTATGGAAGAGGCATTGCTATGAATACAAAGATACCCCTACGAAACACTTTCATGTTTCAGTGCATTGTTAAAAGAAAACTGTTTTCCCGATTAGATACTTACTCCAAGGGTATGTATTTACCAGGTTTTATTCTCATATCAGTATGGTTTTACAGATGATGAGTAGGAGTAAGTTATTGGGAATTAGGTGATTATCCTCATTATATCGGAATTCGTTGTAATTGGTGATATTTGAGGAAATCGCCAGGGTACAGTTTTCCACCTACGACGCACAGGTTTTGAGTTGTTCAACTCAGCGGACTTATACAGAGTATTGTATGTTGTCCAAGTATCCATCAGGACAAAGGGGTAGGTCCTCGTACTATGTTCTGTTTACTTATGACTTCTCTAGTTTTTAGACAAGTGTTTCGTAGAAATACAAGGTCTAAGTTTTGAGAAGTTGTGGGTATAAGAATAAAGTAGAGAACCAGGTATCACAAGTATCGGTATTCTCCAAAAGAGATCGAAGATGTAGATTCTTGTGATTGGTATTCAGATGATAGTAATGGTTTTGAGAAACTTGTTTCTCTTTCAGGTTGCTCATAATTGGATGGATTCCTAAGTTGAGTAATGCTGATTAGCATCTTTCCACTAAGTTGATATGCACTGGAGACAGCTGCATGATTTGAATCTGGTTCCAATTAAATAAAGTGCCAACGTTTCTATATTGGATATAGAATGGTTCATACCTTAACGATGTTAAGGTACGGGGAGTTGTCCAGCTTATGCTTAAAACCAGACTCTAGATAACTCAGGGCACATTTCTGTAATGGCTGTTAGTGGGTTGACCCTGGCTATGACGAGGGTTGATTTTCTACCATTTAGAAGATCAATAGTGATATTGTTCTTGACTCGCCACAGTTTTAGTAAAATGGATTTTTTTTCAGAAAACAGTAGTGGGAGTATGGTAGAACTGGAAGCGATTCCAGAACCGCAAACGATTACGCAAAGTTTAATAGGACCTATAGATTCAATCAGGTTTGACATTCCAATAGCCACTCCGCAGATATGATGGGTAACCTCAGACACCCGAGAGGTACTCCGGTAGCCTCAAGGACGGTGACAGGGAGGTTCTTGTTTACCCAGACTTGACACTACTGTTGTTCCAGACTTTGAGACCCGGTAGGAGGTTAAGTATAGCATCGTTCTAAACTAGCTTTAGAAGTGCACGTATATATTATTCTGCCAGAGGGTTGTCGTAGTCAGTGGGAGCAGCGGAAGCATCGTGGGCAAGTAGCTTATGTCTATTTATAGACTTGAGCAGTTATAGCGGAAATAGATCATCTAATTTTGATGTGACAGTCATAGGTTTGACTTCATCAGAATAGGGGATGGATCTGTTAAGAAGGTAGTAGGGTGTGATGTCATGGTATCTAGATGACATACACAGAGTAGGAAGTAAAATTCCTACACTACGATTGGTTGTACTATGGTCGTCACACAGTTGTTTCTCCAGACAGGATATGGATATAATATCTGACATTCTGGTTTCTAGATCTATGGTTTTAGATCTAGATTTGGGTAGTTTCCCAATGTGGGTACTTTGACAGTATTCTGATAGTATTTAGAATAGATGACTCCTGGCATGGTGGTGTACCTGCAGGTGATAGAGTCACCCTCTCTAAAGGTGTCTTACGGACTAAAGGGGAGAGGGATGTGCATGATTGGCAGATCACTTGCTTAGGCAATTGAGTCAATCGTGAGATGTCAAGTACCACACCAGATGTTGTTTTTGCACTAGATGCAATAAGTTTGTATTAATCCAATCCTGGAGAAACATAAGGAAGCAGTTTTAGAAAATAAGTACAGATTCTACGGATTTGATGACGGCTGCCTCCTAAGGGAGACGATTATCATTCCAGGCTTCAAAGGTGACATGGTTGACAGAGTGATTGTTAGAGTTATAGTTTTCCCTCTGACGAAGGGGGCAGTATTATGGACAGGTGGTCCAAGAGGATACTGTGGGAGGCATGGTGCCGGATACTGATTAAGTTCAGTGATCGATACAGTGTAAGAATTTTGGATTTGGAGTTCATTTATGAACTAGGTCCCATCAGATATCCAGACATATTCTAAGACAGGTATTACTCGATTCGGGAGATGGCTTTCTCCGCGAACTTGAGATTAAGAGAGATATAGAAAGAAACATCTAGGCGGATCCACTCACTGAGGCTATTTCTCGAACACAATAGTTTTACAAACGGGCTTTGTGAAACTGATTAGTAGAGGAGTTGGATGTTCGGTTTCACACGGGCTGTGAGTAGTCGACATCGCAATAATTATCCTTAAGTGCAAGTGGGAGATTGTTGGAGATAGTGCCCTCAGAGTCAATTATTGGATCGCAGGCACGTGATTGCAATGATTGCAGATGACCTATACCGGTAGGACAGTCTTACTCGAGATGATAGTATGCTATCTGGTTTGCCTTTATCAGTCGTGTACAGGTTCAGGTGACTGATCACTGTTAAACATTGATAGAGCCCTTAGGATCTTGCTTTACTACCAACAGTATGATGGCGATCATATACGTGAGAGTTGGGTGGTTTATAAGCATATCCTTAATTGTGGTCCCTAGTCGTGGGAGTTTCGAGACAGGGCATCGATACTCCGGAGTAGACTAGTGTATACAGTCGAGACCCCGACGAGGGGCGCTGGCCGGTCTCGCAAGCCACTAGTGTCAGTTGGATCACCTAAGATGTATACAGGTGCTCATTGGGTTATGAGTACACCGGACAGGACTCGTCGGGAACCTGCTAGTTGGTATGATACATATCGTCAGATAGCTGTTCCCTGGTGACATGTGTACAGGTTAGTTCATCGACCTGAGGTCGTCATTTATCTCGTGTGAGTTCCCACTGTGCTTTGATTTCTACCCTACCACGGCTCAAAAGAGTCGTGCAAACAGGTAGTTTTTGGGTACAGTCCCGAGCCACATGGAGGCACGTGAGCGTATCGGCAGGGGATTCGTCTCTCCCGGTATTGGGGGTGAGATCGTGCTGTGTCTAGGAGAGCCATTACACAAAGCCCACGGCCGTGGCAGGAGATTTACTGGTAGGTACTCCAGTAGTATCTCAGGGTGTTATTGGGCTTCACTCCGACACGACTTATACTGCTTTTGGGGGTCTAACGTTACCAGCCCCTAGGCAGATATGCGGTACTCATAGACGAACGGACCGGACTGTATATACATTGTCACTGTTAGGCTCAGTAGGGTTTCCGGATGAGTTCGCTCACCGGCCTCCCTTCAGGTCAGTCCATGGGCAGCTGTTACGCATAGCTAGTGCCGTTGACGGCTTGTGGTTAAACCCACTGCCAGGGTACTGACGAGTCATTAGATTCCCTCACAGACAGTTTCCCAAGTTCGGGAGAAACGTTGTAGAGGCCGTATGGTTTTATGGCATGGTTCGGAAAATGCACGTGCGTTTACGCACGTGTCATATTTCGGGCAGATAATACTGGTTGGATTTGGTTTAAGCCGGATCCGAGTATTATATTGAGTAGATATAATATCTTTGTCTCAGTTGCATTTGTATTCGGTCGTAATACAAATGCGGGTATTTTTATACAGTTACGGGGTTATCCTGAAATTCGTTTCAGGATCACTTTTGGAAGTTCCCAGTTTCCAGTTTTCTATCAGCCGTATTTAACATTCGGTTAAATACGGATTTATCTTTTCTTTGGATAAGTGTGGTTGCTTCTAGAAGGTTCTAGAAGAGGTGATTAGGCTTGTGACTCATTTGTTTATTAATGGTGCTTTAATGGTGCATTTATTGTGTTCATACTTTGTGTTCATACTTTGTGTTCATACATAACTCATTCTTTCATGATAAGCTTCATTCTTATTGTCACCAATTTTCTCCTACCCTCACCTCCCACTTCATATAAGTGTGGCCGGCCCCCTCCTCTCACACACACACTTGATTGATTAATTTGGTTAAAAGATTATGATAGTTTTGGGGTGTATGGAAATTTCATAGCTTATTTCATTCCATCACCCGAATTAATTGGCAATTTCATTAACCGTTCGTCCATGGCTTTGGACGAAGCGAGACAAAGTATTCTACTCATTCTCTACATCATTCTTGGTCGTCTCTTTAGCAAACTTGACGACCGAGTTGCCTCGAGTCAGTGGCGGGAGCCCGTTTAAAGAATCATTGACGTGGTGCCACCTGGACGAGCAGATCGGAGATCGACGAGATCGGAGCAGCCGCAACGGTGCGTGGGATGATGGTTAAAGAACGAAGGACTCGGATCGTTCGGTATAACCTTTCTACTCTCTTTACAGTTTGTTAGTTTAGCAATAATGGCAGATCCGGGTTATACTATACGATAGCGCCAGTTAAAAGTTTTTGTTCCGCATTTGGCGTCTGTTAGACGGCCAGGGCGCTACCGTAGATTTACATGATGTTGCGCTATGCTTGATTGGCTATAACTGGAAGTCCCTGGCCAGGTCTTCTTATGAGATTTACTGATAAGTTTTATTAGTAGTTTCTCGAACCATTATAGGCCAGACATCGGCATAACTTATCACGTTACTGGGGTTTGACGTTAACCACCCCTAGACATGATATGCGGCATATCAAACGAAGATAACCGGACTATACGGTAGTATTACTGATAGGCTTCATAGAGAGTATGGATAAGCTTGCTTGTTGATCTTCATATCGCTCAATACCCGGGTAGCCGTTACGTCCAGCTAGTACTGCTGACGGCTTGTAGGTGACAGATGTGATCATCACCTGCTGCTGGCATATTAACGAGTCTTTAAAGTCCCACACAGAAGATCCCTGGTTCAAGCGAAACGAAGTAGGACACATATGTGATATGTGTGTGGGCATGATTAAATACGTGTATGTGACACCGTATTGTAATCTAGCAGTTATCTGTTATTGGTTCGGTTATATGTGATATAACCAGATTGTTGAATCAAGTGTTGATTTGATAATGTGATATACAGATAAATGATATTAGTCGGTCATATGTGATATAACCGGATTATTAAATCAACTGTTGATTTAAAAATTTAATATATATTATATTTGATATAATTATATCTTAACTAATATCATTAGCTCACAAAATATTTTATTATATGTATTAATATATATATATATATATATATATGATATATATATAAATATATATGTTACATGACATAAATTTCTATTTTATGAAAATAGAAATGAGGTGGAAAATAGGAAAACTTTGGGAGCATGGTTGCAAGCATGGGCTTTTATCATTGTTTATTCATCTTGACTCACAATTCATGCATGGGTGCAATTTTATATTGCAATAATTCCATTCTTGAAGAGTGATGTTAAGAGGTTAGCCATTCACTTGTTCATTCTAACACTTAGCCATTTTTCTTTAGTTGTTCCCATAGCTCTCTAGCTTCTTCTTCATCCTCATTGTTATGGTTCATGCTTCAACTCTCACATGTGATGTGAACCATGAAGCTTGAACATAAACTTCTGAGCTTTCATATCCTCTACTTCACCATCCTACACTTGACTAGCGATCGAGCGTAGCTTGTTTCCTACACTAAAGAGTTTAGTGTAGAGGTAGCTTGAGTTGGAAGGACTTCGCGTGGATCATCTTCGGCACGAAGGTCATCGGAGGAAGCTCGTCCAAACCCTCAAGTGGAGCCTGGTGGAGTCGCGGGACTACTACACGGAGCATGTGAAGTGAAGGACTCGATCTACGAGGGTATAACCATCTTCACTTCTTATAGTTTTTCTTGATATCAAAGTTCAAACCCTAATCAACTAGTTAAAGATCTTGTTTAGTCTAGCTTAGCACCTATAAGAATTTTAATTTGGCATGCTTGATGTTACTTGGATCTCATTGTGGTGCTAGGGTAGACTTTCATAATCAAGTGAACCATGGCAACCCATTGACCCCTTACTCATTCAAGCATGGAAAATTGCAATATAAAATTGCAACCATGCTTGAATAGTGAGTCGAGATGGATAAACTAAAGAAAAATTCCATGCATCACCATGCTCCCATTTTCCACCTCAATTTCTATTTTTCTCAAAAATAGAAAATACTCCATACTTCATTATTATATATATATATATATTATGAAAAATAATTAGTGAGCTAATGATATTAGTTAAGATATAATTGTTGGTGTGTAGTAGCACCTCTAGTTAGGTTACAACATCATAAAGTAGTGAACTTTCAAATTGTAGATGGCTATTACAAACGAACTACGAATCGTAACTAGAGTTTAGGGTAACAACAGCAATATAGGAAGTCTAAGCTAAAGGAAAAGGAAATACAAACTTTGTAGCCAACTCCTTCAGTCTTTAGGACTCCTACGGCTTTGCTCGAAGCTTGGATCAACTCCACTTGAGGTCCTTCGTTATTTACGATGATCCACTCGGAGATTTCTATGTCAAGCTCTTAGCTTTACAAAATGAAGCAAACACTATACACTAAAGGGCTAGGGTAGTGTAGAATGGTTGTGTGGTTTGTAAACTCACTTAAAAACCCTTTCTTTTTGGTTCCTTACTCGTTTAACAAACTCAAGTGAGCTAGAGAGAGGAGCAAGATGAAGATGGCAAAAGCTTTTGTGAATATAATGATAATCTATTTTCAATAAATGAAAAGAAAAGATTATATATGATACACTCTCAAATATAACCATAGTTGGTTAAATATCTAGATATTATTTGGATGGGTTAAAGAACAAAGGAAATATAACCATAGTTAAAGTCAATGGTCAAAGAAGAAGAGTGTAGAAAAAATGATTCATTATAGCTAATTTCCTTTTCTTTAAATCATTAACAAAATCTAGATATTTATCAACCATGTAAGTCTTGCATTGCCATCTGCTTTGTATCATCAACCATGACACATATGTATGTGTGCATGCACATCATCAAGTGTATGTGTAAACATACATGCATACATCCAAAAGAAAAAGGGTTAATTAAAAGTGAGCTAATAGATAATATTAAATCAACACTTGATTTAATAAATCGGTCATATCAAATATGACCCAACCAATAGTGAACGCCCGATTAAAATACGGTATAACATATTCGTATTTAATCGAGCTCCCGCGCATATCACATATGCACACCACATCATTTCGCCTGAGCTAGAAAAATCCTGTGTGGGACTCTAAGACTCATCAATACGCCAGCAGTGGGTGATGATCATATCAAAGCACCTACAAGCCGCAAGCGGTCGGCTAAACGTAACGGCCACCCGGGTATTGAGCGAACAGAAGAAAAATAAGCAAACTTGTCAAAACTCCCGCAGAGCCATAGGCAACACTTACCGTACAGTCCGGTCTTTTCATCTGATATTCTGTATATCAAGTCTAGGGATGGAATCGTAGAGCCCTAATAACTCAATAAGTCATGTCGATATGGACTATGACTGGTCGAGAAACTACTGACATCACTTATCAATAAATCTCATCAGCCCTGGACGAGGACTTCAAGTCAAAACCAATCGCACATAGCACAACATCAACTCCCAATACCGGGATAGACGCAACCCCTCCTATCGCTCACTGTCTCCATGTGTCTCGGGACTATACCCAAAAGACACCTGTTTGCACGACTCAGTAGAGCCGTGGTAGGGTGGAAATCAAAGTATAGTGGGAGAACACACAAGGTTCTATGACGATCTCGGGTCTACAGACTAACCTGTACCAGTGTCACCAGAGAACTGCTATCCAACGATAGATATAATACCATATAGGAGTTCTCGGTGAGTCCGTTCAGTGTACCCAGTCTCCATTGAGCTCCCGTATACAATCTTCGATGTCACAACACCAATGGATATGGGATCATCCATCGCCCATCATATCGGTCATGAAAACGCAAACGCTAGTCTACTCTGGAATATCGATGCCCTGTCTCGATATACCTACGACTAGGAACATTTAAGTATATGCTTATAGACCACACATGCCCCACTAGTATGATCTCCATCATAGCCATAGAAGTCAATAAAATATCCTCAGGGCTTTATCAACATGTATCAAATGAACAGTATCAAGTAAACATGTCAGATAAAGTAAAACCAGATAGCATAGTATCATGTCGAATAAGAAAGTCATCTATACAGATATACATGTCCAAGCATCCACTATAGATATAATGGCCTCTAGGGCATACATATATCCAACAATGTCCCACATTCACTAAGGCCAATTATTGGCATATCTCATACCCAACATCTCAAAAAGTCGCTCATGTTGCGGCTGTGGAAAGGCCTTGGTGAGTGGATCCGCGGTGTTATTCTTTATGTCTACTCTCCGAATTTCGATCTCTTGGTGATCTACTATCTCCCGGATCAAATGATATCACCTGAGGATGTGTCTGGACTTCTGATTGGATCTGGGTTCTTTGGCCAACGCCATAGCTCCATTATTATCATAATACAATGGTATTGGATCAATAATGGTTGGAACTACTCCTAGCTCCACGACGGACTTCCTCATCCAGATGGATTTCTTGGCAGCATCATTTGCAGCAATATATTCTGCTTCCATCATGGAGTCTGCAACGGTATCCTGTTTGGAACTCTTCCAACATACCGCCCCTCCATTGAGGGTAAATACAAACCCTGAGATAGATTTACTGCCATCCTTATCACATTGGAAGCTGGAATCGGTAAAGGCCTCAATTTGGAGATCCCCATTACCATACACTAAGAACAATTCTTTAGTCCTTCGTAAGTACTTAAGAATGTTCTTCACGGTTATCCAGTGTTGCTCCCCTGGATTGAATTGATACCTGCTCACTACAGCTAGTGCATAAGCTACATCAGGGCGAGTACATATCATCGCATACATTATAGATCCTATGGCTGAAGCGTAGGGTATAATGCTAATGCGAGCTCTCTCTTCATCGGTCTTCGTACAGAAGTCCTTAGAGAGTGATTCCATGACAAGCGGGCAAGGCACCACGCTTGGAATCTTCCGTACTAAACCTTTTTAGGATGGTAACAATGTACTTTGATTGGGACAATCCCAATAACCTCTTGGATCTATCTCTATAGATCCTTATGCCTAAAATGCATGAGGCATCACCCAGGTCCTTCATGGAGAACCTTTGTGATAAGAATAGTTTGACCGATTGTAGCATAGGAATATCATTTCTTATTAAGAGAATGTCATCCACGTACAATACGAGGAAATTGACAGTACTCCCTACAATTTTCTTATAAATGCATGGTTCATCTATATTTTTGATAAAATCAAATTCTTTGATTGTATCATCAAAACAGATGTTCCAGCCTGAGATGCCTGCTTTAATCCATAAATGGATTTAAGAAACCTATATGCCTTTTCGCTGCTCCCATTATCAATGAAGCCCTCTAGCTGTTCCATAAAAACACATTCTTCTAAATCACCATTTAGAAATGCAGTTTTAACGTCCATCTGCCAGATTTCATAGTCGTAGTGAGCAGAAATAGCAAGTAGGATCCGAATGGATTTAAGCATTGCTACTGGAGAGAAAGTTTCATCATAGTCAATACCTGGTCTTTGACGAAAACCTTTCGCTTCAAGCCTTGCTTTGTAGGTCTCTACCTTTCCATCTACACCATTCTTTTTCTTAAAGATCCATTTGCACCCTACGGGTTTTATCCCAGGAGGTGCAA
This sequence comes from Agapanthus africanus, assembly GCA_030015575.1. Classification (NCBI taxonomy): domain Eukaryota; kingdom Viridiplantae; phylum Streptophyta; class Magnoliopsida; order Asparagales; family Amaryllidaceae; genus Agapanthus; species Agapanthus africanus. The sequence continues at coordinate 78,135,757 of JASDDO010000004.1, read as the reverse complement.
CGTCCAAAGTCCATACTTTGTTGGTGTACATGGACTCCATTTTAGTTCACATGGCATCTAGCCACTTCACCGAGTCACCACTCGTGATAGCCTTCTGAAAACTAGTAGGTTCATCATCATCCATGATGCAATTTTCTCTATCACCATCAATGAGAAAACCATAGTATCTTTCTGGTGGGCGAGAAGTTCTACTAGATCTCCGGAGCGGCTGAGGTTCTTGATGTTCTACTGCAACATCAGGTTCAACCAATTCTTCATGAGTAATTAGTGTCTCTAGAACCTCTTCTAGTTCTACCTCATTGCCATCAGTACTATTTGTAAAAATTTCATTTTCAAAAAATGTGGCATGTTGAGAAACAGACACTTTTTGTTCCTCTGTGTAGTAGAAAAGATATCCATATGAATGTTTTGGATATCCCACAAAAGTACACATGACCGATCGTGTCTCGAGTTTATCCGGATTCTTCTTTTTGACATAAGCCGGACAACCCCATATCCTAACTCTTTTAAGAGATGGTCTCTTCCCACACCACATCTCATATGGAGTGGTAGACACGGTCTTGGTTGGAACCCTGTTCAATAGATAAATTGTTGTCTCTAATGCATGTCCCCAAAAGGAAAGTGGTAACTCAGCATCACTCATCATGGACCGTACCATATCTAATAGGGTAGGATTCCTCCGTTCTGACACACCATTGTGCTGTGGTGTGTAAGGAGGAGTGAGTTGAGAGAGAATCCCATTCTCTTTTAAGAAGTCTGAAAACTCAGTGCTTAATTACTCTCCACCTCGATCTGGTCGAAGTTTCTTGATACTCGAGCCAGTTTGTTTTTCTACTTCAAGTTTATACTCCTTGAATTTCATGAAAGCTTCGGATTTATGCTTCAATAAAAACACGTGTTCGAATCTTGAGAAATCATCAGTAAAAGTGATGAAGTATGAAAAACCGCCTCTAGCATGTGTAGACATTGGTCCGCATACATCACTATGTATGAGGCTTAAGAGTTATGTAGCTCTCTCTCCGTGTCCTATAAACGGAGTTTTGGTCATTTTACCCTTGATACAAGACGGACAAGTCGCATAAGATTTATATTCAAATGGTTTTAAATATCCATCTTTATGTAACTTGTTTAGCCTTGTTTCATTAATATGACCAAGTCTACAATGCCAAAGAAAAGATTCATTTATGTCTGAAATCATTCTTTTATATGTATGTTGTATATTGAAAACTGTGTGTTGGTTTAGGACATAAATTCCGTTACTTAGTGTACCATACCCAATCAACTGTTCATTCAAGTTAATGTTTATAACATTATTTTGAAACACAAAATGATATCCTTCATTGTCCAACAAAGACACGGATATTATATTACACAGCATACCAGGTACAAAATAACAAGGGTTCAAAACCAAAATACATCCTGAAAGCAACCCAGATGATACTCTCCTATGGATACAACATGTACATTAGAACCATTTCCAACTCGTAGAGTGTGGTCCCCAGTCTTCAAAACTCTACTGTTTGTCAATCTCTGCACAAAATTAAAGATGTGAGAACCAGAACCGGTATCTAATACCCAAGATGCGGAGTTTAATGAAAAACAGTTTTCAGTTACAAACACATCTGAAGCGGAAGCATCAATATGCTTCTTCTTCTTGAGATCAGCAAAGTACAAAGCACAATTGCGTTTCCACTGTCCCGACTTGTGGCAGAAAAAACATTCTCCTTTTCCACTTCCCACGGCCCCAGACTTGTCTTTCCCCTTCGCCTTTTCAACTCCACCTCTCGGCTTGGTGGGATTATTCTTCTTCTTTCCCTTGGCCTTGGCTTTCGGGACTGAAGAGGAAGATGGCCCATAAAGCAGAGCAGGAGTTTTCGCTATCTTAAACGTGCTCTCTGCACTTCTCAACAAATTGAGAAGTTCAGGCAACGATTTCTCCAAATCGTTCATATTGAAATTCACTATGAACGGAGCAAAGGTAGGGGAGAGAGACTGCAGAACAATATCTGTATATTGCTCATTATCCATAGTCCATCCCAGTTCCTCAAGTTCTTCTATAAGACCAGTCATCTTCAGAACATGGTCTGCTACTGCTGCGCCGGGGGCCATCGCATCTGAAACAACTTTCGAGATGCCTCGGATCGTAAAGTACGAGATTGCTCTTCATACAACTCCTTTGTATGAAGAAAGATGGATTGTACATCCATCTTCTCGTGCTGTTTCTGATGGATATTGTCCATAGAAGCAAGCGCGAGGCACGTGGCCGTGTTGCAATCAATATCCCATGTTTTTCGGATCTCCTTATCCGAAACAGATGATTCAAGTCTTGGGATGGGTGGGGCTTTGGTAGTGAGGACATATGATATTTTATCATATGTGAGTGCAATGTTCAAGTTCCTCAACCGTTCTTTATAATTCGGTCCAGTCAGTTTTTTTTCTCTAAAAGAAGCTTAAGTCCCGTCATCGGTATCTGCCATTAGGAGATAGAAAAGAATACACTCAACGAAATGCTCTTGCAAAGATCAGATTGGTTATTTATCTTATCTAATCGATATCTCTCACTGCTTTTATCAAATTTTCATTAAAACCTCAAAAAAAAACTAGCCAGGATTAATTACACTCTACAGTTTCGCTAACCGGTCAGCCAGGACAGTGTCGGTACTTTGAGGGAGGTTCCCCGTGTTTTCGCACGGACCTAATTAAAATAAACCTCGTTTTCCAAGAGGTCAAACCCCGTTGACACCTTTCTAGACACCTACTGGATTAGCTAATTGTAAAGTGCAAAACTCTCCTGAGAGTAACTCTTACTCACAGTGGGATTGGGATCCAACTATCACATAGATGGTATGCAATCTCATTGCAAATTTCAACTCTTTAAACTCCCGATTTTTTTTTTACCCCTAGCAACTTATGACCTTGGCTATAGTCAACATATCACAAGTACTGGTCAAGTTCTACCTGTCATTTCGAGATTAACTAGACCCACCCATGTGACCCTTGACTATAATCAACATAATCACATGAATGTCCTAACTGATCGCATCATATGCTTTGTAGAAAGACATCACTTAGCCACCGTACACTACGCCTTGAATATAATCAACATACGTAGCGCGAATACTAAGTACTCTGCTTCCTAAAATGACGGAGGGCTGTAGATGGTTTTTATGAAAACCATTAACGCTTTGAACTTGATTTCGTTGTAGAATCTAAATAGTTTTTAGAAAAAGAGTGGCTTAAGCTCCGCATCTTTTGAAACTTGCTTTTTCATAAAAAGGAGCGGAGTGGGTTTCAAATCTGATTCTACAACATCATTAGGTTTCTGTTCTTTTACGTTAATCTCATTAATGTATTCCCTTCATTTAAGTTCCTAAGCCATTACAGAAAGAAACGAAAAACAGTATTACATATCACATATATAACAATATTACATTCGTCTCAGATATTAACCAATCACATCACAGAATAATCAGCAGCAGAAACATATATATGAAAATATAGGATATACTAGGAACTCCGTATTTTATATTTAGCCTACGATAGAAAATACGGATTCCACGGTCATGATGAATAGCCAAACCCACACTCTTAGACCCCTACGAGAGCGGCAAGTGACCCTTCTAATTCTGGAGTTTAGGAGACCCGGTCTCGACTCCTCTAGATGGCCTCCCACTGAACTCTAGAACCCGGTCACTCGTGCTCCCCTCCTTGGGTCTATCCTAATGCGGAAAAGTTAAATATACATCAATGGAGACATCATCCTCAACCCGGATATGCCCCAATAAAGGAATAATATAGACAATGAATTTTACATGAATGAAAAGATAAACTCTCATCTCACATAAAACCCCCGGCCATTCGATCACGACGATCCTATTCATCATATCACATCAACAATTGAAAAGCATAGACGACGTTAAAATATATCAATCAACACATCAACATACCCACTGTTGTAATAGATATCAACACTTGATCCTGCATAAAAATTCCCAGAGAGCATATATAGTACCTATGGATCAACGCAAGAATGCACGGTCCAAGCCTTACCAACAGTGCCGCGGAACAGCCGCAAATACCCTTATTTGGCCGCGGTTCGGAGGTCGTTGTGTCGAGTTAGGCTCTCGTTTTTCTTGGGGATCCACAGAAAACCCTGCTCTATTTGCTGAATATTTTTAATTACAAAAATTCCAACTTTTGAAAAAAAATCCAGTGAGCATGTATAAAAATCAAATTTTATGTTCGATTGAGTCTTTAAACGTCGTCTAGTTTACCCTAAAGCCCTAGCTAGGCTCTAATACCATGTTGGTGTGTAGTAGCACCTCTAGTTAGGTTACAATATCATAAAGTAGTGAACATTCAAATTCTAGAGGGCTATTACAAACGAACTACGAATCTTAACTAGAGTTTAGGGTAACAACAACAATATAGGAAGTCCAAGCTAAAGGAAAAGGAAATACAACCTTTGTAGCTAACTCCTTCATTCTTTAGGACTCCTACGGCTTTGCTAGAAGCTTGGATCAACTCTGCTTGAGGTCCTTCGTTATCTACGATGATCCACCGGGAGATTTCTAGGTCAAGCCCTTAGCTTCACAAAATGAAGCAAACACTCTCCACTAAAGGGCTAGGATAGTGTAGAATGGTTGTGTGGTTTGTAAATTCACTTAAAAACCCTTTCTTTTTAGTTCCTTACTCTTTTAACAAACTCAAGTGAGCTAGAGAGAGGAGGAAGATGAAGATGGCAAAAGCTTTTGTGAATATAATGATAATCTATTTTCAATAAATGAAAAGAAAAGATTATATATGAGACACTCTCAAATATAACCATGGTTGGCTAAATATCTAGATATTATTTGGATGGGTAAAGGAACAAAGGAAATATAACCATAGTTAAAGTCAATGGTCAAAGAAGAAGAGTGTAGAAAAAATGAGTCATTATAGCTAATTTCATTTTCTTTAAATCATTAACAAAATCTAGATATATATCAACCATGTAAGTCTTGCATTGCCATCTCCTGTGTATCATCAACCATGACACATATGTATGTGTGTATGTGTGCATGCACATCATCATGTGTATGTGTAAATATACATGCATACATCCAAAAGAAAAAGGGTTAATTAAAAGTGAGCTAAAAGAAAATATTAAATCAACACTTGATTTAATATATCGTTCATATCAAATACGACCCAACCATTAGTGAACGCCCGATTAAAATATGTTATCACATATTCGTATTTAATCGAGCTCCCACGCATATCATATATGCACACCACATCATTTAGCCTGAGCTAGAAAAATGTTGTGTGGGACTCGAAGACTCGTCAATACGCCGGCAGTGGGTGATGATCATATCAAAGCACCTACAAGCCGCAAGCGGTCAGCTAAACGTAACAGCCATCCAGGTATTGAGGGAACAGAAGAACAACAAGCAAACTTGTCAAAACACCCGCAGAGCCATAGGCAACACGTACCGTACAGTCCGGTCTCTTCGTCTGATATGCTGTATATCAAATCTAGGGATGGAATCGTAGAGCCCTAATAACTCAATAAGTCATGTCGATATGGACTATGACTGGTCGAGAAACTATTGACAACACTTATCAACAAATCTCATCTGCCCTGGCCAGGGACTTCAAGTCAAAACTAATCGCACATAGCACAACATCAACTCCCAATACCGGGAGAGACGAAACCCCTCCTATCGCTCACTGTCTCCATGTGTCTCGGGACTATACCCAAAATCCACATGTTTGCACGACTCAGTACAGCCGTGGTAGGGTGGAAATCAAAGTATAGTGGGAGAACACACAAGACTCTATGACGATCTCGGGTCTACAGACTAACCTGTACCAGTGTCACCTGAGAACTGCTATCCGACGATAAATATAATACCATATAGGAGTTCTCGGTGAGTCCGTTCAGTGTACCCAGTCTCCATTGAGCACCCGTATACAATCTTCGATGTCACAACACCAATGGATATGGGATCATCCATCGCCCATCATATGGGTCAAGAAAACGCATACGCTAGGCTACTCTGGAATATCGATGCCCTGTCTCGATATACCTACGAATAGGAACATTTAAGGATATGCTTATAGACCACACATGCCCCACTAGTATGATCTCCATCATAGCCATGGAAGTCAAGCAAATATCCTCAGGGCTTTATCAACATGTATCAAATGAACAGTACCATGTAAACATGTGAGATAAAGTAAAACCAGATAGCATACTATCATGTCGAGCAAGAAAGTTATCTATACATATGTACATGTCCAAGAATCCACTATACATAAAAGACATACATATATCCAACAATAATTATATCAAATATAATGTATATCACATTATTAAATTAACATTTGATTTAGTAATCCGGTTATATCACATATGACCGACTAACATCATTTATTTGTGTATCGCATTATCAAATCAACACTTGATTCGATAATCTGGTTATATCTCATATTACCTGAATGATAACAGATAACTGCCAGATTACAATACAGTATCACATACACGTATTTAATAAGTCATACGCACATATCACATATGTGTCCTAATTCGTTTCGCTTGAACCAGGGAGCTCCTGTGTGGGACTCTAAAGACTCTTCAATACGCCAACAGTAGGTGATGATCACATCAGTCGCCCACAAGCCGTCAGCTGTACTTGCTGGACATAACGGCTACCCGGGTATTGAGCGATATGAAGATCAACAAGCAAGCTTGTCCCTACTCTCTATGAAGCCTATCAGTAACACTACCGTACAGTCCGGTCTCTTCGTCTGATATGTCGCATATAATGTCTGGGGGTGGTAAATGTCAGACCACAGTAACGTGATAAGTCATGCCGATGTCTGGCCTATAACGGTTCGAGAAACTACTGATAGCTTTTATTAGTAAATCTCAGTAGCAGCCCTCGCCAGGGACTTCCAGTTATAGCCAATCGAGTATAGTGCAACATCAACCCCCAATACCGGGAGAGGCGAAACCCCTCCAATCTCTCATTTCCTCCATGTGACTCGGGACTGTACCCAAAATCCACCTGTTTGCACAACTCCTCTTGAGTGTGGTAGGGAGGAAATCAAAGCACGGTGGGAGACACATAAGACTCTTTGACGATCTTGGGTCTACAGACTAACCTGTACCAGTGTCACTAGAGGACTGCTATCTGACGATAGGTATACTACCAACTAGGAGTTCTCGGCGAGACCGTTCGGTGTACCCATTCTCTAATGAGCACCTGTGTACAATCTTTGATGTCTCACACCAATGGTTGTGGGATCAACAATCGCCTTCCTCGGGAAAAAAACATACACACTAGTCTACTCTGGAATATCGATGCCCTATCTCGATATCCCCTCGACTAGGAACAGTCAAAGGATGTACTTTTGGACCACTTTGGCCCCACTAGCATGATCTCATCATAATACTGGTAGTCAAGTACATATCCTAAGGGCTTAATCAACATGTAAGAGACAGACAATATAAATACCAGTCTACATGTTAAGATAAAGGTAACCAGATAGCATACTATCTTGTCGAGCAAGAAAATCCTCTATATATATGTCCAAGTATCCACTATATCAACAACAATGGCCTCTAGGGCATACATATTCCTAATAGTACATGGACTCCATTTCGGTCCGCATTGCATCCAGCCATTTTACTGAGTCTCGACTCTGAATGGCTTGCTGGAAGCTAGTTGGCCCATCATCTTCGATGATGCAATCCTCTCGATACCAGTCTATGAGAAAACCGTAGTATCTCTCGGGCGGATGTGTCACGGCCCGAAAAATTAGCTCGTGACCAGCACTTAAATCATGCAACGTCTAGAGGAGTAACGTAATTCAAGTAAGCTGAAACCCATAAATCTAAACCCTTTTAAGAAAATAAAGGAGGTGAAGTTTTGAAATAAAGGTATAATGAAATCGAGTTTTCTTAATGCATAGAAAAGGAACACAAAAAAACAAGTGAAATTTACTAGTTTGAAAACGTGTTTCGTCTTTTAAAAATTTGGGCAGGACCTCCTTTGTATATTTTGATCCAAAACCACAAATACCTAAGAAGAATAATGGCATCCCCAAGTGGGAGCTAGCTCTTCGCCAAATGGCGGATCACAACCACGCAAGATAGTATATGTAAGTATAGGACACCCAACGGCGAAGTTCACCACAAAAAGAAAAAGAAATAAGCAAGACATCAAAACCACAAGTAGCGGAAAATCCCTTGCTCTAAGTCTCACAACGACAATCTCACTAAGTCTTATTACTTATACAATTTACTAATTTTGATTGATGGAGTTGACTAGATACAATCTGAAATATAAATACAAGAGTGGGTACGATACAAATGCCCCACCTACCAGTGCAAAACACCCAAATGAAGCTATGTACCAGTGATGCCGCTACGGATCCATGAGGTCAACCTGCAAGAACTGTGGCACAACGGGGGTAAGTTGCCAACTCGTGAGTAGAAAAACATCTACAAGTAGAAAAACATCTACAAGTAGAAATCGAATAAAAAACGACTCCTAGGCCAACTATATCATAAAGGTAATACTATAATATCTAGGGTGACCGGGTCATCATATATGCCAACAATATACTCAAAGTCTATAAGTATGTATGTATATAAGTATGAGGATATAAATCAACAGGTGTCCCTCACGACACATCAAAATCAGGGAACCTGGGTGTCCAACATCGACACTCGAAAACATCATGAAACCCGTGTCCAGCATCGACACGTAAATCCTCATATCTCGGACTCCGTCAGTCCGGATCGACCCTCGGGCTTCGTCAGTCCGGATCGGCTCATATCATCTCTCGACTCTGGTCGGTATCCTCCGGATATCCGCCGAGCCCAAATACTATCACCGGTAGGTAGTAGTCCCTCTACCAGGCTCATCGTCATCCACACGAAATCTCTCTCTCGCCCCAGGGTACCATACTGGGTCCACCATGTATCCGCAAGCGCAATCATCCGCCTCCTCGAATCGGGTTTCACATATCACACGTCTCAGAACCGAGAAAATGCATGGTGGACGAACTGAAATATCATATCAACCGGGTTTTTAAAACAGTACATACTTTCTTTTGAAATAGCCACGGTTCTCAAATCCAGAAATCTCATGAAAACAGCATATTTCAATGCGTAAAATCATAATGCATGATGTATGCGACCTATGATAGAAATGTAAGCATATCCGTATATCATGCAACATGGAACAGTAATATGACATATTTAGGGAAAATCGCTCTTTTAAAATGATTCCAGTCTTTAAACATATCCTGCGGTTCCCAATTTCTCCAAAGTCAAATGCAACATCGTCTATGTATGTGCAATAAGTATGTATGTAGGCATGGATACACAAAGATATATGTATGCAAGTATGTAGGTACAAGTGGGTATATACGCAAGCATGGGTGTACAATATGTATGCACGTAAGTATGAGTGTATAAGTGGGTATATACGCGAGCATGGGTATCAATATGTATGTACGCAAGTATGAGTGTACAAGTGGGTATATATGGGAGCATGGGTTTACAATATGTATGTAAGGAACTATGAGTGTACAAGTAGGTATATACGCGAGCATGGGTGTACAATATGTATGTACGCAAGTATGAGTATACAAGTGGGTATATACGCAAGCATGGGTGTACAATTTATAAGTACGCAAGTAAGAGTGTACAAGTGGGTATATACGCAAGCATGGGTGTAAAATATGTATGTACGCAAGTATGAGTGTACAAGTGGGTATATACACAAGTATGTTATGCGAAGAGTCATATCATGATGCAGCAATCCTGCTGTGTAGTGAAATGGCAATTATCGATGATGAAGTGTGCGAGCCTACAATCTGTGTACGTGTAACATACGCATCATCGATAATGGTGCAGGTGCACTATCACAGGTATAAGTAATGCAATACGAATAACATGAATGCAGGATAAGGTACATCATATGCAAATGCTGACGGGTATACGTATCTAACATGACCGAGTCGGTGAATCTATCAATCGGCATCTAGCCACACAATCTCACGTACGTTATAATCCATAGTACGACATCCTCTAGTCAAGGATATGGATCAATCATCAAGTCAAACTCATCACGTACGGAAAAATTATCGTACGGCGGCATTAAAACATTTAGGATCCTATCATCCTATATGACAATGAGGGGTACGGACCTAACGTCTCGTACTACATATCACACATGATTCACGAAATTCTACATATATCTATATATCTATGTCCCAAGTCACATCCATAACAATCTCATATCAGGGGACCAGCAAGGTATCAATCATCTCAATCGACTCGCATCCGTATACCAACATATCATCATATCACATATTAAATCGTATTCTCTTTTTATCATAATTATATCTCACATCAAATCAATTTTACAAATACATTCTACCCTTACTATAAGAATACGTATCTAATCTAACATACACACCCGAACCATACAATCAGCATTTTTAATAGATACGGTGTTTTTAACTAAAAGATATCATTTGAAAATCCGTAACGTCCCTCAAGATATCTGTTTAAAAGATGCATATGATTCTTCAGTTTAGAAATAAGTATGGTTCGGAGGACGCATCTACGTCGGCTATCTAGTCTTATAGTACCCTAAACGGCAATATTATCAAATATCATCCTCAAATCACGTCATCACATACTAGTCGTATCATATCACTTCTAACTATCCTTAGTTTCTAATATGGTTCTCTAACTACCTTTTTACTCTATCTATAGTATTCTATTAAAGGTTTCATTAACCATAATCTATATATAAATCGGTTTCCATCAAAGTGTGCGGGGGTGCTATACGACATCCACCCGACTTCGCCCGTAGATTTAGATCTACTCACCGTGGTCTTTGCTTGCCGAAGTCGATGACGCCACGCTCCGTCGCCTCGGAAACTACATGAAGGTACCTAAAATAACAACACAAATCACAATGCTATTAAAATCAATTTCTGAAATCCAAAACGGCACGCGCATTGCTCGTAGGTTAGAACCTATAGCTTACATCTACGAACCAACAAATTACCCCTAGTCGTTGATGTACAACATCCAACAACCAAATACAAATCTAAATATCAAAACTCATCATTCAAAATAAGGAAAACCTATCCAAAAATCATACCAAAGTGCTCCCAGATTTTGACTCAGGCCAAAAGTAGTTGCACAAACAAGTCTAGGGTGTTGTGCATAGTGTATAGGACCTACTGGATCAACCCCGACACCAAATCCGACCAAGTGGCCGGCCACAGGTCCCCAAAATTCGGCCTCCTCGGCCACCTATACTCTGTTGGGCTTCGTTTGGTCATGGTGGTCTCCTATGGTCTAAAATAGGTCTCTGGTATTGTTTTCTAAACTCAGAAAGTCCTCGGGTTGCTCCAGATTTCCCTGCACACCCTATATCCTCACAAAACCGACATAGACAAAATCCTAAATCCGTATTTCGGTTTCTATACTAAATTCCAGATCTTAAACAGCCACTCGACAGCCAATCAATCATCACCAATCCACAATTTTGTTGGATGTAGTGCCCTCAAAGTCAACTATTAGATCGCAGGCACGTGATCGCAATGATTAAGGAGGACCTATACCGGTAGGATAGTCTTACTCGAGATGATAGTATGCTATGTGGTTTAAACTTTATCATCGTGTACAGCTTTAGGTGACATGATCACTATTACACGTTGATAGAGCCTTAGGATCCTGCTTGACTACCAATAGTATGATGGCGATCATATACGTGAGAGTTGGGTAGTCTATAAGCACATCCTTAAAAGTAGTCCCTAGTCGTGGGAGTTTCGAGACAGGACATCGATACTCCGGAGTAGACTAGTGTATACAGTTGAGACCCCGACGAGGGGCGGTGGCCGGTCTCACAAGCCACTAGTGTCAGTTGGTTCACCTAAGATGTATACAGGTGCTCATTGGGTTATGAGTGCACCGGACAAGACTCCCCGGGAACCTGCTAGTTGGTATTATACCTAGCGTCAGATAACAATTCCCTGGTGCCATGTGTACAGGTTAGTTCATCAACCTGAGATCGTCATTTTTCGCGTATGAGTTCCCACTGTGCTTTGATTATTACCCTACTACGGCTCAAAGGAGTTGTGCAAACAGGTTTTAGTTGGGTACAGTCCCGAGCCATATGGAGGCAAGTGAGAGAATCGGCAGGGGATTCGTCTCTCCCGGTATTGGGGGTGAGATCACGCTGTGTTTAAGAGAGCCATTACACAAAGCTCTCGGCCGAGGCAGGAGATTTACTGGTAGGTACTCCAGTAGTATCTCCGGGTGTTCAGGGCTACCCTCCGACACGACTTATACCGCTTTTTGGGGTCTGACGTTACCAGCCCCCTAGGCTCGATATGCGATGCTCATAGACGAACGGACCGGACTGTACGGATATTGTCACTGATAGGCTTATTAGGGATCCAGGATGAGTTTGCTCATCGGCTACCCTTTCGGTCAGTACATTGGAAGCCGTTACGCACAGCTAGTGCCACTGATGTGCTTGTGGTTAAACCCTTCCTCGGTACTGACGAGCCTTTAGAGTCCCCCACAGATAGTTTCCCAAGTTCGGGTGAAATGTTGTAGAGGCCGTATGGTTTTATCGCAGGGTTCGAACATGCACGTGCACTTGTGCACGTGTCATGATTCGGACAGATAATACTGGTGGGCTTTGGTTTAAGCTGGATCCAAGTATTGTATTGAGTCGGAATATTTTAGTCTTATCGTATTCGTATTCGGTCGGAATACGGATACAGGTATGTATATATAGGTGATGGGTATTCTCGTAATCCTTTACGAGATTACTTTAGAAGATGCATTCCTTTTTCGGTTAATCATTTTGGTTTAAATGATTATTGGATTTGGAAAGTGTGACTCATTTGGATGACACATTTCTTCTAGCATGTTCACTAGCGACTCATGCTAATGAGTCACTAAGTGAGTCATGATAGAATTAATGGTGTTTTGTTTTGGGTAGGATATTTTAGGGTTTTGTGTGGGATATTTTTGATGGATATTTTTCATTATTCTAAAGCACAAAACCTTAATATATGTCAACTCATTTTAGAGGGCAACCAAGGTTATTATTTTTGATGCTTGGGTTTTGGCTTTCTTGATAGTTTCTTGAGCTCACAATTTCCATCTCTTTGCATCTTCTTCAACCTCCACACTTACCCTCTCATGTGATGAGAACCAAAGAGTGTAATGAGAAAAAGTATTCTACTCTTTATCTACTTCATCTTGGTCATCTCTTTTAGCAGACTTGATGTCCGAGTTGCCTCGGTATAGAGGCGGGAGCCCGTATAAAGAATCGATGACGTGGTGCCACTTCGACAAGAAGATCGGAGTCACAGCGAGGAGCGTGGGATGATGGCTAAAGACCGAAGGACACGGATCTATCGGTATAGCCTTTCTACCTCTTTACAGTTTGTTAGTTTAGCGTTAATGGCAAGATCCGGGTTATAGTATGCGATAGCGCCAGTTGTAAAAGTTTTTGTTCCGCGTTTGGCCTCAGATTATTGGTCGGTGCGCTACCGTAGACTTACATGGTATCAGAGCCACGCCATTAACCTTTACTAGCTTGTTCTAACATGTTTAAAACATCGATCGAATGAAATTTCCAAAACCGCGATTCCAAAATTAAAGTTTCTGTCGAATTTTTTTTGTCGTCTAAAAATTATTTTGAGTATGTCAGAAAATCGTGCAGGCTTTTTTAAGAATCTGGAAGAAATTTGGTCGACTGAACCTTCAAGACCGCCGCGGAACCGCCGCACAAGCCTTGTATTGGCCGCGTTTCCGCCGCCGTTTTGAGGCTTCAGTGCACCATTTTTCTTCTGGGTGTCTTTCATGTGGAATTTTGGTTTCTGGAATATTTTGTTTGGGCCCAGATTTTTGTCGATCGGAATTTTAAATTTGTTACTTTACAGTACTAACATTATATCACCGACCGTGAATGTCATTCGAGCGGTAAATCGTGTCTAATTGCTATAGCACTTTTAGACAGGTTTGCGAATGTGACATTCGCGTTGATGTTCTGTGTTGTGCTGTGTTGTTGTGAATTTATCGTGGTGGATAGCTGTGTGCAATGTTAGTGCAGTTTGGATTTATTTGTACATTTGATATTGCGGGTCGAGCGTCCAACATGTGGACTGCCGCGCTGCTTGTTTGTATATTATTCTTTTGGGGCACGACCGGGTTGAGGTCGATGTACCCGTTGTACATATTTTCATTTCTGTACTACGTTTACCCTGCGTCGGAGTGTACGGATAGCCGGGTTTTGGAGGGCAACGGGTTCGCATCTCATGGCTTTGAGAAGGAGGGAGCCTCACTCTAGAATTGGCAGACTATTCGCCGCACTCGTAGGGGCTACAGGTTGACCCAAGATGGGGTGCTCAAGTTACCGGATTCCGTGAAGTGCTGGGTGGTTTGTTCACTTTGCTGAAGGGGGCTGCCTCGCTTCAAGTTTTGTCAGGTAACTTGCCGCACCAGTAGGGGTCTAGGTTTTCATTGCACAGGCTATCCACACGATCAGGGGAACGTCGGGTTTCAGTTGCGGCTCTTTGAAACCCGGGGATCCCAGATTATCTGAATTGTTCTGTGTTGCTTATTTTTTTTCTGTAATGTTGCATTTATCACGCCTGGAGCGATTATTGTATATTGGTATATACACTAGTAGATGTTGTATATGTTTTACACCCGCGCTAGTCCAGTCCCTGCTCTATCGTTAGTTAAGTAACCTAACGGGTGATGACGGGACCCAGTAACGAACGCGGATGGCATATACATACATTTTATTTTCGTTCTTTTCTGTTGTGATTAATTGATGGGACTGCGTTGATTCTGATCAATGCAAAGGAAAACAAACCTGTTTGACATTGTTGGAACAGTTTTAATAAAGTGTTTTTACAAGGACGTTTTCTTTTGTTTTGCACAGTGGCATTCAGTTGGAATGTCTTGCAACTCATTTGACGAGGCAAGGGCCGAGATCCCTTCACCGGGAGTGACCCCTTGGGCAGAAGTTTGCGTCAGGGTAATAACTTCACTATAGTCGATTACTTATTGTTTTGCATCAAGGTATTCAGTTAGAAAATCTTGCACCTCATTCCATGAGGAAAGAGCCGAGATCCTTTCACCGGGAGTGACCTCTTTAGCAAAGGTTTTCGCCACTATATTGTTGAAAAAAGCTATCAGGTTCCTTCAACGAGATCAAGTTCATTACGTCAAAGGTTTTTCGCCAAAATCCAGTCGTAGCTCTCCGTCATTTCATATGAATGGTCAGTAGTATTCAAGCTATGTTTGTTTGGCCCTTAGTCAAGACATAGTGATTGGTAGCTGCTGGGGTGTTCACATGTTGCATAGATAGATGCGTTGTTTTGGGACAGTCGTATTACTTTGTTGGCCCTTAGTCAAGAGTATGTACGGGTGAGTTCAAATCAACCTGGATAATGACGGGAAGAACTTGACATGTGACTTATGATTTGTTGGCCCTTAGTCAAGGTCATAAGAGCATGGGGCAAAAATCCACATCGGGAGTTTCTAAAGATACTGAAACTTGCCAGGCATACGCATACCATCTGGAGTGTGATAACGTGAGTGGATTCCTTCACGTTATCATGCGATGAGAGTTGGATCCGTATTCCCACTGATGAGTTGGTTTACTTTTCGGGTGATCCCGACTAATTCTTCTTTCAGGTTTGGAGGACAATTTGACGGTACAGTGGGAGGTTTCCCGATTAGATAAAGTGATAACCATTCTTATCTACGTTAGAGTGCACGCAGAGTGTTTCTTTTCTCTCTCTCTTTGGCAGCGACCTTTGCCGCTCCTTCTTTTACCCTTTGCATTTCTCCAGAACACCTCGTATTATTACGAACATCCACTTCCATTGGATAAATCCATCGTATGGTTATATACGAACTTGAAGGGACATCTTCGGGGATGGATCCAAGTTCAGGAGAAATTGAATTGGTTTATTCAGTTGTCTTTTATCATCACCTTCTCTCAGGTTGCGAGGGCTCCTTGGTTTAGGAGAGTAGACCTATTACGCTTATTGGATAGTCTTCTTCCAAACCATAGGCAGTTGCCGAAAGGTAGGGAATGAAGAAAACCAATTAGCCTAAGTAGGGTGTACAGAAGGTAATAAATAAAGACAAAATAGAGGGATTAGAAAGAGGGCAAAGTAAATTGCAACTGGTATCTTTCACGACCAAACCGCGTAGATCATCGCCACTCCTATTTCTCCTTTGCTTTTCTCCAGTTGAGGAGAAATAGAATAAGGTTTTATTCAGTTGTCTTTTATCATCACCTTCTCTCAAGTTGCGAGTACTCTTAGGATTAAGAAAGTACACCTATTATACTTACTGGATAGTCTTCTTCCAAACCATAGGCTGGTACCGAACGGTAGGGAAGGAAGAAAACCATTTAGCCTAATGATGGTGTACAGAAGGTAATGAATAAAGAAAAATAAAGGATTTGGAGAGATGGAAAAGAAATATACGGTTACAGTCATGGATTGGCTTACGGAAGAGGCATTACTACGAATACCCGGGTACCCCTTCGAAACATTTTCATGTTTTAGTTTCACTATGCGTTGTTAAAGGAAAACTATTTTCCCGATTAGATACTTACTCCAGGGTATGTATTTACCAGGTATGATTCTCACATCCGTATGGTTTTACAGATGATGAGTGGGAGTAAGTTATTAGGAATTAGATGATTATCCTCATTATATCGGAATTCGTTGTAATTGGTTATATTTGAGGAAATCGCCTGGGTTTTTTGCCTGACGGCAAGTATTTGGTTTTGAATATCCGTTGTTATGCACCAATTTCAAATTGATATATCTGTACGTTTATTTTTATAAAGTGAGATATATCTTTTGAAATTAAGTATGTAACATTTACATATATCAGTTAACGATTTGGTAATGAGCATTGAACAACGGAGTAGTTCTTAACCATAAATAAAATTTTCAACCTACGATGCACAGGTTTTGAGTTATTCAACTCAGCGGACTTATACAGAGTATTGTACGTTGTCCAGTGTCCATTAGGACAAAGAGGTTGGTCCTCATACTATGTTCTGTTTACTTATGACTTCTCTAGTTTTTAGACAAGTGTTTCGTAGAAATACAAGGTCTAAGTTTTGAGAAGTTATAGGTATAGGAATAAAGTAGAGAACCAGGTGTCGCAAGTATCGGGATTCTTCAAGGTGATCGAAGATGTAGATACTTGTGATTGGTATTCAGTTGATAGTAATGGTTTTGAGAAACTTGTTTCTCTTTCAAGTTACTCATAATTGAATGCATTCCTAAGTTGAGTAATGTTGATTAGCCTCTTTCCATTAAGTTGATATGCACTAGAGACAGCTGCATGATTTGAATATGGTTCCAATTAAATTTGTGCCTCAGATTCTATATTGGATATAGAGTGGTTCGTATCTTAACGATGTTAAGGTACAGGGAGTTGTCCGGCATATGCTTAAAACCAGACTCGGGATAACTCAAGGCACGTTTCTGTAATGGCAGTTTATGGGTTGGCCCAGGCTATGTCGAGGGTTGACTTTCTACCATCTGGAAGATCAATAGTGATATTGTTCTTGACTCGCCACAGTTTTTTTCAGAAAACAATAGTGGGAGTATGGTAGAACTGGAAGTGATTCCAGAACCGCAAACGGTTACGGAAAATTTAATAGGACCTAAAGATTCAATCAGGTTTGACATTCCATTACCCACTCCGCAGATATGGTGGGTAACCTCAGGCACCCGAGAGGTACTTTGGTAGCCTCAAGAACGGTGACAGGGAGGTTCTTGTTTACCCAGACTTGACACTACTGTTGTTCCAGGATATGAGACCCGGTAGGAGGTTAAGTATAGCGTCATTCTAAACTAGCTTTAGAAGTGCATGTATATATTATTCTTCAAGAGGGTTGTTGTGGTCAGTGAGAGCAGCGGAAGCATAGTGGGCAAGTTGCTTATGTCTATTTATAGACTAAAGCAGACATAGCGGAGATAGATCATCTATTTTTGATGTGACAGTCATGGGTTTGACTTCATCAGAATAGGGGATGGATCTGTTAAGAAGGTAGTAGGGTGTGATGTCCTGATATTTGGATGACATACACAGAATAGGAAGTAAAATTCCTATATTTCGATCGGTTATACTTTGGTTGTCACACAGTAGTTTCTCCACACAGGATATGGATATAATATCAGACATTCTGGTTACTAGATCTATGGTTTTAGATCTAGATTTGGGTAGTTTCCCAATCTGGGTAGTTAGACAGTATTCTAAGGGTATTTAGAATGGACGACTCCTGGCATGGTGGTGTACCTGCAGGTGATGGAGTCTCCCTCTCTAAAGGTGTCTTACAGACTAAAGGGGAGAGGGATGTGCAAGATTAACATATCACTTGCTTAGGCAATTGAGTTGATCATGAGATGTCAAGTACTACACCAGATGTTATTTTTGCACTAGCTGCAGTAAGTTTAATCCAATCCTGGAGAAATATTGGGAAGCAGTTTTAGAACATAAGTGAATGTTCTACGGATTTGATGACGGAAGCCTCCTTAGGAGACGGTTATCATTCCAGGCTTCCAAGGTGACATGGATGACAGAGTGATTGTCAGAGTTATAGTTTTCCCTCTGACGAAAGGGATGGTATTATGGACAGGTGGCCCAAAAGGATACTGTGGGAGGCATGGTGCTGGATACTGATTAGGTTCAGTTGACGATACAATCTAAGAAGTTTGGATTTGGAGTTCATTTATGAACTAGGTCCCATCAGATATCCAGACATATTCTAAGACAGGTATTTCTAAATTCGGGAGATGGCTTTCTCCGCGAACTTGAGATTAAGAGCGACATAGAAAGAAACCTCAGGGCGGATCCCCTCATTGAGTCTATTTCCCGAACTCAATAGTTTTACAAACGGACTTTGTGAAACTGATTAGTAGAGGAGTTAGGTGTTCGGTATCACAAGGGCTGTGAGTATGCGACATCGCAATAATTATCCTTAAGTGCAAGTGGGAGATTATTGGATGTAGTGCCCTCAAAGTCAATTATTAGATTGCAGGCACGTATTCGCAATGATTAAGGAGGACCTATACCGGTAGGATAGTCTTACTCGAGATGATAGTATGCTATGTGGTTTAAACTTTATCATCGTGTACAGTTTTAGATGACATGATCACTATTACACGTTGATAGAGCCCTTAGGATCCTTCATGACTACCAATAGTATGATGGCGATCATATACGTGAGAGTTGGGTAGTCTATAAGCACATCCTTAAAAGTGGTCCCTAGTCGTGGGAGTTTCGAGACAGGGCATCGATACTCCGGAGTAGGCTAGTGTATACAGTCGAGACCCCGACGAGGGGCGGTGGTCGGTCTCACAAGCCACTGGTGTCAGTTAGTTCACCTAAGATGTATACAGGTGCTCATTGGGTTATGAGTGCACCGGACAGGACTCGCCGGGAACCTGCTAGTTGGTATTATACCTAGCGTCAGATAGCTGTTCCCTGGTGACATGTGTACAGGTTAGTTCATCGACCTGAGATCGTCATTTGTCGTGTGTGAATTCCCACTGTGCTTTGATTATTACCCTACCACGGCTCAAAGGAGTCGTGCAAACAGGTTTTAGTTGGGTACAGTCCCGAGCCACATGGAGGCAAGTGAGCGGATCAGCAGGGGATTCGTCTCTCCCGGTATTGGGGGTGAGATCACGCTGTGTCTAGGAGAGCCATTACACAAAGCCCTCGGCCGAGGTAGGAGATTTACTGGTAGGTACTCCAGTAGTATCTCAGGGTGTTCAGGGCTACCCTCCGACACGACTTATACCGCTTTTTGGGGTCTGATGTTACCAGCCCCCTAGGCCTGATATGCGATGCTCATAGACGAACGGACCGGACTGTAGGGATATTGTCACTGATAGGCTTAGTAGGGTTCCAGGATGAGTTCGCTCATCGGCTTCCCTTTCGGTCAGTACATTAGCAGCCGTTACGCACAGCTAGTACCACTGACGTGCTTGTGGTTAAACCCACTGTCAGGGTACTGACGAGTCTTTAGAGTCCCCCACAGATAGTTTCCCAAGTTCACGCGAAACGTTGTAGAGGCCGTATGGTTTTATGGCAGGGTTCGAACATGCACGTGCACTTGTTCATGTGTTATGATTCAGACAGATAATACTGGTGGGCTTTGGTTTAAGACGGATCCAAGTATTATATTGAGTCAGAATATTTTAGTCTCATCGTATTCGTATTCGGTTGGAATACGGATACAGGTATGTATATACAGGTGAGGGGTATTCTCGTAATCCGTTACGAGATTACTTTAGAAGATGCATTTCTTTTTGGGTTAATCATTTTTGTTTAAATGATTATTGGATTTGGAAAGTGTGACTCATTTGGATGATATATTTCTTCTAGCATGTTCACTAGCGACTTATGCTAATGAGTCACTAAGTGAGTCATGATAGAATTAATGGAGTTTTGTTTTGTGTAGGATATTTTAGGGTTTTGTGTGGGATATTTTTGATGGATTTTTTTCTTTATTCCAAAGCACAAAACCTTAATATATGACAACTCATTTTAGAGCGCAGCCAAGGTTATTATTTTTGATCCTTGGGTTTTTTCTCTCTTGATAGTTTCTTGAGCTCACAATTTCCATCTCTTTGCATCTTCTTCAACCTCCACTCTTACCCTCTCATGTGATGAGAACCAAAGAGTGTAATGAAACAAAGTATTCTACTCTTTCCATACTTCATCTTGGTAATCTCTTTTAGCAGACTTGATGTCCGAGTTGCCTCGGTATAGAGGCGGGAGCCCGTATAAAGAATCGATGACGTGGTGCCACCTCGACGAGAAGATCGGAGTCGCAGCGAGGAGCGTGGGATGATGGCTAAAGACCGAAGGACACGGATCGATCGGTATAGCCTTTCTACCATTTTACAGTTTGTTAGTTTAGCGTTAATGTCAAGATCCGGGTTATAGTATACGATAGCGCCAGTTGTAAAAGTTTTTGTTCCACGTTTGGCCTAAGATTATTGGCCTGGGCGCTACCGTAGACTTACAAATTTCACTCAAACCCTCACTAGGATTTCTAAGTATCACCAATCAATCATTAAACGAACTCTAAACTTAAACAAAAAGCTAGGAAAACATGAAACTAAACTAATGGAAGAAATTATACCTCATGGATGTCACTTAAGCAAACTCTAGAAGTCTCAAAGTTATCAAAATCCCACTTTGCTTGGTCCAATGTGTAGAAGAAGAGATGGGGATAAATTTTTGTGAAGGAAGTATAAGGTTTTGACAAGGTTTTTGAGATGATAATTGTGGTTGAAGTGGAGGGAGGTGAGCTTGAGGAAGATGAAGAAGGAGGTGAAAATGGTGGGGCAAATGAGAATGGAGGCAGCCCCCCGCCCCCCCTCTCAATTATTCTCACTTCTCTCTTTCTCTCTACAAGCATGCATACCTTCATCACGATGCCCCCCCTCAATTCATCATGACACCTTTTTCCATTCTTTTCTTTTCTCACCAAAGTAAAACCATAACATAACACAACACAAATGAAATAACATGTAACATGTCATGGTGCGCTAACCATGAAAACTGTAGAAACACGGATTTGGCCTAAACGCGATTAGCAGTGCACTAATCTGGTTTTTATCGAAACTGCATATAATAAATTTTAAAAATTCCAAATCCTTTAAATATATTATTAAATGAATAAATCATTTTAATTTCTATTTATTTCACAATTATTGGTATATATTTATACCTCTTTTCGAGAACCTTAATTTCGCAAATCGGGAAATTTTCGGGAAATATATTATTTTAATATTAATTTCCAAAAATAATATTTTATATTTTCTGAAATGTTACAGTTATTTTTTGAATTTCTCTCATTCTCTCACACTCTCTCTCTCACACAAACACCAAGGCAGCAGCAGCACCAGAAGCAAGCAGCAGCACCAGAAGCAATATCAGCATCAGCAGGAAGCAGCAGTAGCAGCAACAGCATCAGCAGTAGCTTCTGCAACAGCAGCAGCAGAGGCCCCAGCAACTTGCAGCAACTCTTCTTCCTCCATACACTCTTTCTCCTGCTTCATAGGGTTCCTTAGGGTATAAATTCTGAACTCATTCCCTTTTTCCTAAGCTTGTGTGTTTATTAGCGTCGGTTTGTGTTAAACTATGAGTTTAGTGCTAAATTATGGTGAATTATGTGGAATTTTGGTTAAGTCATGATTGTGTTGGTTAACCCTACCTATTTAAGTGCTGTTAGGGTCACCTTAACTGAGGTAAACTCTGGATTTCACTAAAATACCATAGGGTATACTTTTTGTTCAAAATTGGTGTTTTTAAGCGACATTGTGGCATTCTGTGATCTGCTATTGGACCGGACTCTTCAGGATAAATTTAGGAATACTGGAGCATGCTCACTAGGTATAGACAACACCAGCAGAACACGAGCCCCTCATTCAAAACCCAGGCCGCAAATTTAATACGATTAGCCGTAAATTGCGGCCAGGTAGGGGGCTGGGGTGTTGAGGTCTTAGCTAGGGTTCTCTGCTGTGTTTTCTTGTGTTTTGGCATGTATAGTTTTGTAAGATTTGACCTGTTGGAAAATCTGGGACTATATATCGTATTTCTAGTTCGTTGTGTTTGCGCGATACGCGCGATACGTGAGTGGGTTCTGTGATCCAGCGTGTCGTGGTAGTTTTAGACGTGTATACGCACGTTTCAGCGTATCGTGTACACGCACGTCTAGTTCGCGACGTGAGTTTCTCGTTTACTGTCGATATCGCATTTTGCGAGATATATTGCTTATATATGATTTCCTTGTCTAATTTTCAGGTTTGCAGACGGAGACTACAAACACTGCTACAGGGGAAAACTGGTGGTAGGATTCACCTAGCGTAGAGCGCTGGTGAGTAGATTTAACATCTACAGGGGAATCGTCCGCATGACGTTACGCGTCTGGGCTAGAATTCTGATACTTGTCGCATATTCTACGTCATTATTAGAAATGCGCCTTTACCCTATTTTCTTAGATATAGTTGTACTGTGACCAGTAGCCGTAGCACACTGCACATATCATTGACGGTTCATGT
Source organism: Agapanthus africanus (assembly GCA_030015575.1). Lineage (NCBI taxonomy): Eukaryota > Viridiplantae > Streptophyta > Magnoliopsida > Asparagales > Amaryllidaceae > Agapanthus > Agapanthus africanus. The sequence continues at coordinate 78,112,594 of JASDDO010000004.1, read as the reverse complement.
TGCACGAGCACGGATTGTATGCTACACACACACCGTCAATAATTGCCATGTCACATGCAAACCATTATAGATATTATATTACTTATCACATATGACATTTACCATACCTGTATACCTATAGAGTATCGTTCCATTAGTGATAGGTACATATACCCTTTACGATACAGCTACAAGTATATCTTGCTCATATTTTACTTATACCCAGTGGGGTATACCACATCATTTACTTATAGGCAGACACCTATACTTAGCTGTACCTTATTGATTTCGCATACATCTGGTTTCAGCTACAAATTTTCATTTATATGCTCGCATTTCAGATATATCGCACATATTTATTCCTAGATTTGCGCATTGTTATTTGGATTTTACATGATGTTTTCTGGATTTGGGAACCGCGGGAGTTCATGAAATTATGCATTATTTGAAAAACCCGGTTTCCTTGATATGGTATTTGCGCAGCCACCATGAGATTTATCGGTTTTGATTATATACCCCATACGAGGAGTGGGTGCCGTATGAGGGTACATGGTGGGGCTCGGTATGGTTCCCCTCGGCAAGATGATCGATGGACTTTGCCTATTGAGCCTGGAGGCGGGAGAGTACCTACCGGTGACAGTACCAATGACTCGGCGAGGATCATGGGAATACCGTTGGGAGTCATGTACGTATGGATACGTCGAAAGGCGAGGGTCAGAGCTAGGCACTCGTGCTTTCGGGATAGCGTATGATACGTGCCTATCAGGATGCTAGTCTTGGTGACGGCATCTGATAGATCAGTATTTCTGTGTCGATGCTTGGCATATTGTTTTCATGATATTTCTTTTAACACCTTTGTATATATAATAGGGGATTTAGCCGTTGTTATATATACCCTTACACCAATATTAGTGGAGTGGGACGCTAATATATGTGTATTCACCCCATCATATTTATTTCTGCAAATATATATATTTAGGATGTTAGAATTTTACTTGAGTTTGATTTGTAATATTAGGTGATTCATTGAGATTGGATACTGGATACATATGAGATTACTGATTTGTACATTCGGGATATAGGAGATTACTCGATATTGTACATTGGGGAGATGTGAGACTTATATGATATGAGAGCCCAACTTGGGGGCTGATTGAGGAATTGTGAATTCGAGTGTCTTGATGGATTGTGATCCTACCACGATGTCAGGATTCCGTGGGAATGACATATTTCACTCCATACCTCACACTTATCTATTTATGCACTGTTTCATGTATTAGTAGTACCTGTTAGTGTACCCTTCATGATTGCTGCATATCTACATTCTCATATCCCTATTGCATGATTACTGCATACTATTGTCATATTATTATTGCTTCACATATTGATTGTACCTGCTAGTGTACTTTCCATTATTCTGCATTCACATGACCTGTTATTACTGTAAATTGCATATTTTAGATTCATGCTGTACGTACATACCTGCGATTACCTGCATATGTTATCTACTATTCACGAGTTGGGAACTCACCCCCATTGTGCCACAGGTTTTGCAGAGTGTTCCACAGAGTAGTTGAGGCAGGCTATTCACCTATCATCTTTTGCTACAGATACTGCATCGGCTCACAGTGTGCTATTTTGCTTAGGTGGGTTTTGGTGGTTATCTGTATTTTGTGTTGTACATTCGTTGTATCTTGTACTCTCCATCTACTATTATGTTGTCGACTTAGAGACTTGGTGAGTACCTTATTGTATATTATCGGTGGATTTGTTATCTTTTATACAGCTTTATCTCTATTGTCTTTATTTCTTCGCTACGGCGTCGTATATTTGTGGTGGTGATTGTTTTCCGCCTTTAGGTGTGTATTTGCTCCCGTTTGGGGATGCTTTATTTATCTTTATCTGTTGTACCCATTTTGGGGTTAGTTTTTACAAAGGGGGTGCTGCCAAAATTTTAAAAGAAAGAATTTGGACTTTTAAAGAATTTGGGTTGCGATTTCAAATGTTTCAAAAACTTTTATTATCTTTTCCGTATTTTCATGGTTTAGATTTCTGGGTTTTGGCTTTCTTTTACTACGTTACATCTTTAGGCGTTGCGTAGTATTAGGGCCGTCAAGTGCCAATTTCGGGTCGTGACAAAGTTGGTATCAGAACGCTAGGTTTTCCCTTTCGGAGTGTAGGATGACCTTGCTATAATGGAGTAGGTAGCTTAAGCAGAGTAACGTAGTGTGTGTATGTCTGCAGCATACCCACGATGCGGTACTTCGCCTTAAGTGACCTAAGTACAAATTGCTTGAAATTCCTTCCTTGATGATTCATATCCTTGTGATTCGATTTCCTTATTCTTATCGAATCATATATCTATTTATAGCCTTGCCGCCGATGACTATGGGGACTCAGAGTGATGCAGCGAAGGCCGAGGTCAGAGTTGGCTCGGGTGAGACGAGCACTGACCAGGATGGCACTCTAGTTGCACAGGTGCAGACGGATCAGCTTTCGACATATAGTATCGATAGGGTTGTGGCAGTGATGCCGGACTTCCGCCAGACTATGAGTTCATTGGTTGATGTCGTTCGGGAGCTACGACAGTAGGTTGTCACCCCTGTTACTTAGTTGTCCTTTGCGATCAGCATGCAGCAGTCCGTCACCTACATAGCACCCGTGGTTGCAGCTCCAGTTGACGAGGCACATATTCTAGAGACGTTGAGAGTTCCAGGATAGTGGAGGACTCATACCAGTATACCAGCCCAGAGACAGAGGTTTGGTCATCAAGACAGATTTCGTGGCCGTCGCGGGAGTAGCAGAGGCCTTGGACGAGGACAAACGTTCAGCTCTCATCCCCAGGAGGGTCAGCAGTCACCACGTGGATGTTTTCGATGAGGAAACCTTCAGCACTTCGTCAGGGATTGTTCCTTAGCACCTCGTCAGGATTGTATTCAGAAAGGTCGTGGACGTGGAAGGTTCGCTCAGAGGGGTCAGCCTACCAGAGGAGTTCAGTCAGTTGAGGGTAGGGGCCAGACACAGGAGTTTGCTTCAACTCATCGGGACGCGCAGGCGTCCAATTCAGAGTTTTCGGGTATCCTTAATTCACTTGTTCTTTGATGTATTTGTTTGTTTATCCACACCTTGTGCCGTGGTTGGGACGAGAGTCATGTTGGGTAGATTAGCCGTTTGTTTGTGTTAACTTCTGTCAGCGATTCTTTTGTTGCGTGGCACGTATTTCAGTTGTGTGCCAATCAGATAGGAGATAGAGATTCGTCCGTCGTTTTGATCCTTCTAGAGATGTTGGATTTGACGTTCACCTAGGCACTGTCATGACCCGAAAGTACGGAATATGACCGGCACTTAGGCTACGAACGTCTCAAGGCGTACGTGCTCTAAGTAAGCCGAGCCCAGAAATCCAAACCAAGAAAGTAGTGGAGTGAAGGAAAAACCATATGTAAATCAACCAGTTTGCAACATAATATACAACGCTTAAAGGCGAGGATCACAACAGAAAAGGGAACTCAACAGCATGAAACCCAGAGAAATAAAACGTGCGACTCTAAGGTCGAAAGAATGAACAATACTGGTCTTTATCTCAATAAGTACATGTTTGGTTGATGGAACTTCTAGATAAAACTGAAATATAATATACAAGGTATATTGATGGGTATGATACAAATAACCCACCTACTAGCAAGTCACCTGAAGAAGTTGTGCCCGCAAAGCTGTAATGGAACTCGTACGGGGCAAAACGGGGGTGAGTTGCCAACTCGTGAATAGAAAACATCTACGAACAGAAAATCGCATGTATGACGCAATCCTAGGTCATACGATCATAATATACAATCCTCAAGTATATAACCAGCATTCTATAACCATGACTAGGGTAACTATCTAACCCAAATGTAATCCCATGTACACGTGTCAATGTCAGTGCCTCAGGTAGCAATGTATCATATGAATGATGTATGAATGCATGAAAAGTATGATCAATGTAATCAAGTCTGTATGTGATCAATGTCTGTATATAGGTGGATCCCGTCCACGTATCACCCAATGACAATAAGCATCATGCATGTAAATATGAGGATATAGTCAAAATCATGAAAACACATCATGAAACCTGTGCCCAGCATCGGCACGAAACATATCCTCAACCTCAATATCTCAATATCTCTAATAAGTCTCACCATCTAGGGCGCCGTCAATCCAGACCGGCCCCTACCATCAATCTCAAGACCACGACGGTATCCTCCGGATATCCGACGTGTCGGGTAAAATCACCGGTCGGTAGTGCTCCCCTGCCAGGCTCAACGCCATCTCCTACGATCTTCTTGCCCCGGGGTACCGCACCGGGCCCACCAAGTACCCGCAATCGGCCTCATCCGCCTCCTCGAATCGGGTTTCACATGTCGCTCTCAGCACCGAGAAAACACATGGTGGACGCACTGAAATATCATATCAAGGGTAACCGGGTTTTTACAACAATTACATAATCTCTTTGAAATACCCACGGCTCCCAAATCTAGAAATATCATAGAACAATATATCTCAATTGGCATAATCAGAAAACATGATGTATGTGACATATCAATGAAGTGCAAGTATAACAGTATATCATGCAACATGGAATGATAGTATGCACATACAAGAGTCATATCCTGCAGCAATAATACTACTGTGTAGTGACATGGCAATTACCGATGAAGATGTGTGTGGACTGGCAAGTAAGTGTACGTGGTACATACGCATCATCGGTAATGGTGCTGGTGTCCTAAAAGCATGATATCAACAATAGAATATGAATCACAATAAGTATGCGATGCAGAACAACAATAATAATATGCGGGAGCTGAATACCAAATACCAGGATAACTAAACTGCATCTAATGTCATAAGAGTCATATAGCTGCACCACTATAAGGCTGAGCTAAAGCTAACAGTAGGTAAGGGAAACCGCCTAACCTCTGAGTCGATACATATATATATATATACATATAGTCGGTGATCCCACCTCGATAATATCACATCCGATACCATACTGCTATAATCGGTTATCCCCAAGTCAAGAGTGCGGATCAAACATCAAATTATAGCTCGTACGTAAATCCGTCGTACGGCATCCCCAAATCTGGGTACGGGTCAATATCACATTTGTCATATCATTCGTCTAGTATTCTCTATATCAAATATCATAATCTGGGTACTGACCTACGTCCAGTACAAAGCTAATATGATCACTATCATCATGATCCGGCTTCCGATTGACCGCCTCGTATAAATCGATATCATCATCATATATCGTCTCACGGAGTAAACAACGCCCAAGGCGGCCTATCACAATTATCTTATCATAAGATGTCATATCATATCCTATCTCGTATCATAATCACATGTCGATCCTTTAATATATATCACTATTCCTATGGCATCATTATCCCGAAATCCGCTAAAGCATCACGACGTATCTCAAATATGAATTCTACCATATTCCCGAAAATCATAATCTCGGATCAATATCATCGACTCAACTCAAACCCAAGTATCATCCTCAAATCCATATGTGAACACCTAGTCCCATACCCATGTGAACACATAACTATATAGAATCCCATAACCACATATGAAATAAGGGTATATGCAAGTATGTAAGTGTGTATATGTCTGTGTAGTGCACCCACTACTCTAGGGTTCCGTAACCTTTATCAATCCTACACACCGATATCCATCTTAACATCAATAATTAATACCAAATAACATATATTAAATGTAAGTGTGTATACGCATCCGTTTACATCACGACGAATTGCGGGGGTGCTATACGCCATCCACCCGATTTCTCCCCGTAGATATAAATCTACTCACATTTCTTTATGCGTGCCGGTACCGATGTCGCCATTTGCATCTCCAACGCATCGATGCCACGTGGGGTACCTACAAGAATATCACACGCTAAAACACATGAAAACCATATCGGAAACCAAAATGTTGCACGTTACGCCAATAGGTAAAAACCTATCGCCTTGTGTGTAAACACAGCTAATATCCACTTTCGTTGACGTCCAAACGCCACCCGACGGAAACGAAACATCGAATACTAAAACCCATGCTAAAACAAGTCATAAATCATACGCCATCTTAAGAAAATCAACCCAGATTTTACCCTAACTGGAATCAGTCGAAACTAGACATACCAGGGGTCAAGTTTACATGAAATAGGGCTGTGCACGCAAAACGATGCAGTTTCACCCTGGTCTGGCCGCAAATTGCGGCCAGAAGGGATATATCTGCGGCCTGTTATGGGTGTTGGGGGCTAGGTCTTTGGGTGATGTTCCAGGGTGCCTGAACAGCCTACTGCCAAGTCAATTTTATTTTAGGAGGTCCGGGTTGATAGCAGTTTCCTGAAAGGTCCAAAAGTCGACAAAATCGCTAAATTACGCCAAGTATAACAAATCTGGTATCTAGCTGGAAATCTGGGGAAATTTTGGTTAAACTGGTCTCAAATACACCTAATAAGATTATACCAACCATCAAAACCACCTCTTGGCCAAACCTCACTCAAATTCACTAAAACTAGCACTAGATCACAAATATAACACTAAATTTCAGTCTTAATAACTATGACTTAACAAGATAGGAGTTTGGGTTGCAAGATTATACCTTAAGGGTCCTAGAATGAAGGAGAAGGGAAGATGGAGGAAGGAGTGTTGCTGCTGAAGTGCCCTGTAGCAGCCTCAAGTGTATGGTTGCTGCTACTGCTGCTGCTGTTTCCACTGCAGCTGATGCTGCTGATGTTTTTGGGTGTTGTGGTAGTGTTTATGGTGTTGGGTTGCTGATGTGAAGAAATTGGGCTGAAGCTGTTTTCTTAACAGCAATTTGTTGCTGTTGCTGCGGGTTGGTGTTGTTTTGAATGAAGTTACTGCAGTTGTATGCTGATGCAATGGGGCTGAAATGTTGATAGGGGTGTATAGGTATGGGGCTAGTGGCTGCAGCTGCTGTAGCTGTTGTAGGGGCTGATGTGAGTGTGTAGGTGGCTGATGTTACAGCTTATAGCAGCAGCTAGGGGGCTGATGTGTTGGTGAAGGGACCTGATGCAGCTGCTGCTGGGATGTGCTGTTGCAAGATTGGGGGCTGAAGCTGTTTCATCAGCTGCTGTTGCTGATGCAGGGTGTGAGTGTGAGAGAGAGTTAGAAGATGTGAGAGGGGGGGTGTGAAGAGCACAAAGGGTAATAAAGAATGATATGGATCATGGCACCCCCTAGCCACCCCTCTCTCTCCCTCTTAACACATGCTAGCACCCACAAGCCATCATGGCTCACTTTGTCCCTACACAAGGTCAACTAACCCAAATCACCCTTAGACAAGGCCAAATCCCTTAGGTTAAAACTTATTAACCTAATCAAATGGTTAGACCACCATGGTCATCCTAGCATGGTTCAACCCTAGGCTTAACCCTAGCTACTATGCACATGTGTGTGCAGTCCAGATAAAAATCCGATAAAATATCAATAAAACCAGATAAAATATTTGAAAGCCATTTTGGTAAACTTTTTACCAAAAACCCTACATTAACACAATTATCACTAAATAACATTTTTTTTTAATTTCCATAATTTTTGTCCAGAATTTTCCCAAAATAATATTATATTTTTCTGAAATGTTACAGTCTTCCCCCCTTAAAGAAATTCGGTCCCCGAATTTAAATTTACACTACCAAACTCTAAAACATTTCAATAAAATGTCCAAGTCCACGGGGCTCCGAAATCAACAATCCATAAAACACATCGTAGCGCAATCCAAGCGCAAGAGCAATGAGCAGATAACTCAAAATCATAACTCCTTCAAGCATCCTGCAATCATCGGAGTCAAAGCGAAATCACGCAGGCTAAATCCAAAGCAAAACCGATATGCCATAAATCGGAACTATATACGTAAATACCAAATTCGTACATGTAAATATCTCGAAGGGAATGCATGCCAAATATTTTTTTTTAGTCAATGTGTAATGCACACAACACTGCACTGTGGCGAACGTCTTTATAAGAAAATATCCATATACGTATATACCTTTTGTTTAACATTCACGACCCGCCGTTTTAAAAACAATTTAGAATGGTTCCCTCGTTCCAAACGTCTCGTGTCGCATCGGACACGTATGTAAATAATGAGACTATAGCTCGCTTTTGGAAATCTCTTGAAATCTATCAATGCATGCAAAATATATCCAAGCAGTATCCTCTGACTAGTCCTGCTCAGTGCGAAAAACAAATCGCAATATCATAAAAAATGTACTGCTCCATAAAGAAATTAATCCCGAAAAGTGCACATGAAAACCACGTGCGTCTGGTGCGCACGGAAATCAAAATCCATACATGTGCCAAGCAGGTGCACAAAATGACATCCAGGTGCAACGGGTGTGCACACAGCATCGGTCACAGGCAACATGCGTGCCTGACAGCAAAATCAGGTGCATCTGATATGCACGAAAAATCCCGATTTAGTGCATCTGGTGTGCACCAAATCTCATCTCATAACCTGCACCCAACATGCGCTAAAAATCCAAATCCGGTGCATCCATCATGCACGAAATCACAAAATCCAATACCAAGCGCCGAACACGCGCAAATCCAATCAGTTGCGTAAAGTGCACAAGACAAATATCGAGTATCACCATCGAAATCGAAGTCCAGTGCATCCAAGTGCACAAAATACATGTCACTGCACTACAATCCTATGTAACTATACAGAGTGCAAAACCAAATAGTGTGCGTGCATACGCACAAAATCAACTCAAAGGTCTAAAATCCATAAAATCACAAACATGTGAAACCAAGGCACGAAAACGATATCAAGTGTTACAACTGTGCAAAATCGTATATACTCAATAGGTGCAACCAAGGTGCATGAAAACAATGTCATGAAACTCAATCATCAAGACTAAATCATGCAAACCGAACGTCCAAAATACCGAAATCAAAGATGACGGATACGTGATAATCGAATTACAAAATCACAAATCATAAATACCGTCATCGGTAATTCCTCCTTCAAAGTCGAGAAGGTGTTGGTGTATCTAATGCTAGCAGCGCAAGGTATCCACTTGCCTCTTGCTCATGGTCTGGCGTCTTCTGTCTCTGGGTCCTTATCTTCTCTTTGGATTTACCAATCGTGCCGTCCATCGGCTCATCGGCCCAGTCAGGTATGCTAACGGAAACGATTCCGTTCTGGCACTCCTCTGGTCATCTCTCGGTCAACGACCACTCTTAAAGCAACATCTCACTGGCGTCTGCTTCTGGCTTCTGAATGCACATCAAATATCTGATCTTGGTGCAACTTTCATTGCAGCTGTGTCCTGGAAGGAATCCTGCTCAGGGTCTCTTCCGAGCTTGCCTATGCCGAACTGTACGGAGGCGGGTACTCTTACATAACCCTTTCTCGTTTTCTGCACATCTGCGTGTTCCGCACACATTTCCTCGGAAACTGGCCGTATCCCAACGCCTCTGTAGGCATATCAGGGCTCTATTCTTGACGGAAGGTAATGACAGCTCGTCAGCGTTTCGCATGAACCTCTTGTCCCGCTTGTCTCTATCGTCGTCCACTATGACGTCACGCCATGCTATCTACGCACTGCACTGTTCTCGGCCACGATCAATCCGAAGTCTCTCGCACAGACTTGAAATTGCATACCCTGTAGCTTCATCATTCGATAGAAGAAGTATGGCCGAACAAGTTCTCGGGAACACGTCCCAACCATCGGAGGAATACTCAATGCTCGTCCGTCCTCGATCAACTCACAACACATCTGGGTGAGGTCCTATATCCGAACCAGGTCAACTATCTCGTCGACGATGCCGAACTCTGGCCTGCTGGACTGCGCTCCAATGGCTATGCTCGTATCTGGGGTCTCCCAAGCAGTGTGTCCCATCACATGATATCCGAATGATGTCGAACCCTCCGATCGACTCGTCAGAACCTCATAATCCCCCAAGAGCTCAACATCTCGGGTACAGTTTAACAGTATTGAGCACACACCACAGCATCGGTGGTCCAGCCGTAGAAGGGCAAACCCAAGCCTCACTAATGGCTCCGTAGAACTGCCGTAAACCCTAAGGTTCCAAGGCTTTCACACGGTCATTAAGTCGAGTTAGGGTTTCATTCTTCTAGAGGGTCCATAGAATTGCCTGCACGTCCTTCCGAATACTTTAAACTTGGAATAGTAGGTTTCTGACTTTCGATCGTCTCTGTCGACTCTCAACGTCTCCGCGTGAAGTCGTCTCAGCTGGAAACAATCTATCTGATGACCTCGTATCGGGGTAGCGAACGATCCACATGTCCTAGTCATTCATCCTCGGTGACTAGCGGCCTTCTATCATCTCTTAGTACAACCCGTACTGCAATGGCTCCAACATCTGGGGCAACATCTCGTCGTTCGCAGCGACAACTGGCTCTTTCGTCTGTATGTTGATCAACGCCTCAATCCTCCAGGGAAGGCGATACATTGGCGGTCATCTCCAAATCGGACAGCTCTAAATCTGAGTAAGACTCCCCACACTGGAAATCTTCAGCTCAACTGGGCCTGCTCCGGCGCAAAAATCGGACGAACCACCTTCGTTTCTCAATTCGGGTAGACTAGCTATCATCTGTCTCATATCTGTCTGGAAGCTCCGGCGATCTCAGCTCGTAAGCTCCGGATGCGACATCCTATCAATCTCAGCAATAGCTGGCTCATCTGCCTGCACGGTAGGCGGCATCATAATCTCTGAGGTATGCTGTACATCGATAGTCCTCTCTCAATTGGCAGCTCTAACAATGGCCCGATCATCCGGTGTAAAACAAAGAACTCTCCTCCACAAGAGGGCACAATCATCAATACTAGCTCGAGACGTTCCCATGACACCAGGAAACACAATCAAAAAGACACATCTCTACCATCGTGTGTCGCCGGAATATGCCCCGGTCAGTCCTCGTACGCAACGAGCTCACGCTGACCGCACCTCTAGCCGTAGCTCTCCCTGCCCGTAATCGTGGCAGTAAAACATAACGGGTACCGATGAGGCTAGATCAGGAATGAATATGGTACTGAACAAGAAATGTACATCCTAAGGTTTCTTAAGTGGAGTGACGTGTCGTAAATATGCCGCGGACATACCCACGGTATGTCACTCTACTTTAGTCACCTATTCCATTAACCAAGGGTCATCCTACGCTCCGAAGGTAAAACCTGGCTTTAATACCAACTTTGCCATGACCCGAAAGTACGGAACATGACCGACACTTAGGCTACGAACGTCTCAAGGCGTACGTGCTCTAAGTAAGCCGAGCCCAGAAATCCAAACCAAGAAAGTAGTGGAGTGATGGAAAAGCCATATGTAAATCAACCAGTTTGCAACATAATATACAACGCTTAAAGGCGAGGATCACAACAGAAAAAGGGAACTCAACAGCATGAAACCTAGAGAAATAAAACGTGCGACTCTAAGGTCGAAAGAATGAACAATACTGGTCTTTATCTCAATAAGTACATGTTTGGTTGATGGAACTTCTAGATAAAACTGAAATATAATATACAAGGTATATTGATGGGTATGATACAAATAACCCACCTACTAGCAAGTCACCTGAAGAAGCTGTGCCCGCAAAGCTGTAATGGAACTCGTACGGCAACACCTGCAAGAAACTGGGGCACAACGGGGGTGAGTTGCCAACTCGTGAATAGAAAACATCTACGAACAGAAAATCGCATGTATGACGCAATCATAGGTCATACGATCATAATATACAATCCTCAAGTATATAACCAGCATTCTATAACCATGACTAGGGTAACTATCTAACCCAAATGTAATCCCATGTACACGTGTCAATGTCAGTGCCTCAGGTAGCAATGTATCATATGAATGATGTATGAATGCATGAAAAGTATGATCAATGTAATCAAGTCTGTATGTGATCAATGTCTGTATATAGGTGGATCCCGTCCACGTATCACCCAATGACAATAAGCATCATGCATGTAAATATGAGGATATAGTCAAAATCATGAAAACACATCATGAAACCTGTGCCGAGCATCGGCACGAAACATATCCGCAACCTCAATATATCAATATCTCCGATAAGTCTCACCATCTAGGGCGCCGTAAATCCAGACCGGCCCCTACCATCAATCTCAAGACCACGACGGTATCCTCCGGATATCCGACGTGTCGGGTAAAATCACCGGTCGGTAGTGCTCCCCTGCCAGGCTCAACGCCATCTCCTACGATCTTCTTGCCCCGGGGTACCGCACCGGGCCGACCATGTACCCGCAATCGGCCTCATCCGCCTCCTCGAATCGGGTTTCACATGTCGCTCTCAGCACCGAGAAAACACATGGTGGACGCACTGAAATATCATATCAGGGGTAACCGGGTTTTTACAACAATTACATAATCTCTTTGAAATACCCACGGCTCCCAAATCTAGAAATATCATAGAACAATATATCTCAATGCGCATAATCAGAAAACATGATGTATGTGACATATCAATGAAGTGCAAGTATAACAGTATATCATGCAACATGGAATGATAGTATGCACATACTGTTAGTTATATGTATGCCCTAGAGGCCATTACTATACATAGGATGTACATTGTAGTGGATGCTTGGACATATATAGGGATGACTTTCTTGCTCGATATGATAGTATGCTATCTGGTTACTCTTTACCTTAACGTGTACACTGATTGTCTCTCTGTTACATGTTGGTAAAGCCCTTAGGATGTGTAATTGACTACCTGGACTATGATGCGGATCATACTAGTGGGGACATGGTAGTCTATAAGTACATCCTTCAAAGTCCCTAGTCGTGGGTGTATCGAGACGGGGCATCGATATACCAGAGTAGACTAGCGTGTAGCTTCTCGACCCATACAGATGGGCGATGGATGATCCCATATCCATTGGTGTTTGACATCAGAGATAATATATGGGTGCTCAGTAGAGACTGGGTACACTGGACGGACTCGCCGAGAACTCCCAGATGGTATTATACCTTACGTCAGATGGCAGTTCTCTGGTGACACTGGTACATGTTAGTCTGTAGACCCGAGATCGTCATAGAGTCTTGTGTGATTCCCACTGTGCTTTGATTTCCATCATACCACGTCCAAGAGGGCGTGCAAAAAGGTGGCTTTTGGGTACAGTCCTGAATCACATGGAGGCAATGAGCGATAGGAGGGGTTTCGTCTCTCCCGGTATAGGGAGTTGATGTTGCGCAGTGCTCGATTGGCTATAACAGGAAGTCCTTGGCCAAGGCAGCTTTTGGATTTTACTTGTAAGTGTTACCAGTAGTTTCTCGACCCGTTATGAGCCTCATATCGACACGACTTATCGAGTTATTGGGGTCTGACGTTTACCACCCCTAGACGAGATATGCGACATATCAGACGAACAGACCGGACTGTACGGTAGTGTTACTCGTTGGAATCACTGGAGTGTGAGCGGGCTTGCTCGTTGATCTTCTGATCGCTCAATACCCGGGTGGCCGTTACTTTTAGCAGACCGCTTGCGGCTTGTGGGTGTTTGATATGATCGTCACCTGCTGCCGGCGTATTGACGAGTCTTTAGAGTCCTACACAGGGGTTTCCTTGCTCAAGCGAAACGAAATAGGAGCGCATATGAGACATGTGCGGGACCGAGAATAATACCAGTATGTGATACTGTATTCTATTCTCGCGATTTGTGACATTGATCGGTTGTATGCGATATGGCCGGGTTATCGGATCAAGTGTTGATTCGATAAGTTGTTACTATAGATATTAGTCGGTTATATGCGATATGACCGGATCGTTAAATCAAGTGTTGATTTAATGATTTAATGTATAATTATATATTTGATATATTAGTTTACATTAACTTGTATTGGTTCACTTAAGATTTGTTTTCTCACTTGAAAGTGAACATTGTTTATATGTGATATATGCAAGTGTGCATGTTTGTATCATGCTTGATGATACAAACAAGTTGTGTGTATGAGACTTGAACCATATCAAAGGTTAGATTAGGGTTTACTATTTAACTTAGCATATAACAAAAGAGTGTGACTTTGGTCAAAGTTATCAAGCTTCATGAAGCTTGATGAACATTGACAAAGTCAACTCTTTTGTCATTTGTTAAAGATATTAGCTAACGCAACCCTTAACCTTATGCTATGGTTAATTCTCTACATGAGTTAAGCATGAGGGCTTAACTCAACCATGGTGCCATCATTCATTTGGATATGTTTTACTTTGGATATTATTCATATGATTCTTTTCTTCTTCTTCTTCTTCATCAAGCTTGAAAAAGCTTGCTAGCTCCAATGGCATCATGAGAAAAAGAGTGAGAAATCCAATTCTAAAGTGAACCCACTTCCTATTTCTTCATACTTTACCACTTGCCATGTAGTATAGGGTGTTCTCTTCACAAAGGTTTCGACCGATTGAAGGAATAGCTTGAGTTTGAGTCTCCCCGACGTAGATCATCTTCGGCCTCGAAGTCAATGACCTAGCCCGATCATTTCTCCGACGAAACCATTTCTAGAGTCCGGGGTCCGATGATCGCAGCGGAGGGACGTCAACACGGAGCTAAAGAAGTGGTGGACCGGATATACAAAGGTTGTAATCCCTTTCACTTAGTAGCAAAGTCGTTTGCTTGCTTGCTTTTCGCCTTAGCTTCTAGTTAACGATCTTCATTAGGGTTTCTCGGCACCGGAAAATTTTTGTTTGGCATGGTTGATGCCTTGTGGAACCTCTTGAGTGTGCCTAGGAACCCTACAGTGGTATCAGAGCCTAGTTAGAGCTTTAGGCGAAGTGTAGACGATGTTAGAAATCCGATCGAACCCCGAAACCCTAACTTTTAACCCTCTCTGGATATTTTCTGAAAATGAGGATTTTTCAAAATTAAAAATATCCAAAAATTACAGCAGGGTATTGTAAGAGTTACTGTGAAGCACGTGAGCATAAGCACACCAAAGTAGCGCAGAACCGCGGCCCCACCCATGCAATGTGCGGCGGTTCCGCGGCCAACAAGTTGGTTCTTCGCACGTGCTTTGCACAGTAATATCCTATATTGAGTGCTGTATTTTATGGGAATTTTTAAAGTTTGCTCAAGAGTTGAGTTTTCTGGGTTGCTTTGGGGAATCGATGATTCGACCGGATTGTTTAGTTTTGTCTATAAGTTTTTCCAGATAATTTTAGAATATGTTAAAAAGTTCGACCGGATAAAAATACCCACTTTTTCCCCTGTTGGGAAATTTACAAGTGTTGGATCTTTCCATGGTTTAAAGACGTTCTGAGTAGTGCAAGTAACGCGATGGTCCCTCTAGAAGACAACAAACCTTAACTCGATTATGTGACCGTCTTGAACTGCCCTTTGAACCTTCGGGTTTGGGGCAGTACGGCATGCCACTTGTGAGACGTTGGCTTGACCCTTCTACGGCTGGACCGTTGGTACTGAGGCATGAACTGGATGTTTTTTTAAACTTGTTTCATGTGTTGAGCTGTTTCGGGAAAACTTGGGGTTTGACTGTTCGATCGGAAAGTTTAACATTTTCTATTTATCTGGAATGAGATACAATAATTGGAATTCACAAGTAGTTATGAGATAACTAATATGAATGTTATAAACATAGCACTTTAGTCTCACTTGATCGGTTGCCGCGGAATTTTGATGTGATCAAAAGTCCGTCGCAATCACGTAGCGTACGCGGATACTCGCCGGGTAAACTTAATAGGCAGCTACACCCCATAGCCCCGACCAAGTGACTGTAGGAGAACCCCGTCGCCGAAAGCATCCGTTCGGGTGCTCGCGGTAGCGGTGTTCCGCCTTGGTGCACTTCGTCGACGGCATAGGGGGTGCGGCCGTCTAATAAAGTTTGCGACGAGCATTCGATCAGGATATTGGGAATCTTGTTGAATTGCCCAACTTGATATTGAAAAGTGTTTTCGATAATGAGACTAAAATGCGGGGTTTTATAATTGTTAGGCATGTGATGTCTAAGAAATTCATTTTATTAGGCATACGATGTCTAAGAATGTTGCGGATTCCAACTGTTGTAATTTTACACTTTCTTTTCTGTGACCGTAAGTGTAATATGTGATATCGCCGGTTTCGTTGCTATATGTCAACGACAATTGGGATGCACACATTTACTTACGTTGATGACATGTGATGTTATGTGTTGCTGGATATGTTATATTGGATCGTCGCGTTTTGAATAGCCGGGGGTTTTATGTGAGATGAGAGTTTTTATTTTCATTCATGTAAAATTTATTGTATGCAATATTCTTTTATTGGGGCACTTCCAGGTAGCGGAAGATGTCACCCATTGTATATTATTTACTTTTCCACACTAAGATAGACCCAAGGAGGAGAGCACAAGTAACCGGGTTCTGGAGTCCAGTGGGAGACCAACTCGAGGAGTCGAGTCCGGGTCTCCTAACTCTAGAATTGGCAAGGTTGCTTAACGCTCTCGTAGGGGTCTAGGGGTGTGGGTTTGGCTATTCATCACGACCGTGGAATCCGTATTTTTTACAGGCTCGTATTGAAAACACGGACGTCCTAGTATATCCAATGTTTCATATGATTCTTCTGCTGCGATATCTGTGATGTGATCATGTGATGTTCTGTGATAGATACAGTATATAGTATATATGTTAGTGTTTATGCCCTAAAAGGCCATTACTGTATCATACTAGCTTGTATATTACTTAATGGAAGCTTGGGATATTCACATGTATATAACAGTCTTGCTAAACATGGTAGTATGCTACTTGGTTTTTCTATCTTAATATGTGAGTGTACGTATTGATAGAGCTCTTAGGATCTTGCTTGTCTACCAGCGTTGTGATGGCAGTCACACTAGTGGGGGCTGGGTAGTCTACAAGCACATCCTTATTCAGGTCCCCGGTCGTTGGATTATCGAGACAGAGCATCGATACTCCGGAGTAGACTGGTGTGTACGCTTCTCATCCCAGTTGGGGAGATGGTCTGTCCCACAGCCGTCAGTACGTCGTACTGGAGATAGTATACAGGTGCTCGTTAGGTTACGGGTACACCGGACAGGACTCACAGGGAACTGTTGGTTGGTTTGATACCAGTCGTCAGTGAACAGTTCCCAGGTGACATGAGTACAGCATAGTCCGCAGACTTGACACTGCTACTTCGCCTCGAGTGTGTCCCACTATTCTTAGATTGCTACCCTACCACGGCTCAAAGGAGTCGTGCAAACAGGTAGCAGTTGGGTGCAGTCCCGAGCACTTGGAGGCAGTGGCGGTTAGACAGGATTCGTCCCTCCCGGTATTGGGAGTAGATATCGTGCTGTGTCAGAGAGCCATTACGCAAAGTCCCTGGCCAGGGCAAGCGAGATTTGCTGGTAGGTTCCAGTAGTTTCTCAGGGTGTAATGGGCTTCACTCCGACACGACTTATACCGCTATTAGGGGACTGACGCTTGCCGCCCCCCTAGGCCCGATATGCGATAGTCTTGGACGAACGGACCGGACTGTATGGAGATTGTCACATCAGACTCAGTAGGAGTTCGGATGGGTTTACTCATCGGCCTTCTTATCGACAACTACCTGGGGACCGTTACGTACAGCTAGTGCCGCTTGCGGTCTGTGGTTAAACCCACTGCCAGCGTAGTAGTCGAGTCTCTAGAGTCCCACACAGAGAGTTTCCTACTCCAGGCGAAACGATATAGAGGTTGCATGGTTTTGCGACAAAGGGTTCGGACGCATACGTGCGTTTACGCGCGTACGACTTTCGAACAGTTTTTACCAGTCGGCTTTGGTTTAAGCCAGTTACTGGTATCCGGTTATTGGATTTTTACAGTCTAAAGTTTTTCCGTATTTTTACGGATCGGAGGGGCGTTCTCGTAATTACTCGAGAAGCTTCTAGAAGATGTGACTAAGGAGGTTTCTTTTGGATAAGAGAGTGAGTCATGGTGGTGATTCATTCATTTCATTAATGCACATTTATTGCTTAATGACTCATGCTAATGAATCACCACTAGATATTTCATGAAGCATGCTTATTCATTTCTTTTTATTCATTATTGAAAAATAAGAATGCTTCATAATATTATGATACACTCTCTCTCTTCTCTCATGATCTTATCTCATATTCTCTCTCCTCAAGCTCTCATCTTCAAGATACTAACCTTAATCCTCATGTGTTGAGAACAAAGGTTTAGTTAGACTTAAGCATCCATAACCTTAATTCTATATCATCCTTCCATCTTTGATTAGCAATCAAAGTTGCTTAGTTGCCTCAAGCTTAGAGGTTTAGCTTGGAGTTTCGCTCTCGGGTGGATCGTCTACTACCTAGAGAAGGCCGAGGAGAACAAAGGAGGACACAAAGACGAAGGACTAGTTTCGATCGGTATAATCCCTTAACACTATGTTTAGTTTAGCTATGTGTTTGGTTATTATTTGTTTAGCTTCGATTCAAGCGGTTAGTCGATGTTCGTTGTTTAAACTTGATCGTTTTTGAAAATTCTGCCTCCCCATAAGTACTGGGGTGTACTACATCGACTTACAGTGGTATCAGAGCCTCGCTAAACAATAAATAACCTAGTTGCAAATTTGTACGAATTTCGAACGGAAAAACGAAGCCGGAAAACCCTAATAAAAATCAGTTTCTGTCGAATCCAAAATGATGTCCTAAAATTTTTCAGGGATGTTCAGAAAGCTTGACATGGGTCCAGGAGAACACCCAAGAAAATTGGGCCCATGACTCGGCTAAATCGCCGCGGAAGCGCGGCGGATCCCATCGATCCGCCGCGGTTCCGCCGCCGAGTTGCCGAGTCATGATCCCAAATTTTTTGTGTGGGTCCCCTGTGATATTTAGTGTTTTCTGGAATATTTAATTATTGCTCAGGTTACTGTTTAACAGAGCAGATTTTGGAGCAATATTGATGTTGTTTATTCGATCGAATTGTACAGTATTTGCGTATTGGATTATATCTGTGATTGTTTAATGTGTTCGTAAACCTCCCCCAACTGCTAGTATGTCGGTTGGCAGGGGGTTGCACATTTCTGAAATGGTTATATCTGTTTGTGCATATAAACTGTATTGGACTGTTGTGGTGTATAGCCGGGGTTCGCAATGGGTTATCGTTTAATTCATTTGTTGTAAATGTAATTTGTTGTAATATTATTTTCGCGGGGCACTTCCAGGTTGCGGTCGTAGCCACCGTTGTATTATTTCATTTTACTGTTTTTTTGCTCCTAGGACTGGCCCAAGGTGGGGTACACAGACTACCGGGTGGGTAGTTTGCCGTACCCGTAGGGGTCGAGGGTGGGGTAAACGGCTATTCATCACAACTGTGTAATCTGTCTTTTCTTGCAGGCTCAAAAGAAATACAGATTGCTTGCAAATCCAATATTGTTTATCTGTGTTCTGGAATGTATATCATTGCGTCAGACGAATGTAAAATATCTATATATAATGTAGCTATTTAGACGTCACTTATGTTTTACACCCGCGCTAGCCCAGCCCCCGCTCTGTCGTTAGTTAAGTAACCTAACGGGTGATGACGGGACCCCGTGGCGAATGCGGATGGCATAAGAGGACGTTGTATTTTCGTTGTTTTCTGCAATGATAGGTTAATGATGGGACGCATTATCTATAATGCAAAGTAAAACAAACCAAAGTTTAAATCGTTGGAACAATTTAAAAGAAACCACTCGGTTATTTTTAAAACAGATATTTTTAAATGCGGAGACTTAACCACTCCTTTTAAAAGCTATCAGGTTCCTTCGGTTATATCAAGTTCACTACGTTCACGGTTTCGCCAAAACCAGTCGTAGCCCTCCGTCATTTCATTTGGGTATTCAGTAGTATTCAAGCTATGCATTTTGGCCAAAGTCAAGGCATAGTGTTTGGTAGCTACTGGGTTTTCATTTGTTGCATAAGATAGATGAGTTGGTTTGGGACAGTCGTATTACCATTTGACCAAAGTCAGGGGTATATACGGATGGGTTCAAATTGACAAGATAATGACGGGTAGAACTTGACATGTGACTTATGACATTTTGACCAAAGCCAAGGTCATAAGAGCATGGGGCAAAAACTTATATCGGGAATTTCTAAAGAAACTGAAATTTGCAAAGAGATGCATACCATTTTGAGTTTGATGAATGTTGGTAGCATTCCTACAACATTATCAGACGATGATATTTGGATCCCGATCCTACTGTGAGTATATGCTACTTATCAGGATATTCGTCACTTAACGATCAATGCTATAAATCTAGTAGGTGTCCAGAAAAGTGTCAGCGGGGTTACGCCCCCAGAGAAAAGAGGTTACTTAATTAAGGAACTTCGCGAAAGCGTTGGAAAACCTCCCTCGAAGTATCGACACCGGCCTGGCTGAACGGTTAAGCAAGTATTGTACGGTGAGAATAGTCTTGGCTAATTCTTCTTTTATGGTTTGAGGAAGGATTCGAGAAACAGTGGGAGCCATCCAGTTTAGATAAACTAAAAACCACTCTAAACTTGCAAGAGCATCATGCTAAAGAGTTTTCTTCTCTCTCTCCTAATTGCAGCGACCCTGAAAATGACTGGACTTAAGTTAATTTTAGAGAAAAATATACTGACGGGGCCAAACTATAAAGATTGGCTGCGGAATGTCAAGATGGCCTTGACCTACGACAAATTAGGGTACATCCTCACCGCTACGGCACCTGCTGTCCCTGGTCCCAAATCCAGTGATGCGGATAAGGAAATCCGCAAAACCTGGGATTTAGATTGCGCGAGAGCCAAGTGCATCGTGCTTGCCTCGATGAACAATGAACATCAGAGGAGGCACGAGGATATGTCCTTAGATGGCATATTTCTCCATACAAAGGAACTTTATGGAGAGCAATCTCGTATAGCAAGATACGAGACCTCAAAGAAATTGTTTCGAGCGAGGTTGGCTGTCGGGTCATCGGTAGGTGAACATGTCCTACAGATGATTGGCTATATAGAAGAGCTCGCAGACCTTGGGACGACTTTGGATAATGAGCTCTATACAGACCTTGTTCTCCAGTCCCTTCCTCCCACCTACGCCCAGTTTATCCTCAACTTCAATCTTCAAGGAAAAGAAGTTGAACTTGCGGAACTCCTGAACATGTTAAGGAGTGCAGAGGGCACCTTGCAGAAGGCAAGGGAAACACCCGCTATGTTTGTTGGCGGTGCATCTTCTTCCGGGTCCAAGGCTAGGGCCAAAGGAAGGAAGAAGAAGGCCACACCCAAACCTAGAGGAGGTGTTAGTAAGGTGAGAGGGAAGGGAAAGCAAAAGAAAGCAGTACCGATAGTTGGCCAGGATGAGTGCTTCCATTGTCACAGGAAAGGGCACTGGAAGAAGGATTGCAAGGCGTGGAACGCCAAGAACCAGGAACCGAAGCAGGCTGTGGCTTCGACTTCAGGTGTGTTTGTAATTGAGAATTGTCTGTCGATCAACTCTACTTCCTGGGTATTGGATACCGGGTCAGGATCTCATATTTGCAATTCATTGCAGGCACTGAGAAACCGTAGAGTGCTGAAGGAAGGTGATATGATCCTCAGGGTTGCTAACGGAGCTAGCGTGGGAGCTGCGTCCGTCGGGGATTATCACCTAGGATTGACGAGTGGACATATTTTGGTTTTACATAACTGTTATTTTGTACCCAGCTTAACGTGTAACATCATATCAGTTTCCTTGTTATCAAATAAAGGTTATGATTTCACGTTTGTAAGAGATGTTGTCAACATCCACCTTAATCATGGTTTGATTGGGTCCGGTACTCTAAATAACGGCATATATGTGTTAAACCAACTCCAAATTTTCAATGTCCAGAACACACTAAAAAGAAAGTCTCCAGATTTAAATAAAGCTTTCTTATGGCATTGTAGACTGGGTCACATCAATGAGAGAAGGTTGACTAAGTTGCATAGAGAAGGATATTTGGACACGTTCGAATATCAAACTTATGACACTTGTCAATCTTGTCTCAAAGGAAAGATGACAAAGACTCCATTCACTGGACAAGGAGTAAGAGCGAGCGAGCTCTTAGGACTCATACACAGTGATGTATGCGGTCCAATGTCTACACATGCGAGAGGTGGTTTTTCCTATTTCATTACTTTCACGGATGATTACTCAAGATACGGATTCATTTATCTGATGAAACATAAATCCGAGGCTTTTGAGAAATTCCAAGAGTATAAGAATGAAGTAGAAAACCAAACCGGCAAAAGTATAAAGACACTTAGATCTGATCGAGGTGGTGAATACTTGAGTGCCGAGTTCCTAGGTTACCTAAAAGAGAAAGGAATTCTCTCTCAGCTTACTCCTCCGTACACTCCACAGCATAACGGTGTATCGGAGAGACGGAATCGAACCCTATTGGATATGGTACGATCCATGATGAGTAATGCTGAGTTACCGCGATCTTTCTGGGGTTATGCGCTAGAATCAGCGGCATATCTTCTGAACAGGGCTCCAACCAAGACTGTGCCTACCACTCCATATCAGATGTGGACTGGGAAGAAACCCCATCTTCAGCATATGAAGATTTGGGGATGTCCAGCTTTTGTTAAAAAGCAGCATGTGGACAAGCTCGAGGCACGATCAGTAAAATGTTT
Source organism: Agapanthus africanus (assembly GCA_030015575.1). NCBI lineage: Eukaryota > Viridiplantae > Streptophyta > Magnoliopsida > Asparagales > Amaryllidaceae > Agapanthus > Agapanthus africanus. The sequence continues at coordinate 78,089,996 of JASDDO010000004.1, read as the reverse complement.
GTTTGTGGGATATCCAAAGAACTCCAAGGGATATTATTTCTATTACGCAGAGGAACAAAAGGTTTTTGTTTCTCGTAATGCCCATTTTCTGGAAAATCAGTTTTTAGAAAAGGAAATAAGTGGGAGCAAAATAGAACTGGAAGAAATTCCAGAACCACAAACTGCTACTGAAAGTTTGGTAGAACCAGAGGTTCAAGAAGAACAGAACATTCCCGCACCCCTCCGCAGGAGTAGTAGGCCGTCTCGTCCGCCTGAGAGATACTACGGTTTTCTCATAGACGGGGATAGAGAGGATTGCATCATAGATGATGATGAACCTACTGACTTCCAGCAGGCCATCCAGAGCGGCGACTCGGTACGATGGCTAGATGCAATGCGGACCGAGATGGAGTCCATGTACACCAACAAAGTATGGACTTTGGACTTTGCTCCAGATGGGGTAAAACCCATAGGATGCAAATGGATCTTCAAGAAAAAGATTGGTGTAGATGGACAGGTGGAAACCTATAAGGCTAGACTTGTTGCAAAGGGTTTTCGTCAAAGACCTGGTTTGGACTATGACGAAACTTTTTCTCCAGTGGCTATGCTCAAATCCATTCGGGTCCTTCTTGCTATTGCTGCCTTCCATGATTATGAAATCTGGCAGATGGACGTAAAGACGGCTTTTCTGAATGGAAATTTAGAAGAGAGTGTCTATATGGATCAGCCAGAGGGTTTCAATCAGAGTGGGAGCAGCGGGAAAGTATGCAAGCTGCTTAAGTCCATTTACGGACTAAAGCAGGCATCGCGGAGTTGGAACATCTGTTTTGATGAGACAGTCAAAGAATATGACTTTATCAAAAATCCAGATGAACCGTGCATATATAGTAAAGTTGTGGCCAGAAGTGTCGTATTCCTCGTCTTGTACGTGGATGACATTCTATTGATAGGAAATGACATTCCTATGCTACAATCTGTCAAAGGATTCTTGTCACACAGGTTCTCCATGAAAGACCTGGGTGATGCCTCTTACATACTGGGGATCCGGATCTATCGTGATAGATCCAAGAGGATGTTGGGACTTTCGCAGTCCAGGTATATCGACACTGTACTGAAAAGATTCAGTATGGAAGATTCTAAGCGCGGTAATCTACCGGCTTGTCACGGAATCACCCTCTCCAAAGAGATGTCTCCCAAGACTGATTTGGAAAGGAAACGCATGTCTATTATACCCTACGCTTCTGCGGTAGGCTCTATAATGTATGCGATGTTGTGTACCAGACCAGATGTAGCTTACGCACTAAGCGTGGTAAGCCGGTATCAGTCAGACCCAGGGGAGAAACACTGGATAGCAGTAAAGAACATTCTCAAGTACCTGAGAAGGACTAAGGAGATGTTCTTGGTTTACGGCGGAAAAGACCTCAGGTTGGAGGCCTTTGCTGATTCCGGCTTCCAGAGTGATAAGGACGATTCCAAGTCCATGTCGGGTTATGTCTTTACCCTCAATGGAGGGGCGGTGTGCTGGAGGAGCTCCAAGCAGGACACCGTTGCTGACTCGACGATGGAAGCGGAGTATATAGCTGCTTGCGATGCCGCAAAAGAAGCAGTCTGGATGAAGAAGTTCCTAACAGAACTTCAGGTGGTTCCTACCATAGTTGATCCAATACCTCTGTATTGCGACAACAACGGAGCTATAGCTTTAGCGAAGGAACCAAGGTCCCATCAGAAGTCCAGACACATCTTGAGGCGGTATCACCTGATCAGGGAGATCATTGATCGTCAGGAGATCGAGGTTCGGAGAGTTGCTTCAGAAGAGAACATTGCTGATCCATTCACGAAGGCCCTTCCTCAGATTCAGTTCGAGAGGCTGCTCGAGATCATTGGTCTGCGATATGCCAGTACATGGCCCTAGTGCAAGTGGGAGATTGTTAGTGTTTATGCCCTAGAAGGCCATTACTGTATCATACTAGCTTGTATATTACTTAATGGAAGCTTGGGATATTCACATGTATATAACAGTCTTGCTAAACATGGTAGTATGCTACTTGGTTTTTCTATCTTAATATGTGAGTGTACGTATTGATAGAGCTCTTAGGATCTTGCTTGTCTACCAGCGTTGTGATGGCAGTCACACTAGTGGGGGCTGGGTAGTCTACAAGCACATCCTTATTCAGGTCCCCGGTCGTTGGATTATCGAGACAGAGCATCGATACTCCGGAGTAGACTGGTGTGTACGCTTCTCATCCCAGTTGGGGAGATGGTCTGTCCCACAGCCGTCAGTACGTCGTACTGGAGATAGTATACAGGTGCTCGTTAGGTTACGGGTACACCGGACAGGACTCACAGGGAACTGTTGGTTGGTTTGATACCAGTCGTCAGTGAACAGTTCCCAGGTGACATGAGTACAGCATAGTCCGCAGACTTGACACTGCTACTTCGCCTCGAGTGTGTCCCACTATTCTTAGATTGCTACCCTACCACGGCTCAAAGGAGTCGTGCAAACAGGTAGCAGTTGGGTGCAGTCCCGAGCACTTGGAGGCAGTGGCGGTTAGACAGGATTCGTCCCTCCCGGTATTGGGAGTAGATATCGTGCTGTGTCAGAGAGCCATTACGCAAAGTCCCTGGCCAGGGCAAGCGAGATTTGCTGGTAGGTTCCAGTAGTTTCTCAGGGTGTAATGGGCTTCACTCCGACACGACTTATACCGCTATTAGGGGACTGACGCTTGCCGCCCCCCTAGGCCCGATATGCGATAGTCTTGGACGAACGGACCGGACTGTATGGAGATTGTCACATCAGACTCAGTAGGAGTTCGGATGGGTTTACTCATCGGCCTTCTTATCGACAACTACCTGGGGACCGTTACGTACAGCTAGTGCCGCTTGCGGTCTGTGGTTAAACCCACTGCCAGCGTAGTAGTCGAGTCTCTAGAGTCCCACACAGAGAGTTTCCTACTCCAGGCGAAACGATATAGAGGTTGCATGGTTTTGCGACAAAGGGTTCGGACGCATACGTGCGTTTACGCGCGTACGACTTTCGAACAGTTTTTACCAGTCGGCTTTGGTTTAAGCCAGTTACTGGTATCCGGTTATTGGATTTTTACAGTCTAAAGTTTTTCCGTATTTTTACGGATCGGAGGGGCGTTCTCGTAATTACTCGAGAAGCTTCTAGAAGATGTGACTAAGGAGGTTTCTTTTGGATAAGAGAGTGAGTCATGGTGGTGATTCATTCATTTCATTAATGCACATTTATTGCTTAATGACTCATGCTAATGAATCACCACTAGATATTTCATGAAGCATGCTTATTCATTTCTTTTTATTCATTATTGAAAAATAAGAATGCTTCATAATATTATGATACACTCTCTCTCTTCTCTCATGATCTTATCTCATATTCTCTCTCCTCAAGCTCTCATCTTCAAGATACTAACCTTAATCCTCATGTGTTGAGAACAAAGGTTTAGTTAGACTTAAGCATCCATAACCTTAATTCTATATCATCCTTCCATCTTTGATTAGCAATCAAAGTTGCTTAGTTGCCTCAAGCTTAGAGGTTTAGCTTGGAGTTTCGCTCTCGGGTGGATCGTCTACTACCTAGAGAAGGCCGAGGAGAACAAAGGAGGACACAAAGACGAAGGACTAGTTTCGATCGGTATAATCCCTTAACACTATGTTTAGTTTAGCTATGTGTTTGGTTATTATTTGTTTAGCTTCGATTCAAGCGGTTAGTCGATGTTCGTTGTTTAAACTTGATCGTTTTTGAAAATTCCGCCTCCCCATAAGTACTGGGGTGTACTACATCGACTTACAATATATGATATATTATATAGACGTTACTTATGTTTTGCACTCGCGCTAGCCCTGCCCCGCTCTGCCGTTAGTTACCTAACCTAACGGTGCACGAGGGGACATCGAGGCGAATGCGGATGGCATAAGTGTACGTCGTATTTATCTGTGATGTTTAGGTATATTAAATGATGGGACTTCATTAATGTGATTAATGAAAGAAAATAAACCTAAGATGTTGTGGAATCGAATTTTCAAAAACAGGTAGCTACAGTTCTTGCTTTGCATCGCGGTGTTCCTTGTAGAACATCCTGCACCTTATTCGATAAGGAAAGGACCGAGATCCCTTCACCGGGAGTGACTCCTTTAGCAATAACTGGCAGATGCTACAACCCTCGGTTTGTCTTTTGATTGCTTCTATAGTTTCTGCTTTGCATAGTGATATATGTGATATATCCTGCACCTCATTCGACGAGGAAAGGGCCGACGATCCCTTCATCGGGAGTGATCCCTTTAGCAAAACTAGAAAAGCCTCAAAAACACTCCATTTAAAATCATTTGATTCTACAACGATATCAAGTTCATTACGCAATAGGTTTTCAGAAAAACCTGACGTAGCCCTCCGTCATTTCAGATATGTACTGGTTAGTATTCGTGCTGCGTTTGTTGACCTCTGTCAATGCGTAGTGTGCGGTAGCTGATTAGCGCTTATCTGCATAAGCATATGATGTGATTGATTTAGGGTAGTCGTGCGACCTTGTTGATCTCTGTCAAGGGTCGTGCGGGTGGGTTTACTTCAATCAAGAAATGACGGGTTGAACTTGACTAGCAGCCTATGGTTTGTTGACATCTGTCAAGGTCATAGGACGCTTGGGGAAAAATATTATCGGGAATTTCAAGTATTGAAATTTGCAATGAGATTGCATACCTTCTATGAGATAGTTGGATCCCGATACCCACTGCGAGTAATTGTTACTCCTGGGAGAGTTTTACACAACACAATTAGCCGATCAAGTAGGTGTCTAGAAAGGTGTCAACGGGGTTACGCCTCTGGGAGAACGAGGTTTACATTAATTAGGTTCGTGCGAAAGCACGGGGGACCTCCCTCAAAGTACCGACACTGGCCTGGCTGAAAGATTGGCGAACTTGTAACGTGTAATTAATCCCGGCTAGTCTTTCCTTTTAGGGTTTGAAGGAAGATTTGATAAAAACAGTGGGAGCCATCCTGATTAGATAAAATTATAACCAATCTGATCTTGCAAGAGCGCACGCAGAGTGTTTTCTTCTCTCTCTCTCTCCTGGTAGCGACCATATCACGCCTTAATCAAGATAATAAAACGGATATATTGACGAACCGGCTTGTTATACTGAGCTGGGGAACATTGGTCCCGCTCTAACTTATAATTGTTATAAGACAGAGCAGGAAATTGGGGAATACCAGATTTCCCGTGCCGCCCAAACGAAGAAATTGCATGTTGATGCATCATCTTCGGGTGTGTTCGTTACATAGAAATGTTTCTCAATGTCCTTTACGTCCTGGGTATATGATACCAGATCAGGATCCCGCATATGTAATATGTTACATGGGCTACAGAAAGGTAGAGAACTGAGAACGGGTGATAAGTTTCATGAGACAGAAAACGGTGCAAGTGTTGCAGCCAGGTCTGTTGGTCACTGTCACCCTGTATTACCAGAATACATTGATTCTGAACAAATGTTATTAGATACCGAACCTGATATACAAAATCATATCAGTCTCTTTATTTAGATAAAGAAGGATATAATTTTGTATTGTTGGATAATGTTTTGAACATTTCCTATATCAAAAGTTGATCGGTTCAGGCACGTTATCTAAAAGCATTAACGTTCTAAATCAAACTACAGTTCTTAGTATATAGAATACACACAAGAGGAAGAGTTCAGAAATGAACGAATCCTTCTTGAGGCATTGTAGACTAGGTCATATCAACGCGACCCGACTGGCTGAAGTTACATTTAGATGCATATTTAAATTAGTTTGAATTTACATCTTGTGAAACTTGCCAGTCATGTCACAAAGATAAGATGACCATAGCTCCGTTTACTGGAAACAGAGAAAGAGTTAGTGAACTCTTGGGATGATACATGTTGATGTATGTAGGTCCCCTGTCTACACATGCCAAGATTGGTTCTTTGTACTTCATTACATTCTCTGATAATCTCTCAAGATTCAGACATATGTTCCTGTTGAAACACAAGTCCGAACCTTTTGAGATATTCATAGAATATAAGTTAGAAGTAGAGAACCAAAATACGGGTATAAGTATTATGTCCTTTGATGTGATCAAGGAGGAGAATACTTGAGCACGGAATTCCTGGATTATTCTAACGGAGAATGAGATTCTCTATCAGCATTACTCCTCCGTATACACCATAGCACGATGGTATATCGGGGCGGAGCAATAACACACTATGTGATATGGTGTGCTCTATGATGAGTACTACTGAGTTTCCTATTTCCTTTTTGGGAGTAATGCACTTATGAAGTTGCATACCTATTGAATAGGGTTCCGATCAAATCAGATGCCTACCATTTCATATGAGATATGGAAAGGGAAGAGCCCATCTCTTAAGTCAGTTAAGATTTGGGGTTGTCCGGTCTTCATAAGAGAATACTGCATTTTATACCGCCCATTCTTCTGCTCGTGTGTTTATAGGTAGGTGCTTTTAATCCGTGTTTGTTACATATTTACAGAGTACAGGTTTCCAGTACAAATATTGCAATTCAAGACAAAATCTCCACAGTTACGTCAAAATACAGAACATCTGTCACAGCAGATAAAAGCCGGGTTCCGGTCATCCATATCCGTCCAGTGCCGAGTACCAGTTCTAGAGACAAGACATATGACAATGGTCATTCGTGTCTGGGACAAGCACAGAGCACGAGGGGGGCTGCACAAGAATCAATGGGTGCGCGGCGCTCGAGGGTGATAAAGTCAAAAGTAAAGAAAAGAGTGCAATCTTGGACTAAGAATTCTGAAGATATTATGGAAGACTTTTGTGCAATTTTAAGATTTCAAACACAAGGACAAATGAAACCAGGGAAAACGACGAAATCCCACAACCCAACTCCACTACATGGCCGCGGAACCGCGGCCAATGGGGGGTCTAGGCCGCGGTTCCGCGGCCATATAGGCTCCTCATTCTGTCAACTTTTGGGGGTATTTTTGGGATTTCATATGGGGTCAGAATTTGGCCCTAGGTTTTCAGTTCACCTCCTATAAATACCCCAGAACTTGCCAAGCTTTTGGTGTTCATTCTTTGTTCCTCTTTTGTAGTTTTTAGTGTAGTTCTTCTTCTTCTTCTTCATTCTTCCTCCATGGAAATGTAGTGAGAGCATTGAGTGGATATGAATAAAGATGAAGGTTTTTGTATTATTCTTTTTGTTTAGCTTCCCCCTTGAGCTCTCTACCTTAACTTGATCTTGCAACCTCTTAAGTGAGCTTGCAAGTTTAAGTTTTGGTCATTGGTCTCAAGGGGTTGTATCATTTTGTTCTCTCCTTAGTGCTTCATTTCACATGCGTTCTCTACCCTTCTCTTGATCTTGCAACCTCTTGATTGAGCTTGCAAGTTTAAGGGTTGGCTATTGATCCCATGCTTGTTTTGAGTTCTATGGTTCTTGTAATTACTTTCTTGCATTTTTCATTCTTGTATTTAATTACTTGCAATTTATTACCATGCACTTTAATTACTTGCTTGTAATCTTTTCTTTTCTTTTCTTTGTTCTTTTTGTTCTCTCTTTTTGGTTCTTTTTGTGAATGAATGTAATTATTATTGTTAAGAAGAAATACGATATTATAAGTTAACATTTCTTTGCCCATTTCCTTTTCCCGTATTTTCCATTGAACTCCGCCCAAACGATACGCAAGCGCTTCGTTAGGTACCCTACCCTAACAAGGTAACGGTGATTCCTAACCGCGACCGGTTGCGTTCGGTTTGGCCGGAGGCGAAAGCAAGAGACAAGAACGGAAGGACAAGGGTAAATAAGCCGTATTCCACGAATACCGCGCTTAAATCCCCTAATCCATGTTGGTGCTGATTGCTCTAGCTTCAATTGGTCAAGACTCGGCTCAAAGGTTTTGAGTACGGATTTCCATAGCTTACAATTTCGTATCTTTTTCTTAAAAACTTTATACTTGCAAATAATACACATAGGTTAGGATTGAACAAACATATACAACATTCTTTATTGACTCGTCTAAGACAAGGAAGGACATACAACCATCTCCGTGTGGATCGACCCGTGCTCAACCGGCTAGCTGCAAAGCGACACCGTCTTGATTGCGGTTAACTTTAATTCTTCTAATCATCCGGCCTATGTCTAAAAGAAAAATCCGGACAAGCTCGAGGCACGGTCTGTTATATAGATCTGGAAAAGTTCCAGCTATACAAACTAAAGCAGATGATTTGGTAGAACCAAAGGATTCAATAGCAACCAACGAACCTCAGCTTCTCCGCCGATCTAGTAGGGTTCCTCACCCACCTGAGAGATACTTCGGTTTTCTCTATGACAGTGGGAGCGAGGATTGCATCATAAGATGATGACCCAACTAGTTTCGGGCTGGCCATCAGGAGTAGGACTCCGTAAGAATGGCTGGATGCTTATCGATCTGAGATCGAATCCTTATACACCAACAAAGTATGGACTTTGGTTGCTTTATCTGAAGGGTTAAATCCCCATCAGGAGCAAGTATATCTTGAGAAGATTACTTGGTATACATGGAAAAGTTGAGACTTTCAAAGCTAGACTCGTTAAAGGTTTGCATCATAGACCAGTTGTGGCTAATGATGAAACATTTTCTGGGGCCTATGCTTAAGTCCATCTAGATCCTACTTGCCACGGCTACATACCATGACTACGATATCTGGTGGTTGGGTGTCATGACTGCTTTTCTAAATATTGATTTAGAAGAGAACGTCTATAAGTACACAGCCAGATAGCTTCGTAGACAGTGTGAGCAGCGGAAACATATGCAAGATGTTTTATGTGATAAAGCAAGCATCGCGGAGTTGGAACATCTGTTTTGATGAGTTAGTCAAAGAGTTTGACATCATCAAAATGGTAGATGAACCTTGTATATACAAAAAGGTAGTAGGGAGTATGGTGGTGATCCTCGTAGAGTACGTGAATGACATACTCTTGATAGGGAACAAGTTTCCTATGCTACGCTTGGTCAATCTCCGCTTATCACAAGGATTCTCCATATAGGATCAAAGTGATACCTACTAAATCCGAGGTTTTGGATCTATGAGATAGATCTAATTGGATGTTAGGATACTCACTAGTTGTAGTGAGATGGTATCAATCGATCCTGGGGAGAATCACTGGAAAGGTTCCAGGGTGATAAGGACGACTGAATGTCAGTCGCAGGCATTGTCTATACCCTCGGTAAAGGGACGGTATGTTGGAAGAGTTCCAAGCAAGATACCGTGACATACTAGACGATTAAAGGCAAGATACATCGTTACGAAAGATACTACCAAAGAGGAAGTCTGGGTGTATACTAGTTCATGAGATGAACTTCGTTCCTGCCATTGTGCGACAATGGAGTTGTGGCTTATGCCAAGGAACGCCCGTCCCATCAGTGATCTAGACATATTCTAAGGCAGTATCAGCTGATCGTGGAGATGGTTGATCTCGAGGGGATCGAGGTTAGGAGAGTAGACTCAGAGGACAACACGGCGGATCCACTCACGAAAGGCCTTTTCCCAGAAAGAGATTTTTTATGGGATGGTTGAGTATGAGATACTACAACCACTGCTATCAGATGGCCCTAGTGCAAGTGGGAGATTGTTAGTTATATGTATGCCCTAGAGGCCATTACTATACATAGGATGTATATTGTAGTGGATGCTTGGACATATATAGGGATGATTTTCTTGCTCGATATGATAGTATGCTATCTGGTTACTCTTTACCTTAACGTGTACACTGATTGTCTCTCTGTTACATGTTGGTAAAGCCCTTAGGATGTGTACTTGACTACCTGGACTATGATGCGGATCATACTAGTGGGGACATGGTAGTCTATAAGTACATCCTTCAAAGTCCCTAGTCGTGGGTGTATCGAGACGGGGCATCGATATACCAGAGTAGACTAGCGTGTAGCTTCTCGACCCATACAGATGGGCGATGGATGATCCCATATCCATTGGTGTTTGACATCAGAGATAATATACGGGTGCTAAGTAGAGACTGGGTACACTGGACGGACTCGCCGAGAACTCCCAGATGGTATTATACCTTACGTCAGATGGCAGTTCTCTGGTGACACTGGTACAGGTTAGTCTGTAGACCCGAGATCGTCATAGAGTCTTGTGTGATTCCCACTGTGCTTTGATTTCCATCATACCACGTCCAAGAGGGCATGCAAAAAGGTGGCTTTTGGGTACAGTCCCGAATCACATGGAGGCAATGAGCGATAGGAGGGGTTTCGTCTCTCCCGGTATAGGGAGTTGATGTTGCGCAGTGCTCGATTGGCTATAACAGGAAGTCCTTGGCCAAGACAGCTTTTGGGATTTACTGGTAAGTGTTACCAATAGTTTCTCGACCCGTTATGAGCCTCATATCGACACGACTTATCGAGTTATTGGGGTCTGACGTTTACCACCCCTAGACGAGATATGCGAAATATCATACGAACAGACCAGACTGTACGGTAGTGTTACTCGTTGGATTCACTGGAGTGTGAGCGGGCTTGCTCGTTGATCTTCTGATCGCTCAATACCCGGGTGGCCGTTACGTTTAGCAGACCGCTTGCGGCTTGTGGGTGTTTGATATGATCATCACCTGCTGCCGGCGTATTGACGAGTCTTTAGAGTCCTACACAGGGGTTTCCTTGCTCAAGCGAAACGAAATAGTAGCGCATATGAGATATGTGCGGGACCGAGGGTAATACCAGTATGTGATACTGTATTCTATTCTCGCGATTTGTGACATTGATCGGTTGTATGCGATATGGCCGGGTTATCGGATCAAGTGTTGATTCGATAAGTTGTTACTATAGATATTAGTCGATTATATGCGATATGACCGGATCGTTAAATAAAGTGTTGATTTAATGATTTAATGTATAATTATATATTTGATATATTAGTTTACATTAACTAGTATTGGTTCACTTAAGATTTGTTTTCTCACTTGAAAGTGTACATTGTTTATATGTGATATATGCAAGTGTACATGTTTGTATCATGCTTGATGATACAAACAAGTTGTGTGTATGAGACTTGAACCATATCAAAGGTTACATTAGGGTTTACTATTTAACTTAGCATATAACAAAAGAGTGTGACTTTGGTCAAAGTTATCAAGCTTCATGAAGCTTGATGAACATTGACAAAGTCAACTCTTTTGTCATTTGTTAATGATATTAGCTAACCCAACCCTTAACCTTATGCTATGGTTAATTCTCTACATGAGTTAAGCATGAGGGCTTAACTCAACCATGGTGCCATCATTCATTTGGATATGTTTTACTTTGGATATTATTCATATGATTCTTTTCTTCTTCATCATCTTCATCAAGCTTGAAAAAGCTTGCTAGCTCCAATGGCATCATGAGAAAAAGAGTGAGAAATCCAATTCTAAAGTGAACCCACATCCTATTTCTTCATCCTCTACCACTTGCCATGTAGTATAGGGTGTTCTCTTCACAAAGTTTTCGACCGAGTGAAGGAATAGCTTGAGTTTGAGTCTCCCCGACGTAGATCATCTTCGGCCTCGAAGTCAATGACCTAGCCCGATCATTTCTCCGATGAAACCATTTCTAGAGTCCGGGATCCGATGATCACAGTGGAGGGACGTCAACACGGAGCTAAAGAAGCGGTGGACCGGATCTACAAAGGTTGTAATCCTTTTCACTTAGTAGCAAAGTCGTTTGCTTGCTTGCTTTTCGCCTTAACTTCTAGTTAACGATCTTCATTAGGGTTTCTCGGCACCGGAAAATTTTTGTTTGGCATGGTTGATGCCTTGTGGAACCTCTTGAGTGTGCCTAGGAACCCTACACATACAAGGGTCATATCCTGCAGCAATAATACTACTGTGTAGTGACATGGCAATTACCGATGAAGATGTGTGTGAACTGGCAAGTAAGTGTACGTGGTACATACGCATCATCGGTAATGGTGCTGGTGTCCTAACAGCATGATATTAACAATAGAATATGAATCACAATAAGTATGCGATGCAGAACAACAATAATAATATGCGGGAGCTGAATACCAAATACCAGGATAACTAAACTGCATCTAATGTCATAAGAGTCATATAGCTGCACCACTATAAGGCTGAGCTAAAGCTAACAGTAGGTAAGGGAAACCGCCTAACCTCTGAGTCGATACATATATATATACATATAGTCGGTGATCCCGCCTCGATAATATCACATCCGATACCGTACTGCTATAATCGGTTATCCCCAAGTCAAGAGTGCGGATCAAACATCAAATTACAGCTCGTACGTAAATCCGTCGTACGGCATCCCCAAATCTGGGTACGGGTCAATATCACATTTGTCATATCATTCGTCTAGTATTCTCTATATCATATATTATAATCTGGGTACTGACCTACGTCCAGTACAAAGCTAATATGATCACTATCATCATGATCCGGCTTCCGATTGACCGTCTCGTATAAATCGATATCATCATCATATATCGTCTCAAGAAGTAAACAACGCCCAAGGCGGCCTATCACAATTATCTTATCATAAGATGTCATATCATATCCTATCTCGTATCATAATCACATGTCGATCCTTTAATATATATCACTATTCTTATGGCATCATTATCCCGAAATCCGCTAAAGCATCACGACGTATCTCAAATATGAATTCTACCATATTCCCGAAAATCATAATCTCGGATCAATATCATCGACTCAACTCAAACCCAAGTATCATCCTCAAATCCATATGTGAACGCCTAGTCCCATACCCATGTGAACACATGACTATATAGAATCCCATAACCACATATGAAATAAGGGTATATGCAAGTATGTAAGTGTGTATATGTCTGTGTAGTGCACCCACTACTCTAGGGTTCCGTAACCTTTATCAATCCAACACACCGATATCCATCTTAAGATCAATAATTAATCCCAAACAACATATATTAAATGTAAGTGTGTATACGCATCCGTATACATCACGACGAATTGCGGGGGTGCTATACGCCATCCACCCGATTTCTCCCCGTATATATAAATCTACTCACATTTCTTTATGCGTGCCGGTACCGCTATCGCCATTTGCATCTCCAACGCATCGATGCCACGTGGGGTACCTACAAGGATATCACACGCTAAAACACATGAAAACCATATCGGAAACCAAAATGGTGCACGTTACACCAATAGGTAAAAACCTATCGCCTTGTGTGCAAACACAGCTAATATCCACTTTCGTTGACGTCCAAACGCCACCCGACGGAAACGAAACATCGAATACTAAAACCCATGCTAAAATAAGTCGTAAATCATACGCCAACTCAAGAAATCAACCCAGATTTTACCCTAACTGGAATCAGTCGAAACTAGACATACCAGGGGTCAAGTTTACATGAAATAGGGATGTGCACGCAAAACGATGCAGTTTCACCCTGGTCTGGCCGCAAATTGCGGCCAGAAGGGATATATCTGCGGCCTGGTATGGGTGTTGGGGGCTAGGGCTTTGGATGATGGTTCCAGGGTGCCTGAACAGCCTACTGCCAAGTCAATTTTATTTTCGGAGGTCCGGGTTGATAGCAGTTTTCTGAAAGGTCCAAAAGTCGACAAAATCGCTAAATTACGCCAAGTATAACAAATCTGGTATCTAGCTGGAAATCTGGGGAAAATCTTGGTTAAACTGGTCTCAAATACACCTAATAAGGTTATACCAACCATCAAAACCACCTCTTGGCCAAACCTCACTCAAAGTCACTAAAACTAGCACTAGATCACAAATATAACACTAAATTTCAGTCTTAACAACTATAACTTAACAAGATAGGAGTTTGGGTTGCAAGATTATACCTTAAGGGTCCTAGAATGAAGGAGAAGGGAAGATGGAGGAAGGAGTGTTGCTGCTGAAGTGCCCTGTAGCAGCCTCAAGTGTATGGTTGCTGCTACTGCTGCTGCTGTTTCCACTGCAGCTGATGTTGCTGATGTTTTTGGGTGTTGTGGTAGTGTTTATAGTGTTGGGTTGCTGATGGAGCAGCTGATGTGAAGAAATTGGGCTGAAGCTGTTTTCTTAACAGCAATTTGTTGCTGTTGCTGAGGGTTGGTGTTGTTTTGAATGAAGTTACTGCTGTTGAATGCTGATGCAATGGGGCTGAAATGTTGATAGGGGTGTATAGGTATGGGGCTAGTGGCTGCAGCTGCTGTAGCTGTTGTAGGGGCTGACGTGAGTGTGTAGGTGGCTGATGTTACAGCTTGTAGTAGCAGCTAGGGGGCTGATGTTTTGGTGAAGGGACCTGATGCAGCTGCTGCTGGGATGTGCTGTTGTAAGATTGGGGGCTGAAGCTGTTTCATCAGCTGCTGTTGCTGATGCAGGGTGTGAGTGTGAGAGAGAGTTAGAAGACGTGAGAGGGGGGGTGTGAAGAGCACAAAGGGTAATAAAGAATGATATGGATCATGGCACCCCCTAGCCACCTCTCTCTCTCCCTCTTAACACATGCTAGCACCCACAAGCCATCATGGCTCACTTTCTCCCTACACAAGGTTAACTAACCCAAATCACCCTTAGACAAGGCCAAATCCCTTAGGTTAAAACTTATTGACCTAATCAAATGGTTAGACCACCATGGTCATCCTAGCATGGTTCAACCCTAGGCTTAACCCTAGCTACCATGCACATGTGTGTGCAGTCCAGATAAAAATCCGATAAAATATCAATAAAACCAGAAAAAATATTCGAAAGCCGTTTTGGTAAACTTTTTACCAAAAATCCTACATTAACACAATTATCACTAAATAACATTTTTTTTAATTTCTATAATTTTTGTCCAGAATTTTCCTAAAATAATATTATATTTTTCTGAAATGTTACAGGCACGGACTGGTTAGCTACGTGCTAGGCGTCTGTGGAAAACCGTGAGGAAAACAATTAGGTTTTGTTTTTCCCGGCGAGTAAATTCTTGTTGTGCAGGTGGATAGTTGCGCCGTCTCTCACAGCTTGAATTCAGCCTTTTTCGCTAGTCGGCTTTTGAGGAGATGTCATGGATTCATGGCGTTCATTCGTGATACCGAAGCCACAGTGGGTTTGTTGGACCGGTGTTCCTTTCATGCGAGAGTCTTCCGACGTTGTTCCAGATGAGCCGGCGAAGCTTTGGGAGCTTAAGGATCAGCTGCAGAGTTGTTGTTGGGGGAGTTTCGTGCGTCTGAGTGTTTCGCATCAGGGAGCTCCTATTTCTGTTCGTCAAGGACGACAGATTGCGGGGGTGGATTGATGGATCGTCAATTGAACCGTCTTACGGTGCGTATAGGTATGCTTTACCTCGCCTTGACGATTTCTTCGATCAGCTCCGCAGTGCGAAACATTTTCTAAGTTTGTTCAAGATCAGGTCATCATTGTTGCGGGTTCGGAGTGATGACATTCCGAAGACTGCCTTGTGCGTGCTACGGGCTTTGTGTGTTTTGGTAGTGTCTTTGGACTCACCAATGCCCTAGCAGCATTCATAGATGTGATAAACTGGATTTCTTCAGGCCGTCCCTCGACCAGTTATTTTTGTGTGATTTACGACATTCTGGTCTAATTAATGTGTTTTGAGGGACAGGAGAAGCACTTGAGGATTTGTTTTGCAGATACTGGGAGAGCCCCAGCAGTATGCTAGATTCTCGGAGTGTTTCTTCAGTCTTGTTTATGTTGACTCCTAGTTCTTGTTGTCATGGGAGACGGTTTTGTATGGTTCCGAGGGAGATCATGGCCGTACAGCTTGGGCCCAAACTTGTGTGCATGGCAGAGGTCCGCAGATTTTGGGCTTAGCGGGTTTATACCGCCGTTTCGTGCAGGATTGCTAGTGTAGTGTTGCACCGTTGACTGAATTGACCGGATGGGAGGTTTCTTTTCTTTGGACTGAGGCATGTGTGCGGAGTTTTCAGTAGTTGAAGATTCGGTTAACAACTGCATCGGTTCTTTCTGTGCTTTCTGGTTCGGGCGGCCTTGTGGTTTAACAGTAATGTTTCTTGAGTGGGCTCGATTGTGCACTGATGTAGCACTATAGAGTTATCGCTTTTGCTTCCCTACATTTGGAAGAAGTACGAGAAGGATAATCCACTCATGATCTGGAGATGGCTGCGGTGATTTTGCGTTGGAGATTTGGAGACACTACTTGTTCGAGAGTCGTGTCAGATTTTCACGGACCACCAGAGCTTAAATTACATCTTCCTACAGTGGATTTTGATTGTTGTGAAAGTCTTCTGCAGATTTATAGTTCTTGTGCAATCATTGAGTATAGCTTAAGTTCGTCTCTACGGAGGGGACAACTTGCTCATTTCCGCGCTCGACCCCTTTTCTTTAAATCGCTTTCGTGAGACACTACCCGCCGATGCTCGTTCGTCAGAGATACTTGAGCATACTCGGCTGGGTAATGATTCAGAGTCCTTGATTTGTGACAATGGTGTGCTAAGTTAGGGACGCGTTTGTGTACCTGATGTTATCGGGTAGAGACGTGGAATCCTAGAGCAAGCACATCAGTCAACTCTCTGTATTCATTCAAGTTCCACCAACATTAACGTGACTTGTGAGATAGTTACTGGTGGGCAGGGATGTAAAGAGATGTTTTGGGTTTCATTTCAACATGTCTGTCTTTTTGTGTGCTTGGGTTGAGCATCTGAGGCCGGCTGGAGAGTTGTAACCTTTAACCGTTCCGAAGTAGGAGTGGGAGCAGATCTCCATGAATTTCGTTATGGTGTCTAAGCAGGTTTAGTCAGGGTGTGACTCCATTCGGATTCTTGTCGTCCGGTTATACTCAGTTGTTCTTTGTTAAGTTGTGTGTATGTGTTAATTGTTGTTGGCAGTTGGGGATCATCACTTGCCATCGTTAGGATACGTCCTTGACAGTAATTATCAGGGAGCATTCTAATTGGCAACCTTTAGGTTTAAGGGTTAGGTCGTGTCGATCACCAGTCTGTTGTTTTCTGGCACTGCGTAAGTAGGATTTTTGGACCCCAGCTAGTCTAGGGACTTCGGAGATGATCAAGTTGTGTTAGGTCAGGATGGAAATGGTACATTGCGAACAAAGGTCTTATGCCGATTATGTTTGTCATAGACTCGAGTTCGCAGGGACATATCATGTATTCCTACGGACTTTTCCGATGAATGACGTGTTGGATTTTCGGAAGCTTGTCCCAGGAATTTTAGGTCCTTTCGAGATCCTATAAGCGAGTTAGTTTCATTGCATTTAATTTGGCACTTCCGCCCAGATTATTGAGTTTTCACCCCGTATTCCTTGTGATGATACTTTACAATTACCTTCATGACCTTTCTCACAAGATGTGGCAACAGACCATTTGGCTTGGACGCGATCGTTTTGCTCACCGGCAGCCAATTGAGTTAATGGCTCGGCAGGTGAAGAAACGTCGGTCAAGGGTCTTGCCATCTGTGAGGGGTTTTCTTTGACGTGGCCGTACAGTGAGGTAATCACTTGGGAGGCTGCGAGCGAGATTTGAGAGTTGTAATCTTCTCTTTGAAGGTACGCGTAGTAGTATATTTTTTAAATTCGGGGACGAATTTCTTTTAATGGGGGAGATTGTAACACCTTAGAATGTGTTTTGTGGCTAATTATATTTTAATGTATGGGTTTTAATAAAAAGTATACCAAATTGGTTTTCAATTATTTTATCCTATTTAATGAATATTTTATTAGATTTTTCCTAAGCTTGCACACACTTGTGCATGATAACTAGGGTGTAATTTAGGGTTTAGCCATGATTAGCAACATGGTTAACTAACCATTTCCTTAAGCTAATAGTTTTATAATTTGTTTTAAATGTTTTGGGTTTTAATAGTGCATGGTTGTTATAAAATAAAAAACGTTTTTTTAAAAATGAATTCTTTTGTTGAATGGTTGACCATGAGAGAGAGAGAGAGAGGCATGGTGCTACATGGCCTAAGCCATTGTAAGTGCACGGCGGCGCCCCGGCCGTCAATCCGAGGCCAAAATGCGGAAACGATACTTTTACAAAACTTGTAAACCGGCACCACCGCGCACTAAAATCCCGGATTGGGCCATTAACCTACTCCTAGCAAACTAGAGAAGGGGTAGAGAGATATACCGAGCAATCCGTGTCCTTCGGTCTTCTCGTCGTCGTCCCGATCTCCCCGCGGAATCTCCGGTCTTCATCTCCTCATCGGAAGGTCACCACATCGCCGGGTTCTTTTACGGACTACCACCTCTGGACCGAGGCAACTCGGGCATGAAGTTCGCGAGTCGACGTGTCCAAGAATGCTGTAGGATAAATGTAGAACTATATGTCTCATAGGGTTTGTGAAGTTGCCATTTGGTGGAGGAATGAGATGAACTTTTGAGATGGAGCTATATGATTTTTTTTGCAAGCCAAATGAGACCAATTCTCATGCCAAAAAATTTGGACAGCCACCTCTATCAAATGGCCGGCCAAGGATAAGGAGAAGGGAAGGAGTGGGTCAATAATACAAGAGAGAGAAATGGGTGATCATGATCAAATATGTCACACCAAAAAGTCTCATCAAAACCCCATCATCATAATGAAAGTCATGATGAACAAAATGAAGTCAAAAGATGGTGGCACCATCATGAAGATATCATGTGCCAAAAAAAAGTCTTCTCCATTGTTAATTGCACAATTGCAAATAACCCCCTCCACCAATTTTCAGCCAAAGAAAGGAAATAAAGGAAAATAGCCGAAACCGGAAAGCAAACTGGCAACTTCAAAAAACCGATCCCGTAATAAATTACAGGAAAACCCCACGACTGTATATACATACCCGCATTTGTATTCCGACCGGATACAAATGCAATGAGACAAAATCTACACTGTACAATACTAGGATCCGGCTTAAACGAAAGCCCGCTAGTATTATCCATCCGATCATGATCCGTGCAATACCGCATGTATATGATCGAACCCTGCCATATCTCCATACGGCCTCTACAGCGTTTCGCCCGAAACTTGAGAAAACGGTCTGTGGGGGACTCTAAAGACTCGTCAATACTTTGGCTGTGGATTTAACCATTAGCACGTCAGAGGTATTAGCCATACGTAACGGGCTACCAGGTATTGACCAAAAGGGACGTCGATGAGCGAACTCATCCTGACACCCTACTGAGCCAGTCAGTGACAATATCCGTACAGTCCGTTCCGTCCGTCTATGAGCATCGTATGGCGGACCTAGAGGGTTGGTAAAAGTCAGACCCCCAAAAGCGGTACAAGTCGTGTCGGAGTGTAGCCCAGAACACCCTGAGATACTACTGGAATACCTACCAGTAAATCTCCTGCCTTGGCCAAGGACTTCATGTAATGGCTCTCCTCGACACAGGACGACCTCACCCCCAATACCGGGAGAGACGAATCCCTGAAGATCCGCTCATTGCCTCCATGTGGCTCGGGACTGTACCCAACTAAAACCTGTTCGCACGTCTCCTTTGAGCGTGGTAGGGTAGTAATCAAAGTACAGTGGGAACTCACACGAGACAATTGACGATCTCAGGTCGATGAACTAAACTGTACACATGTCACCAGGGAACTGCTATCTGACGTCAGGTATAAGACCAACTAGCATGTTCCCGGCGAGTCCTGTCCGGTGTACTCATAACCCAATGAGCACCTGTATACATCTTAGGTGAACCAACTGACACCAATGGCTTGTGAGACCGGCCACCGCCCCTCGTCGGGGTCTCGACTGTATACACTAGTCTACTCTGGAGTATCGATGCCCTGTCTCGAAACTCCCACGACTAGGGACCTTTTAAGGATGTGCTTATAGACCCCAGCTCCCACGTATATGATCGCCCTCATACTGCTGGCAGTCAAGCAAGAATCCTAGGGGCTCTATCAACGCGCAATAGTGACCTGTAAGGTCACCTAAAGCAGTACACGATGATAAAGATAAACCGGACAGCATACTATCATCTTGAGTAAGACTGTCCTATCGGGATAGGTCCTCCATCAATCATTGCAATCGCGTGCCTGTGATCCAATAATTCACTCTGAGGGCACTATATCCAATAATCTCCCACTTGCACTCAAGGCTAATTATTGCGATGTAGCATACTCACAGCCCGTGTGATACCGAACACCCAACTCCTCTACCGATCAGTCTCAGAAAACCAGTTTGCGAAACTAATGTGTTCGAGGAATAGCCTCAGTGAGTGGATCCGCCTTGATGTTTCTTTCTATGTCTCTCATTATCTCAAGTTCGCGGAGAAAGCCATCTCCCGAAATGAGCAATACCTGTCTTAGAATATGTCTGGATATCTGATGGGACCTAGCTCATAAATGAACTCCAAATCCAAACTTCTTCGATTGTATCGTCAACTGAACTTTAATCAGTATCTCGCGTCATGCCTCCCTCGGTATCCCCTTGGACCACCTGCCCAAAATACTGCCCCTCGTCAAAAGGAAAACTATAACTCTGACAACCTCTCTGTCATCCATGTCGCCTTGGAAGCCTAGAATGATAACTGTCTCCTAAAAGAGGCTGTTGTTATCATATCCCTAGAACATCCACTTATGTTCTAAAACTAATTCCGTTCGTTTCTCCAGGATTGGATCAATATCAACATAATGCATCCACTGCAAAAACAACATCTGGTGTGGTACTTGACATCCCACGATCTGTAGGGTTCCTAGGCACTCTTGTGAAGGTTCATAAGGCATCAAATATGCCCGAATAAAATTTTAGACGTGCCGAACAACCCAAAGCCGGGATCTTTGCAAGATTATTAGGGTTTAAC
Source organism: Agapanthus africanus (assembly GCA_030015575.1). Taxonomy (NCBI): domain Eukaryota; kingdom Viridiplantae; phylum Streptophyta; class Magnoliopsida; order Asparagales; family Amaryllidaceae; genus Agapanthus; species Agapanthus africanus. Next base: position 78,069,269 of record JASDDO010000004.1, on the reverse strand, counting down.
ATGCTAGTAAACATCTTTACTACTAAGTGTGAGGGATTACAACCTTTGTAGTCCGCTCCTTCGCTTCATAAGCTCCGAGTAGAAGTCCCTTCGCCGCGATCCACGATCTCCCGGCCTCAAGAGAGGCTCCACGACTCGAACGATCCATGCTAGCTTGTAGTGTTCCGCTTCTCCGATGATCTACGTCGAAGTTTCTATAACTCAAGCTCTCTCACTCTAAAGAGGTGAACACCCTAATCTAATAGGCTAGATTATATGAGGATGATGGAGTTGTATTTATGCTATCTTTTTATATCAAATTCTCACATGAAAACATCACAAAATGAAAATCTAGTGAGCTTTCTCAAAGCTTAAGAGAGAAGAAGATGATGAATAAAATAGATAATCCTTTTGTGATGAATAGTAGATAAGAATATATGATTGATCATGGAACCATGGTCAAGGATGACAAGGTTAACCTTTATAGAGAATAAACTAGGGCTAGGGTATGGTTAGGTTAAAGAATGAGTAATAAGATAATATCAACCATAATATCTTACACTTGACAAAAGGAAAGTTTCTAGATTGTTCAAGAAGGAGATAACCCTAATCAAACCCTAACTTTACTTAATCTCTACTAAACATATTTCATTATTAATCATATCATGTCACAATAATATATATCACTTATATATTATATATTTGCAACAAAAGAAAATAATACAATTAACATATATCGCATATATATCAAGGTATTATCCGGTGAGAAAATGAAATAATAAAGCGAGCCAATATTAGATAATGTAATACAATATATCATATATATTATTATACATTAAATCATCGAATCAACACTTGATCCGACAAACGGCTATATCGAATATAACCGACTAATATATCATGTACCGATTCATCGAATCAACACTTGATCCGATGACCCGGTTAATATCTAAATATCGTGAGAATATAATACGGTATCTCATATCGCATTATCCTCGGTCCTGCACATATCACATATGTGCCTCTACTCCGTTTTGCCTGAGCCAAGAAACCTCTGTGTAGGACTCTAAAGAATCGTCAATATGCCGGTAGCAGGTGATGATCATATCAAACACCCATAAGCTGCAAGCGGTCAGCTAAACGTAACAGCCACCCAGGTATTGAGCGATCAGAAGATCAACAAGCTAGCCTGTACGTTCTCCTGTGAATCCAATCAGTAACACTCCCGTACAGTCCGGTCTGTTCGTCTGATATGTCGCATATCTAGTCTAGGGGTTTTATACGTCAGACCCCAGTAACCGATAAATCGCGTCAATGTGAGGCTCATAACAGGTCGAGAAACTACCGATAACACTTACCAGTAAATCTCTATATTAGCCCTGGCCAGGGACTTCCAGTTATAGCCAATCGAACACAGCACAACATCAACTCCCTATTCCGGGAGAGACGAATCCCCTCCTATCGCTCCTTGCCTCCATGTGATTTGGGACTGTACCCAAATCCACCGTTTTGCACGCCCTCTTGGACGTGGTAAGTTGGAAATCAAAGCACGGTAGGAATCACACAAGTCTCTATGACGATCTCGGGTCTACAGACTACCCTGTACCAGTGTCACCGGAGAACTGCCATCTGACGTGTGGTATATCACCATCTGGGAGTTCTCGGCGAGTTCGTCCAGTGTACCCAGTCTCCATTGAGCACCCATACACCATCTCTGATGTTAAACACCGATGGATATGGGATCATCCATCACCCATCATATGGGTCAAGATGCGTATACGCTAGTCTACTCTGGTGTATCGATGCCCTGTCTCGATATACCCTCGACTAGGAACAGTTATAGGAAGTACTCATCGACTACCGTGGCCCCACTAGTATGATCTCATCATAGTCCCAGTAGTCGAGTACAGATCCTAAGGGCTTTATCAACATGTGAGAGAAAGACAGTAAACCAATACTAGTCAACATGTTAAGATAAAGGAAAACTAAATAGCATACTATCATAACGAGCAAGAAAGTCCTCTCTATATATATCCAAGCATCCATTATAATATACATCATATGTACAACAATGGCATCTAGGGCATATACATAACTAACAATCTCCCACTTGCACTAAGGCCGGCTGTTGTAGTATCTCATACCTAGCATCTCGAATAATCTCTCAAATTGTATCTGGGGAATGGCCTTCGTGAGTGGATCCGCAGTGTTGTCCTTCGTATCTACTCTCCTGACTTCGATCTCCTTGCGATCAACTATCTTCCTGATCAGGTGATACCGCCTCAGAATATGTCTGGACTTCTGATGGGACCTGGGTTCCTTGGCCAAAGCCACAGCTCCATTGTTATCGCAATACAGAGGTATTGGATGCTCAATGGATGGAACCATACCAAGTTCACTAATGAACTTCTTTATCCAGACATCCTCTTTGGCAGCATCGTTGGCAGCGATGTATTCAGCCTCCATCGTCGAGTCTGCAACGGTATCCTGTTTGGAACTCTTCCAACATACCGCCCCACCATTGAGGGTAAAGACAAATCCCGAGTGCGACTTAGAGTCGTCCTTATCACTTTGGAAGCTGGAATCGGTAATGGAATCCACCCGGAGTTCTCCGTTAACATACACCAAGAACATGTCTCTAGTCCTTCGTAAGTACTTGAGAATGTTCTTCACAGCTGTCCAGTGACTTTCTCCAGGATCTGCTTGATACCGACTCACTACACTTAGTGAGTATGCTACATCAGGTCTGGTACATAGCATCGCATACATGATAGAGCCTACATCCGAAGCATAGGTTATCCCTTACATGCGAGCTCTCTCCAAATCATTCTTAGGAGACATCTCTTTGGAGAGAGTGAGTCCAGAGATCGTGGGTTGGTTCCCACGTTTGGATTCTTCCATACTAAACCTCTTTAGTATGGTGTCAATGTACCTGGATTGGGACAATCCCAGTATCCGTTTAGATCTATCTCTATAGATCATGATTCCCAATATGCAGGAGGCATCACCTAGATCTTTCATTGAGAATCTTCGTGATAAGAAGAGCTTGACTGATTGCAGCATAAGAATATCATTTCCTATCAAGAGTATGTCGTTCACGTACAATACGAGGAAGACAATCTTACTCTCTGCTACCTTCTTATAGATACAAGGTTCATCTATATTTTTGATGAAGTCAAACTCTTTGACTACAACATCAAAACTGATGTTCGAACTCCGCGATGCTTGCTTCAACCCATAAACGGATTTAAGCAGCTTGCACACCTTTTCGCTGCTCCCACTATCTATGAAACCCTTTGGCTGAGTCATGTATACGCACTCTTCTAAATCACCGTTTAGAAAGGCGGTCTTAACATCCATTTGCTAGATTTCGTAGTCATGGTATGCAGCAATGGCAAGTAAGATCCGGATGGACTTAAGCATAGCCACTGGAGAAAAAGTTTCGTCATAATCCACACCTGGTCGTTGACGAAAACCCTTTGCTACAAGTCTAGCTTTGAAAGTCTCAACTTTTCCATCTACACCAAATTTCTTTTTAAAGATCCACTTGCTCCCAATGGGTTTTACCCCTTCAGGAGCATTTTCCAAAGTTCATACTTTGTTGGTGTACATGGATTCCATCTCAGATCGCATTGCATCCAGCCATTTCACAGAGTCACCACTCGTGCCTGCTCGAAACTAGTCGGGTTATCATCTTCCATGATGCAATCCTCGCTTCCACCATCAATGAGAAAACCGTAGTATCTCTCAGGTGGATGAGAAATCCTGCTAGATCGGCGGAGAGGCTGGGGTTCGTCGGGTACAACTGAATCCTCTGGTTCCACTAAATCTTCAGTTGCAGTTTGTGTTGCTGGAACTTCTTCCAGTTCTACCTCAGAGCCACTAATCTCTTTTGCAAGAAATTCCTTTTCTAAAAAGGTGGCATGTTGAGCAACAAACACCTTTTGTTCCTCACTGTGGAAGAAAAAATATCCATAAGAATTCTTTGGATATCCTACAAACTTGCAAAGAACTGACCGTGCCTCGAGTTTGTCCGGATTTTGCCTTTTGACATAGGCCGGACAACACCATATCTTAACTTGTTTAAGATAAGGTCTTTTCCCACTCCATATCTCATATAGTGTGGTAGGTACAGATTTAGTTGGAACTTGATTCAATAGGTATGCTGCTGTCTCCAGCGCATATCCCCAGAAGGAAATAGGTAACTCAGTTGTACTCATCATCGAGCGCACCATATCTAATAGGGTGCGATTCCTCCGTTCCGATACACCGTTGTGCTGTGATGTATAAGGAGGAGTAAGCTGTGAGAGAATCCCATTCTCTTTTAGATAATCTAGGAACTCATTGCTTATGTATTCACCTCCTCGATCAGATCGAAGAAGCTTAATACTTTTGCCAGTTTGATTCTCTACTTCGAGCTTATATTCTCTGAATATCTCAAAATCTTCAGACTTGTGTTTCATCAGGAACACATGTCCGAATCTTGAGAGATCGTCAGTGAATGTAATGAAGTAGGAAGAACCGTTCCTGGCATACGTAGATATGGGACTGCATACATCATTATGTACCAGTCCTAAGAGTTCCGTAACTCTTTCTCCGTGTCCACTAAATGGAGCTTTGGTCATTTTACCTTTGAGATATGAATGGCAAGTATCATAATATGATAATTCGAACGGATTCAAATATCCATCCTTATGTAACTTAGCCAGTCGTGTCGCATTGATATGACCAAGTCTACAATGCCACAAGAAGGATTCGTTCATTTCTGAACTTTTCCTCTTGTGTGTGTTTTGTATATCGAGGACTGTATTTTGATTGAAAATGAATATGCCATTATGTAACGAGCCTGATGCAATCAACTTTTGATTTAGGAAGATGTTCATAAAATTATCCTGTACTACAAAATTATATCCTTCTTTACTTAATAAAGAAACTGATATAATGTTGCACATCATGTTCGGTATATAATAGCACTCATTCAGAATCAGTGTATTACGACATGGTAATACTAGGTGATATTCGCCAACTGCTTTGGCTGCAATACTTGCACCATTCCATACTTGAACGGAATGATCACATTTTCCCAGTTCTCAACCTTTACGTAGCCCATGTAACAATTTACATATGTGGGATCCTGATCCGGTATCTAATACCCAGGACGTAGGGTGAACTGAGAAACAGTTCTCAATAACTAACACACCCGAAGAAGATGCATCAACATGCATGTTCTTTTGGGCTGCTTGAGAATCCAGATATTCTCCTGTTTCTTGTTCAGTCTTATAACTCTTATAAGAAAGAACGGGTCCAACGTTCCACTGCTCAGTATAATAAGTGGGGTCAGTCAATACATCCATATTATTATCTTGATTATGGCCTGACATGGTCGCTACCTGGAGAGAGAGAAGAAAACACTTTAGCATATGCTCTTACAAGATTAGATTGGTTATTATCTTATCTAATCAGTATATCTCCCACTGTTTTTATCAAATCTCCTTCAAACCCTAAAAGGTAAGATTAGCCGGGATTAATTACACCCTATAATTTCGTCAATCTTTCAGCCAGATCAGTGTCGGTACTTGAGGGAGGTTCCCCGTGCTTTCGCACGGACCTAATTAAAGTAAACCTCGTTTTCCCAGAGGCGTAACCTCGTTAACACTTTTCTAGGCACCTACTTGATCGGCTAATTGTCATGTGTAAAACTCTCCCAGGAGTAACTCTTACTCGCAGAGGGTATCGGGATCCAACTATCTCATAGGAGGTATGCAATCTCATTGCAAATTTCAACACTTGAAATTCTCGATAATATTTTTCCCCTAGCAATCTATGACCTTGACAAGGTCAACAAACCATAAATCGCAAGTCAAGTTCAACCCGTCATTTCCCGATTGAATTAAACCCACCCGCATGACCCTTGACAAGGTCAACAAGGCCGTACGAATACCCTAATCCAATCACATCTCATGTTTTAGCAGATAAACACTAATTAGCTACCGCACACTATGCCTTGACAAGGTCAAAAAACGGAGCACGAATACTAAGTAGGATTTATCTGAAATGCCGGAGGGCTACGACAGGTTTTTCAGAAAACCTATTGCGTAATGAACTTGATATTGTCGTAGAATCGAGTGTTTTGAAATTGAGTGTTTTTTGAGGCTTTCATTAGTTTTGCTAAAGAGGTCACTCCCGGTGAAGGGATCTCGGCTCTTTCCTCATCGAATAAGGTGCATGACATATCATATATATCTTTATGCAAAGCAAAACTCTAAAAGCAATCAAAAGACAAACCGAGTTTTGTAGCATCTGCCAGTTTCGCTAAAGAGGTCACTCCCGGTGAAGGGATCTCGGCTCTTTCCTTATCGAATAAGGTGCAGGGTATATCATATATACCGCTATGCAAACCGAAACTGTAGCTACCCATTTTATAAAGTTTTGATTCTACGACATCTTTTAGGTTTCTTTTCTTTTTATTAATCTCATTAATAAATCCCATCAGCTTATGCTTCCTAAGCATCACAGAAGAAACGAAAGCAGTAATATTTATATATCAACATATATATATATATATAGTATAAGCATTCGTCTCAGGTAGTAATATGATCTCATCACAGAACAATGCAGCAGAAAAACATATATGAAATATTGGATATACTAGGATGTCCGTGTTTTTAATACGAGCCGGTATAAAACACGGATTCCACGGTCGCGATGAATAGCCAAACCCACATCCCTAGACCCCTACGAGAGTGGTAAGTAACACTGCCAATTCTAGGGTTAGGAGACCCGGTCTCGACTCCTCGAGATGGCCTCCCACTGGACCCTAGAACCCTGTTACTTGTGCTCCCCTCCTTGGGTCTACCTAATGCGGAAAAGTAAATAATATACACCGGTGACATCAACCTCATCCCGGAAGTGCCCCAATAAAAGAATAATACATACAAATGAATTTTACATGAATGAAAATAAAAACCCTCATCTCACATAAAACCCTCGGCTATTCAGAACACGACGATCCAATATAACATATCACAGCAACACATAATATCACATATCATCAACGTAAGTAAATATGCGCATCCCAATTGTCGTTGACATATAGCAACGAAACCGGCGATATCACATATTACACTTACGGTCACAGAAAAGAAAGAGTACAACTACAACATTTGGAATCCACAATCACTTTAGACATTGTAAATCCGAAATATCACATACTTCGTATTTCATGCCTAACTATATGAATTCCACATATTGTATCACATTCCAGATAAATAGACAGTGTTAAAATTTCCGAACAGATAATCAAATACCTAAAATTTCCTAAATAGCTCAACACTTGAGCGGAGTTCAAATAATCCCAGAAACTGTCACAGTACCGATGATCCAGCCGTAGAAGGGTCAAGCCAACGCCTCACATGTGGCACGCCGTACTGCCCCAAACACTAAGGTTTAGAGGCAGTTCAAGACGGTCACATAATCGAGTTAAGGTTTGTGTTCTTCTAGAGGGTCCATCGCGTTACTTGTACGTTTTTTCCGAAAGATTTAAACCCGATAAAAATTCAACACTTGAAAGTTTTTCATGCCGGGAAAAGTGAGTTAACGATATCCGCTCGAACTTTTTAACAGTTTCTAAATATCCGGAAAACATAACAAAATTAAATTTTCCGATCGAATCAACGATTACAAAATAAAACCCAGAACACTCAACACTTGAGACAGATTAAAAATACCCAGAAGCAGCAACAAGCACCTATGGATATTACCCTGAAGACATGTGTCGCAATCCCAAAGATCGGCCGCGGAACCGCCGCGGGAAGCAGGTTCCCACCGCGGTTCCACGGTGACTTCATGGAATTGTGGGCTCGTATTTCATGATAATTCTTAGAATTCCCTGCTGATTTTTTTGAGTATTTTTAATGCAGAAAAAATCACATTTTTACAAAATTTCCAGAGAGGGGTTCTATTTCGTCGTATCGGGTTCAATCGGAGTTTTAACTTCGTATACATGTCGCCTAATGCTCTAGCTAGGCTCTGATACCACTGTAGGGTTCCTAGGCACTCTTGTAAGGGTTCATAAGGCATCAAACATGCCCGAATAAAATTTTAGACGTGCCGAACAACCCAAAGACGGGATCTTTGCTAGATTATTAGGGTTTAACATGCAAGTAAACATCTTTACTACTAAGTTTGAGGGATTACAACCTTTGTAGTCCGCTCCTTCGCTTCATAAGCTCCGAGTAGAAGTCCCTTCGCCACGATCCACGATCTCCCGGACTCAAGAGAGGCTCCACGACTCGAACGATCCATGCTAGCTTGTAGTGTTCCGCTTCTCCGATGATCTACGTCGAAGTTTCTATAACTCAAGCTCTCTCACTCTAAAGAGGTGAACACCCTAATCTAATAGGCTAGATTAGGTGAGGATGATGGAGTAGTATTTATGCTATCTTTTTATATCAAATCTCACATGAAAACATCGCAAAAGGAAAATCTAGTGAGCTTTCTCAAAGCTTAAGAGAGAAGAAGAAGATGAATAAAATAGATAATCCTTTTGTGATGAATAGTAGATAAGAATATATGATCGATCATGGAACCATGGTCAAGGATGACAAGGTTAACCTTTGTAGAGAATAAATTAGGGCTAGGGTATGGTTTGGTTAAAGAATGAGTCATAAGATAATATCAACCATAATATCTTACACTTGACAAAAGGAAAGCTTCTAGATGGTGCGAGAAGGAGCTAACCCTAATCAAACCCAAACCTTGCTTAATCTCAACTAAACATGTTCCATTATTAATCATATCATGTCACAATAATATATATCACATTTATATTATATATTTGGAACAAAAGAAAATAATACAATTAACATATATCGCATATATATCAATGTATTATCCGGTGAGAAAATGAAATAATAAAGCGAGCCAATATTAGATAATGTAATACAATATATCATATATATTATTATACATTAAATCATCGAATCAACACTTGATCCGAAAATCCGGCTATATCGAATATAACCGACTAATATATCATGTACCGATTCATCGAATCAACACTTGATCCGATGATCCGGTTCATATCTAAATATCGTGAGAATATAATACGGTATCTCATATCGCATTATCCTCGGTCCTGCACATATCACATATGTGCCTCTACTCCGTTTTGCCTGAGCCAAGAAACCTCTGTGTATGACTCTAAAGAATCGTCAATACGCCGGTAGCAGGTGATGATCATATCAAACACCCACAAGCTGCAAGCGGTCAACTAAACGTAACAGCTACCCAGGTATTGAGCGATCAGAAGATCAACAAGCTAGCCTGTACGTTCTCCTGTGAATCCAATCAGTAACACTCCCGTACAGTCCGGTCTGTTCGTCTGATATGTTGCATATCTAGTCTAGGGGGGGTATACGTCAGACCCCAGTAACCGATAAGTCGTGTCGATGTGAGGCTCATAACAGGTCGAGAAACTACTGATAACACTTACCAGTAAATCTCTATATCAGCCCTGGCCAGGGACTTCCAGTTATAGCCAATCGAACACGGCACAACATCAACTCCCTATACTGGGAGAGACGAATCCTCTCCTATCGCTCATTGCATCCATGTGATTCGGGACTGTACCCAAAAGCCACCGTTTTGCATGCCCTCTTGAACGTGGTAAGGTGGAAATCAAAGCCAGTGGGAATCACACAAGACTCTATGACAATCTCGGGTCTACAGACTACCCTGTACCAATGTCACCGGAGAACTGCCATCTGACGTGTGGTATATCGCCATCTGACGTGTAGTATATCACCATCTGGGAGTTCTCGGCGAGTCCGTCCAGTGTACCCAGTCTCCACTGAGCACCCGTACACCATCTCTATTGTCAAACACCGATGGATATGGGATCATCCATCGCCCATCATATGGGTTAAGATGCGTATATGCTAGTCTACTCTGGTGTATCGATGCCCTGTCTCGATATACCCTCGACTAGGAACAATTATAGGTGTTGGGGTAAAAATTTACACCCCGGTTGACCGAGTCAAAGTCAAGGTCAACCCCCAAGCTAGGTGGGCCCAAGCCCGGGTCAAGTGGGCCCATGCCCAGGTCGAGTCCGAAACATGAAGCGGCCGACCCTTCCCGTGCTAAATATAAATCATGTCATAAATAATTTTTATGTAATTTTTTATGCATGAATGTAAACAAAATGGGCATAAAGCCAATATTTTGTAAGCCCATGGCTTATGTGCAAAAATGAAATGGCACATGAGCCATGGGATGGCAAAATGCCATTTTGTGAAGCCCAAGGGGCTATGTGTAAAGTGTATAGCCTATAAAGGTAAAGACAATGAAATATCTCAACAACTTTTTCTCTCTCTAAAAAAGTTTCCAGATCTGAGATCTATTCTTCTTCTTCAAGGTTCCAAAACCTTCTTTATTCTCTTGAATTAAATCAAGAGTTTTACTCTTCCTTTCTCAAAAACAAATTAGTTTTTCACCACAAAACCCACAAAGGGGAACTCAGATCTCCCATCAGATCTCAAAAAGGAGTGATTTTTTAAAAAATCTCCTACTTCTTGATCTTCAAGATCCGGCCAAACAACAGGAGGAAGAAGAAGAACATCTTTCATTAAACCCCCAAAAAGAGAAAAAAACACTCAGGAGTCCAACTCCTCTTTGATTTCTCTTCAGAGAAATCTTTTTAGGCTAAAAGCCTCTTGTCCTTTCCGGCGCGCAGCGCAAGTGCGCAAAGCGCCAGCGTGCCGACACGTGGCGCGCGCTTGCGCACCTGCGCGCTTGCGCAAGTGCGCAAAGCGCCCGCGTGCCGACACGTGGCGCGCTTGCACAAGTGCGCAAAGCGCCCGCGTGCCGACACGTGGCGCGCGCGCTTGCGCACCTGCGCGCTTGCGCAAGTGCGCAAAGCGCCCGCGTGACGACACGTGGCGTGCTTGCGCAAGTGCGCAAAGCGCCCGCGTGCCGACACGTGGCGCGCGCGCTTGCGCACCTGCGCGCTTGAGCGAGTGCGCAAAGCGCCCGCGTGCCGACACGTGGCGCGCGCGCGCTTGAGCACCTGCGCGCAGCGCTCTTGTGCAAAACGCCCACGTGTCGACACGTGGCGCGCGCGCCTGGGCGCACAGCACCTTAGCGCACAGCGCTCTAGGCGCTGGCCCCACGCATCCTTTGGATGTCTTTTTCCCCTTTACTTATATATACATGTATATATGTATATATGCATACATATTTACACACACACATACTCCACGACACTGTCCCTGTTAGAAAAAAATTTCTAACGGGGCGCTGCCCCGTACCCCGCAAGGGGGCTGCTCGCCCCCTTGACCCCCAGCCCGCTATCCGGGTAGCGGGACCCCCGTAAAAACTCTGCGTGGCTCCCGATATATCCAAAACCCCCTTTCAAAACACACGTATACTGCACTTTGAGTTCGCATGACCAGTTTAACCCGTTAATCAGAGGTTCCCTCGCCCCAAAGGCGATGGGTAATTAACGGCAGCTTAGTCCGCGGCTGCCGGAGATTCGGATCCCCACAATCATTAAACCCCGGCCTACCCTAGGCCGGGGGAATCTGTAGTACGCCTGACAAGCGCGCGCGTATTCCCATCTCACTGGGGTGACGAAAAACACCCTACAGGTTCTGGCACGCCCGGTGGGACCAATCTCTCCTCCCATATTTCGGGTTAAGCATTCATGCGAACTCAATCTATATACATGTCTATATTTATACTAAAATGATGCTTTTTCATGCAGATTTTCAAGCAATCACCTTCCGACGATGTCTTCGATGATGAACTCGGCTCCCGTCTCCTACACGATGAGGATAGACTCCAGGACGGTCCTTCCGGCCAGTCTCGGGCGACAATGGGAGGAGCCGCTGCTACCATTCGGCTCTATTATGTTCATACCAATTGGCGCCATCCCAGCTCCTCAAGCTCCAGCAACAGACAAACTGGTCTCGAAAGGCAGGAGGCCAAACGTGGTAGTCTCGAGGATGCCCCAACCCAAACGCAAGTCGGTATCTGAACGACTTTCCTGGGCCCCAGCTGGGGGCAAGGCCATCAACACCAACAAAGCAACAAGGCCTCTCGAGCAAGCTCCGGCGGTGCCCTTGACAACTGCTCGATCGGGTATCTTCTTAAGCATCCCCATCACTCGGCCTATGGCGGCTTCCCGAAGAGAAGAAGCTTACCAAGCGCTTAAGGCAGAGAAGCTGAGGCAGAAGCAGCTCAGATATAGAGCCAACAAAAGGGCTAGGGCTCTGGCCATGTTAAAATTTATGAATTTCCAAAGCCCGGACCGCTCCGCGAAACCAGCTGCCAGTGGTGAAAGAATGGCTGAATGTGTTATCCACACTGTCTACATGGCCGGACATGAAGAAACGAACCCTCTTCTTCTTCACAGCTATGGTGATGATACGGTTGACGCTACCCAGCATCGGCTCGATCTAAATGATGAAGAGCCCGCTCAGGCTGATAAGCCAGAGGAGCCCGTGGTTCCTACGGAATGGAGCTCAGGCAATAAAGATTACCCGGTTGTCATAGCTGGAACTACAGAGCAAGCATTATTCCAATGGCTTCAAAGGCAATTTCAGGACAGGGATGAGAAGATGGCCGAGGTCTATTCCAAAGTCGACGAGCTGGCAAACGTCGTGGCAGATCTTGCGACCCAAGTCGCCCGATTGCAATTGCAGCAGAATCAAATTTTGGCTCATGAGCCAGGGATTGATACCCGGGGGCAGCCAACTGATATCCCTTCCAACCTAAAAGCGGAGCGCCTTCGCGAGAAACGGCCGCAATCAGCCTCCAGTCCCTCCGATACATACACCGGGGGGGAATCGCCTCTGAAAGAGAAGCTGGAAAAGGTCTATTCCTTCAAGAGGGAAAAGGTCCATAAGATATTCAGGGACGCCCTAAGAAACGGTCTACAACTGCCAGAATCAAAGAGACCGCAAGAAGAGAATATGACCGACGACCCAAAATATTGCCCCTATCACAGGGTAATAGGTCATGCCATTGAGGACTGCTTTGTCTTCAAAGATTGGGTCGAAAGGCAATACAAGATGGGAGAGATAGAACTGTCTAAAGGCGTGTTAGCGAACAGTCAAGCTACGATCACCGATTTTATGCAAATAGAGACCGAAACCTTTCGGGAACCTAATCCTCCCAGACATGTGCCTCGAGGACCAGCATCAGTAAAGGCACCTACTCCAATGGAGGGAAAGAAGAAGGTATACTCCTTCAGGAGGGATGAAGTCCGCAAAATATTCATGGACGCCCTGAACAGCGGTCTGCAACTGCCTGTTCCAAAGAGGCCACAGGAAATGAACATGACCGGCAATCCCATATACTGCCCATATCATAGAGTGGTGGGTCATACCATCGAAGACTGCTATATTTTCAAAGATTGGGCAGAGGACCAATATAAGCTTGGAAAAACCTCACAATTCTCGGATGTATCGGCAAGCCACAGAGCTAGGTCATCAACCCAGCTCCGCCAAGATCAAAGTTCAAGGAGCTGGGATAAGCAAAGAGGACCGCCATGTCATTAAACTGGGAACAGTCGACCTCTAAGTCGTTAAACTGGGAATGTAAAAAAAATGTAAATAAAAAAAAAGTGTAAATAAAAGAAAAATAAAGAAAAGCCGAAATGATGGGGCAACTCGCAATAAAAATCAGCGAGTAAAAATAAAAATGAAAATAAAGCCGAAATGATCGGGCAACCGCGAATAAATAGCCGAAATGATAGGGCAATCGCGACCTTCGCGATAAGAAAAGCTGAAATGATAGAGCAATCGCGGTAAAACAAAAAAAAAATGATGGCGAATGATGAGTCGCTCCTGGTACCATATTCCAGTGTAGCGATGCAGACGCCAACCGAAATCCAGTTTCCCAAAATTCTTCTAGCCCTACGGTTAGTCCCCAAATTGACCACCGTATACAATCCACGGGCTCAAATAATTCTCAGCATAGCCATGCCCTACCGCAATCATCAGTCCAGCGGTTGGTCTCTGCCCTCAGAATTATGCTCCATTGGGGAGACCCACTTATGTGTCCTGGCACCTCTGCTTCAGTGCTAGCAACGCTGATGCCGGCCCCTACCCCAAAAAAATTCCAAGCTCGCCATCAGATGACCTCTAAGTCTTTAAACTGGAAACAGTAGACCCCTAAGTCTTTAAACTGGAAACAGACGACCTCTAAGTCGTTAAACTGGAAACAGATGACCTCTACGTCTTTAAACTGGAAACAGACGACCTCTACGTCATTAAACTGGAAACAGATGACCACCAAGTCTTTAAACTGGAAACAGATGACCACCACGTCGTTAAACTGGAAACAGATGACCTCTAAGTCGTTAAACTGGAAACAGATGACCTCTACGTCGTTAAACTGGAAACAGAGGACCACTACGTCATTAAACTGGGAACAATCGACTGCCACGTCATTAAACTGGAAACAATCGACCTCTAAGTCATTAAACTGGGAATGAGGTAAATCCACTCATGTGTCCTCACAATACATGAGGAGAACAAACCTTTGTGGGATCCTTACGACTCATAAAGGAAAAACACACTTAGGAGTCCTCACGACTCCTAAGGAGAAAATACACCTGCGGGATCCTTACGACTCGCAGGGAGAAAATACCTTTATGGGACCCTCACGGCCCATAAAATTGAAAAGCCTTAGGCGGTAGGGATCTAAACCTGTCTCCTAAGCCATCGCTCCCCAATCCCCAAGTGGCGAATGATGAGTCGCTGCTGGTACTACATTCCAGTACAGCGATGCAGACGCCAACCAAATTCTAAATCCTATGTCCCAACGGCGAATGATGAGTCGCTCCTGGTACCATATTCCAGTGCAGCGATGCAGACGCCAACAAAGTCCCAAAAATTTTTATGGCCCTACGGTCTGGATCATACATCCTGCAAAACCGTATACAATCCACGGGCGTAAAACAATCCCCATCTCTCCAAAAAAAAAAAAAAGAGAGAAAAAATAAAAATAAAAATAAGAGAACGGTATGTCCACAAGCAAAACGGGCACGGATGAAAACCCGAAAGGGCTCCGTGAGTAAAAACAGCAGGACTGCCGGCGAGTTTGTATAAACCCGAAAGGGCGCAAACTCGTAAAAAAAAAAGAAATGCACTCGCAAAGTCCTCTCGACTTTGTGAGGAGAAAATTCCCGCGTGAGATTGCTACGACTCACAAAGGAGCAACACACTTAGGAGTCCCCACGACTCCTAAGGAGAAAATACACCTGCGGGATCCTCACGACCCGTAGGGAGAAAATGCTTCGTGAGACCCTTATGGCTCACAAAATGGAAAAGCCTTAGGTAATAGGGATCTAAACTTGTCTCCTAAGCCACCAATTCCCAAATCCTCTCGGGGCAAATGATGAGTTGCTCCTGGCATCATTCCAGTGCAGCAATGCAGATGCCGACAAAAAAATCCCCAAATCCTCTCGGGGCAAATGATGAGTTGCTCCTGGCACCATTCCAGTGCAGCAATGCAGATGCCAAACAAAATACCCATTCCCAAATCCTCCCGGGGCACATGATGAGTTGCTCCTGGCATTATCCCAGTGCAGCAATGCAGATGCCAAACAAAAACCCCAATTCCCAAATCCTCTCAAAGACAGATGATGATTCGCTCCTGGTACCATATTCCAGTGTAGCGATGCTGATGTCAACCCAAATCAAATCAAACCAACAACCTCTACGGCGGAATCATGCTCTGTCCCAGAATTTACCCCGTGTCGAAATCATGCTCCGCCTCGGGATATCTACCTTCCCTGCCGGAATTATGCTCCGCCTCGGAATCAAGTCAACCCGACACTCCGCGCCGGGGAAAAGTCCATCAGCGACACTCTGTGCCGGGGAAAAGTCAACCAGCGACACTCCGCGCCGGGGACAAGTCCATCAGCGACACTCCGTGCCGGGGAAAAGTCAACCCGACACTCCGCGCCGGGGAAAAGTCGATCAGCGACACTCCGTGCCGGGGAAAAGTCAACCCGACACTCCGCGCCGGGGAAAAGTCGATCAGCGACACTCCGTGCCGGGGAAAAGTCAACCAGCGACACTCCGCGCCGGGGAAAAGTCCATCAGCGACACTCCGTGCCGGGGAAAAGTCAACCCGACACTCCGCGCCGGGGAAAAGTCGATCAGCGACACTCCGTGCCGGGGAAAAGTCAACCCGACACTCCACGCCGGGGACAAGTCCATCAGCGACACTCCGTGCTGGGAAAAAGTCAACCCGACACTCCGCGCCGGGGACAAGTCCATCAGCGACACTCCGTGCCGGGGAAAAGTCAACCCGACACTCCGCGCCGGGGAAAAGTCCATCAGCGCTACTCCGTGCCGGGGAAAAGTCAACCCGACACTCCGCGCCGGGGAAAAGTCGATCAGCGACACTCTGTGCCGGGGAAAAGTCAACCAGCGACACTCTGCGCCGGGGACAAGTCCATCAGCGACACTCCGTGCCGGGGAAAAGTCAACCCGACACTCCGCGCCGGGGAAAAGTCGATCAGCGACACTCTGTGCCGGGGAAAAGTCAACCCGACACTCCACGCCGGGGACAAGTCCATCAGCGACACTCCGTGCTGAGGAAAAGTCAACCAGCGACACTCCGCGCCGGGGACAAGTCCATCAGCGACACTCCGTGCCGGGGAAAAGTCAACCCGACACTCCGCGCCGGGGAAAAGTCGATCAGCGACACTCCGTGCCGGGGAAAAGTCAACCCGACACTCCACGCCGGGGACAAGTCCATCAGCGACACTCCGTGCTGGGGAAAAGTCAACCCGACATTCCGCGCCGGGGACAAGTCCATCAGCGACACTCCGTGCCGGGGAAAAGTCAACCCGACACTCCGCGCCGGGGAAAAGTCCATCAGCGACACTCCGTGCCGGGGAAAAGTCAACCCGACACTCCGCGCCGGGGAAAAGTCGATCAGCGACACTCCGTGCCGGGGAAAAGTCAACCAGCGACACTCCGCGCCGGGGAAAAGTCGATCAGCGACACTCCGTGCCGGGGAAAAGTCAACCCGACACTCCGCGCCGGGGAAAAGTCGAACAACGACACTCCATGCCGGGAAGACGTCAAGCAGACACTCCGTGCCGGGGACACGCCTGCAAGCGACACTCTGCATCGGGGAAACGTCCAACATAGACACTCCGCATCAGGGAAACGTCCAACAACGACACTCTGACTCGGGGAAACGTCGGCCAACGACACTCCGTGCCGGGGAAACGTCTACCATGGACACTCCGTCTCGGAGACGCGTCAAGCGTCGACCGTCCATGTCGCAAAAAGGGCAGTGCAGGCTTCCTACAAAGCAGGAATCAGATCGCTCCGGGCCAGGGAAACGTCTACCACGGACACTCCGTCTCGGAGACGCGTCAAGCACTGACCGTCCATGTCGTAAAAAGGGCAGTGCATCCCAAAAAGTGGGAACCAAAGCAAGTCGTCTCCATGCAAAAGAAGATCCATCAATTTCATGCACACGACCTACATATGCTGTGTGCATTTATTGATGGGGGGCAATTTGTTGGGGTAAAAATTTACACCCCGGTTGACCGAGTCAAAGTCAAGGTCAACCCCCAAGCTAGGTGGGCCCAAGCCCGGGTCAAGTGGGCCCATGCCCAGGTCGAGTCCGAAACATGAACCGGCCGACCCTCCCCGTGCTAAATATAAATCATGTCATAAATAATTTTTATGTAATTTTTTATGCATGAATGTAAACAAAATGGGCATAAAGCCAATATTTTGTAAGCCCATGGCTTATGTGCAAAAATGAAATGGCACATGAGCCATGGGATGGCAAAATGCCATTTTGTGAAGCCCAAGGGGCTATGTGTAAAGTGTATAGCTTATAAAGGCAAAGACAATGAAATATCTCAACAACTTTTTCTCTCTCTAAAAAAGTTTCCAGATCTGAGATCTATTCTTCTTCTTCAAGGTTCCAAAACCTTCTTTATTCTCTTGAATTAAATCAAGAGTTTTACTCTTCCTTTTTCAAAAACAAATTAGTTTTTCACCACAAAACCCACAAAGGGGAACTCAGATCTCCCATCAGATCTCAAAAAGGAGTGATTTTTTAAAAAATCTCCTACTTCTTGATCTTCAAGATCCGGCCAAACAACAGGAGGAAGAAGAAGAACATCTTTCATTAAACCCCCAAAAAGAGAAAAAAACACTCAGGAGTCCAACTCCTCTTTGATTTCTCTTCAGAGAAATCTTTTTAGGCTAAAAGCCTCTTGTCCTTTCCGGCGCGCAGCGCAAGTGCGCAAAGCGCCAGCGTGCCGACACGTGGCGCGCGCTTGCGCACCTGCGCGCTTGCGCAAGTGCGCAAAGCGCCCGCGTGCCGACACGTGGCGCGCTTGCGCAAGTGCGCAAAGCGCCCGTGTGCCGACACGTGGCGCGCGCGCTTGCGCACCTGCGCGCTTGCGCAAGTGCGCAAAGCGCCCGCGTGACGACACGTGGCGTGCTTGCGCAAGTGCGCAAAGCGCCCGCGTGCCGACACGTGGCGCGCGCGCTTGCGCACCTGCGCGCTTGCGCGAGTGCGCAAAGCGCCCGCGTGCCGACACGTGGCGCGCGCGCGCTTGCGCACCTGCGCGCAGCGCTCTTGTGCAAAACGCCCACGTGTCGACACGTGGCGCGCGCGCCTGGGCGCACAGCACCTTAGCGCACAGCGCTCTAGGCGCTGGCCCCACGCATCCTTTGGATGTCTTTTTCCCCTTTACTTATATATACATGTATATATGTATATATGCATACATATTTACACACACACATACTCCACGACACTGTCCCTGTTAGAAAAAAATTTCTAACGGGGCGCTGTCCCGCACCCCGCAAGGGGGCTGCTAGCCCCCTTGACCCCCAGCCCGCTATCCGGGTAGCGGGACCCCCGTAAAAACTCTGCGTGGCTCCCGATATATCCAAAACCCCCTTTCAAAACACACGTATACTGCACTTTGAGTTCGCATGACCAGTTTAACCCGTTAATCGGAGGTTCCCTCGCCCCAAAGGCGATGGGTAATTAACGGCAGCTTAGTCCGCGGCTGCCGGAGATTCGGATCCCCACAATCATTAAACCCCGGCCTACCCTAGGCCGGGGGAATCTGTAGTACGCCTGACAAGCGCGCGCGTATTCCCATCTTACTGGGGTGACGAAAAACACCCTACAATAGGATGTACTCATCGACTACCGTGGCCCCACTAGTATGATATCATCATAGCCCCAGTAGTCGAGTACAGATCCTAAGGGCTTTATCAACATGTAAGAGAATGACAGTAAACCAATACTAGTCAACATGTTAAGATAAAGGAAAACCAAATAGCATACTATCATGAAGAGCAAGAAAGTCCTCTCTATATATATCCAAGCATCCATTATAATATACATCATATGTAAAACAATGGCCTCTAGGGCATATACATAACTAACACGATCAACTCAATTGCCTAAGCAAGTGATCTGCCGATCATGCACATCCCTCTCCCCTTTAGTCTATAAGACACCTTTAGAAAGGGTGACTCCATCACCTGCAGGTATACTACCGTGCCAGTAGTCGTCCATTCTAAAACACCTTCAGAATGCTGTCTAAGTACCCTGATTGGGAAACTACCCAAATCTAGATCTAATACCATCGATCTAGTAACCAGAATTTCTTGATATTATATCCAAGTCCCATGTGGAGAAACCACTGTGTGACAACCAAAGTATAACCTATCGTAGTATAGGAACATCACTTCCTACTCTGTGTATGTCATCCAAATACCAGGACATCACACCCTACTACCTTCTTAATAGATCTATCCCCTATTCTGATGAAGTCAAACCTATGACTGTCACATCAGAAATAGATGATCTATCTCCGCTATATCTGCTTTAGTCTATAAATAGACATAAGCCACTTGTCCACCAATGCTTCCGCTGCTCCCACTGACTACGACAACCCTCTGGCAGAGTCATACACACGTACACTTCTAAAGCTAGTTTAGAACGACGCCATACTATCCTCCTGCCGGGTCTCGCAGCCTGGAACAACAGCAATGGCAAGTCTGGGCAAACAAGAACCTCCCTGTCACCGTCCTTGAGGCTACCAGAATACCTCTCGGGTGCCTGAGGTTACCCACCGTATCTGCGGAGTGGCCAATGGAAAGTCAAACCAAATTGAATCTTTAGGTTCTTATCAAATTTTCAGTAATCGTCTGCGGTTCTGGAATCACTTCCAGTTCTACCATACTCCCACTACTGTTTTCTGAAAAAATCCATTTTTTGTTAAAACTGTGGCGAGTCAAGAACAATATCACTATTGATCTTCCAGATGGTAGAAAGTCAACCCTCGTCATAGCCTGGGTCAACCCACAAACAACCATTACAGAAACGTGCCTTGAGTTATCCAGAGTCTGGTTTTAAGCATAAGCCGGACAACTCCCCGTATCTTAAGATCGTTAAGATATGAACTGTTCTATATCCAATATAGAACCAGAGGCACTGATTTAATTGAACCAGATTCAAATCATGCAGCTGTCTCCAGTGCATGTCAACTAAATGGAGAGAGGCCCATCAATATTACTCAACTTAGGAGTGCTTCCAATTATGAGTAACCTGAAAGAGAAGCACGTTCTCTTAACCATTACTATCAACTGAATACCATACACAAGTATCTACATCTTCGATCGCCTTGAAGAATCCTGATAATTGCAACACCTGGTTCTCTACTTTATTCTTATACCTATAACTTCTCAAAATTCGGACCTTGTGTTTCTACGAAACACTTGTTTAAAAACTATAGAAGTCATAAGTAAACCGAATATAGTACGAGGACCAACCCCTCTGTCCTAATGGACACTGGACAACACACAATACTCTGTATAAGTCCCCTGAGTTGAATAACTCAATCCCTATGTGTCGTAGGTTGAAAACTGTACTTATGGTTAAGAAGAATTACACTGCTGTTTAATGCTCCTTACTTAACCATCCACTGATATAGGTAAATGTCATAGACATAATTTCAAAAAGGTATATCTCACTCTATAAAAATAGACGTACAGATATATCAATTTGAAATTTGTGCATAACAGCGGATATTCAAAACCAAATATTTGCCATCTGGCAAACAACCCAGGCGATTTCCTCAAATATCACCAATTACAACGAATTCCGATATAATGAGGATGATCACCTAATTCTCAATAACTTACTCCCACTCATCATCTGTAAAACCATACAGATGTGAGAATCATACCTGGTAAATACATACAAGTGTCTAATTGGGAAATCAGTTTTCTTTTAACAGTACACAGCGAAACTGAAACATGTAAATGTTTTGAAGGGGTATCCGGGTATTACTAGTAATGCCTCTTCCATTATCCAGATTCACAACTGTAACCGTATATTTCTATACCATCTCTCCACATCCATTCATATGTCTTTAGTCATTACCTTCTACACACCCCTTTAGGCCAAATGGTTTTCTTCCTTCCCTACCGTTCGGCACCAGCCTATGGTTTGGAAGAAGACTATCCAATAAGCATAATGGGTGTACTGTCATAATCCTAGGAGCACTCGCAATGCGAGAGAAGGTGAAGATAAAAGACAACTGAATAAACCTTATTCCTTTTTCTCCTAAACCAGAATCCATCCCCGAACTGGAACAAGTTCCTTTCGAGTTCGTATATAACCATACGATGGAGTATCCAATAAACTGTGGATCTTCGTAGTGATACGGAGTGTCCTGGAGAAATACAAAGGTGAAATGGGAGTGGTAATGAAATACTTGGTTTGGTTGTGAATAGCAGTCGCAATTTACTTTGCCCTCCTTCTAATCCCTTTATTTGTCTTTACATAATACATTCTGTACACCATCGTTAGGCTAATTGGTTTTCTTCATTCCCTACCGGTTGGCACCTGACTATGGTTTGGAAGAAGACTATCCAATTTGCGTAATAGGTGTACTATCCCCTAATCTAAGGGGCACTCACAACCTGAGAGAAGGTAAAAGGAAAAGACAGCTGAATAGTCCTTATTCGTTTTCTCCAGAACCAGAAACCATCCTCGAATAAATTATTTCGAGTTCGTATATAACCATACGATGGTTTTATCCAATGGAAATGGACGTTCGTAGTAATACGGGGTGTCCTGGAGAAAAGGGTAAAAGTAGGAGTGACAATGAGGTTTGCAACTCAGACAATCCAAAAGCCAGTGTTTAAGAAGGTTCGGTTAATTTTGGTCTCTGAGTCATAGTCTAGGGTTGGGTCAATAGTCGCTGCCAAAGAGAGAGAGAAAAGAAACACTCAGCGTGCACTCTAACCTAGATCAGAATGGTTACCAATTTATCTAATCAGGAAACCTTCCACTGTACCGTCAAACTCTCCTCCAAACCTGAAAGAAGAATTAGTCGGGATCACCCGAGGAGTAAACCAACTCATCAGTAGGAATCGGGATCCAACTATTATCGCATGATAACGTGACGGAATCCGCTCACGTTATCACACTCCAGAAGATATGCGCATATCTGGCAAGTTTCAGTTTCTTTAGAAACTCCCGATGTGATTTTTATCCCATGCTCTTATGACATTGACTTTGGCCAACAAATCATAAGTCACATGTAAAGTTCTACCCGTCATTCTCCAGGTTGATTTGAACCCACCCGTACCTACCCTTGACTTTGGCCAACAAGGCAGTACGACTGTCCCAAACCAACCCATCTATCTATGCTGCATATGAATACCCAATAGCTACCAAATACTGTACCTTGACTTTGGCCAACAAACATAGCTTGAATACTATTGACTATCCATATGAAACGACGGAGGGCTACGAATGGTTTTTGGCGAAAAACCTTTAACGTAATGAACTTGATATCGTTGAAGGAACCGGATAGCTTTATAAAAATATAGTGACGAAAACATTTGCTAAAGAGGTCACTATCGGTGAAGGGATCTCGGCTCTTTCCCCGTAGAATGAGCTGTAGGATATTCCAACTGAATACCACGATGCAAAGCAAAAGTAATCTGCTATAGTGAAGTTATTACCCTGACGCAAACTTCTGTCCAAGGGGTCACTCCCGGTGAAGGGATCTCGGCCCTTGCCTCGTCGACTGAGGTGTTGGATATTCATAACCGAATACCACTGTGCAAAACAAAAGAGAACGCCCTTGCAATAACAGCTTTTTGAAAATTGTTCCAACAACATCAGAATAGGTTTGTTTAGCTTGCATTGATCCGAATCAATGCAGTCCCATCAATTGATCACACTAATAAAGAACGAAAATAATGATGTACGTATATGACATCCGCATTCGCCACTGGGTCCTGTCAATACCCGTTAGGTTGGTTAACTAACGACAGAGCGGGGACTGGACTAGCGCGGATGCAAAACATATACAACATCTACTAGTATATATATCAATATATAATATTCGCTCAAGGCGTGATAAAATGCAACATCACAGAAATGTAATAAGCATCACAGAACAATACAGATATCTGGGATCCCCGGGTTTCATAGAGCCGCTACTGAAACCCGACGTTCCCCTGGTCGTGTGGATAGCCTGTGCAATGAAAATCCTAGACCCCTACGGGCGCGGCAAGTCACCCGCCAAATCCTGAAGCGAGGAAGCCCCCTTCAGCAACGTGAATGGACCACCCAGCACTTTACGGAATCCGGTAACTTGGGCACCCCTCCTTGGGTCAACCTGTACCCCCTACGAGTGCGGCGAATAGCCCACCAATTCTAGAGTGAAGCCCCCTCCGTCTTAATGCCATGAGATGCGGGCCTGTTTCCCTCTAGAACCCGACTATCCGTGCACCCCACCTTGGGGTAATCCTAGTACAGAAAGTAAAATATACATACAACGGGTGCATCGACCTCAGCCCGGTTGTGCCCCAAAAGAATAATATACAAACAGGTAGTGACGACAGTCAACATGTCGGACGCTCACCCCGTAATATCAAATGTATATATAAAACGAAATTTTAATACCATTGCATCCGGGCTATCCACCACGACAATCCGCAACATCACACCACAACACAGAACATCAACGTGAATGTCACGTTCGCAAATCCGTCTAAAAGGGCTATAGCAGTTAGACATGATTTACCGTTCAAATGACATTCACGGTCGCAGATATAATGTAAATACTGTGAACTAACATGTTTAAACTTTTCGATCGACCAAAATTCCCGAAGTGGGCCCCAAGCACAACTGTAGCACTCAAAGAAATTTGGGCCCAAACAGAACATTCCAAAAACCCCATTTTCAACTCAGAAGCTCTATATAAAATTTTTGTGCATTGAACAGTAAAAGTGGCGGCGGAACCGCGGCCCAAGCTTGGGTTTGGCCACGGTTCCGCGGTGGAATAGTAATAACATGCGACCAAATTTTCACAGAATGGATAAAAAACCCTGCACGTATTTTTACATGTACCAAATAATTTTGTGAGTACTGCAAAAATTCGACAGAAACTGATGCTAGAAAATACGGTTTTTTGAAAATCCGATCGATCGAACTTGTAAACACGTTAGAGAAAGCTAGACTAGTTTAATGGCGTGGCTCTGATACCAGTATAAGTGCACGGCGGCGCCCCGGCCGTCAATCCGAGGCCAAAATGCAGAAACGATACCTTTACAAAACTTGTAAACCGGCACCACCGCGCACTAAAATCCCGGATCGGGCCATTAACCTACTCCTAACAAACTAGAGAAGGGGTAGAGAGATATACCGAGCGATCCGTGTCCTTCGGTCTTCTCGTCGTCATCCCGATCTCCCCGCGGAATCTCCGGTCTTCTTCTCCTCGTCGGAAGGGCGCCACATCGCCGGGTTCTTTTACGGGCTCCCATCTCTGGACCGAGGTAACTCGGGCACGAAGTTGGCGAGTCGACGCGTCCAAGAATGCTGTAGGAAAAGTGTAGACCTAAATGTCTCGTGGGGTTTGTGAAGTTGCCATTTGGTGGAGGAATGAGATGAACTTTTGAGATGGAGCTATATGATTTTTTTTGCAAGCCAAATGAGACCAATTCTCATGCCAAAAAATTTGGACAGCCACCTCTATCAAATGGCCGGCCAAGGATAAGGAGAAGGGAGGGAATGGGTCAATAATACAAGAGAGAGCAATGGGTGATCATGATCAAATATGTCACACCAAAAAGTCTCATCAAAAACCCATCATCATAATGCAAGTCATCATGAACAAAATGAAGTCAAAAGATGGTGGCACCATCATGAAGCTATCGTGTGCCAAAAAAAAGTCTTCTCCATTGTTAATTGCACAATTGCAAATAACCCCTCCACCAATTTTCAGCCAAAGAAAGGAAACAAATGAAAATGGCCGAAACCGAAAAGCACACTGGCAACTTCAAAAAACCGATCCCGTAATAAATTACAGGAAAACCCCGCGACTTTATATACATACCCGCATTTGTATTCCGACCGAATACAAATGCAATGAGACAAAATCTACACTGTATAATACTAGGATCCGGCTTAGATCAAAGCCCGCTAGTATTATCCGTCCGATCATGATCCGTGCAATACCGTACGTAAATGATCGAACCCTGCCATATCTCCATATGGCCTCTACAGCGTTTCGCCCGAAACTTGAGAAAACGGTCTTTGGGGGACTCTAAAGACTCGTCAATACTTTGGCTGTGGATTTAACCATTAGCACGTCAGAGGTATTAGCCATACGTAATGGGCTACCAGGTATTGACCAAAAGGGACGTCGATGAGCGAACTCATCCTGACACCCTACTGAGCCTATCAGTGACAATATCCGTACTGTCCGGTCCGTTCGTCTATGAGCATCGCATGGAGGGCCTAGGGGGTTGGTAAAAGTCAGACCCCCAAAAGCGGTACAAGTCGTGTCGGAGTGTAGCCCAGAACACCCTGAGATACTACTGGAATACCTACCAGTAAATCTCCTGCCTTGGCCAAGGACTTCGTGTAATGGCTCTCCTAGACACAGCGCGACCTCACCCCCAATACCGGGAGAGATGAACCCCTGAAGATCCGCTCACTGCCTCCATGTGGCTCGGGACTGTACCCAACTAAAACCTGTCTGCACGTCTCCTTTGAGCGTGGTAGGGTTGTAATCAAAGTACAGTGGGAACTCACACGAGACAAATGACGATCTCAGGTCGATGAACTAACCTGTACACATGTCACCAGGGAACTGCTATCTGACGTCAGGTATAAGACCAACTAGCATGTTCCCAGCGAGTCTTGTCCGGTGTACTCATAACCCAATGAGCACCTGTATACATCTTAGGTGAACCAACTGACACCAATGGCTTGTGAGACCGGCCACCACCCCTCGTCGGGGTCTCGACTGTATACACTAGTCTACTCTAGAGTATCGAGGCCCTGTCTCGAAACTCCCACGACTAGGGACCTTTTAAGGATGTGCTTATAGACCCCAGCTCCCACGTATATGATCACCCTCATACTGCTGGCAGTCAAGCAAGAATCCTAGGGGCTCTATCAACGCGCAATAGTGACCTGTAAGGTCACCTAAAGCAGTACACGATGATACAGATAAACCAGATAGCATACTATCATCTTGAGTAAGACTGTCCTATCGGGATAGGTCCTCCATCAATCATTGCAATCACGTGCCTGTGATCGAATATATGACTCTGAGGGCACTATCTCCAACAGCCATGCCTCATTAATGAGGGAAGAGAAAGAGAAAGGATTTTTTTTTGAATTTCTCTCATTCTCTCATTCTCTCACACTCTCCCTCTCACACACACACACCAAGGCAGCAGCAGAACCAGAAGCTAGCAGCAGCACCAGAAGCAACATCAGCATCAGCAGCAAGCAGTAGTAGCAGCAACAGCATCTGCAGCTTCTGCAACAGCAGCAGCAGAGGCCCCAACAACTTGGAGCAGCTCTTCTTCCTCCATACACTTTTTCTCCTGCTTCATAGGGTTCCTTAGGGTATAAATTCTGAACTCATTCCCTTTTTCCTAAGCTTGTGTGTTTATTAGCGTCGGTTTGTGTTAAACTATGAGTTTAGTGCTAAATTATGGTGAATTATGTGGAATTTTGGTTAAGTCATGATTGTGTTGGTTAACCCTACCTATTTAAGTGTTTTTAGGATCACCTTAACTGAGGTTAACCCTGGATTTCACTAAAATACCATAGGTTTTGCTTCTTGTGCAAAATCGGTGTTTTTAAGCGACATTGTGGCACTCTGTGATCTGCTATTGCCCCGGACTCTTCACGATAAATTTGGGAATACTGGAGCATGCTCACTAGGTATAAACAACACCAACAGAACACGAGCCCCTCATTCAAAACCCAGGCCGCAAATTTAATACGATTGGCCGCAAATTGTGGCCAGGTAGGGGGCTGGGGTGTTGGGGTCTTGGCTAGGGTTCTCTGCAGTGTTTTCTAGTGTTTTGGCATGTATAGTTTTGTATGATTTGACCTGTAGGAAAATCTGGGACTATATATCTTATTTCTAGTTCGTTGTGTTTGCGCGATACGCTCGATACGTGAGTGGGTTCTGTGATCCAGCGTGTCGTGGCTTGTCGCGGTAGTTTTAGACGCGTATACACACGTTTTAGCGTATCGTACATACGCGCGTCTAGTTCCCGACCCAAGTTTCTCGTTTAGTGTCGATATCGCGTTTTGCGAGATATATTGCTTATATATGATTTCCTTGTCTAATTTTCAGGTTTGCAGGTGGGGACTACGGACACCGCTACAGGGGGAAACAGTTGGTAGGATTCACCTAGCGTGGAGCGCTGGTGAGTAGATTTAACATCTACAGGGGAATCGCCCGCATGGCGTTATGCGTCTGGGCTAGAATTCTAATGCTTGTCGCATATTCTACGTCATTGTTAGAAATGCGCCTTTACCCTATTTTCTTAGATATAGGTGTACTTGACTAGTAGCCGTAGGACACTGCACATATCATTGACGGTTCTTGTTGCACGAGCACGGATTGTATGCTACACACATACCGTCAATAATTGCCATGTCACACACAAACCATTATAGATATTATATTACTTATCACATATGACATTTACCATACCTGTATGCCTATAGATTATCGTACCATTAGTGATAGGTACATATACCATTTACGATACAGCTACAAGTATACCTTGCTCATATTTTACTTATACCCAGTGGGGTATACCACATCATTTACTTATAGGCAGATACCTATACTTAGTTGTACCTTATTGATTTCTCATACATCTGGTTTCAGCTACATATTTTCATTTATATGCTCGCATTTCAGATATATCGCACATATTTATTCCTGGATTTGCGCATTGTTATTTGGATTTTACATGATGTTTTCTGAATTTGGGAACCGCGGGAGTTCATGAAATTATGCATTATTTGAAAAACCCGGTTTCCTTGATATGATATTTGCGCAGCCACCATGAGATTTATCGGTTCTATTATATACCCCATACGAGGAGTGGGTGTCGTATGACGGTACATGGTGGGGCCCGGTATGGTTCCCCTCGGCAAGATGATCGATAGACTTTGCCGATTGAGCCTGGAGGTGGGCGAGTACCTACCGGTGACAGTACCAATGACTCGGCGGAGATCATGGGAATAACGATGGGAGTCATGTACGTATGGGTTCGTCGAAAGGCGAAGGTCAGAGCTAGGCACTCGTGCTTTCGGGATAGCGTATGATACGTGCCTATCAGCATGCTAGTCTTGGTGACGGCATCTGATAGATCAGTATTTCTGTGTCGATGCTTGGCACATTGTTTTCATGATATTTCTTTTAACACCTTTGTATATATAACAGGGGATTTAGCCGTTGTTATATATACCCTTACACCAATATTAGTGGAGTGGGATGCTAATATATGTGTATTGACCCCATCATATTTATTTCTGCTAATATATATATTTAGGATGTTAGAATTTTACTTGAGTTTGATTTGGAATATTAGGTGATTCATTGAAATTGGATACCAGATACATATGAGATTACTGATTTGTACATTCGGGATATTGGAGATTACTCGATATTGTACATTGGGGAGATGTGAGACTTATATGATATGAGAGCCCAACTTGGGGGCTGATTGAGGAATTGTGAATTCGAGTGTCTTGATGGATTATGATCCTACCACGATGTCAGGATTCCGTGGGAATGACATATTTCACTCCATAACTCATACTTATCTATTTATGCACTGTTTCATGTATTAGTAGCACCTGCTAGTGTACCCTTCATGATTGTTGCATATCTACATTCTCATATCCCTATTGCATGATTACTGCATACTATTGTCATATTATTATTGCTTCACATATTGATTGTACCTGCTAGTGTACTTTCCATAATTCTGCATTCACATGACCTGTTATTACTGTAAATTGCATATCTTAGATTCATGCTGTACGTACATACCTGCGATTACCTGCATATGTTATCTAATATTCACGAGTTGGCAACTCACCCCCATTGTGCCACAGGTGTTGCAGGGTGTTCCACAGAGTAGTCGAGGCAGGCTATTCACCTATCATCTTTTGCTACAGATACCGCATCGGCTCACAGTGTGCTATTTTGCTTAGGTGGGTTTTGGTGGTTATCTGTATTTTGTGTTGTACATTCGTTGTATCTTGTACTCTCCATCTAATATTATGTTGTTGACTTAGAGACTTGGTGAGGACGTTATTGTATATTATTGGTGGATTTGTTGTCTTTTATACGGCTTTATCTCTATTGTCTTTATTTCTTCGCTACGGCGTCGTATATTTGTGGTGTTTTCTGCCTTTGGGCGTGTATTTGCTCCCGTTTGGGGATGCTTTATTTATCTTTATCTGTTGTACCCATTTTGGGGTTAGTTTTTACAAAGGGGGTGCTTCCAAAATTTTAAAAGAAAGAAGTTGGACTTTTAAAGAATTTGGGTTGCGGTTTCAAATGTTTCAAAAACTTTTATTATTTTTTTCGTATTTTCATGGTTTAGATTTCTGGGTTTTGGCTTTCTATTACTACGTTACGTCTTTAGGCGTTGCGTAGTATTAGGGCCGTCACGTGCCTATTTCGGGTCATGACATTTCGGTATCCCACAAACATACACAATACTGAGCGTGTCTCGAGCTTGTCTGCATGCTGCTTTTTTACAAAAGCTGGACATCCCCAAGTCTTAAGGTACTTAAGATAGGGTTTCTTCCCACTCCACATCTGATATGGTGTGGTAGGCACTGACTTTGTAGTAACCTTGTTCAAATGATATGCATCTGATTCTAGTGCATAACCCCGGAAGGATCGCGGTAACTCAGCATTACTCATCATGGAACGAACCATATCTAATAGCATTTTGTTCCGCCTTTCAGATACACCGTTGTGCTGAGGTGTGTATGGAGGAGTAAGCTGAGAGTGAATTCCATTATCTTTTAAGTAGCCCAGAAACTCGGCACTCATGTATTCACCACTTCAATCAGATCTCAATGTCTTGATACTTTTGCCGGTTTGTTTTTCCACTTCATTCTTGTATTCCCGGAATTTCTCAAAGGCCTCGGATTTATGTCTCATCAAGAATACATGTCCATACCTTGAGAAATCGTCCGTAAAAATAATGAAGTAGGAATAACCGATTCTTGCATGTGTAGACATTGGACCACACACATCGCTGTGTATGAGTCCCAAGAGCTCGCTTGCTCTTTCTCCGTGTCCAGTGAACGGAGTCTTTGTCATCTTTCCTTTGAGACATGACTGACAAGTTGCATAAGACAAATATTCGAATAGATCCAAATATCCCTCTCTATGTATCTTCATCAACCGTGTTTCATTGATGTGACCCAGTCTACAATGCTACAAGAAAGCCTGATTTAATTTTGGAGACTTTCTTTTAAGTGTGTTCCGGACGTTGAAAACCTGAGCTTGATTCAATACGTATATTCCGTTATCTAATGTACCTGACCCCATCAAAATTTGATTTAGGTGGATGTGTACTACATCGCTTACAAATGTAAAATCATATCCTTCTTTAGAAAGTAAAGATACAGATATGATATTACAGGCTAGACTTGGTACATACAAACAGTTACGTAAAATCAATATCTACCCACTTGTTAATCCTAGGTGATATTCCCCTACGGATTCGGCATCCATGCTCATTCCGTTAACAACTCCGAGAGTCATATCACCTGCCTTGATAACTCTGCGGTTTCTCAAAGCCTATAATGAATTACATATATGAGATCCTGATCCAGTATCTAGTACCCAGGAAGTAGAGTTTGTAGGGTTCCTAGGCACTCTCAAGCGGTCTCACAAGGCATCAACCATACCAATTTCTAAAATTACGGTGCCGAGAAACCCTAGACTACGGATCGTTGGCTAGAATTCTAGGCGAATAACTATGCAAGTTAACATCTTAACTAAAAGTAAACGGAAATACAACCTTTGTAGATCCGGTGCTCCACCTCCATAGCTCCGTGATGATGTCTCCTCGCTGTCCAAGTCGAACCCCGGGCTCTAGCGTCGGCTTCATCGGAGAATGGACGGGCTAGGTCATCGACGACGTGCCGAAGATGATCTACGTCGAGGCATCACTAGATCAAGCTCCACCTTCACCAAGCCATGAAAACTTGTGAAGGAAACACCCTATACTACTTGGCAAGAGGTAGAGGATGAAGAAATAGGAAGTGGGTTCACATTAGAATTGGATTTCTCACTCTTTTTCATCAATCACCATTGATGAAGTGAAGCTTTCTTCAAGTGATGAAGAAGAAGAAGATGAAAGAATATAATAAGTATATCCAAAATGAATAATAATATGAATACTTATCATATCCTAACGTTGGTTAGGTGTCGAGAATAGACTAGGGTTAAATGGAGTGGTTAGGGTTAAGCATGAGACAAAAAGGTCACTTTGGTCAAATGTTCAAGAAGCTTCAACTAGAAAACAAACAAAGCCACCATTTTCCTTTTATGCTTATCATTTTCAAAATGAATATCTAAATAAGATAAATCAAAAAGAAAACAAAACCCTAACCATTCATATAACCATGGTTTAGTCTTTACACAAACCCATGTTAGCATGCATCATCAAACATGATACATTCTTGTGTACAAAAGTATATCACATATACAATGTGCACAATCCAAGTGAGAAAATCCATTTAAAGTGAACCAATACTAGTTAATGCAAAGTAATATATCAAATATATAATTATACATTAAATCATTAAATCAACACTTGATTTAACGATCCGGTCATATCGCATATAACCGACTAGTATCTTATGTATCGTCTTATCGAATCAACGCTTGAATCGATAACTAGGTTATACCGCATACAACCAATCGATACATTCATCGCGAGAATGGAATACGGTATCACATACACGCATTATTCTCGGTCCCGCACATATCTCATATGCGCTCCTATTTCGTTTCGCTTGAGCCAGGAAACCTCTGTGTAGGACTCTAAAGACTCGTCAATACGCCGGCAGGAGATGATGATCATATCAAACACCCACAAGCCGCAAGCGGTCTGCTAAACGTAACGGCCACCCGGGTATTGAGCGATCAGAAGATCGACGAGCAAGCCCGCTCACACTCCAGTGAATCCAACCAGTAACACTACCGTACAGTCCGGTCTGATCGTCTGATATGTCGCATATCTCGCCTAGGGGTGGTAAACGTCAGACCCCAATAGCTCGATAAGTCATGTCGATATGAGGTCTATAACAATTCGAGAAACTACTGGTAACGCTTACCAGTATATCTCAGCAACCCTGGCCAAGGATTTCCTGTTATAGCCAATCGTACACAGCGCAACATCAACTCCCTATACCGGGAGAGACGAATCCCCTCCTATCACTCATTGCCTCCATATGATTCGGGACTGTATCCAAAAACCACCGTTTTGCACGCCCTCTTGGACGTGGTAAGATGGAAATCAAAGCACAGTGGGAACCACACAAGATTCTATGACGATCTCGGGTCAACAGACTACTCTATACCAGTGTCACCAGAGAACTGCCATCTGACATGAGGTATAATACCATCTGGGAGTTCTCGGCGAGTCCGTCCAGTGTACCCAGTCTCTACTGAGCACCCGTATATCATCTCTGATGTCAAACACCAATGGATATGGGATCATCCATCGCCCATCTGTATGGGTCGAGAAGGTATACGCTAGTCTACTCTGGTATATCGATGCCCCGTCTCGATATACCCATGACTACGGACCTTGAAGGATGTACTTATTGACTACCATGTCCCCACTAGTATGATCCGCATCACAGTCCAGGTAGTCAAGTACACATCCTAGGGGCTTTACCAACATGTAATAGAGAGGCAATCCAGTATACACGTTAAGGTAAAGAGTAACCAGATAGCATACTATCATGTCGAGCAAGAAAGTCCTCCCTATATATGTCCCAGCATCCACTACAATATACATCCTATGTATAGTAATGGCCTCTAGGGCATACATATAACTAACAATCTCCCACTTGCACTAGTGCCATCTGTAGCAGTGGTTGAAGTATCTCATACTCAACCATCCCATAAAAGTCTCTCTCTGGGAATAGGCCTTCGTCAGTGGATCCGCCGTGTTATCCTCAAAGTCTGCTCTCCTTGCCTCGATCACCCTGGAGATCAACTATCTCCATGATCAGGTGATACTGCCTTAGAATATGTCTGGATTACTGATGGGACGGACGTTCCTTGGCTAAAGCCACAACTCCATTGTCATACAATGGGAGGAACGTAGTTCATCTCATGAACCAATATACACCCAAACAGCCTCTTTGGTAGCATCTTAAGTAGCGATGTATCCTGCCTTTATCGTCTAGTATGTTACGGTATCTAGCTTGGAACTCTTCCAACATACCGTCCCTTTACTGAGGGTAAAGACAATGCCTGTGACTGACACTCAGTCATCTTTATCACCCTGGAACACTTCCAGTGTTTTCCCCAGGATCAATTGATACCATCTCACTACGACTAGTGAGTATCCTAACATCCAATTAGATCTATCTCATAGATCCAAAATCCAGGATTTAGTAGGTATCACTTTGATCCTTTACAGAGAATCATTGTGATAATCGGAGATTGATCGAGCGTAGCATAAGAAACTTCTTTCTTATCAAGAGTATGTCATCCACGTACTCTACGAGGATCACCACCATACTCCCTACCACCTTTTTGTTTATACATGGTTCATCTACCATTTTGATGATGTCAAACTCTTTGACTATCTATCAAAACAGATGTTCCAACTCCGCGATGCCTGCTTTATCCTATAAAGCATCTTGTACACGTTTCCCCTGCTCCCACTGTCTACGAAGCCCTCTGGCTGTGTACTTACAGACGCTCTCTTCTAAAACATCATTTAGAAAAGCTGTCATGACACCCAACCACCAGATATCGTTGTCATGGTATGTAGCCGTGGCAAGTAGGATCTGGATGGACTTAAGCATAGCTACTTGAAAAGGTTTCATCATTATCCGCACCTGGTCAATGATGCAAACTTTTAACAAGTCTAGCTTTGAAAGTCTCAACTTTTCCATGTACACCAAGTAATCTTCTCAAGATATATTTGCTCCTGATGGGGATTTAACCCTTCAGATATAGCAACCAAAGTCCATACTTTGTTGGTGTATAAGGATTCCATCTCAGATCGATAAACATCCAGCCATTCTTACAGAGTCTCACTCCTGATGGCCAGCTCGAAACTAGTTGGGTTATCATCTCATGATGTAATCCTCGCTCCCACTGTCATAGAGAAACCGAAGTAACTCTCAGGTGGGTGAGGAACCCTACTAGATCGGCGGAGAGGCTGAGGTTCGTAGGAAACTATTGAATCCTTTGGTCCTGTCAAATCATCAGCTGCAGTTTGTATAGCTGGAACATTTCCAGTTCAACATAACAGTATTTGCCTCGAGCTTGTCCGTATTATGCTTTTAGACATAGGCCGGTCAACCCCAAATCTTAACTAAATTAAGACATGGGCTCTTCCCATTCCATATCACATATGTAGCGGTAGGCAACTGATTTGATTGGAACCCTATTCAATAGGTATGCATCTTCTCAAGTGCATAACACCCCAAAAGGAAACAAGTAACTCAGTAGTACTCATCATAGAGCGCACCTTATCATATAGGGTGTGATTGCTCCGCCCCGATATACCATCGTGCTATGGTGTATACGGAGGAGTAATGCTGAGTGAGAATCTCATTCTCCTTTAGAATAGTCCAGGATTTTCGTGCTCAAGTATTCTCCTCCTTGATCACATCAAAGGACATAATACTTATACCCGTATTTTGGTTCTCTACTTTGAAATCATATTCTGTGAATATGTCAAAAGGTTCGGACTTATGTTTCAATAGGAACATATGTCTGAATCTAAAGAGATTATCAGAGAATGTAATGAAGTACAAAGAACCGGTCTTGGCATGTGTAGACTGTGGACTTACATACATCAACATGTATCATCCCAAGAGTTCATTAACTCTTTCTCTGTTTCAAGTAAACGGAGCTATGGTCATCTTATCTTTGTAACATGACTGGCGAGTTTCACAAGATGTAAATTCAAACTAATTTAAATATGCATCTTTATGTAACTCTAGCTAGTCGGGTCGCATTGATATGACCTAGTCTACAATGCCTAAAGAAGGACTCGTTCATTTCTGAACTCTTCCTCTTGTGTGTGTTCCGTATACTAAGAACTGTAGTTTGATTTAGAACATCAACGCTTTTAGATAACGTGCCTGAACCGATCAACTTTTGATATAGGAAATGTTCAAAACATTATCCAACAATACAAAATTTTACCATTTCTTTACTAATAAAGAGACTGATATGATTTTGTATATCAGGTTCGGTATCTAATAACATTCGTTCAGAATCAATGTATTACAATACAAGGTGACAGTGACCGACAGACTTGGCTGCAACTCTTGCCCCGTTTTCTGCCTCATGAAACTTATCACCCGTTCTCAGTTCTTCACCTATCTGTAGCCCATGTAACAGATTACATATGCGGGATCCTGATCTGGTATCATATACCCAGGACGTAAATGACATTTGAGAAACAGTTCTTTGTAATGAACACACCCGAAGATGATGCATCATCATGCACTCTCTTCGTTTGGGCGGCACGGGAAATCTGGTATTCCCCAATTTCCTGCTCTGTCTTATAACAATTATAAGTTGGAGCGGGACCAATGTTCCCCAGCTCAGTATAACATGCGGGTTCGATCAATTATCCGTATTATTATCTTGATTAAGGCGTGATATGGTCGCTACCAGGAGAGAGAGAGAAGAAAACACTCAGCGTGCGCTCTTGCAAGAATAGATTGGTTATTATTTTATCTAATCAGGATGGCTCCCACTGCTTTTTATCAAATCTTTCTTCAAACCCTAAAAGGAAAGACTAGCCGGGATTAATTACACACTACAAGTTCGCCAATCTTTCAGCCAGGCCGGTGTCGGTACTTTGAGGGAGGTCCCCCGTGCTTTCGCACGAACCTAATTAATGTAAACCTCGTTTTCCCAGAGGCGTAACCTCGTTAACACCTTTCTAGACACCTACTTGATCGGCTAATTGTAATGTGTAAAACTCTCCCAGGAGTAACAATTACTCGCAGCGGGTATCGGGATCTAACTATCTCATAGAAGGTATGCAATCTCATTGCAAATTTCAACACTTGAAATTCCCGATAATATTTTGCCTCTAGCTTGCTATGACCTTGACGCATGCCAAACAACCCATAGTCCGCTAGTCAAGTTCAACCCGTATATTTCTTGATTGAATTAAACCCACCCGCACGACCCTTGACGCATGCCAAACAACGCCGTACGAATACCCTAATCCAATCGCATCATATGCTAGCAGATAAGCACTAGTTAGCTACCGTACACTACGCCTTGATGCATGCCAAACAACCGCAGCACGAATACTAACTAGTACTTATCTGAAATGACGGAGGGCTACGACAGGTTTTTCTGAAAACCTATTGCGTAATGAACTTGATATCGTTGTAGAATCAAATGATTTTGAAATGGAGTGTTTTTTAGGCTTTTCTAGTTTTGCTAAAGGAGTCACTCCCGGTGAAGGGATCGTCGGTCCTTTCCTCGTCGAATGAGGTGCGGGATATATCATATATATCACTGTGCAAAGCAAAAACACTTAAAAGCAATCAAAAGACAAACCGAGTGTGTAGCATCTGCCAGTTATTGCTAAAGGAGTCACTCCCGGTGAAGGGATCTCGGTCCTTTCCTTATCGAATAAGGTGCAGGATATATCATATATACCGCTGTACAAAGCAAGAACTGTAGCTACCTGTTTTATTTTGAAATTCGATTCTACAACATCTTAGGTTTCTTTTATTTCGATAATCACATTAATGAAGTCCCATCATTTAAGTACCTAAACATCACAGATAAATATGACGTACGCTTATGCCATCCGCATTCGCCTCGATGTCCCCTCGTGCACCGTTAGGTTAGGTAACTAACGGCAGAGCGGGGCAGGGCTAGCGCGGGTGTAAAACATAAGTAACGTCTATATAATATATCATATATACTATATACTGTATCTATCACAGAACATCACATGATCACATCACAGATATCGCAGCAGAAGAATCATATGAAATATTGGATATACTAGGACGTCCGTGTTTTCAATACGAGCCAGTATAAAACACGGATTCCACGGTCGTGATGAATAGCCAAACCCACACCCCTAGACCCCTACGAGAGCGGCAAGCAACCCTGCCAATTCTAGAGTTAGGAGACCCGGACTCGACTCCTCGAGTTGGTCTCCTACTGGACTCCAGAACCCGGTTACTTGTGCCCTCCTCCTTGGGTCTATCCTAGTGCGGAAAAGTAAATAATATACAACAACGGTGACAACTTCCGCTACCTGGAAGTGCCCCAATAAAAGAATATTACATACAAGTTTTTACATGAATGAAAATGAAAAACACTCATCTCACATAAAAACCCCCGGCTATTCAAACACGACGATCCAATATAACATATCCAGCAACACATAACATCACATGTCATCAACGTAAGTAAATATGCACATCCCAATTGTCGTTGACATATAGCAACGAAACCGGCGATATCACATATTACACTTACGGTCACAGAAAAGAAAGTGTAAAACTACAACAGTTGGAATCCGCAACCCCTTTAGACATCGCATGCCTAATCAATGAATTACTTAGACATCGCATGCCTAACAATTATAAACCCCGCATTTTAGTCTCAAAATCGAAAACACTTTTCATTATCAAGTCGGGCAATTCAACAAGATTCCCGACATCCTGATCGAATGCTCGTCGCAAACTTCAGTAGGCGGCCGCACCCCCGACGCCGTCGACGAAGTGCACCAAGGCGGAACACCGCTGCCGCGAGCACCCGAACGGATGCTTTCGGCGACGGGGTTCTCCTACAGTCACTTGGTCGGGGCTATGGAGCGAGGCTGTCTATTAAGTTTACCGGCGAATATCCGCGTACGCTACGTGATTGCGACGGACTTTTGATCACATCAAAATTCCGTGGCAACCGATCAAGTGAGACTAAACTTCTATGTTTATAACATTCATTCAGTTATCTCATAACTTCTTGTGAATTCCAATTATTGTATCCCATTCCGAATAAATAGAAAATGTCAAAATTTCCGATCGAACAATCGAACACCCAAGTTTTCCCGATACAGATCAACACATGAAACAAGTCTAAAAACATTCAGTTCGTGCGTCAGTACCAACGGTCCAGCCGTAGAAGGGTCAAGCCAACGCCTCACATGTGGCACGCCGTACTGCCACAAACCCGAAGGTTCAAAGGGCAGTTTAAGATGGTCACATAATCGAGTTAAGGTTTGTTGTCTTCTAGAGGGTCCATTGCGTTACTTGCACTACTTAGAACGTCGTTAAACTACGGAAAAATCCTACACTTGGAAATTTCCCGACAGGGGAAAAATTGGGTATTTATATCCGGTTGAACTTTTTAACATATTCTAAAATTTATCCGGAAAGCCACATAGACAAAATCTGATACACCGATCGAAGCACCGAATCCCCAAAACAACCCAGAAAACTCAACTCTTGAGTTCAGATTAAAAATTCCCAGGAAAACCAGAATTACAAAATAGGAGTTACTGTGCATTGAAAATTGGGCAAAGAGACAATTCAGCCGCGGAACCGCCGCACGAGCCATGCTCGTGCCGCGGAACCGCGGCAGTTTGATCGAATTGGTTCATCGAATTTCACAGTAACTCTTAAAATTGCCTGCTGGATTTTCTGCATATTTTTAATGTGAAAAAAAACACGATTTTAGAAAATGTCCAGAGAGCATGGAAATACAGGGGTTTCGGTTCGTTCGGACTTCAAACTCCGTCTAGACTTCACCTAAGTCTCTAGCTAGGCTATGATACCACTGTAGGGTTTCTAGGCACTCTCAAGAGGTCTCACAAGGCATCAACCATGCCAATTTCTAAAATTACGGTGCCGAGAAACCCTAGACTACGGATCGTTGGCTAGAATTCTAGGCGAATAACTATGCAAGTTAACATCTTAACTAAAAGTAAACGGAAATACAACCTTTGTAGATCCGGTGCTCCACCTCCATAGCTCCGTGATGATGTCTCCTCGCTGTCCAAGTCGAACCCCGGGCTCTAGCGTCGGCTTCATCGGAAAATGGACGGGCTAGGTCATCGACGACGTGCCGAAGATGATCTACGTCGAGGCATCACTAGATCAAGCTCCACCTTCACCAAGCCATGAAAACTTGTGAAGGAAACACCCTATACTACTTGGCAAGAGGTAGAGGATGAAGAAATAGGAAGTGGGTTCACTTTAGAATTGGATTTCTCACTCTTTTTCATCAATCACCATAGATGAAGTGAAGCTTTCTTCAAGTGATGAAGAAGAAGAAGAAGATGAAAGAATATAATAAGTATATCCAAAATGAATAATAATATGAATACTTATCATATCCTAACCTTGGTTAGGTGTAGAGAATAGACTAGGGTTAAATGGAGTGGTTAGGGTTAAGCATGAGACAAAATGGTCACTTTGGTCAAATGTTCAAGAAGCTTCAACTAGAAAACAAACAAAGCCACCATTTTGCTTTTATGCTTATCATTTTAAAAATGAATATCTAAATAAGATAAATCAAAAAGAAAACAAAACCCTAACCATGGTTTAGTCTTTACACAAACCCAAGTTAGCATGCATCATCAAACATGATACATTCTTGTGTACAAAAGTATATCACATATACAATGTGCACAATCCAAGTGAGAAAATCCATTTAAATTGAACCAATACTAGTTAATGCAAAGTAATATATCAAATATATAATTATACATTAAATCATTAAATCAACACTTGATTTAACGATCCGGTCATATCGCATATAACCGACTAGTATCTTATGTATCGTCTTATCGAATCAACGCTTGAATCGATAACTAGGTTATATCGCATACAACCAATCGATACATTCATCGCGAGAATGGAATACGGTATCACATACACGCATTATTCTCGGTCCCGCACATATCTCATATGCGCTCCTATTTCGTTTCGCTTGAGCCAGGAAACCTCTGTGTAGGACTCTAAAGACTCGTCAATACGCCGGCAGCAGATGATGATCATAACAAACACCCACAAGCCGCAAGCGATCTGCTAAACGTAACGTCCACCCGGGTATTGAGCGATCAGAAGATCGACGAGCAAGCCCGCTCACACTCCAGTGAATCCAACCAGTAACACTACCGTACAGTCCGGTCTGATCGTCTGATATGTCGCATATCTCGCCTAGGGGTGGTAAACGTCAGACCCCAATAGCTCGATAAGTCGTGTCGATACGAGGTCTATAACAATTCGAGAAACTACTGGTAACACTTACCAGTATATCTCAGCAACCCTGGCCAGGGATTTCCTGTTATAGCCAATCGTACACAGCGCAACATCAACTCCCTATACCGGGAGAGACGAATCCCCTCCTATCGCTCATTGCCTCCATGTGATTCGGGACTGTACCCAAAAACCACCGTTTTGCACGCCCTCTTGGACGTGGTAAGATGGAAATCAAATCACAGTGGGAACCACACAAGACTCTATGACGATCTCGGGTCAACAGACTACTTTGTACCAGTGTCACCAGAGAACTGCCATCTGACGTGAGGTATAATACCATCTGGGAGTTCTCGGCGAGTCCGCCCAGTGTACCCAGTCTCTACTGAGCACCCGTATATCATCTCTGATGTCAAACACCAATGGATATTGGATCATCCATCGCCCATCTGTATGGGTCGAGAAGGTATACGCTAGTCTACTCTGGTATATCGATGCCCCGTCTCGATATACCCACGACTAGGGACCGTGAAGGATGTACATATAGACTACCATGTCCCCACTAGTATGATCCGCATCATAGTCCAGGTAGTCAAGTGCACATCCTAGGGGCTTTACCAACATGTAATAGAGAGGCAATCCAGTATACACGTTAAGGTAAAGAGTAACCAGATAGCATACTATAATGTCGAGCAAGAAAGTCCTCCCTATATATGTCTCAGCATCCACTACAATATACATCCTATGTATAGTAATGGCCTCTAGGGCATACATATAACTAACAGAGTTAACAGATAGACAGTTTTCAATTACAAACACACTCGAAGCCGAGCCCACAACGTGCTTCGAATCCTGGCTTCTGGCTTTCCAAGCCCGGTAGTCCTTCTGACAATGCACTTTCCCGTGACAACAAAGACATGCCTCCTTCCCTACTATTAGCCCTGAAACTTTTGCCCTGCCATTTTCCTCTACCTTACTTACACCGCATATTGGCTTGGGGGAGGCCTTCTTCTTCTCTCTTTTGGCTTTTGCCTTGGATCTAGAAGAGGAAGATTCCCCAACAAGCAGAGCGGGTGTCTCCCTGGATTCTTTGAGGGTGCCCTCTGAGTTCCTCAATAAATTGAGGCGACTTGGAAGTGTAACTTCCTTCCTTTGAATTTTTCAATTCAAGATAAACTGGGCGTAAGTAGATGGTATGGACTGTAGAATCAAGTCGATACACAACTCGTTCTCCAACGCAGTCCCATGGTCCATGAGCTCTTCAAAGTAGCTAATCATTGTAAGCACGTGGTCTCATACAGATGACCTGACAGCCAACCTCGCTTGAAGCAATAACTTCGAGGTCTCATATCTTGTGATACGAGATTGCTCTCTATATAAAACTTTGGTATGGAGGAAGATGGAAGCCAAGTCCATTTTCTCGTGCTTCCTCTGGTGTTCACTATCCATGGAGGCTAACACGAGGCACTTGGCTCTCGCACAATCCTTTCCTTATGTCAGACGGATATCCATATTCGCGACGGTGGAACTTGGACCTGGGACGGGGGGGGGCTTTGTAGTAAGGAGGTAGTCAAGCTTGTCATAGGTAAGTGCCATCTGGACATACCGTAGCCAATCAATATAGTTTGGCCCAGTCAAATTATTAGCTAATAACCTTTATCCGGTCATTGTGGTCGCTGCAATTAAGAAAGAGAGAAGAAACACTTAGCATGATACTCTTGCAAGTTTAGATTGGTTATTAGTTTATCTAAACAGGATGGCTTCCACTGTTTCCTCGAATCCTTCCCCAAACCATAAAAGAAAAAATAGTCAGGATTAATCTCACTTTTACAATTCTTTCTTAACCTTTCGGCCAGGATAATGTTGGTACTTCGAGGGAGGTTTTCCAACTCTTTCGCGAAGTTCCTTAATTGCATAACCTCTTTTCCCTAGAGGCGTAGCCCCGCTAACACCGTTCTAGACACCTACTTGGTTTATAGCATTGATCGTTTAGTGAAAAATCTCCCGAAGAATAGCGCATACTCACAGTAGGATCAGGATCTAAATATCATTTTGTGATAACCAAGATGGAAGCTTACCATGATTATCACACTCCAAATGGTATGCAACACTAGCAAGTTTTAGTACCTTAGAAACTCCGATGTGGATTTTTGCCCCATGCTCTTATGACCTTGATGAAGGCCAACATATCATAAGTCACATGTCAAGTTCTACCGGTCATTATCTAGGTTAATATGAACCCATCCGAACATACCTTTGACGAAGGCCAATATAGTAGTATGACTGTCCAAAACCAAAGCATATATCTATGCTATATATGAATACCGAGCAGCGACCATTTACTATGCCTTGGCGAACGTCAAAATACATAGCTTGAATACTACTGAATATTCATATGAAATGACGGAGGGCTACGGATGGTTTTGGAGAAACCGTGAACGTAGTGAATTTGATATAGTTGAAGGAACCATGATTGCTTTTTAAAAGGAGCGGTTTAGGCTCCGCATTTAAAATTGCTTTTTGAAAAAATCGAGTGGTTTTGAAATTGTTCCAACGATTAAGCTTTGGTTTGTTTTTTCTTGCATTAATCTATGTTAATACGGTCCAATCATTTACAATCCTATCATTGCAGCAAAAGAAACGAAAATACAACGTACGCTTATGCCATCCGTATTCGCCACTGGGCCCCGTCTAACACCGTTAGGTTACTTAACTAACGCCAGAGAGGGGGCTGGACTAGCGCAGATGAAAAACATAAGCAACGCCTACTATATATATATATAATATATATGCATTCGTCTCACGTAATAATAGGCATTCCATATCACAGATGAATATATTGAATATGCTAGGAATTCCGCGTTTCGTTTAAGCCTGTAACGAAAGATGGATTCCATGGTTGTGATGAATAGCCAAACCCCACCCCAGATCCCTACGGGTGCGGCAAACTACCTGCCAAATTCTTGAAGTGAAGCAGTCTCCCTCAGTAAAATGAGTAGGCCACTCGGCACTTCAAAGAACACTGTAGTTTGTGCACCCCACCTTGGGTCTAGGAGCAGAAACAGAAAAAGAAATAATTTACAACGGTGGCTACAACCTCAATCCGGATGTGCCCCGCAAAATAATATTACCTCAATCTTACAAATTACATTGAATGAAAGAAAAGAAAACACTCTTATCACATCCGCCGGCTATTCATCCACGACGATCCAATAAAATTCATATACACAAACCATCACAGATCACAGATATGTGCAACCCCCAACTAACCGACATATAGCAATTAGAGTAAGTTT
The DNA here is from genome assembly GCA_030015575.1 of Agapanthus africanus. NCBI lineage: Eukaryota > Viridiplantae > Streptophyta > Magnoliopsida > Asparagales > Amaryllidaceae > Agapanthus > Agapanthus africanus. Next base: position 78,025,158 of record JASDDO010000004.1, on the reverse strand, counting down.
ATGAACACATATATCAAACACAGAAAACCCAATTGGCTAAAGTACTTAGAATTTTAATCGATAACCAAATTTGAATCTACCCCAAGTACAACACTTGTAACACTTTAGAATTCGGTTAGTGTAATTAAGCGTTAACGCGGGTTTTAATGAAATTAAACTAATAATTATTTAGTTATTTACTTTTTTATTTAATTAATTAATATTTATTTAATTATTTTTACACTTGCACACATATGTGCATGTTGAATTAGGGTTAACGAGCTGTTAAACATGCTTTATTAGCCATGGCACACTTAACCATTCCTTTTAGCATGTTATGTTATATATTAAACAATTATATCTATTTTGTTTTAAGGTTAAAGGGGGTTTTAATTATTTTGGAAAAGAAAATATAATAGAAGAGAAGAAAAGAGAAGGATTGAATTCTTGAGGAGACTAGGGGGATGGCTGCCATTAATGGATGAGAAAGAGAGAGAGTGAGTGAGTGTAAGCTATACACTCACCCCTTACACTCATTACTCTCAATTCCTCTCAATTCCTAATACTTACCTTTATTCCTCGCAACTTCCCTCGAAATTCTTACCTCACACTCTCAACTCTCTTGTTCTTCTCCTCATTCACAATTTTCCACTTGATATATATTTTGATCACAATCATAAGCCTAAACCTTGATCCAACGTCACTAAACCCTTCATAATTCATGCTAAAGCCTATTGTGATGACTTGGAGCTTAGAAAGCTAGGGTTTTTCCCTAGTTTTGGTGAGGTAGTGATCTTTATAACCATATTAGGCTCTAATGAAGTATGTATGCTTATTAGTTTCAGTTTTAAACACTAAAGTTATGGTTTTGTGCAAATATCGTATTGTTTTGTATGTTTTGGTGTCTCTGTGATCTGCTATCACCAAGTTAGTCTACTATAAAATCTAGCAATACAATGGTATAGTGTTAGAAGCCCTGAGTGAGCACCAGTAACCCGGACCCCACCCCTCCTAGTCGGCCCGACGATAATGAGGGAAACGGCCGGCGCCGCCGGATTTTTAGTGACCTGGGAAGTTGTGTTTTTGAGGGTAGTTGTCTGTAGGTTATCCTTGGTGTTTTGTTCTGTTTGATTTTTCTATATTGTCTGTAGGCAAAATCTGGAACCACTTTGCTAGTTTCTAATGTTTCGGCAACGTGCGATACGATATCCGACGTGGTTTTTGTACTTCATGTAGCTTAGTACACTTGGGTTGTTTTAGGGTGTCTCTACACACATTAGCCACTAAGCTAACACTTGATAGCTTGTGGGAGTCGGTGCGTTGGGTTAAGCGTTGTTTTCATGTGTTATCAGGAAGTTTCTAATTTGCACTTGTTATGTTTTTGATACGATATTAGGATCGATTGCGGGAACTTCAGGCGCTACAAGGAAAGGGAAGGAGGTGGTTGGATTCACCTAGCTCAAGATCATCGGTGAGTAGATTTAACATCTACGGGGGAATCTCCCATATGGCGCTGAGCGTCGAGGGCTGGATTCAGTGATATAAACCTATGTTGTTAGTATACACATTGATTGTGCATAAACATCATCTTGCACATCCCATTACTTGTTGTACATTGGCACTGTATTGACCAGACACTACAACATTACTAACGGTTCATGTTGCACAAGCATTGAATTGTATACCACACACACACCGTTAGTAATTTCCATGACACGCACACTATAGAAATTACCATGGATAATATATGTTGCGTCGCCTACGTTATCATTAACAGTTAGATAGTAATTCTTGTCCTATCGCACATATGAATTGAATCATACATGTTTGCATACTACATACATTGCTATAGCCACCCAATTACTTCAAAAGATGTTGCATTTCTATTTTCGTAGATTTAGGAAACCGCAAGATACCTTTGAAAACTTGATAATTAAAAAGAGCGGTTTTCCCTTGTAATGCTCACATTACTATTCAGTATTTGAATATCTCGTATTTCATGTACATATGCATTGACTTCCTAATCTCATGTGATTTCTGGATTTGACAACCGCGATTGTATTTAAAAAGGGGAAAATATAATATATTGCTTGAAAAATGTGGTTTCTCTTGATATGATATTTCGAGGCGTCCACCATGAGTTTTCTCGGTTCTGGGATGTGAGTATACCCGATTCGAGGAGTGGTAGGCGCCTTCTATGGGTACATGGTGGACCCGGTGAGGTATCCCGTGGCAAGAAGACTTGTATAGATAGGCAGTGAGCCCGACGGAGGGAGTACTACCTACCGGTGATTGTATAGAACTCGACGGATGTCCGGAGGATACCGTTTTGGAGTTATGAGATGATATATATATATATATATATGAGGGCCGATCGGAGTATGCGGCGCATGTATATATATAAACTTATTGTGGTTGTGTTCCGCCTGTTGGCGTGAGTTGCTCCCGTTGGGATGCTTCATATTTATGTTATGCTTGTACCCGTTTGGGGTTAGATTATACAAAGGAGATGCTGCCAAAATTTTCAAGGAAATAAATTAAGTTAAGATTTTATCACTTACGATTTTCAAATGTTTTAGCAAATGTTTTAAATGTTTCATCTTTCTATCTTTTTATGGTTTAGATTTCTGGGTTGTCGACTTACTTGAATTACGTTACGCCTTTAGACGTTGCGTGGTTTAAGTGCCGGTCGCGTTCCTAAATTGGGTCATGACAACACTGTACACAAAAGATCCTGGGCAGAAACAAAAGAGCCCAAAAATCATAAATAAACACAATAGAACAACATAATAAATTTGGACCGGGTCCGAGTTGACTCAGCCGCGGAACGGCGGCAGAACGCTCTATTCTGCTGCGGTTCCGCGGCGGTCTAACCGATTCACGAGTCCAAATTTCTTCAATGTTCTAATAAAACCCTGCACGTATTTTTAAGGCCTCAGAAAAGAATATTAGACCAGATTTTAAAATCGACAGAAAACGGGGTTTTAGATTATGTTTTCAAGAATTTTCCGCGATCGAATTTCTAAAGACTTTGCTAACTAGCTAGTTAAGGTTTTCTTGGCTATGATACCACTGTAAGCCGATGTCGCACACCCCGTAGATCGCGGGGAGGTGGAATTTTCGAAAACGATGATTTTGACTACGCAACACCGGCTATAACTCCAGGATATTTACAAAAGACTTAACTAGCTAATCTATCTAGAGGTTTAACTACTCTGCTAAAATGGTTATACCTCCAAGATCGATTCCTTCGGGTCTTCTAGTGCTCCTATCCAAGGCTCCTCGGTGATCGGATCGAGCTTGCTCCATTGGTCTTCTCATGTCAAAGATGATCCACCGCGAGAGAATGTGCACCAAGCTTCAACCTTTAAATGAGGTAACTAAGGTAAATGGTTTGCTAAACCAACTAACCTAGGAGATGTAGTGAATACTAATTGATTGTTTGTATCTCTAAACCCTTGGCTTACAACACATGTGATGGTTAGGGTTTAGTTGTTTGAGGAAGAAGGTGATAGAGAGACCTAGAGATCTCAAGCAGAGCAACTCAAGAAAATTAGCTCAAGAAAGAATAGACTGAACCAACATCAAAAGATCAAGTGTAGAGAATGGGTATGTATTATCTCACTTATTGAGCCATGGAATATCTCACAATAGAAAACACCTCCCATGCTTCAATAGTGATCCCAAACAAATATAATAATACTTGAGCCATTCCTCACACCATGCTAGCAAAGTCTCTTCCATTTCCACCTCATTAATCCATTTAAATAAATGGATAAAAACAATAATTAGGTGACACCTTCTAGAAGCATGCCTTGACAAATTACAAGAATGCCCCTCTCACCGTATATACATACTCGTACCCGTATTCCAAAAAATACGGATACACTGAGACGATAACAATCCAATAATAAAATACTAGGATCCGGCTTAAACCAAAGCCCACTAGTATCGTCCGCTCGATCAGCATCCACGGACAAGTACATATACGTGATCGAAGCCCTGTCGTAAAACCATACGACGCCTACATCAATTGCCTGAAGTAGGGAAACCTTCTGTGTGGGACTCTAAAGACTCGACAGTACATTGGCAATGGGTTTAACCACAAGCCGTCGGCAGTACTAGCTGCACGTACCGGCTACCCAGATATCTGTCTATAAGAAGACCGATGAGCAAACTCAACCGGACTCCTACTGAGCCTATCGGTGACAATCTCCGTACAGTCCGGTCTGTTTGTCTGAGATACTCGCATATCCACCTAAGGGGATGGTAAACGTCAGACCCTTAACAACTTAATAAGTCATGCCGGAGGAGAGCCCAATACACCATGAGAAACTACTGGAGTGCCTTACTAGTATTTCTCGACTGCCCTGGCCAGGGACTTTGTGTAATGGATTTCCGAACACTGCACGATATTAACCCCCAATACCAGGAGAAACGAATCATATCTGATCGCTACTATCTCCAAGTGCTTCGGGACTACACCCAACTACTACCTGTTTACACAACTCCTTTGAGCGTGGTAGGGTAGTAATCAAAGTGGAGTAGGAACACACTCGAGATGAAGTAGCGGTGGCAAGTCAACGGACTAAGCTGTACTCATGCCACCTGGGAACTTCTACCTGACGATAGGTATAATACCAACTAGCAGTTCCTGATGAGTCCTGTCCAGTGTAACTCACAACCCAGTGAGCACCTGCATACCGTCTGCAGTACGTCGTACTAATGGCTGTGGGACAGACCATATCCCCTGCTGGAATGAGAGGCGTACACACTAGTCTACTCCGGAGTATCGATGCCTCGTCTTGATAATCCAACAACTAGGGACATGTATATGGATGTGCTTATAGAATACCCAGCCCCCATGAGTGTGACTGCCATCACAATGCTGGTAGTCAAGTAAAGATCCTAAGGGCTCTACCAATATGTATAAGCGATATGCTAAAAGAGACACATGCACATATTGAGGTAGAATCAAACCGGTAGCATACTACCATATCGAGAAAAACTGTTATTATAACTGTGAAATATCCTAAGCATCCAATATGTAATATACAATCCAGTATGATACAATAATGGCATCTAGGGAATATATCTCTAACAGATACCTGGGTAGCCATTACGTGCAGCTAGTAACGCTGACGAGCTTATTGTTAAACCCACTGCCAGCGTACATTCAAGTCTTTAGAGTCCCACACAGAGGGTTTCCCTGCTTCGGGCGAAACGATGTAGAGGTCGTATGGTTTTCCGACAGGGTTCGATCAAATACGTGCACTTGTGCACAGATCATGTTCGGACGGATAATACTAGTGGGCTTTGGTTTAAGCCGGATCCTAGTATTAGATTATTGGATCAGTTTCATCTCTTTTTATTCGTATTTTTCGGAATACGGATACTGGTATGTATATACGGTGAAGGGTATTCTTTTAATTTGTGCAAGAATTCTTCTAGAAGAGGACACCTCATTTCTTGCATAACCATTTAGATTAAATGGTTAATGAGGTGGAGGTATGGGGTATGGATTTTCATTAAATGAATCATGGATACTTAGGGTGACTCATGGGGTGACTCATCTAGTGACTATTGAAGCATGATTGTTATTTTCATTTGTGAATTATTGTATGCTTCATTCATCACAAGACTTAGCAATCTTCATTTCATTATTATCTTCAACACTCTCTCTCCTCAAGAGCTCTCTTCTTCTTCCTCAAACCCTAATTGTCTCATGTTTTAAGAAACCTAGGGTTATTGAGACTAAACAATCCATAATCACTCTCTACAACATTTAGGCTACTTAGATTAGCACATTAGGTACCCTAGTTACCTCACTTTAGAGGTAGGAGCTCAAGGTAGACACTCTCGGGTAGATCATCTTTGACTAGAGGAGGCCGACGAGGAGGCACGATCTGTACACTCTTCAAGGAGATCAAGAAGAGGAGGAGTACAAGAACCGAAGGACTCAGTACATGGATGTATAACTTTCTTCCGAGTAGTTAAACCTCATAGTAGTTGTGCTAGCTAGGGTTTACGGTCGATCCTGGGTTCAAGTCGGTGTTGCGAAGCCCGTAAAAATCGTTTTTTGTATATTCTGCCTCCCCGTGAACCCACGGGGTGCGTGACATCGACTTACATGCAAGGGTGGGTTCTCGTAAATCATCACATTTACTGGCGATGTCTCTAGGTTCGGATATGTGTATCTCATGAAACACAAATCTGAAGCTTTTGAGAAATTCCAAGAATTCAGAAATGAAGTAGAGAACCAGACTAGCAAAAGTATCAAGATCCTCTGATCTAATAGAGGAGGGGAGTACTTAAGTACGGAATTCCGGGGCTTTCTGAAAGAGATTGGTATTCTCTCTCAGCTTACTCCTCCGTATACACCACAGCACAATGGTGTATCAAAGGGGAGGAACCGTACCCTATTGGACATGGTTCGCTCCATGATGAGTAATGCTGAATTACCTCTTTCATTCTGGGGACTTGTCCTTGAAACAACAGCGTATCTATTGAATCAGGTTCCGTCTAAATCAGTTCTTAAGACTTCATATGAAATGTGGACTGGTAAAAAACCATGTCTTAAAAGAGTTAAGATATGGGGTTGTCCGGCCAATGTGAAAAACCAGAATCCAGACAAACTTCAGGCACGGTCATTTTTATGTAAGTTTGTAGGATATCCCAGGCATTCGAATGGATATGTATTCTACCATGTCGAAGAACAAAAGGTATTTATTTCTCGACATGCCACCTTTCTTGAAAGATTGTTTCTTGAAAAAGAAACAAGTGGGAGCGCGGCAGAATTGGAAGAAATTCCAGAAGGACAAACTATAACTGAAGATTTAGTAAAACCAGAGGATTCAATAATCCCAGACGAACATAGGCCGATCCGCAGATCTAGTAGGATTTCTCATCCGCCCGAGAGATACTATGGTTTTCTCATAGATGGGGATCGTGAGGATTGTATCTTGGAAGAAGATGATCCTACTAGTTTCAGGCAAGCCATTATCAGTAGGCACTCTGATAAGTGGCGGATGCTATGTGTTCATACCAGAATATTGCATTTTATACCGCCCATTCTTACGCTCATTTATTTATATGCAGGTGCTTTTGATCGGTGTTTGCTACATATTTGCATAATACTGGTTCTCAGCTCTAAACAGTGAAATCAATGGAAAAGTAAAACAAATTCCGGATTACTGCCTACCACAGATAAAACACGGGTCTCCGCTCTCAATCCGTATGTTGCCACACACCAGTTTAAGGGACAAAATGGCAAATCGATGTCATTTTCATGCACAAAGCTCAATGTCAACACAAGATCCAACATATCTACGCAGAGCTCGAGGAAATCATGGCAAAAGATCCACATCACATCACCTTTTTGATCTACTGAAATTCTGGAAGAATTGTGAAGAGCTTCTGAGAAAAGTACTATACCACACTGAAGAGGACCACAAACCAGGGGATACGACAAAAGATGAAGTCACATTCCTTCTAAAAGGCCGCGGAACCGCGGCATAAGCGCTCTTTGGCCGCGGAACCGCGGCCATGTGGGCTTCGCACTTGGTCAAATTTCAGGGGCAGTTTTGGAATTTCATATATTGACAGATTGTTGCCCTAGGTTCTCTGTTTCCTGCCTATAAATTGCCCAGAACTTGCCAAGCCAAGGATGTTCATTCTTATGCCCACTTTTTGTTAGTTTTTAGTTTACTTCTTCTTCTTCTTCATTCTTTCCTCCATGAAATTGTTGTGAGAGCTTTTGAGTGGATGTTAAATGAAGATGAGGGTTATTTTTGTATCATTCTTTTGCTTAGCTTCCCCCTTGAGCTCTCTACCATAACTTGATCTTGCAACCTCTTAAGTGAGCTTGCAAGTTTAAGCTTTGGTCATTGATCTCAAGGGGTTGTTTCATTTTGGAATCAATAATGTTCTCTCTTTTGTGCTTCATTTTCCATGAGTTCTTTGCCTTTTCTTGATGTTGCAACCTCTTAATTAAGCTTGCAAGTTTAAGATTTGGTTATTGAACCCATGTCTTGTTTTGGGTTCTATGGTTCCTAGTTTCATTTCTTGATCATTTACTTTCATGCACTTAAATTCCATGCACTTTTAATTATTTGCTTGTAATCTTTTCTTTTCTTTTTTTATCTTTTCTTTTGCTCTTTTTGGTTCGTTTTGTGAATGGTTGTAATATGTTGTTGTTAAGAATAAATACAATATTGTAAATTAAGGTTTCATTCCTCATTTCCTTTTCGCGTTATTTTCCTTTGAACTCCGCCCAAACGTTACGCAAGCGCTCCGTTAGGCACCCTACCCTACCAAGGTAACGGTGATTACTAACCGCGACCGGTTGCGTTCGGTTTGGCCGGAGGCGAAAGCAAGAGACAAGAACGGACGGAGAAGGGTCAATAAGCCGGATTCCACGAATACCGTGCTTAAGTACCCTAATTCACGTTGTTGCCGATTGCTCTAGCTTCAATTGGTCAAGACTCGGCTCAAAGGTTTTGAGTGCGGATTTCTTTAGCTTACACTTTCGTATCTTTTTCTTAACAACTTTATACTTGCATATAACACTTAGGATAGAACTGAACAAACATATACACATTCTTTATTGACTCGTCTAAAACTCGAACGGGCATACAACCATCTCCCTGTGGATCGACCCGTGCTCAACCGGCTAGCTGCAAAGCGACACCGTCCTGATTGCGGTTAACTTTAATTCTATCAATCAAATGGCGCCGTTGCCGGGGAGACGGTAGCGTATTTTCTTTCTTGTTATTCGGGTTAATATTCTTTTTGTATATATTTATAAATAAAATAATAAAATCTTTTTGTTGTTTTTTGATAATTTTTGTGAGCAAGTGTGCAGGCTAATCTGGAGCAAGTACAGAAATCCAAAAAGAAAACATAGGATTTTTTGGAAAAGAGAAGAAGTGGAGTTCGTTGACCAAAGACAAATCCCCAAGTCAACATTTTGACCGCGGAACCGCGGTCAAAAGGTGCTTTGCGCGGCGGTTCCGCGGTCCCATTGAGTCCTCTGTGCCCAATTTTTTCTCTACCCCTTTGTCTTTTCTTTTATCTTCTCTGTGAATTCCACTATACTGTATTTTCTGCAGATTTTTGCGGATTTGCGAACTGCGATTGTGGGGAGCAAAGTGTACGTTCAAGGCTAAGGTGATTGCAAAGTACAGTGCCAAAGATCCGGGTAGTTTGACCCGTGCAAGAGAACTTTTCAAGCTTCCCGGATTTGATTCAACGGGGGGTTTTCCTAACCCAAAAACTTAACGGTACGTATTTCTTAAACACCTTCTTCTCAAATCCGACGCATCCAATATACTATTCTTTGCAGTATTCTTTGCAAGTTCGCTAGCAAACGCTAAAAATTGACTAACCCGTATTTGTTGCAGTGCCGTGCTTAAACTAAAAAAACGATTGTTTGATTCTTTATAGAATTGCGCATTGCATACATTAATACAGACTTAAGGGCAAGCGAACCCCACAACATACGGTAAAGGAGTTCATCACCTTTTACGTGGCCCACAAATCATGAACTTGAGCATAACGTTTACCCGAACAAACTTTAGAAGAACTAGACCTTAAGCCTTAAGGACTTCGCGCTCACTAGGAGAAGTTAACTGTGTTTAGAACCTCGCTTAACGGTACATTGTTTACGGGGTGTCTAGGAAAGTGTTAACGGCGAAACCGCCAAAAGAGAAAGGGTTATTTAATTAAGGACCTTCGCGAAAGCGTCGGAAAACCTCCCCTTATCTCTGCACTTACCTGGCCTCGTGATCAGTGTATCTTAAGCCCATTTCTCGACACAGTTTTACTTCAAAAATCAAGTTCTGGAGCAGGTCTAGTTAACCTAGGTGAACCCTAGAACGATTAGGTGTGTGGTATTTTTTTGTCGTGATTGTTTTTGTCCAGATTCTTTTTGTGTGTATATTTCATTCTTTTGTTAAAAACTATAAAAAATTCACATTCTTTTTCCCCTCCTTTTCTCTGCCTTTCTTTCTTTCTCTCTTCATATCATGGGTACCCCACCTCGCAAAACTCTTGCCGAACTTTGGTACCCACAACCAGACATTACTTCTTACGGTTCTTGCTTTGGCCGAACGTCGAACGATCCTTCCATGCCCAAAATCTCTTTGAATGATCGGATAGACGCGTCTAGGACAAACACTTGCCCTCCGCAATCCACTTTGTATCAACCTTTTCAACCTCCCCCACCCTCTTATGTTGATACCCCTTTTGCAAGTCGTCCTTTGTCCGTCGCTGAACATATTGAACAATACTGTAGCCGATCTTTCACTACTGTCACCACTACAGATTCTTAGGATCAACAATTCCATTCACCATCTTATCCACATGTTCAACCTGCTCCTGTCCAGCCATTCAATTCCTACAAGTCCTACCCGAATTTTGCACCTTCCATAGACATTGCTTCTGAACCGCCATATGGGAGTTTTCAGTATACAAACAAATTTGAATCTTTTACTAAACCCCTTCACAACCCATGTCTATTCTGGAACAGTCTTTGGAAGACTTTAGGGTAGCGTCGTACCAACAGATGATGGATTTGAATGCGTCCATGGCTGCCCTCATACAACCTAGTGACCCGGTAGCTAGTTTTCAACTAGCTCCAAATTTTCCAATGTATGAAGAGGCGGTAGGACAGGTTGAGAATTTGAGTGGTGAGAGTGAGATGTACCCCCTTCCGAATCAAGCCTACCCGTTTCAACTTGAATCCCACAACTCCGGTTTTGAATGTCTATCTAGTGTTCCAAGCGATTCATTGATTAAAGATAGAACAGATAATGAGTTGTGTGACTTTGTAGTGTTTGATTTGCCCGATTGTGAAGTGTCATTTTCGAGTGAAACCACACCCAATCCTTTTGACCTCTACACCTCCACTCTAGAACCTGAATTGATTAATATCCATGCTTTTGTTGATGTGTCTGAAAATATAGATTTTCACTTGATTGAGGTTATTGACGCTGGGAATATTTTGGATGATGAACCCGCAGATTTGGCTGAGTTTTTCTCTCCAATTCATCATCCCGAGTCATTAAATGTTTTTCCCGAACCCTATATGCGTCTGGATTTTTAGGATAAATGCATGGATGTGCTGAATTTTGAGGAAAATTTTGAGGATTTTTTTGAGGATGAACCAGTTTTGCTTGATGAGTCGGATTTTCCAATTCATCCTGTCCCTGTCATTGACTGTGTACACCATCCAGAACCCTTAACCGATACCCTTCCTCAATCACTTCCCCCCATCCTTTCCATCGTTCCGACATTGCAAGAAACCGTATCATTTTCACTTCCTGTGTCTGGTTTACCAAGTTCGGCGTACCCATGGTTTCTCACGAATCTTGAGGGATTTGACCCAATTTCTCGCCATATTGATAGATTAGTACAATCCATCTTTTCACATCGATCATTACAGATTTTACTAATTTATTCAATCCACTTCCACCCTCAAGTTCGTATTCCACTTCTTTCTCCCTTCCGTCATTCTTCTTCTTATATACCTAGACCGTGTACCACTTCTATCTCCATACGGTCTCGTGTATTCTCCCTCTCTTTTCTCTACGCCTTCTTCCACCAACCTGTACATTATAGCGATAAAATCTTTGAATGGTTGGTGCTCACTTTTGGCATGTGTAAGGCCTTGTATAGCTTGATACTGTTCTCTTTCCCCCTATTCCTGAACTTCAACACTGTTTTACTTAAGTTTGGGGAGGAACCTTTTTGTGTATATATTTTTGTTTTGATTTTTTTCTGTATATAAAAAAAAAATTTAAGGAGCGCCGACAATTTTGACCATCTTGGTGTAGCATGACAGTGAGGGCACTGCCGAGTTTAAATTTGGGGGTGTGCTCGGTAAGCTTTCTTCCTTCGCATTTTTTTGTATATTCTGCATTTGCATACCTTATTAAAAACACACAAAAATCAAAAAATTTCCAAAAATATAAAAACTTTATCGTCAAGTTAGCTAATACGGTAACTTGGATTTCTATTCTGAAAGTTTAGTTGATATATTAGAAATAACTAAATTCTAGGCTTAGGAATTGAAAATTCTAAAAATAACCCTCATTATGTCTAACTTTGGTAAGTATACGTCCTTACAGTTTTTTTGAGAAATAGGTAATCTTGAGTTCAGTTCTTGAGTTAAGTCAAGATGAAGGGAAAGTATTGAAGCTTTACTGAAAGATGAGTCTGAAAAATAGTTTCTTTTCTTGAGTTCAAATTTAGAAAGTACCCTACAAACTGCACTTACACGCACCTTGAAACTTGGGATAGTAGAGGATACCTAGAAATACTCTTGCCTGAAATCCTAGTATGAAAGAAAAAACGGTATTTAAAGCTAAACACCAAAAGAGCATATTGAAAAATATATCCGGTCTTGAAAAAGAAAAAAAATAAAAAGAAAAATAGAATAAAGTCAAGACCTGGAAACTGCTATTTACGCTGTAAAGTTCACACATTCAGTAATCGGCCGTTAGTGCCTCAAGAAGCATTAATAGTCGCATGAAAGGTGTGTGAGCAAATCCGTCCATCCTTAATGAAAAGAAGTAGTATTAGGTATTAGGGCAAGGGTATTATTGCTTGAATTGAATTCTTGAGTGTAGGGGTGCAAATATACACACACGTAGGGGTATACAATCGATGTTTGGATAAGAGATAGAAATAAAGAATAAGACTTATGTTTTCTGTAAAGTTGATAAAAATCCCTGATTTAAGACCACACATGAAGAAGGAAAACTCAGGAGATACCAATATCTTTCTAAAGTTTTTTAGAACGTATAGGATCTACGGTTAAATAGATTGGAGGTGTGAAACATAAGGGTTGGATATTTCTAACTTAGGATGATAGAATTTCTAACGTAAATACTAAACTGTAGGAGTAGAATCGACGTTAACTTATGACACTATCTTGACGGGATTTTGTGGGTGTAATCCGCTGAAAACCCTCAGGTGACAACAGTCCTCCTACTAGGGACACCTAGAGGTTTAACGGCTTGTTGCACGTGCTCAGTGCAATCGCGTTCCCTGCGAAAGTGCGGTTAGGACTTTTTTGTGAATAATTGGTTTTGCTCGGGACGAGCAAAAGTTCAGTTTGGGGGTATTTGTTCATACCAGAATATTGCATTTTATACCGCCCATTCTTACGCTCGTTTTTTTATAGGCAGGTGCTTTTGATCAGTGTTTGCTACATATTTGCAGAATTCTGGTTCTCAGCTCTAAACAGTGAAATCCAAGGAAAAGTACGACAAATTCCGGATTACTGCCAACCACAGATAAAACACGGGTCTCCGCTCTCTATCCGTATGTTGCCACACACCAGTTTAAGGGACAAAATGGCAAATCGATGTCATTTTCATGCACAAAGCTCAATGTCAACACAAGATCCAACATATCTACGCGGAGCTTGAGGAAATCATGGCAAAAGTTCCACATCACATCACCTTTTTGATCTACTGAAATTCTGGAAGAATTGTGAAGAGTTTCTGAGAAAAGTACTATACCACACTGAAGAGGACCACAAACCAGGGGATACAACAAAAGATGAAGGCACAATCCTTCTAAAAGGACGCGGAACCGCGGCATAAGCGCGCTTAGGCCGCGGAACCGCGGCCATGTGGGCTTCGCACTTGGTCAAATTTCAGGGGCAGTTTTGGAATTTCATATATTGACAGATTGTTGCCCTAGGTTCTCTGTTTCCTGCCTATAAATTGCCCAGAACTTGCCAAGCCAAGGATGTTCATTCTTATGCCCACTTTTTTTTAGTTTTTAGTTTACTTCTTCTTCTTCTTCATTCTTTCCTCCATGAAATTGTTGTGAGAGCTTTTGAGTGGATGTTAAATGAAGATGAGGGTTATTTTTGTATCATTCTTTTGCTTAGCTTCCCCCTTGAGCTCTCTACCTTAACTTGATCTTGCAACCTCTTAAGTGAGCTTGCAAGTTTAAGCTTTGGTCATTGATCTCAAGGGGTTGTTTCATTTTGGAATCAATAATGTTCTCTTTTTTGTGCTTCATTCTCCATGAGTTCTTTGCCTTTTCTTGATCTTGCAAGCTCTTAATTGAGCTTGCAAGTTTAAGATTTGGTTATTGAGCCCATGTCTTGTTCTGGGTTCTATGGTTCCTAGTTTCATTTCTTGCTCATTTACTTTCATGCACTTAAATTCCATGCACTTTTAATTACTTGCTTGTAATCTTTTCTTTTCTTTGTTTATCTTTTCTTTTGCCCTTTTTGGTTCGTTTTGTGAATGGTTGTAATATGTTGTTGTTAAGAATAAATACAATATTGTAAATTAAGGTTTCATTCCTCATTTCCTTTCCCCGTTATTTTCCTTTGAACTTCGCCCAAACGTTACGCAAGAGCTCCGTTAAGCACCCTACCCTACCAAGGTAACGGTGATTACTAACCGCGACCGGTTGCGTTCGGTTTGGCCGGAGGCGAAAGCAAGAGACAAGAACGGAAGGACAAGGGTCAATAAACCGGATTCCACGAATACCGTGCTTAAGTACCCTAATCCACGTTGTTGCCGATTGCTCTAGCTTCAATTGGTCAAGACTCGGCATAAAGGTTTTGAGTGCGGATTTCTTTAGCTTACACTTTCGTATCTTTTTCTTAACAACTTTATACTTGCATATAACACTTAGGATAGAACTGAACAAACATATACACATTCTTTATTGACTCGTCTAAAACTCGAACGGGCATACAACCATCTCCCTGTGGATCGACCCGTGCTCAACCGGCTAGCTGCAAAGTGACACCGTCCTGATTGCGGTTAACTTTAATTCTATCAATCAAATGGCGCCGTTGCCGGGAAGACGGTAGCGTATTTTCTTTCTTGTTATTCGGGTTAATATTCTTTTTGTATATATTTGTAAATAAAATAATAAAATCTTTTTGTTGTTTTTTGATAATTTTTGTGAGCAAGTGTGCAGGCTAATCTGGAGCAAGTACAGTAATCCAAAAAGAAAATAGAGGTTTTTTTGGAAAAGAGAAGAAGTGGAGTTCGGTGACCAAAGACAAATCCCCAAGTCAACATTTTGGTGCCTTGCGCGGCGGTTCCGCGGTCCCATTGAGTCCTCTGTGCCCAATTTTTTCTCCACCCCTTTGTCTTTTCTTTTATCTTCTCTGTGAATTCCACTATACTGTATTTTCTGCAGATTTTTGCGGATTTGCGAACTGCGATTGTGGGGAGCAAAGTGTACGTTCAAGGCTAAGGTGATTGCAAAGTACAGTGCCAAAGATCCGGGTAGTTTGACCCTTGCAAGCGAACTTTTCAAGCTTCCCGGATTTGATTCAACGGGGTGTTTTCCTAACCCAAAAACTTAACGGTACGTATTTCTTAAACACCTTCTTCTCAAATCCGACGCATCCAATATACTATTCTTTGCAGGATTCTTTGCAAGTTCGCTAGCAAACGCTAAAAATTGACTAACCCGTATTTGTTGCAGTGCCGTGCTTAAACTAACTAAACGATTGTTTGATTCTTTATAGAATTTTTTTTGAATTGCGCATTGCATACATTAATACTGATTTAAGGGCAAGCGAACCCCACAACATACGGTAAAGGATTCCATCACCTTTTCCGTGGCCCACAAATCATGAACTTGAGCGTAACGTTTACCCGCACAAACTTTAAAAGAAACTAGACCTTAAGCCTTAAGGACTTCACGCTCACTAGGAGAAGTTAACTGTGTTTAGAACCTCCCTTAACGGTACATTGTTTACGGGGTTTCTAGGAAAGTGTTAACGGAGAAACCGCTAAAAGAGAAAGGGTAATTTAATTAAGGACCTTCGCGAAAGCGTCGGAAAACCTCCCCTTATCTCTGCACTTACCTGGCCTCGTGATCAGTGTATCTTAAGCCCGTTTCTCGACACAGTTTTACTTCGAAAATCAAGTTCTGGAGCAGGTCTAGTTGACCTAGGTGAACCCTAGAACGATTAGGTGTGTGGTATTTTTGTGTCGTGATTGTTTTTGTCCAGATTCTTTTTGTGTGTATATTTCATTCTTTTGATAAAAACTAAAAAAAATCACATTCTTTTCCCCTCCTTTTCTCTGCCTTTCTTTCTTTCTCTCTTGATATCATGGGTACCCCACCTCGCAAAACTCTTGCCGAACTTTGGTACCCACAACCAGACATTACTTCTTACGGTTCTTGCTTT
Source organism: Agapanthus africanus (assembly GCA_030015575.1). Lineage (NCBI taxonomy): Eukaryota > Viridiplantae > Streptophyta > Magnoliopsida > Asparagales > Amaryllidaceae > Agapanthus > Agapanthus africanus. Next base: position 78,008,996 of record JASDDO010000004.1, on the reverse strand, counting down.
GGCCGAACGTCGAACGATCCCTCCATGCCCAAAATCACTTTGAAAGATCGGATAGACGCGTCTAGGACAAACACTTGCCCTCCGCAATCCACTTTGTATCAACCTTTTCAACCTCCCCCACCATCTTATGTTGATACCCCTTTTGCAAGTCGTCCTTTGTCCGTCGCTGAACATATTGAACAATCCTGTAGCCGATCTTTCACTCCTTTCACCACTACAGATTCTTGGGATCAACAATTCCATTCACCTTCTTATCCACATGTTGATCCTGCTCCTGTCCAGCCATTCAATTCCTACCAGTCCTACCCGACTTTTGCACATTCCATAGACATTGCTTCTGAACCGCCATTTGGGAGTTTTCAGTATCCAAACAATTTTGAATCTTTTACTAAAACCCCTTCACAACCCATGTCTATTCTGGAACAGTCTTTGGAAGACTTTAGGGTAGCGTCATACCAACAGATGATGGATTTGAATGCGTCCATGGCTGCCCTCATACAACCTAGTGACCCGGTAGCTAGTTTTCAACTAGCTCCAAACTTTCCAAAGTATGAAGAGGCGGTATGACAGGTTGAGAATTTGAGTGGACAGAGTGAGATGTACCCCCTTCCGAATCAAGCCTACCCGTTTCTACTTGAATCCCATAACTCCGGTTTTGAATGTCTATCTAGTGTTCCAAACGATTCATTGATTAAAGATAGAACAGATAATGAGTTGTGTGACTTTGTAGTGTTTGATTTGCCCGATTGTGAAGGGTCCTTTTCGAGTGAAACCACACCCAATCCTTTTGACCTCTACACCTCCACTCTAGAACCTGAATTGATTAATATCCATGCTTTTGTTGAGGTGTCTGAAATATAGATTTTCACTTGATTGAGGTTATTGACGCTGGGAATATTTTGGATGATGAACCCGCAGATTTGGCTGAGTTTTTCTCTCCAATTCATCATCCCGAGTCATTAAATGTTTTTCCCGAACCCTATATGCGTCTGGATTTTGAGGAGAAATGCATGGATGTGCTGAATTTTGAGGAAAATTTTGAGGATTTTTTTGAGGATGAACCAGTTTTGCTTGATGAGTCGGATTTTCCAATTCATCATGTCCCTGTCATTGACTGTGTACACCCTTCAGAACCCTTAACCGATACCCTTCCTCAATCACTTCCCCCCATCCTTTCCATCGTTCCGACATTGCAAGAAACCGTATCACTTTCACTTCCTGTGTCTGGTTTACCAAGTTCGGCGTACCCATGGTTTCTCACGAATCTTGAGGGATTTGACCCAATTTCTCGCCAAATTGATAGATTAGTACAATCCATCTTTTCACATCGATCATTACAGATTGTACTAATTTATTCAATCCACTTCCACCCTCAAGTTCGTATTCCACTTCTTTCTCCCTTCCGCCATTCTTCTTCATATATACCTAGACCGTATACCACTTCTATCTCCATACGGTCTCGCGTATTCTCCCTCTCTTTTCTCTACGCCTTCTTCCACCAATCTGTACATTATAGCGATAAAATCTTTGAATGGTTGGTGCTCACTTTTGGTCTGTGTAAGGCCTTGTATAGCTTGATACTGTTATCTTTCCCCCTTATTCCTGAACTTCAACACAGTTTTACTTAAGTTTGGGGTGGAACCTTTTTGTGTATATATTTTTGTTTTGATTTTTTTTCTGTATATAAAAAAAAAATTTTTAGGGAGCGCCGTCAATTTTGACCCTCTTAGTGTAGCATGACAGTGAGGGCACTGTCAAGTTTAAGTTTGGGGGTGTGCTCGGTAAGCTTTCTTCCTTCGCATTCATTTGTATATTCTGCATTTGCATACCTTATTAAAAACCCACAAAAATCAAAAAATTTCCAAAAATATAAAAACTTTGTCGTCAAGTTAGCTAATAGGGTAACTTGGATTTTTATTCTGAAAATTTAGTTGATATGTTAGAAATAACTAAATTCTAGGCTTAGGAATTGAAAATCCTAAAAATAACCCTCATTCTGTCTAACTTTGGTAAGTATACGTCCTTACTGTTTTTCTTGGGAAATAGGTAATCTTGAGTTCAGTTCTTGAGTTAAGTCAAGATGAAGGGAAAGTATTGAAGCTTTACTGAAAGATAAGTCTGAAAAATAGTTTCTTTTCTTGAGTTCAAATTTAGAAAGTATATACCCTACAAACTGCACTTACACGCACCTTGAAACTTGGGATAGTAGAGGATACCTAGAAATACTCTTGCCTGAAATCCTAGTATGAAAGAAAAAACGGTATTTAAAGCTAAACACCAAAAGAGCATATTGAAAAATATATCCGGTCTTAAAAAAGAAAAAGAAAAATAAAAATAAAAATAGAATAAAGTCAAGACCTGGAAACTGCTATTTACGCTTTAAAGTTCACACATTCAGTAATCGGCCGTTAGTGCCTCAAGAAGCATTAATAGTCGCATGAAAGGTGTGTGAGCAAATCCGTCCATCCTTAATGAAAAGAAGTATTATTAGGTTTTAGGGAAAGGGTATTATAGCTTGAATTGAATTCTTGAGTGTAGGGGTGCAAATATACACACACGTAGGGGTATAAAATCGATGTTTGGATAAGAGATAGAAATAAAGAATAAGACTTATGTTTTCTGTAAAGTTGATAAAAATCCCTGATTTAAGACCACACATGAAGAAGGAAAACTCAGGAGATACCAATATCTTTCTAAACTTTTTTGGAACGTATAGGATCTAAGGTTAAATAGATAGGAGGTGTGAAACATAAGGGTTGGATATTTCTAACTTAGGATGATAGAATTTCTAATGTAAATACTAAACTGTAGGAGTAGAATCGACGTTAACTTATGACACTAGCTTGACGGGATTTTGTGGGTGTAATCCGCTGAAAACCCTCAGGAGACAACACTCCTCCTACTAGGGACTCCTAGAGGTTTTACGGCTTGTTGCACGTGCTCAGTGCAATCACGTTCCCTCCGAAAGTGCGGTTAGGACTTTTTTGTGAATAATTGGTTTTGCTCGGGACGAGCAAAAGTTAAGTTTGGGGGTATTTGTTCATACCAGAATATTGCATTTTATACCGCCCATTCTTACGCTCGTTTGTTTATAGGCAGGTGCTTTTGATCAGTGTTTGCTACAAATTTGCAGAATACTGGTTCTCAGCTCTAAACAGTGAAATCCATGGAAAAGTAAGACAAATTCCGGATTACTGCCAACCATAGATAAAACATGGGTCTCCACTCTCTATCCGTATGTTGCCACACACCAGTTTAAGGGACAAAATGGCAAATCGATGTCATTTTCTTGCACAAAGCTCAATGTCAACACAAGATCCAACATATCTACGTGGAGCTCGAGGAAATCAAGGCAAAAGATCCACATCACATCACATTTTTGATCTACTGAAATTCTGGAAGAATTGTGAAGAGCTTCTGAGAAAAGTACTATACCACAATGAAGAGGACCACAAACCAGGGGATACGACAAAAGATGAAGGCACAATCCTTCTAAAAGGCCGCGGAACCGTGGCATGAGCGCGCTTAGGCCGCGGAACCGCGGCCATGTGGGCTTCGCACTTGGTCAATTTTCTGGGGCAGTTTTGGAATTTCATATATTGACAGATTGTTGCCCTAGGTTCTCTGTTTCCTGCCTATAAATTGCCCAGAACTTGCCAAGCCAAGGATGTTCATTCTTATGCCCACTTTTTGTTACTTTTTAGTTTACTTCTTCTTCTTCTTCATTCATTCCTCCATGAAATTGTTGTGAGGGCTTTTGAGTGGATGTTAAATGAAAATGAGGGTTATTTTTGTATCATTCTTTTGCTTACCTTCCACCTTGAGCTCTCTATCTTAACTTGATCTTGCAACCTCTTAAGTGAGCTTGCAAGTTTAAGCTTTGGTCATTGATCTCAAGGGGTTGTTTCATTTTGGAATCAATAATGTTCTCTCTTTTGTGCTTCATTCTCCATGAGTTCTTTGCCTTTTCTTGATCTTGCAAGCTCTTAATTGAGCTTGCAAGTTTAAGATTTGGTTATTGAGCCCATGTCTTGTTTTAGGTTCTATGGTTCCTAGTTTCATTTCTTGCTCATTTACTTTCATGCACTTAAATTCCATGCACTTTTAATTACTTGCTTGTAATCTTTTTTTTTCTATGTTTATCTTTTCTTTTGCTCTTTTTGGTTCGTTTTGTGAATGGTTGTAATATGTTGTTGTTAATAAATACAATATTGTAAGTTAAGGTTTCATTCCTCATTTCCTTTTCCCATTATTTTCCTTTGAACTCCTCCCAAACGTTACGCAAGCGCTCCGTTAGGCACCCTACCCTACCAAGGTAACGGTGATTACTAACCGCGACCGGTTGCGTTCGGTTTGGCCGGAGGCGAAAGCAAGAGACAAGAACGGACGGACAAGGGTCAATAAGCCGGATTCCACGAATACCGTGCTTAAGTACCCTAATCCACGTTGTTGCCGATTGCTCTAGCTTCAATTGTTCAAGACTCGGCTCAAAGGTTTTGAGTGCGGATTTCTTTAGCTTACACTTTCGTATATTTTTCTTAACAACTTTATACTTGCATATAACACTTAGGATAGAACTGAACAAACATATACACATTCTTTATTGACTCATCTAAAACTCGAACGGGCATACAACCATCTCCCTGTGGATCGACCCGTGCTCAACCGGCTAGCTGCAAAGCGACACCGTCCTGATTGCGGTTAACTTTAATTCTATCAATCACTATGCGATCCGAGATGGAGTGCATGTACAAGAATAAATTATAGACCTTGGATATTGCTCCACCTGGGGTAAAACCCGTTGTATGCAAATGGATCTCCAAAAGGAAGTTTGGTGTAGATGGGCAAGTGGAAACCTATAAGGCTAGACTCATTGCAAAAGGTTTTCGTCAATGACCAGGAGTGGACTATGACGAAACCTTTTCTCCAGTGGCTATGCTCAAATCCATTCATATCCTACTTGCTATTGCTGCCTTCCATGACCATGAAATCTGGCAGATGGACGTAAAAACGGCTTTTCTAAATGGAAGTTTGGAATAGTGCGTTTATATGGATAAGCCGGAGGGTTTTGTAGATAGTGGGAGTAGAAGTAAGGTGTGCAAGTTGCTTAAATCCATTTATGGATTAAAGTGGGGATCGCGGAGCTGGAACATCTGTTTTGATGAAACAGTCAAGGACATTGACTTTGTCAAGAACGAGAATGAGCCATGTATTTATAAGAGGATTGTAGGAAGAACTGTCGTATTCCTAGTCTTGTACGTGGACGACATTCTTTTAATAGGAAACGATATTCCTATGCTATAATCAGTCAAGCTGTTCTTGTCACAAAATTTCTCCAAGAAGGACCTGGGTGATACCTCGTACATTCTGGGGATTAAGATATATAGAGATAGATCTAAGAGATTATTGGGACTTTTGAAGTCCAGGTACATAGAGATCGTACTAAAGACATTTAGTATAGAAGATTTCAAGCATGGTAATATATCCACATTGCATGGAATCACCCACTCCAAAGAGATATTGTTAGTTATATGTATGCCCTAGAGGCCATTACTATACATGAGATGTATATTGTAGTGGATGCTTAGACATATATAGGGAGGACTTTCTTGCTCGACATGATAGTATGCTATCTGGTTACTCTTTACCTTAACGTGTACACTGATTGTCTCTCCGTTACATGTTGGTAAAGCCCTTAGGATGTGTACTTGACTACCTGGACTATGATGGGGATCATACTAGTGGGGACATGGTAGTCCATAAGTACATCTTTCAAGGTCCCTAGTCATGGGTTTTTCGAGACGGGGCATCGATATACCATAGTAGACTAGCGTATACCTTCTCGACCCATACAGATGGGCGATGGATGATCCCATATCCATTGGTGTTTGACATTAGAGATGATACACGGGTGCTCAGGGGAGACTGGGTATACTGGACGGACTCGCCGAGAACTCCCAGATGATATTATACCTTACGTCAGATGGCAGTTCTCTGGTGACACTGGTACAGGTTAGTCTGTAGACCCGAGATCGTCATAGAGTCTTATGTGATTCCCACTGTGCTTTGATTTCCATCTTACCACGTCCAAGAGGGCGTGCAAAATGGTGGTTTTTGGGTACAGTCCCGATTCACATGGAGGCAATGAGCGACGGGAGGGGTTTCGTCTCTCCCGGTATTGGGAGTTGATGTTGCGCTATGCTCGATTGGCCATAACAGGAAAGTCCCTGGCCAGGGCTAGTTTAGAGATTTACTGGTAAGTGTTACCAGTAGTTTCTCGACCCGTTATGAGCCTCATATCGGCATGACTTATCGGTTATTGGGGTCTGACGTTTTACTACCCCTGGACTTGATATGCGACATATCAAAGGAGGAGACTGGACTGTACGGTAGTGTCACTGTCAGGCTTTTTGCAGGAGTAGGAGCGGGCTTGCTTGCTGATCTTCTGATCGCTCAATACCCGGGTAGCCGTTACGTCCAGCTAGTACCGCTGACGGCTTGTGGGTGCTTGATATGATCATCACCTACTGCCGACGTATTGACGAGTCTTTAGAGTCCTACATAGAGGTTTTACTGGCTCAGGCAAAACGAAATAGGTGCGTATATATGATATGTGCGGGACCGAGAATAATGCGAGTATGTGATACCGCATTCAATTCTAGCGATGTTTGTATCGATCGGTTATATGAGATATAACCAGGTTATCGAATCAAGGGTTGATTCGATAAGTCGATACATTGGATGTTAGTCGGTTATATGTGATATAACCGGATTATTAAGTCAAGTGTTTATTTAATAATTTAGTGTATAATTGTATATGTGATATACTAATTTACATTAACTAACATTGGTTCACTTAAGCATTTAATTTTCTCACTTGTACACAACTTAATATATATATGATATATATTTATTTGTGTTCATTTTGTATCATGGTTGTTGTTACAACTATCATGGGTGTAGGAGACATACACCATTATAAATATATTGGTATGGTTTTTAATATTCAAAGTAAATACAAAATTAGTGGATATTTGTTAAATGCATGAAGCTTGTAGAAGCTTGTGAGTGCTTTGACAAATTCAACCCTTTTTGTTTTGCTTTGGATATTAATTAACCTAACCAATATATTTAGCCATGGTTATGTTTCTACATGAGTTAGTATATGATACACACTCACCCATGGTTAGCTTATTTCTCTCTCTTATTAGTTTCATATTCATTTTGAGCTCATCTTCTTCCTCCTTGATTTTCTTTCTAGGGTTTGAAAAAGAGAGAGAAACAATGTGAGAAAAGAAATTCTAAAGTGTACCCATTTCCTATTTCACCATCCTCTACTAGACTAGCACTTTAGTTAAGGTGTTTGCTTCACAAATTCTTTGGTTAGTGAAGTAGAAGCTTGAGTTCGTATTCCCTCGACGTAGATCATCTTCGGCCTCGAAGACTTCAAGCAATACCGTTGCCTCTTCTCATGGAGCCGTCCGATTCTCCGGGTGTTCGATGATCGCAGCGAAGGGACTACAACAAGGAGCTTTAGAAGTGAAGGACCGATCTACAAAGGTTGTATTTCGTATTCACTTAGAGTTAAAGAGTTTTACTTGCATGTCTTACTCTAATTATCTAGCAAAGATCTAATTTAGAGTTATTCGGCACGGCTAAAATTTTAATCGGGCATGATTGATGCCTTGTAGAACCTTATTAGAGTGCCTAGTAACCCTACAGTGGTATCAGATCCTAGCTAGAGCATTAGGCGATGTGTTTACGAAGTTAAAACTCCGAACGAACCCCGATACGTCAATTTATTCCCCTCTCTGGAATTTTTTTTTAAAATGTGCTTTTTCTGAATTAAAAATACCTAAAAAAATCAGCAGGCAATTATAAGAATTACCATGAAAAACGAGCCCCCAAATCCTCTACGTGGCCGTGGAACCGCGGCAATTGCCACTTGTCGCGGCGGTTCCGTGGCAATAAAAGTGTATTGGGGACGGTTCTTTATGCAGTAATATCCGTTACTATTCCTGCATCTTTCTGGGTAGTTTTTATTCAGACTTAAGTGTTGAGTATTCTGGGGTTTATTTTGTAATCGTTGATTCGATCGGAATATTTAGTTTCGTTTTGTTTTCTAGATATTTAGAACATGTTAAAAAGTTCGAACGGATATCAATAACTCGTTTTTTCCCGACCCGGAAAATTTCCAAGTGTTGGATTTTTCCGTTGTTTAAGAACGTATAAATCGTGCAAGTTACGCGATGGACCCTCTAGAAGACAACAAACCTTAACTCGATTATGTGACCGTCTTGAACTGCCTTTTGAACCTTAGGGTTTGGGGCAGTACGGCGTTGCCACATGTGAGGCATTGGCTTGACCCTTCTACGGCTAGACCATTGGTACTGTGGCATGTGATGGATGTTTTTAAACTTCCCTCAAGTGTTGCAAACTTTTTGGGAAATCTTGGGTGTTTAATTATTCGATCGGAAAGTTTAACATTGTCTATTTATCTGGAATGTGTACAATATTTGGAATCCACAAGTAGTTATGAGATAACTAATTTGGATGTTATAAACATAGCAGTTTAGTCTCAAATGATCGGTTGCCACGGAATTTTGATGCGATCAAAAGTCCGTCGCAATCACGTAGCATACGCGGATACTCGCCGGGTAAACTTAATAGACAGCCATGCCCCATAGCCCCGACCAAGTGACTGTAGGAGAACCCCGTCGCCAAAAGCATCCATTCGGGTGCTTGCGGCAGTGGTGTTCCGCCTTAGTGCACTTCGTCAACGGCATCGGGTGTACGGCCGTCTACTAAAAGTTTGCGACGAGCATTCGATCAAATATCGGGAATCTTGTTGAATTGCCCGACTAGATATTGAAAAGTGTTTTCGATATAGAGACTAAAATTTGGGGTTTATAATTGTTAGGCATGCGATGTCTAAGGAGGTTACGGATTCCAACTGCTGTAGTTTTACACTTTCTTATCTGCGACCGTAAGTGTAATATGTGTTATCGCCGGTTTCGTTGCTATATGTCAACGACAATTGGGATGCGCATATTTACTTACGTTGATGACGTGATGTTATGAGTTGCTGGATATGTTATATTGGATCGTCGCGTTTTGAATAGCCGGGGGTTTTATGTGAGATGAGGGTTTTTATTTTCATTCATGTAAAATTCAATGTATGTAATATTCTTTTATTGGGGCACTTCCGGGATGAGGTTGATGTCACCATTTGTATATTATTTACTTTTCCGCACTAGGTTAGACCCAAGGAGGAGAGCACAAGTAGCCGGGTTCTGGAGTCCAGTGGGTGACCAACTCGAGGAGTCGAGTCCGGGTCTCCTAACTCTAGAATTGGTAAGGTTGCTTGGCGCTCTCGTAGGGGTCTAGGGGTGTGGGTTTGGCTATTCATCGCGACCGTGGAATCCGTGTTTTATAGAGCCTCAAAATATAACACGGACATCCTAGTATATCCAATGTTTCATATATTTCTTCTGCTGCGATATCTGTGATGTGATCATTTGATATGTTGTGATAAATATTGTATATAGTATATATGATATATTATATAGACGTTACTTATGTTTTACACCCGCGCTAGCCCTGCCCCGCTCTGCCGTTAGTTACCTAACCTAACGGTGCAAGAGGGGACATCGAGGCGAATGCGGATGGCATAAGTCTACGTCGTATTTATCTGTGATGTTTAGGTGACTTAAATGATGGGACTTCATTAATATGATTAATGAAAGAAAAGAAACCTAAAAGATGTTGTGGAATCGAATTTTCAAAAACAGGTAGCTACAGTTATTGCTTTGCATCGCGGTGTTCCTTGTAGAACATCCTGCACCTTATTCGATAAGGAAAGGGCCGAGATCCCTTCACCGGGAGTGACCCCTTTAGCAATGACTGGAAGATGCTACTCCCCTCGGTTTTGTCTTTTGATTGCTTTTCTAGTTCTTGCTTTGCACAGTGATATATATGACATATCCTGCACCTCATTCGAAGAGGAAAGAGCCAAGATCCTTTCACCGGGAGTGACCTCTTTAGCGAAACTAGCAAAATCCTAAAAAACACTCCATTTTTAAAATCATTTGATTCTACAACGATATCAAGTTCATTACGCAATAGCTTTTCAGAAAAACCTGTCGTAGCCCTCCGTCATTTCAGATAAGTTGTATATAGTATTCGTGCTACATTTGTTGGCTTTCGTCAAGGTGTAGTGTGCGGTAGCTATATGCTGCTTATCTTCTGCATACGATGCGATTGGATTAGGGTAGTCGTACGGCTTTGTTGGCTTTCGTCAAGGGTCGTGCGGGTGGGTTTAATTCAGTCAAGAAATGTACGGGTTGAACTTGACTAGCGGGCTATAGTTTGTTGGCTTTCGTCAAGGTCATAGCACGTTAGGGGCAAAATATTATCGGAAATTTCAAGTGTTGAAATTTGCAATGAGATTGCATACCTTCTATGAGATAGTTGGATCTCGATACCCACTGCGAGTAATTGTTACTCCTGGGAGAGTTTTACACATTACAATTAGCCGATCAAGTAGGTGTCTAGAAAGGTGTCAACGGGGTTACGCCTCTGGGAAAACGAGGTTTACTTTAATTAGGTCTGTGCGAAAGCACGGGGAACCTCCCTCAAAGTACCGAGACTGGCCTGGCTGAAAGATTGGCGAAGTTGCAGGGTGTAATTAATCCCGGCTAGTCTTTCCTTTTAAGGTTTGAAGGAAGATTTGATAAAAACGGTGGGAGCCATCCTGATTAGATAAAATAATAACCCATCTGATCTTGCAAGAGCGCACGCAGAGTGTTTTCTTCTCTCTCTCTCCAAGTAGCGACCATATCACGCCTTAATCAAGATAATAATACGGATGTCATTGACCGAACCCGCTTGTTATACTGCGCTGGGGAACGTTGGTCCCACTCCAACTTATAACTGTTATAAGACCGAGCATGAAATTAGGGATTACCAGGATTCCCGTGCCGCCCAAACGAAGAAAGTGCATGCTGATGCATCTTCTTTGGGTGTGTTCATTATCAAGAACTGTTTCTCAGTATCCTTTACGTCCTGGGTATAAGATACCGGATCAGGATCCCACATATGTAATATGTTACATGGGCTACAGATAGGTAGAGAACTGAGAACGGGTGATAAGTTTCATGAGAAAGAAACGGTGCAAGTGTTGCAGCCAAGTCTGTTGATAGTTATCACCCTGTATTACCAGAATACATTGATTCTGAACGAATGTTATTAGATACCGAACCTAATATACAACATCATATCAGTATCTTTATTAGTAAAGAAAGGATATAAATTTGTATTGTTGGATAATGTTTTGAACATTTCCTATATCAAGAGTTGATCGGTTCAGGCACGTTATCTAAAAGCATTAACGTTCTAAATCAAACTACAGTTCTTAGTATACAGAACACACACAAGAGGAAGAGTTCAGAAATGAACGAATCCTTCTTGAGGTATTGTAGACTAGGCCATATAAATGCGACCCGACTAACTGAAGTTACTTATAGATGCATATTTAAAATTAGTTTGAATTTACATCTTATGAAACTTGCCGGTCATGTCACAGAGATTAGATGACCATAGCTCTGTTTATTGGAAGCAGAGAAAGAGTTAGTGAACTCTTGGGATGATACATACTGATGTATGAAGGTCCCCTGTCTACATATGCCAAGACCGGTTCTTTGTACTTCATTACATTCTCTGATGATCTCTCAAGATTCAGACATATGTTCCTATTGAAACACAAGTCCGAAGTTTTTGAGATATTCACAGAATATAAGTTAGAAGTAGAGAACCAAAACGGGTATAAGTATTATGTCCTTTGATGTGATCAGGGAGGAGAATACTTGAGCATGGGATTCATGGACTATTCTAAAGGAGAATGAGATTCTCTCTCAGCATTACTCCTGCGTATACACCATAGCACGTCGGTGTATCGGGGTGGAGCAATCACACCCTATGTGATAAGGTGTGCTCTATGATGAGTACTACTGAGTTACCTATTTCCTTTTGGGAGTTATGCACTGGAGAAGTTGCATACCTATTGAATAGGTTTCCGATCAAATCAGTTGCCTACTACTTTATATGAGATATGGAAAGGGAAGGGCCCATATCTTAAGTCAGTTAAGATTTGGGGTTGCCCGGCCTATGTCTAAAAGCGAAATCCGGACATGCTCGAGGCAAAGTCAGTTCTGTAGAAGTTTGTTGGATATCCCAAGCATTTGCAAGGGAATATCTTCTACCTAACCGAAGAACAAAAGATGTTTTGTTTCTCAGCATGCCACCTTTGTGAAAGGGAATTTCTTGTGAAGAAATTAGTGGTCATGAGGTAGAACTGGAAGGAGTTCCAGCTATACAAACTACGGCTAATGATTTGGTAGAACCAAAGGATTCAATATCAACCAACGAACCTCAGCCTCTCCGCCGATCTAGTAGGGTTTCTCACCCACCTGAGAGATACTTTGGTTTCTCTATGACAGTGGGAGCGAGGAATGCATCATGAGATGATGAACCAACTAGTTTCGAGCTGGCCATCAGGAGTGGGACTCTATAAGAATGGCTGGATGCTTAGAGATCTGAGATGGAATACTTATACACCAACAAAGTATGGACTTTGGTTGCCTTATCTGAAGGGTTAAATCCCCATCAGGAGCAAGTATATCTTGAGAAGATTATTTGGTGTACATGGAAAAGTTGAGACTTTCAAAGCTATGCTTAAGTCCATCCAGATCCTACTTTCCACGGCTACATACCATGACTACAACATCTGGCGGTTGGGTGTCATGACTGCTTTTTTAAATGATGTTTTAGAAGAGAGTGTCTATAAGTACACAGTCAGAGGGCTTCGTAGATAGTTGGAGCAGCAGAAACAAGTGCAAGATGTTTTATGTGATAAAGCAGGCATCGCGGAGTTAGAACGTCTGTTTTGATGTGTTAGTCGAAGAGTTTGACATCATCAAAATGGTAGATGAACCTTGTATAGACAAAAAGGTAGTAGGGAGTATGGTGGTGATCCTAGTAAAGTACATGGATGACATACACATGATAGGAAAGGAGTTTCCTATGCTACGCTCGGTCAGTCTCCGCTTATCACAATGATTCTCCATATAGGATCAAAGTGATACCTACTAAATCCTGGGTTTTGGATCTATGAGATAGATCTAATTGGATGTTAGGATACTCACTAGTTGTAGTGAGATGGTATCAATTGATCCTGGGGAGAATCACTGGATGTGTTCCAGGTTGATAAGGACGACTGAATGTCAGTCACAGGTATTGTCTTTACCCTTAGTAAAGGAACGGTATGTTGGAAGAGTTCCAAGCTAGATACCGTGGCATACTTGACGATAAAGGCTGGATACATCGCTACCAAAGATGCTACCAAAGAGGAATTCTGGGTGTATATTCGTTCCTACCATTGTATGACAATGGAGTTGTGGCCTATGCCTAGGAACGCTCGTCCTATCAGTGATCCAGACATATTCTAAGGCAGTGTCACCTGATCATGGAGATGGTTGATCTCGAGGAGATCGAGGTCAGGAGAGTAGACTCAGAGGACAACACGGTGGATCCACTCACAAAGGCTTTTTCCCACAGAGAGACTATTATGGGATGGTTGAGTATGAGATACTACAACCACTGTTATCAGATGGCCCTAGTGTAAGTGGGAGATTGTTAGTTATATGCATGCCCTAGAGGCCATTATTATACATGAGATGTATATTGTAGTGGATGCTTGGACATATATAGGAAGGACTTTCTTGCTCGACATGATAGTATGCTATCTGGTTACTCATTACCTTAACGTGTACACTGATTGTCTCTCTGTTACATGTTGGTAAAGCCCTTAGGATGTGTACTTGACTTCCTGGACTATGATGCGGATCATACTAATGGGGACATGGTAGTCCATAAGTACACCCTTCAAGGTCCCTAGTCGTGGATGTATCGAGACGGGGCATCGATATACCAGAGTAGACTAGCGTATACCTTCTCGACCTATACAGATGGGCGATGGATGATCCCATATCCATTGGTGTTTGACATCAGAGATGATATACTGGTGCTCAGTGGAGACTGGGTACACTGAACGGACTCACCGAGAACTCTTAGATAGTATTATACCTTAAGTCAGATGGTAGTTCTCTGGTGATACCGGTATAGGTTAGTCTGTAGACCCGAGATCGTCATAGAGTCTTGTATGATTCCCACTGTGCTTTGATTTCCACCTTACCACGTCCAAGAGGGCATGAAAACGTTGTTTTTTGGGTACAGTCCCGAGTCACATGGAGGCAATGAGCGATAGGAGGGGTTTCGTCTCTCCCGGTATTGGGAGTTGATGTTGCGCTATGCTCGATTGATAGGGAAGCCCTGGCCAGGGCTGGTTTAGAGATTTACTGGTAAGTGTTACCAGTAGTTTCTCGACCTGTTGTGAGCCTCATATCGTCATGACTTATCGGTTATTGGGGTCAGACGTTTTACTACCCCTAGACTTGATATGCGACATATCAGACGAGGAGACCGGACTGTACGGTAGTGTCACTGTCAGGCTTTTTGCAGGAGTTGGAGCGGGCTTGCTTGCTTGGTAATCTTCTGATCGCTTAATACCCAGGTAGCCGTTACGTCCAGCTAGTACCGCTGACGGCTTGTGGGTGCTTGATATGATCATCACCTACTACCGGCATATTGACGAGTCTTTAGAGTCCTACATAAAGGTTTTACTGGATCAGGCAAAACGAAATAGGAGCGCATATGTGATATGTGCGGGACCAAGAATAATGCGAGTATGTGATACCGTATTCAACTCTCGCGATGTTTGTATCGATCGGTTATATGCGATATAACCAGGTTATCGAATTAAGGGTTGATTCGATAAGTCGATACATTGGATATTAGTCGGTTATATGTGATATAACCGGATTATTAAGTCAAGTGTTGATTTAATAATTTACTGTATAATTGTATATGTGATATACTAATTTACATTAACTAACATTGGTTCACTTAAGCATTTATTTTTCTCACTTGTGCACAACTTAATATCTATGTGATATATATTTATTTGTGTTCTTTTTGTATCATGGTTGTTGATACAACTATCATGGGTGTATGAGACAAACACCATTATAAATATATTGGTATGGTTTTTAATATTCAAAGTAAATACAAAATTAGTGGATATTTGTTAAATGCATGAAGCTTGTAGAAGCTTGTGAGTGCTTTAACAAATTCAACCCTTTTTGTTTTCCTTTGGATAATAATTAACCTAACCAATATATTTAGCCATGGTTACGTCTCTACATGAGTTAGTATATGATACACACTCACCCATGGTTAGCTTATTCCTCTCTCTTGATTAGTTTTCATATTCATTTTGAGCTCATCTTTTTCCTCCTTGATTTTCTTTCTCGGGTTTGAAAAAGAGAGAGAAACAATATGAGAAAAGAAATTCTAAAGTGTACTCGTTTCCTATTTCACCATCCTCTACTAGACTAGCACTTTAGTTTATGGTGTTTTCTTCACTAATTCTTTGGTTAGTGAAGTAGAAGCTTGAGTTCGTATTCCCTCGACGTAGATCATCTTCGGCCTCGAAGACTTCATGCAATACCGTTGCCTCTTCTCATGGAGCCATCCGATTCTCCGGGTGTTCGATGATCGCAGCGAAGGGACTACAACAAGGAGCTTTAGAAGTGAAGGACCGATCTACAAAGGTTGTATTTGTATTCACTTAGAGTTAAAGAGTTTTACTTGCATGTCTTACCCTAATTATCTAGAAAAGATCTTGTTTAGAGTTATTCGGCACGGCTAAAATTTTAATCGGGCATGGTTGATGCCTTGTAGAACTTTATTAGAGTGCCTAGTAACCCAACAGATATCACCCAAGACTGATGAGCAGATGGTTCGCATGAGAATTATTCCCTACTCTTCGGCGGTAAGATCTATAATGTATGTGATGCTATGTACCAGACCAGATGTAGCATACGCGCTTAGCATGGTGAACCGGTATCAGTCAAACCTGGGTGAGATTCATTGGACGGCTGTGAAGAACATTCTCAAGTACCTGAGAAGGACTAAGGAAATGTTCTTAGTATACAGTAATGGAGACCTTAAGATCAAGTTCTTTACCGATTTCAGCCTTCAAAGTGACTAGGATGACATCAAGTCTGTCTCGAGTTTTTTGATTACCCTCAATAGAGGGGCGGTGTGTTGGAGGAGCTCCAAACAGGACACCGTCGCAGACTCGACGATGGAGGCTGAATACATTGCTGCGAACGATGCCGCAAAAGAAGCGGTCTGGATGAAGAAGTTCATTACTAAACTTTAGGTAGTTCCATCCATTGTTGATCCAATACCTCTGTATTGTGATAACAATGGGGCTATAGCTTTAGCAAAGGAACCACGGTTCCATCAGAAATCCAGACACATCATGCGGCGGTATCACCTGATCTGGGAGATCATTGATCGCCAGGAGATCGAGGTGCATAGAATGGATACAAAAGACAACACGGCGTATCCATTCACAAAGGCCCTCTCTTAAGTGCAGTTCGAGCGACTTTTTGAGATGTTAGGTATGCGATATGCCAACAGCTGGCCCTAGAGCAGACGTTGGGCACTTGGTACGCCAATATATAGCCTTAGTGCTAGTGGAAGATTGTTGGATATGTATGCCCTAGAGGCCATTATTGTATCTGTATACATATAGTCGCTAAGGACATGTATGTGCAAGACAATCTTGCTCAGTTATATAGTATATTATTTGAGTTTTCTTTATCATGATATGTGTATTTCTTTCTTATGATGCTTTATGCTACTTGCACATATTGATAAAGAATTGATACAATAGTATACTATTATGGTTTGAGTTTATCTTAACATGTGCATATGTTATACTCATTATTAAATATGGCAGTTATATGTTTGTAAAGTTCATAAGATCTTGCTTGACTATGAGCGTTATGATGGTGATCATACTTGTGGGAGCTGGGAAGTCCATAAGCACATCCTTAAATAGTCCATAGTCGTGTCAGTATCGAGACTGGGCATCGATATTTCGGAGTAGACTGGTGTATTTGTTTCTAGAACCAAACGAAGGGGATGGTTGGTCCCGCAGCCATTGGTCTGATGTACCTAAGATCGTATACATGTGCTCACTGGGTGTGAGTACTCTGGACGGACTCGCCGAGAAACTCTAGATGGTATTATACCTATCGTCAGATAGCGGTTCTCATATGACATGTGTACAGGTTATTCTTAGGACCTGAGATCGTCATTTGTCTCGTGTAAGTTCTCATTGTGGTTTGATCACTACCCAACCACGGCTCTACTAAGTCGTGCAAACAGGTTTTGGTTGGGTACAGTCTCGAGCCACATGGAGGCAGTGAGTGATTGTCAGGGATTCGTCTCTCCATGTATTGGGAGTCGATATCGCACTGTGTTCGATTGGCCAGGACTATAAGTTCTTGGCCAAGGCAATTGGGATTTACTGATAGGTTGATCAGTAGTTTCCCGGATTGGTCCTGAGCCGCATCAGCACAAATTATCAGGTTGTTACGGTCTAACGTTTACCACCCCCTAGACCCGGTATGCAATACTCATTGACGAAAAGACCGAAATGTACGGAGATTGTCACGGATAGGCTCAGTCGGAGTTCGGAAGAGTTTTCCCGTCGGCCTTCTTTTCGACAGGCACCTGGGTAGCCGTTACGTGCAGCTACTACCGCTGACGTGCTTGTAGTTAAACCCACTGGCAGCATACTGTCGAGTGTAGAGTCCCACACAGAGGGTTTCCCTACTTCGGGCGAAACAATGCAGAGGCTGTATGGTTTTACGGCAGGGTTCGATCACATACGTGTATTTATGTAGTATGATGTTCAGACGGTTAATACTAGCGGACTTTTGTTTAAGCCAGATCCAAGTATTATATTCTTGGATTATTTTGTCTCTTCGTATTTGTATTTTTCGGAATACAGATACGAGTATGGATATATGGTGTGGGGTATTCTTGTAATTGTGCAAGATGCTTCTAGAAGAAGACACCTCATTATTGTTTTAACCATTTAGGTTAAATGGTTAATGAGGTGGAGGTATGAGGTGTTCATTTATCATTAAATGAAGCATGGCTACTTGGTGACTCATGTAGTGGCTTATGGTTTACTATTGAGGCAAGGTGGCTTCAAGATATTTTTCATGAATTATTGATGCTTGATGTTATTCACATGAGTTAGCCATTCTTCATTTTCTATGCTTGTCTCAAACACTCTCTCATCTTCTCCAAGCTTCATCTTCTTCTATCTCAAAAGCTTAAAATTCACATGTGTTGAGAAACTTAGGGTTAGTGAGACAAATCAATCCATCATCATTCTCTACATCATCTAGGCTACTTAGATTAGCATACAAAGTAACCTAGTTACCTTGGTTTAGAGGTAGGAGCTCAAAGTAGGCACTCTCGGGTAGATCATCTTTGACGCGAGGAAGCCGTCGATCAAGCGTGATCCATACATCCTTTGAGGAGCTAAAGGAGAGGAGTGAAGACCCGAAGGACTTGATTCTTTAGGTATAAACTTCGATCATAGTAGATAGCTTCTCAAGTTGCTAGTTAGGTTTTATGGTAGATCCGGGTATATAGGTTATTCTAGCGCTAGTTTAAATCCGTATAAAAAAATTTTTTCCGCAAACGGCCGCAGATGATGGCCAAGGCGTTAGTGTAACCTAACACATGACACAATATAAACATCAAGTGTGAACCATCATCAAGTGGATGCACCATCATGATGCATCAAGTGGGCAAACACCATCATGGTGTTTTGCAAGTGGGGACATAAGTTGGCATGGTTATATGTATTTGGAAAAGTGGTGATTTAAAGTGTGAAGACAACACTTACTCAGTTGATCCTTTCTCTGTACATTGCTCCTGATTATACTCAGGTGTGAATTAAAAGGAATTGAGACTACAGAGAGATGCTCTTGAGAGTAGAAGACAACAGTGAAAAGGTGGGCCCCAGATTCCAACTTGAGTTCTCCAATTAATTCTTCTTAGCCGCAAATTGCGGCCAAGACAGAGACAAATTGGCGTGTCCAAGTTTGGTGGGTATCTTGTGATCTATTCAGTCCACTTGTATATGCAATTTTTAATATTAAGTTGTTTATAAATAGCAGATCTCAGATTATGTTCTGGGTTGGATTTTTGAGTGAGAATTTGAGTGTGTAACATTTGATAGCATCCTCTTCTTCCCTCTTTGATCTCTCATTTGAGAGCTCTATTAAGAGGGTTGAGGTTGTTATCTAGCTTGTAGCTCTAATCCCTCCATTTTGTTAATAAAGAACTTGCAATTTCTTTTTGCTTTAACTTCTTTTACTTACTTCCTTATGTGTTGTTTCTCTTGTGTTTCATTTTCTTTTATATGATGTTTGAGTGATCTTCATGGTTGTGATGATGGTGAGGGTGTGAGATGAATGGCTTTGCCTTCCTCCTTATCTTGTGAATGTTTAATGTGCTTAAAATGGGGTTGTAACTGTAAGATTGCTTAATGGATATGTTTGATATGGTATGTTGATTTTGATGGTTACTTGTAACCTTTGTCATATACCCTATTCTCTCATTATCACAATTTACAATGTTAAGGTTAGAATCAAATTTGTGTTATGCTTGCTAGGTAATTTAGATATGGTATTTTGCTTATATTTCTTGACATCTTTCATCAAACATATACCATATACTATCATCCACCTACTTGGCAAGAGTAATGCAATCACTTTGCTTCTTATTTGCAAATTGATGTATGTTGATGTCGAATGCTTGCTAACTCTTGTGCTTAGTGTTGATACATCATGCACAAACATAAAAATGATAAGTAGGAACGTAACGGTCTCTTTTCAATTCTTGCATTGAACGTCGATATCTTGATGGTTTGTTCTTCGCAAATGCCTTGACAAGCCATGCTTCATGTGGTAACCAACTCAAGGAAAGAACAACACATGATCAAGAGAGCATCTAAGAATTCGCCATGACTCAACCATCCGATCCGAAACCACGACCATTTCCCGTTTTCTTAACTTGTTCTATAATTTCGTATTTTCTAATTTTTGTGACAAAACTCATTTTTTCTCTTTGAACTTTTAACGACAACTTCTAATCACCAATTCCTAGTGGATCAACCCGTACTTGCCGGCTTGCTAGAACGTGCTGTGTACTTGCGGTTTATAAATTTTAAAACAAGACCGAGCTCGCGTGTACGGCATTTATAAAACCTTTTCTTTCAAAATTACAAAAGTGTGCGCGGGTGAAGCCCCAACAATCATACAAATACTTTGAAAAGAGAATAAAAATAAAAATAGATAATACTAGTAATATGTATATTTAATATACATACATTAATATATTAAAGCAACTCTTGATTTAATATACTGGCTTTGTCAAAGACGGTTAGTATTATCAAATGTCCGAATTAAAATTAGTGTAGCTAATACACTACTTTATTCGAACTCATGTGAGTATCATTATACCGCCACTACTACATTTCGCCCAAGCTTTGAAATCCTCGGTGTGGGACTCTAAAGACTCGACAATACACCGGTAGTGAATTACTGGATCAAATCCATAATTCACAAGTACGTCAGTAGCACTAGCTGTATGTAATGGCTACCCATGTATCCGTCGATAAGAAGATTGACAAGCAAGCTTATCCGAACCCCTAACAGTGCCTATCAGTGACACTCAATGTATAGTCCAGTCTCTTCGTCTATGTTGTTGCATACCGGGTCTGGGGGTTCTAAGGTTCTTGTGCACTAGAACAAGGTTCTACAAGGCATAAAACATGCCGTATTTAAAATTTTCAAGTGCCAAACAACTTAAGCAAGGATCTATACTAGAGAATTAGGGTTATAAACTTAAAGCAAACAATTTTACTACTAAGTGAGAGGGATTACAACCTTTGTAGTACATTCCTTCGCTTAGTAAGCTCCGAGTTGAAGTCCCTTCGCTGCGATCATCATGTTCCCCGACTCTCGAGAGGCTCCATGAGGTGAATGATGCATGTTGCATGAAATCGTCGAAATCCAAGACGATCTACCTTGAGGAAACACAAACCCAAGCTCTCACTTCACTAAGGATGTATTAGTGAAGCAAACACCCTATTCTAAGTGGCTAGAATAGATGAGGATGATGAAGTGGGAATTTTGCTCCCTTTTGTTTTCTAATTCTCACTTTAATTCATCACAAAATGAAAAGCTAGAAAGCTTTTGTGAGAGGAAGAAGAAGAATTGTGATGAATGAATTGTGTGAGGATAGAACTGCAACCATGGGTTAAGCATGGCATGCTTAACCCTTGTAGAGAATAAAGCATAGGCTAGGGTTAAAAGCTTAGGTTAAAAAATATCAAGATATTATCTAAAGGGTGGACTTTAGTCAACATGAATAAATATCTCAATAATATCCACACAATTTAGAATTTACCCAAAATAAAATATTAACCCTAATCCAAACCCTAGCATAGTTTGATCTCAAAACCCTAGTTGCATTTGTAACCCTAACATGTTACAATATTTTATATCACATATATAATATATAATGTAACAAAAGAAAATAATACAATTAACATATATCACATATATATCAATGTATCATCAAGTGATAAAAAGAATCATTTAAGTGAGCTTATATTAGTTAATGTAATGTAATATATCACATATATAATTATACATTAAATTATCGAATCAACACTTGATCCGATAATCCGGCTATTTTGCAAATAACCGACTAATATAACATGTATCAGTTCATCGAATCAACACTTGATCCGATGACCCGGCTATATCACATATACCCGGCCGATATCTCATATCGTGAGAATTGAATACGGTATCACATACACGTATTATTCTTTGTCCCGCACATATCACATATGTGCTCCTACTCCGTTTCGCCTGAGCCCGGAAACCTCTATTTAGACTCTAAAGACTCGTCAATACGCCGGCAGTAGGTGATGATCATATCAAACACCCACAAGCTGCAAGCGGTCAGATAAACGTAACAGCCACCTGGGTATTGAGCGATCAGAAGATCAACAAGCAAGCCTGCACACACTCCTGTGAATCCAATCAGTAACACTACCGTAGAGTCCGGACTCTTCGTCTGATATGTCGTATATCTAGTCTAGGGGTGGTAAACGTCAGACCCCAGTAACTGATAAGTCGTGTCGATATGAGGCTCATAACGGGTCGAGAAACTACTGATAACACTTACCAGTAGATCTCCTGTTGGAGATAATGCCCTCAGAGTCAATTATTGGATCACAGGCACGTGATTGCGATGATTGAGGGAGAACCTATCCCAGTAGGACAGTCTTACTCGTGATGATAGTATGCTATCTGGTTTACCTTTATCATCGTGTACTTCTTTAGGTGACATGACAGGTCACTATTGCACGTTGATAGAGCCCCTAGGATTCTTGCTTGGCTACCGGCAGTATGAGGGCGATCATATACGTGGGAGCCGGTAGTCTATAAGCACATCCTTAAAAGGTCCCTAGTCATAGGAGTTTCGAGACAGGGCATCGATTCTCCAGAGTAGACTAGTGTATACAGTCGAGACCCCGACGAGGGGCGGTGGCCGGTCTCACAAGCCACTGGTGTCAGTTGGTTCACCTAAGATGTATACAAGTGCTCATTGGGTTATGAGTACACCGGACAGGACTCGCCGGGAACATGCTAGTTGGTCTTATACCTGACGTCAGATAGCAGTTCCCAGGTGACATGTGTACAGGTTAGTTCATCGACCTGGAGATCGTCATTTGTCTCGTGTGAGTTCCCACTGTGCTTTGATTACTACCCTACCACGGCTCAAAGGAGTCGTGCAAACAGGTTTTAGTTGGGTACAGTCCCGAGCCACATGGAGGCAGTGAGCGGATCTTCGGGGGTTCGTCTCTCCCGGTATTGGGGGTGAGGTCGCGCTGTGTCTAGGAGAGCCATTACACGAAGTCCTTGGCCAAGGCAGGAGATTTACTGGTAGGTATTCCAGTAGTATCTCAGGGTGTTCTGGGCTACACTCCGACACGACTTGTACCGCTTTTGGGGGTCTGACTTTTACCAACCCCCTAGGCCCGACATGCGATGCTCATAGACGAACGGACCGGACTGTACGGATATTGTCACTGACAGGCTCAGTAGGGTGTCAGGATGAGTTCGCTCATCGACGTCCCTTTTGGTCAATGGCTGGTGGCCCGTCACGTATTGGCTTATACCTCTGACGTGCTGGTGGTTAAATCCACAGCCATAGTATTGACGAGTCTTTAGAGTCCACCACACTTACAGTTACTCAAGCTTTCGGGCGAAACGCTGTAGAGGCCGTATGGAGATATGGCAGGGTTCGATCAGATACGTGCGGTATTGCACAGATCGTGATCGGACAGTTTTTACTAGCCGGCTTTGGCTTAAGCCGGATCTTAGTATTTGATAGTGTAGTTTTGTCTCTTTGCATTTGTATCCGGACGGAATACAGATGCGGGTGTGTATGCACAGTATCGGGGTTTTTCCTGCAATTTATTACGGGACCAGTTTTCTGGAGTTGCCAGTTTGCATTCCGTTCCGGCCGGTTTTTCTTTGTTCTTTCCCGGCCGGACTTTTCGTTGGAGGGGGTTATTTGCAAGTTTGCAAATAACATATTTTGGAGGGGTTTATTGCAAAAGGAGTGATTTTGATATCTTCTTTGCTATTCATGCATTAATGAGATTTGAGAGGGTAATGTTTGGATGTGCATTGATTTGGTGATGGTAATTGGGTGGGGCCGGCCACTGTTTGAGTGGAGTGAGGGGGCCGGCCATATCATGTGAGCATGAGTGGAGTGAGGTTTAATTGTGTGGTTTTTATCCTTCTTGATTTATTTGGTGGACCCCCCCCCATGGTGTTTTGGCAGTGAAGGAATTTAATTTCCTTTGGTATTTTAATTCATTCATTCATAAAAAGGGTGCTGGCTTCATTTCAATTTCACAGTGAGCACAATTTACATGGGGTTGGCCGAGCCCATTTTTGAGGGTATGCTCATTCTTTTTGAGAGCTTGCTCAATTCTTCATCAAGCTTTCATCCATGATTATTCTTGCACAAATCCCTCCAAATTGGAAACCTCCTAAACCCCAAAGAGACAGCTATTCTACGCTATTCTACAGCAAATCTTGGACGCGTCGGCTAGCCTACTTCACGTCCGAGTTGCCTCGGTATTGAGGTGGGTGCCCGTAAAAGATGCAGGCGACGTGGTGCCCTTCCGGCGAAGAGGCGACGACCGGAGATCCCGCGAGGAGATCGGAGTGGAGATGAAGACCGGAGGACTCGGATCAGTCGGTATATCTCTAACCCATCTTCTAGTTAGCTTAGACTTGTTAATGGTTACGATCCGGATGTTTAGTGAGCGGTGGTGCCGGTTTGCTAAGTCCGCAAAAATTAAAGTTTATCACCGTTTCCGCATTTGGCCGTCGGATTGACGGCCGGGGCGCCGCCGTGCACTTACATCTCCATATCAGCCCTGGCCAGGGACTTCCAGTTATAGCCAATCGAACACAGCACAACATCAACCACCAATACCGGGAGAGACGAAACCCCTCCTATCGCTCATTCCCTCCATGTGATTCGGGACTGTACCTAAAATCCACCATTTTATACGTTCTCATGAACGTGGTAAGGTGGAAATCAAAGCACAGTGGGAATCACACAAGACTCTATGACGATCTCGGGTCTACAGACTAACCTGTACCAGTGTCACCAGAGAACTGCTATCTGACGATAGGTATAATGCCATCTAGGAGTTCTCGGCGAGTCCGTTAAGTGTACCCAGTCTCCACTGAGCAACCGTACACCATCTTTGATGTCAAACACCAATGGATATGGGATCATCCATCGCCCATCATTTGGGTCAAGATGCGTATACGCTAGTCTACGCTGGAGTATCGATGCCCTGTCTTGATAACCCTCGACTAGGAACAGTTATAAGATGTACCCTTGGACTACCTTGGCCCCACTAGTATGATCTGCATCATAGTCCTAGTAGTCGAGTAGATATCCTAAGGGCTTTATTAACATGTGAGAACAAGACCGTAAATCAATACAAGTCAATATGTTAAGACAAAGTGAAACCAGATAGCATACTATCATGCCGAGCAAGAAAGTCCTATATATATATATATCCAAGCATCCATTATAATATACATCATATGTACAACAATGGCATCTAGGGCATATACATAACTAACAATCTCCCACTTGCACTAAGGCCAGTTGTTGTAGTATCTCATACCCAACAACCCGAAGAGTGTCTGAAATTATATCTAGGGTATGGCTTTCGTGAATGGATCCGCAGTGTTATCTTTCGTGTCAACACTCCTGACCTTGATCTCGCGGCGATCAACTATCTTTCGGATTAGGTGATACCGCCTCAGAATATGCCTGGATCTCTGATAGGACCTGGTTTCCTTAGCCAAAGCCACAGCTTCATTGTTATCACAATACAAAGGTATTGGAAGCTCAATGAATGGAACCACTCCAAGTTCAGTGATGAATTTCTTCATCAAGACAGCCTTTTTGGCAGCATCGTTGGCAGCGATGTATTCAGCCTCCATAGTCGAGTCTGCCATGGTTTCTTGCTTAGAACTCTTACAATAAAACGCCCCTCCATTTAGGGTAAGGACATATCCCGAGTGCGACTTAGAGTCGTCCTTATCACTTTGGAAGCTCGAATCGGTAAAGGACTCCACTTGGAGTTCTCCGTTACCATACACCAAAAACATCTCCTTAGTCCTTTTCAAGTACTTGAGAATGTTCTTCACAGCTGTCCAGTGACTCTCTCCTGGATCTGCTTGATACCTACTCAATACACTTAGTGAGTATGCTACATCGGGTCTGGTATATAGCATCGCGTACATGATAGAGCCTACTGCCGAAGCATAGGGTATCCCTTGCATGCGAGCTCTCTCCAAATCAGTCTTAGGAGACATCTCTTTGGAGAGAGTGAGTCTAGAGACTGTGGGTAAATTTCCACGCTTGGATTCTTCCATACTAAATCTCTTTAGTATGGTGTCAATGTACCTGGATTGGGACAATCCCAGTATCCGTTTAGATCTATCTCTATAGATCCTAATCCCCAAAATGCAAGTGGAATCACCTAGATCTTTCATTGAGAATTTATGTGATAGGAAGAGCTTGACCGAGTGCACCATAGGAACATCATTTCGTATCAAGAGTATGTCATCCACGTATAATACGAGGAAGACAACCTTACTCTCTACAACCTTCTTGTAAATACAAGGTTCATTTACGTTCTTGATGAAATCAAACTCTTTGACTACTACATCAAAACAGATGATCCAACTCCACGATGCTTGCTTTAACCCGTAGATGGATTTGAGCAGCTTGTACACCTTTCCACTGCTCCCACTGTATACGAAGCCCTCTGGTTGAGTCATGTACACGCACTCCTCTAAATCACAATTTAGAAAGGCGGTCTTAACATCCATTTGCCAGATTTCATAGTCATGTTATGCAGCAATGGCAAGTAAGATCCGGATGGACTTAAGCATAGCCACTAGAGAAAAGGTTTCGTCATAATCCATACCTGGTCGTTGACGAAAACCCTTTGCAACAAGTCAGGTTTGAAAGTATCAACTTTTCCATCTACACCAAGTTTCTTCTTAAAGATCCATTTGCTACCAATGGGTTTTACCCCTTCCGGAGCAACTTCCAAAGTCCATATTTTGTTGTTGTACATGGATTCCATCTCA
This sequence comes from Agapanthus africanus, assembly GCA_030015575.1. NCBI lineage: Eukaryota > Viridiplantae > Streptophyta > Magnoliopsida > Asparagales > Amaryllidaceae > Agapanthus > Agapanthus africanus. The sequence continues at coordinate 77,982,219 of JASDDO010000004.1, read as the reverse complement.
GATCGCATTGCATCTAGCCACTTCACAGAGTCTCCAATTTTGATGGCCTGCTCGAAACTAGTCGGGTCATCATCTTCCATGATGCAATTATCGCTCCTACCGTCTATGAGAAAACCGTAGTATCTCTCATGTGGATGAGGAACCCTACTAGATCGGCGGAGAGGCAGGGGTTCATTAGGAACTACAGAATCCTCTGGTTCCACTAAATCTTCAGTTGCAGTTTGTGCTGCTGGAACTTCTTCCAGCTCTACCTCATTGCCACTAATTTCTTTTCAAGAAATTCCTTTTCTAAAAAAGGTGGCGTATTGAGAAACAAACAACTTTTGTTCTTCAGCGTGGTAGAAAATATATCCTTGTAAATTCTTCGGATATCCCACAAACTTTCATAGAACCGATCGTGCCTCGAGTTTTCCGGATTTTGCCTTTTGACATAGGCCAGACAGCCCCAAATCTTAACACGTTTAAGATATGGTCTCTTCCTACTCCATATCTCATATGGTGTGGTAGGTACATATTTAGATGGAAGTTGATTCAATTGGTATGCTGGTGTCTCAAGCGCATAGCCCCAAAAGGAAATAGGCAACTCGGCAGTGCTCATCATAGAGCGCACCATATCTAATAGGGTGCGATTCCTCCGCTCTGATACACCGTTGTGCTATGGTGTATAGGGAGGATTAAGCTTAGAGAGAATCCCATTCTCTTTTAGATAGTCTAGAAACTCATTGCTCAAGTATTCTCCACCTCGATCAGATCGAAGGATCTTAATACTTTTACCCGTTTGGTTCTCGACTTCGTGCTTATATTCTCTGAGTTTCTCAAAAGCTTCAGACTTGTGTTTCAACAGGAACACATGTCCGTATCTTGAGAGATCGTCAGTGAATGTAATGAAGTACGAGGCACCATTCTTGGTATGTGTAGACATGGGACCGCATACATCAGTATGTATCAGTCCCAAGAGTTCCGTAACTCTTTCTCCGTGTCCAATAAACGGAGTTTTGGTCATCTTGCCTTTGAGACATGACTGGCAAGTGTCATAAGATGAAAATTCGAACGGATTCAAATATCCATCCTTATGCAACTTAGCTAGTCGTGTCGCATTGATATGACCCAGTCTACAATGCCACATGAAGGATTCGTTCATTTCTGAACTCTTCCTCTTGTGTGTGTTTTGTACATTAAGAACCGTGGTTTGATCTAGAACGTATATGCCATTATTTAACGAGCCTGATCCAATCAACTTTTGATTCAGGAATATGTTCATAACATTATCCTGTACAACAAAATCATATCCTTCTTTACTCAATAAAGAAACTGATATAATATTGCATATCAGGGTCGGAATGTAATAGCATTCGTTCAGAATCATTGTATTACCATTTGGTAACACAAGGTGATATTGTTAGTTGTATGTATGCCCTAGAGGCCAGTATGGTACAGATGATGTATATTATATTGGATGCTTGGACATATATAGAGAGGACTTTCTTGCTCGGTATGATAGTATGCTATCTGGTTGCACTTTACTTTAACATGTATACTTGTCTCTTTATACTGTCTTATAGTTACATGTTGGTAAAGCCCTTAGGATGTGTACTTGACTACCTGGACTATGATGCGGATCATACTAGTGGGGACATGGTAGTCCATAAGTACATCCTTCAAGGTCCCTAGTCATGGGTGTATCGAGACGGGGCATCGATATACCAGTGTAGACTAGCGTATACGTTTCTCGACCCATGAGATGGGCGATGGATGATCCTATATCATTGGTGTTTGACATCAGAGATGGTATACGGGTGCTCAGTGGAGACTGGGTACACTGGACGGACTCGCCGAGAACTCCCAGATGGTATTATACCTTACGTCAGATGGTTGTTCTCTGGTGACACTGGTACAGGTTAGTCTGTAGAACCGAGATCGTCATAGAGTCTTGTGTGATTCCCACTGTGCCTTGATTTCCACCTTACCATGTCCAAGAGGGCGTGCAAAACGGTGGTTTTTAGGTACAGTCCCGAGTCACATGGAGGCAATGAACGATAGGAGGGGTTTCGTCTCTCCCGGTATTGGGGGTTGATGTTGCGCTATGCTCGATTGGCCAGAACATGGAAGTCCTTGGCCAGGGCTGGTTTAGAGATTTAATGCTAAGTGTTACCAGTAGTTTCTCGACCCGTTATGAGCCTCATATCGGCATGACTTATCGGTTATTGGGGTCTGACGTTTTACCACCCCTAGACTTAATATGCGACATATCAGACAAAGAGACCGGACTGTACGGTAGTGTCACTGTCAGGCTTTTATAGGAGTTAGAGCGGGCTTGCTTGCTGATCTTCTGATCGCTCAATACCCGGGTAGCCGTTACGTCCAGTTAGTACCGCTGACGGCTTGTGGGTGTTTGGTATGATCATCATCTACTGCCGGCGTATTGATGAGTCTTTAGAGTCCTACATAGAGGTTGTACTGGCTCAGGAAAAATGAAATAGGAGTGCATATGTGATATGTGCGGGACCGAGAATAATGCGAGTATATGATACCGTATTGTAATCTCGCGATGTTTGTATCGATCGGTTATATGCGATATAACCGCGATATCGAATCAAGTGTTGATTCGATAAGTCGATACATTGGATGTTAGTCGGTTATATGTGATATAACCGGATTATTAAGTCAGGTGTTGATTTAATAATTTAGTGTATAATTGTATATGTGATATACTAATTTACATTAACTATCATTGGTTCACTTAAGCATTGATTTTTTCTCACTTGTGCACAACTTGATATATATATGTGATATTTATATTTATTTGTGTTTACTATTTGTATCATGGTTGTTGATACACATTACATGGGTGTATAAGACTTATACCATACTAATTATATTTGTTAGGTTTTTATATTTAATGTAATTCTAAAACAAATGGATAATGAGAACAAATGCATGAAGCTTCATGAAGCTTATCTTTGCATTTGACTTAGTCCACTTGTTTTGTTTTACTTAAGATATTAGTTAACCTAACCACTATGATTACCCATGGTAAAGTCTCTACATGAGTTAGTATATGATACCCACTCACCATGCTTAGCTAATTCTCTCTCTTGATCATTCTTTATATTCATTTTTGAGCTCATCTTCTTCCTCCATGATTTGATTCTAGGGTTTGAAAAAGAGAGAGATACAAACTGAGAAATAAAATTCTAAAGTGTACCCATTTCCTATCTCACCATTCTCTACTAGACTAGAACTTTAGTTTAGGGTGGCGGTTCCGTGGCAATAAGGTGACGTCACCCTTGTCGTTTTGCGCAGTAAAGTTCCTATTTAATTTACTAATATTTTCTGGGTATTTTTATCTGACTCAAGTGTTGAGTGTTCTGGGGTTTATTTTGTATTCGTAGATTCGATCGGAAAATTTAATTTCGTTGTGTTTTCCGGATATTTAGAAAGTATTAAAAAGTTCGGACGGATATCAATAACTCACTTTTTCCCGACCCGGAAAATTTCCAAGTGTTGGATTTTTCCGTTTGTTTAAGTACGTCTAAATCGTGCAAGTTACGCGATGGACCCTCTAGAAGACAACAAACCTTAACTCGATTATGTGACTGTCTCGAACTGCCCTTTGAACTTTGGGGTTTGGGGCAGTTTGGCGTGCCACATGTGAGGCGTTGGCTTGACCCTTTTACGGCTGGACCATTGGTACTGTGGCATGTGATGGATGTTTTTAAACTCCCCTCAAGTGTTGAGATATATTTTGGAAAACTTGGGTGTTTGATCATTCGATCGAAAAGTTTAACATTTTCTATTTATCTGGAATGTGATACAATATTTGGAATCCACAAGTAGTTATGAGATAACTAATTTGGATGTTATAAACATAGCAGTTTAGTCTCAAATGATCGGTTGCCACGGAGTTTTGATGCGATCAAAAGTCCGTCGCAATCACGTACAGTACGCGGATACTCGCCGGATAAACTTAATAGACAGCCCCGACCAAGTGACTGTAGGAGAACCCCATCGCCAAAAAGCATCCGTTCGGGTGCTCGCGGCAGCGGTGTTCCGCCTTAGTGCACTTCGTCGACGGCATCCGGGGTGCGGCCGTCTAATAAAGTTTGCGACGAGCATTCGATCAAATATCGGGAATCTTGTTGAATTGCCCGAGTAGATATTGAAAAGTGTTTTCGATATAGAGACTAAAATGCGGGGTTTATAATTGTTAAGGCATGCGATGTCTAAGAAGGTTGCGGATTCCAACTGTTGTAGTTTTACACCATCTTTTCTGTGACCGTAAGTGTAATATGTGATATCGCCGGTTTCGTTGCTATATGTCAACGACAATTGGGATGCGCATATTTACTTACGTTGATGACATGTGATGTTATGTGTTGCTGGATATGTTATATTGGATCGTCGCGTTTTGAATAGCCGGGGGTTTTATGTGAGATGAGAGTTTTTATTTTCATTCATGTAAAATAAAATGTATGTAATATTCTTTTATTGGGGCACTTCCGGGATGAGGTCGATGTCACCATTTGTATATTATTTACTTTTCCGCACTAGGATAGACCCAAGGAGGAGAGCACAAGTAACCGGGTTCTGGAGTCCAGTGGGAGACCAACTCAAGGAGTCGAGTCCGGGTGTCCTAACTCTAGAATTGGTAGGGTTTCTTGCCGCTCTCGTAGGGGTCTAGGAGTGTGGGTTTGGCTATTCATCGCGACCGTGGAATCCGTGTTTTATACAGGCTCAAAATAAAACACGGACGTCCTAGTATATCCAATGTTTCATATATTTCTTCTGCTGCGATATCTGTGATGTGATCATTTGATGTTATATGATAAATACTGTATATAATATATATGATATATTATATTGGCATTACTTATGTTTTACACCCGCGCTAGCCCTACCCTGCTCTTCCGTTAGTTACCTAACCTAACGGTGCACGAGGGGATATCGAGGCCAATGCGGATGGCATAAGTGTACGTCGTATTTATCTGTGATGTTTAGGTGACTTAAATGATGGGACTTCATTAATGTGATTAATGAAAGAAATGAAACCTAAAAGATATTGTAGAATCAAATTTTAATAAAAAAAGGTGTAGCTACAGTTTTGCTTTGCATAGCGATATATATGATATATCCCGCACCTTATTCGAGGAGGAAAGAGCCGAGATCCCTTCACCGGGAGTGACCTCTTTAGCAAAACTGGCAGATGCTACAACACTCGGTTTGCTTTTGACTGTTTTTGGAGTTTTGCTTTGCATAATGATGTATATGATATATCCTGCACCTTATTCCATAAGGAAAGAGCCGAGATCCCATCACCGGGAGTGACCTCTTTAGCAAAACTAATAAAAGCCTCAAAATCACTCTATTTCAAAATTCACTCGGTTCTACAACGATATCAAGTTCATTACGCAATAGGTTTTCAGAAAAACCTGCCGTAGCCCTCCGTCATTTCAGATAAGTCCTACTTAGTATTCATGCTACGTTTGTTGACCTCCGTCAAGGCGTAGTGTGCGGTAGCTAACTAGTATTTATCTGCTTATGCATATGATGCAGATTGGATTAGGGTAGTCGTACGACCTTGTTGACCTCCGTCAAGGGTCATGCGGGTGGGTTTGATTCAATCAAGAAATGACGGGTTGAACTTGACTTGCTCCCTATGGTTTGTTGACCTCCGTCAAGGTCATGGGATGCTTGGGGCAAAATATTAACTGGAATTTCAAGTGTTGAAATTTGCAATGAGATTGCATACCTTCTATGAGATAGTTGGATCCCGATACCCACTGCGAGTAATAGTTACTCCTGGGAAAGTTTTACACAGGACAATTAGCCGATCAAGTAGGTGTCTAGAAAGGTGTCAACGGGGTTACGCCTCTGGGAAAACGAGGTTTACTTTAATTAGGTCCGTGCGAAAGCACGGGGAACCTCCCTCAAAGTACCGACACTGGCCTGGCTGAAAGATTGGCGAAGTTGTAGGGTGTAATTAATTCCGGCTAGTCTTTCCTTTTAGGGTTTGAAGGAAGATTTGATAAAAATAGTGGGAGCCATCCTGATTAGATAAAATAATAACGATGCTGCCAAAGAGGCTGTCTCGATAAAGAAGTTCATTACTGAACTTGGAGTGGTTCCATCCATTGAGCATCCAATACCTTTGTATTGCGATAACAATTGAGCGGTCGCTTTGGCCAAGGAACCCAGGTCCCATCAGCGATCCAGGCATATTCTGAGGCGGTATCACCAGATTCGGGAGATAGTTGATCGCCGGGAGATCGAGGTCAGGAGGGTTGACACGAAGAACAACACTGCGGATCCACTCACGAAGGCCATTCCCCAGATACAGTTTGAGAGACTCTTCGGGATGCTTGGTATGCGATACTATAGCAGCTAGCCCTAGTGCAAGTGGGAGATTGTTAGTTGTATATATGCCGTAGAGGCCAGTATGGTACAGATGATGTATATTATATTGGATGCTTGGACATATATAGAGAGGACTTTCTTGCTCGATATGATAGTATGCTATCTGGTTTCACTTTACTTTAACATGTATACTTGTGTCTTTATACTGTCTTATAGTTACATGTTGGTAAAGCCCTTAGGATGTGTACTTGACTACCTGGACTATGATGCGGATCATACTAGTGGGGACATGGTAGTCCATAAGTACATCCTTCAAGGTCCCTAGTCGTGGGTGTATCGAAACGGGGCATCGATATACCAGTGTAGACTAGCGTATACGCTTCTCGACCCATGAGATGGGCGATGGATGATCCCATATCCATTGGTGTTTGACATCAGAGATGGTATACGGGAGCTCAGTGGAGACAGGGTACACTAGACGGACTCGCCGAGAACTCCCAGATGGTATTATACCTTACGTCAGATGGCAGTTCTCTAGTGACACTGGTACAGGTTAATCTGTAGACCCGAGATCGTCATAGAGTCTTGTGTGATTCCCACTGTGCTTTGATTTCCACCTTACCACATCCAAGAGGGCGTGCAAAATGGTGGTTTTTGGGTACAGTCCTGAGTCACATGGAGGCAATGAGCGATAGGAGGGGTTTCGTCTCTCCCGGTATTGGGGGTTGATGTTGCGCTATGCTCGATTTGCCATAACAGGGAAGTCCCTGACCAGGGCTGGTTTAGAGATTTACTGGTAAGTGTTACCAGTAGTTTCTCGACCCGTTATGAGCCTCATATCGGCATGACTTATCGGTTAGTGGGGTCTGATGTTTTACCACCCCTAGACTTGATATGCGACATATCAGACGAGGAGACCGGACTGTACGGTAGTGTCACTGTCAGGCTTTTACAGGAGTTGGAGTAGGCTTGCTTACTGATCTTCTGATCGCTCAATAACCAGGTAGCCGTTACGTCCAGTTAGTACCGCTGACGGCTTGTCGGTGTTTGATATGATCATCACCTACTGCCGGCGTATTGACGAGTCTTTAGAGTCCTACATAGAGGTTATACTGGCTCAGGCAAAACGAAATAGGAGCGCATGTGTGATATGTGCGGGACTGAGAATAATACGAGTATACGATACCGTATTGTATTCTCGCGATGTTTGTATCGATCGGTTATATGCGATATAACCGGGATTTCGAATCAAGTGTTGATTCGATAAGTCGATACATTGGATGTTAGTCGGTTATATGTGATATAACCGGATTATTAAGTCAAGTGTTAATTTAATAATTTAGTGTATAATTGTATATGTGATATACTAATTTACATTAACTAACATTGGTTCACTTAAGCATTGATTTTTTCTCACTTGTGCACAACTTGATATATATGTGATATATATATTTATTTGTGTTTACTATTTGTATCATGGTTGTTGATACACATTACATGGGTGTATAAGACTTATACCATACTAATTATATTTGTTAGGTTTTTATATTTAAAGTAATTCTAAAACAAATGGATAATGAGAACAAATGCATGAAGCTTCATGAAGCTTATCTTTGCATTTGACTTAGTCCACTTGTTTTGTTTTACTTAAGATATTAGTTAACCTAACCACTATGATTACCCATGGTAAAGTCTCTACATGAGTAAGTATATGATACTCACTCACCATGGTTTGCTAATTCTCTCTCTTGATCATTCTTCATATTCATTTTTGAGCTCATCTTCTTCCTCCTTGATTTGATTCTACGGTTTGAAAAAGAGAGAGATACAAACTGAGAAATAAAATTCTAAAGTGTACCCATTTCCTATCTCACCATCCTCTACTAGACTAGTACTTTAGTTTAGGGTGTTTGCTTCACTAATTCTTTGGTTAGTGAAGTAGAAGTTTGAGTTCGTATTCCCTCGGCGTAGATCATCTTCGGCCTCGAAGACTTCAAGCAATCCCGTTGCAACTTTCTCATGGAGCCGTCCGAGAGTCCGGGAGTTCGATCATCGCAGCGAAAGGGACTACTACAAGGAGCTTAAGAAGTGAAGGACCGATCTACAAAGGTTGTATTTCGTTTTCACTTAGTGTAAATGTGATTTACTTGCATGTGAAACCCTAATTTTCTAGCAAACGATCTTGTTTAGAGTTATTCGGCACGGCTAAAATTTTAATCCGGCATGGTTGATTCCTTGTAGAATCTCATTAGAGTGCCTAGTACCCTACAGATATTCGCCAACTGCTTTGGCTGCAACATTTGCACCATTCCCTACTCTTACGGAATGATCACCCACTCCCAGTTCTCTACCTTTCTGTAGCCCATGTAACTCTTAGTGTATATGCCCTAGGGGCCATTATTGTATCATACTAGTTTGTATATTACTTAATGGAAGCTTGGGATATTCACATGTATATAACAGTCTTGCTAAATATGGTAGTATGCTACTTGGTTTTTCTATCTTAATATGTGAGTATACGTATTGATAGAGCTCTTAGGATCTTGCTTGACTACCAGCGTTGTGATGGCAGTCACACTAGTGGGGGCTGGGTAGTCTACAAGCACATCCTTATTCAGGTCCCTGGTCGTTGGATTATCGAGACAGAGCATCGATACTCCGGAGTAGACTAGTGTGTACGCTTCTCATCCCAGTTGGGGAGATGGTCTGTCCTACAGCCGTCAATACGTCGTACTGGAGATAGTATGCAGGTGCTCGTTAGGTTACGGGTACACCGGACAGGACTCACAGGGAACTGTTGGTTGGTTTTATACCAGTTGTCAGTGAACAGTTCCCAGGTGACATGAGTACAGCATAGTCCGCAGACTTGACACTGCTACTTCGCCTCGAGTGTGTCCCACTGTTCTTAGATTGCTACCCTACCATGGCTCAAAGGAGTCGTGCAAACAGGTAGCCGTTGGGTGCAGTCCCGAGCACTTGGAGGCAGTGGCGGTTAGATAGGATTCGTCTCTCCCGGTATTGGGAGTTGATATCGCGCTGTGTCGGAGAGTCATTACGCAAAGTCCCTGGCCAGGGCAAGCGAGATTTGCTGGTAGGTTCCACTAGTTTCTCAGGGTGTAATGGGCTTCCCTCCGACACGACTTATACCGCTATTAGGGGACTGACGCTTGCCGCCCCCTAGGCCCGATATGCGATAGTCTAAGACGAACGGACCGGACTGTATGGAGATTGTCACATCAGACTCAGTAGGAGTTCGGATGGGTTCCCTCATCGGCCTTCTTATCGACATCTACCTGGGGACCGTTACGTACAGCTAGTGCCGCTTGCGGTCTGTGGTTAAAACCCACTGCCAGCGAGTAGTCGAGTCTCTAGAGTCCCACACAGAGAGTTTCCCTACTCCAGGCGAAACGATATAGAGGTCGTATGGTTTTACGACAAGGGTTCGGACGCATACGTGTGTTTACGCACGTACGACTTTCGGACAGTTTTTACCAGTCGGCTTTGTTTTAAGCCAGTTACTGGTATCCGGTTATTGGATTTATACAGTCTAAAGTTTTTCCGTATTTTTGCGGAAAGGAGGGGCGTTCTCGTAATTGTGCGAGAAGCTTCTAGAAGGTGGTGACTAAGGAGGTTAAGGTGGCATATACAATGATTGTGATTAGTGAGTCACCTTGATGATTCATACATGTCTTTTGTCCATCTAATGAATCATCACTAGATATTATCAAGAATGGTTGTTAAATTGTTATTTATTCTTTTCTTGATAAAAAGAAATGCTTGATATATATCATGTGATCTCACTATTCTCATATCATTATCTTTATCATCTTCTCTCTCCTCAAGCTCTCCCTCTTCAAACACTAATCCTCCCCTCTCATGAGTTGAGTACAAGGATTAGTAAGACTACTTAATCCATAACCCTCTCTATATTTCACCTAGCTTCTTTGATTAGCACTTAAAGAAGTTTAGTTGCCTCAAGTTTAGAGGCTAAGCTTGGAGTAAAGCTCTCGGGTGGATCGTCTACTACTTCGAGAAGGCCGAAGAGGAGGAGGAGTTCACAAAGACGAAGGACACGATTCGTTAGGTATAATCCCTAAACATAATTGCATAGAAACTCTATGTTTGTTGTTAGTTATCGTTTAGCTTCGATTCAAGCGGTTAGTCGATGTTTGTTCACTAAACAAGTTCGTTTTTGAAAATTCCTCCTCCCCACAAGTATTGGGGTGTTGTACATCGACTTACAGTGGTATCAGAGCCTCACTAAACAATAAATAACTTACTTGCAAATTTGTATGAATTTCGAACGGAAAAAACGAAACCGGAAAAGCCCGAAAACTTCAGTTTCTGTCGATTTTTAAATGAAGTCCAAAAATTTTTCAGGGATGTTCAGAAAGCATAAAAAGACAGTAGAAGAACACCCAAGAAAATTGGGCCCCTGAATCGCCTAAAGCGCCGTGGAACCGCGGCGGATCCCCCCGATCCGCCGCGCTTCCGCCGCCGAGTTGGCGATCAGGAACTCAATTTTCCTGTGTTGCTTCTCTGGAATATTTGGGATTTTCTGGAATATTTTATTTTTGCTCAGGTTTCAGATTTACAGAGAAGTATTGGAGCAAAATTAAAAGTGTTTAATCGATCGAAATTATACAGTATCTGCTTGATGGATTATATCTGTGTTTGTATAATGTGTTCGTAAACCTCCCCTAACTGCTAGTATGTCGGTTGGCAGGGGGTTGCACATTTCTGTAATGGATTTTATCTGTTTGTGCATATGAACTGTGTTGGACTGTTGTGATGTATAGCCGGGGTTATGTGATGGGTTATTATTTAATTCATTTGATGTAAATGTAATTTGTTGTAATATTATTTTGCGGGCCACATCCATGTTGCGGTTGTAGCCACCGTTGTATTATTTCATTTTACTGTTTTTTCTCCTAGGACAGACCCAAGGAGGGGTGCACAAACTGCCGGTTGGGTAGTTTGCCGCACCCGCAGGGGGTCTTAGGTGGGGTAATGGCTATTCATCACAACTGTGTAATCCGTATTTTGTTGCAGGCTCAAAACAAACACGGATTGTTTGCAAATCCAATTAAGTTCATCTGTGATCTGGAATGTATATCATTGCGTCAGACGAATGTAAAATATCTATATATATGATAGCTATTTAGACGTCACTTATGTTTTACACCCGCGCTAGCCCAGCCCCCGCTCTGTCGTTAGTTAAGTAAGCTAACGGGTAATGACGGGACCCCGTGGCGAATGCGGATGGCATAAGAGGACGTTGTATTTTCGTTGTTTTCTGCAATGATAGGTTAATGATGGGACGCATTATCTATAATGCAAAGAAAATAAACCAAAGTTTTAATCGTTGGAACAATTTAAAAGAAACCACTCGGTTAATTTTAAAAACAGATATTTTTAAATGCGGAGCTTTAACCACTCCTTTTAAAAGCTATCAGGTTCCTTCGGTTATATCAAGTTCACTACGTTCACGGTTTCGCCAAAACCATTCGTAGCCCTCCGTCATTTCATTTGGGTATTCAGTAGTATTCAAGCTATGTATTTTGACCTAACGCCAAGGCATAGTGTTTGGTAGCTACTGGGTATTCATTTGTTGCATAGATAGATGAGTTAGTTTGGGACAGTCGTATTATCATTTTGGCCGAACGTCAAGGATATATACGGATGGGTTCAAATTGACAAGATAATGATGGGTAGAACTTGACATGTGACTTATGACATTTTGACCTAACGCCAAGGTCATAAGAGCATGGGGCAAAAACTTATATCGGGAAATTCTAAAGAAACTGAAATTTGCAAAGAGATGCATACCATTTTGAGTTTGATGAATGTTGGTAGCATTCCTACAACATTATCAGACGATGATATTTGGATCCCGATCCTACTGTGAGTATATGCTACTTATCAGGATATTCATCACTTAACGATCAATGCTATAAACCTAGTAGGTGTCCAGAAAGGTGTCAGCGGGGTTACGCCCCCAGAGAAAAGAGGTTATTTAATTAAGGAACTTCGCGAAAGCGTTGGAAAACCTCCCTCGAAGTATCGACACTAGCCTGGCTGAACGGTTAAGCAAGTATTGTACGGTTAGAATAGTCCTGGCTAATTCTTCTTTTATGGTTTGAGGAAGGATTCGAGAAACAGTGGGAGCCATCCAGTTTAGATAAGCTAAAAACCACTCTAAACTTGCAAGAGCATCATGCTAAATAGTTTTCTTCTCTCTCTCCTAATTGCAGCGACCCTGAAAATGACTGGACTTAAGTTACTTTTAGAGAAAAATATACTGACAGGGTCAAACTATAAAGATTGGCTGCGGAATGTCAAAATGGCTTTGACCTATGACAAATTGGGGTACGTCCTCACCGCTACGACACCTGCTGTCCCTGGTCCCAAATCCAGTAATGCGGATAAGGAAATCCGCAAAACCTGGGATTTAGATTGCGCGAAAGCCAAGTGCATCGTGTTTGCCTCGATGAACAATGAACATCAGAGGAGGCACGAGGATATGGACCTTGATGGCATATTTCTCCATACAAAGGAACTTTATGGAGAGCAATCTCGTATAGCAAGATACGAGACCTCTAAGAACTTGTTTCGAGCGAGGTTGGCTGTCGGGTCATCGGTAGGAGAACGTGTCCTAAAAATGATCGGCAATATTGAAGAGCTCGCAGACCTTGGGACGACTTTGGATAATGAGCTCTATACAGACCTTATTCTCCAGTCCCTTCCTCACACCTACGCCCAGTTTATCCTGAACTTCAACATCCAAAGAAAAGAAGTTGAACTTCCGGAACTCCTGAACATGTTAAGGAGTGCAGAGGGCACTTTGAAGAACACAAGGGAAACACCCGCTATGTTTGTTGGCGGTGCATCTTCTTCCGGGTCCAAGGCAAGAGCCAAAGGAAGGAAGAAGAAAGCCGCACCCAAACCTAGAGGAGGTGTTAGTAAGGTGGGAGGAAAGGGAAAGAAAAAGTTTGCGGTACCGGTAGTTGGCCAGGATGAGTGCTTCCATTGTCACAGGAAAGGGCACTGGAAGAAGGATTGCAAGTCATGGAACGCCAAGAACCAGGAACCGAAGCAAGCTGTGGCTTCGACTTCAGGCGTGTTTGTAATTGAGAATTGTCTGTCGATCAACTCTACTTCCTGGGTATTGGATACCGGATCAGGATCTCATATTTGCAATTCATTGCAGGCACTGAGAAACAGTAGAGTGCTGAAGGAAGGTGATATGACCCTAAAGGTTGCTAACGGAGCTAGCGTGGGAGCTGCGTCCGTCGGGGATTATCACCTAGGATTGACGAGTGGACACATTTTGGTTTTACATAACTTTTTTTTGTGCCAAGCTTAACGTGTAATATCATATCAGTTTCCTTGTTATCAAATAAAGGTTATGATTTCACGTTTGTAAGAGATGTTGTCAACATCCACCTTAATCATGGTTTGATTGGGTCAGGTACACTAAATAACAGTATATATGTATTAAACCAACTCCAAATTTTCAATGTCCAGAACACAATATAAAGAAAGTCTCCATATTTAAATAAAGCTTTCTTATGGCATTGTAGACTGGGTCACATCAATGAGAGAAGGTTGACTAAGTTGCATAGAGAAGGATATTTGGACTCGTTCGAATATCAAACTTATGACACTTGTCAATCTTGTCTCAAAGGAAAGATGACAAAGACTCCATTCACTGGACTAGGAGTAAGAGCGAGCGAGCTCTTAGGACTCATACACAGCGATGTATATGGTCCAATGTCTACACATGCAAGAGGTGGTTTTTCCTATTTCATTACTTTCACGGATGATTACTCAAGATACGGATTCATTTATCTGATGAAACATAAATCCGAGGCTTTTGAGAAATTCCAAGAGTATAAGAATGAAGTAGAAAACCAAACCGGCAAAAGTATCAAGACACTTAGATCTGATCGAGGTGGTGAATACTTGAGTGCCGAGTTCCTAGGTTACCTAAAAGAGAAAGGAATTCTCTCTCAGCTTACTCCTCCATACACTCCACAGCATAATGGTGTATCGGAGAGACAGAATCGAACCCTATTAGATATGGTACGATCCATGATGAGTAATGCTGAGTTACCGCGATCTTTCTGGGGTCATGCGCTAGAATCAGCGGCATATCTTTTGAACATGGTACCTACCAAGACTGTGCCTACCACTCCATATCAGATGTGGAGCGGGAAGAAACCCCATCTACAGTATATAAAGATTTGGGGATGTCCAGCTTTTGTTAAAAAGCAGCATGTGGACAAGCTCGAGGCACGATCAGTAAAGTGTAAGTTTGTGGGATATCCAAAGAACTCCATGGGATATCTATTCTATTACGCAGAGGAACAAAAGGTATTTGTTTCTCGTAATGCCCATTTTCTAGAACATCAGTTTTTAGAAAAAGAATCAAGTGGGAGCGAAATAGAACTGGAAGAAATTCCAGAACCACAAACTAATACTGAAAGTTTGGTAGAACCGGAAGTTCAGGAAGAACAGAACATTCCCACACCCCTCCGCAAGAGTAGTAGGCCCTCTCATCCGCCTGAGAGATACTACGGTTTTCTTATAGACGGGGATAAAGAGGATTGCATCATAAATGATGATGAACCTACTGACTTCCAGCAGGCCATCCAGAGCGGCGACTCGGTACGATGGCTAGATGCAATGCGGACCGAAATGGAGTCCATGTACACAACAAAGTATGGACTTTGGACTTTGCTCCAGATAGGGTAAAACCCATAGGATGCAAATGGATCTTCAAGAAAAAGATTGGTGTAGATGGACAGGTGGAAACCTATAAGGCTAGACTTGTTGCAAAGGGTTTTCGTCAAAGACCTGGTTTGGACTATGACGAAACTTTTTCTCCAGTGGCTATGCTCAAATCCATTCGGGTCCTTCTTGCTAATGCTGCCTTCCATGATTATGAAATCTGGCAGATGGACGTAAAGACGGCTTTTCTGAAAGGAAATTTAGAACAGTGCGTCTATATGGATCAGCCAGAGGGTTTCAATCAGAGTGGGAGCAGCGGGAAAGTATGCAAGCTGCTTAAGTCCATTTATGGACTAAAGCAGGAATCGCGGAGTTGGAACATCTGTTTTGATGAGACAGTCAAAGAATATGACTTTATCAAAAATCCAGATGAACCGTGGATATATAGTAAAGTTGTAGCCAGAAGTGTCGTATTCCTCGTCTTGTACGTGGATGACATTTTATTGATAGGAAATGACATTCCT
Organism: Agapanthus africanus; assembly: GCA_030015575.1. Lineage (NCBI taxonomy): Eukaryota > Viridiplantae > Streptophyta > Magnoliopsida > Asparagales > Amaryllidaceae > Agapanthus > Agapanthus africanus. Next base: position 77,966,608 of record JASDDO010000004.1, on the reverse strand, counting down.
ATGCTACAATCTGTCAAAGGATTCTTGACACAAAGGTTCTCCATGAAAGACCTGGGTGATGCCTCTTACATTCTGGGGATCCGGATCTATCGTGATAGACCCAAGAGGATGTTGGGACTTTCGCAGTCCAGGTATATCGACACTGTACTGAAAAGATTCAGTATGGAAGATTCTAAGCGCGGTAATCTACCGGCTTGTCACGGAATCACCCTCTCCAAAGAGATGTCTCCCAAGACTGATTTGGAAAGGGAACGCATGTCTATTATACCCTACGCTTCTGCGGTAGGCTCTATAATGTATGCGATATTGTGTACCAGACCAGATGTAGCTTACGCACTAAGCGTGGTAAGCCGGTATCAGTCAGACCCAGGGGAGAAGCAATGGATAGCAGTAAAGAACATTCTCAAGTACCTGAGAAAGACTAAGGAGATGTTTTTGGTTTACGGCGGAAAAGACCTCAGGTTGGAGGCCTTTGCTGATTCCGGCTTCCAGAGTGATAAGGACGATTCCAAGTCCATGTCGGGTTATTTCTTTACCCTTAATGGAGGGGCGGTGTGCTGGAAGAGCTCCAAGCAGGACACCGTTGATGACTCGACGATGGAAGCGGAGTATATAGCTGCTTGCGATGCCGCAAAAGAAGCAGTCTGGATGAAGAAGTTCCTAACAGAACTTCAGGTGGTTCCTACCATAGTTGATCCAATACCTCTGTATTGCGACAACAACGGAGCTATAGCTTTAGCGAAGGAACCAAGGTCCCATCAGAAGTCCAGATACATCTTAAGGCGGTATCACCTGATCAGGGAGATCATTGATCGTCAGGAGATCGAGGTTCGGAGAGTTGCGTCTGAAGAGAACATTGCTGATCCATTCACAAAGGCCCTACCTCAGATTCAGTTCGAGAGGCTACTCGAGATCATCGGTCTTCGATATGCCAGTACATGGCCCTAGTGCAAGTGGGAGATTGTTAGTGTATATGCCCTAGGGGCCATTATTGTATCATACTAGTTTGTATATTACTTAATGGAAGCTTGGGATATTCACATGTATATAATAGTCTTGCTAAATATGGTAGTATGCTACTTGGTTTTTCTATCTTGATATGTGAGTATACGTATTGATAGAGCTCTTAGGATCTTGCTTGACTACCAGCGTTGTGATGGCAGTCACACTAGTGGGGGCTGGGTAGTCTACAAGCACATCCTTATTCAGGTCCCTGGTCGTTGGATTATCGAGACAGAGCATCGATACTCCGGAGTAGACTAGTATGTACGCTTCTCATCCCAGTTGGGGAGATGGTCTGTTCCACAGCCGTCAGTACGTCGTACTGGAGATAGTATGCAGGTGCTCGTTAGGTTACAGGTACACCGGACAGGACTCACAGGGAACTGTTGGTTGGTTTTATACCAGTCGTCAGTGAGCAGTTCCCAGGTGACAAGAGTACAGCATAGTCCGCAGAATTGACACTGCTACTTCGCCTCGAGTGTGTCCCACTGTTCTTAGATTGCTACCCTACCACGGCTCAAAGGAGTCGTGCAAACAGGTAGCAGTTAGGAGCAATCCCGAGCACTTGGAGGCAGTGGCGGTTATATAGGATTCGTCTCTCCCGGTATTGGGAGTTGATATCGCGCTGTGTCAGAGAGCCATTACGCAAAGTCCCTGGCCAGGGAAAGCGATATTTGCCGGTAGGTTCCAGTAGTTTCTCAGGGTGTAATGGGCTTCCCTCCGACACGACTTATACCGGTATTAGGGAACTGACGCTTGCCGCCCCCTAGGCCCGATATGCGATAGTCTAAGACGAATGGACCGGACTGTATGGAGATTGTCACATCAGACTCAGTCGGAGTTCGGATGGGTTCCCTCATCGGCCTTCTTATCGACATCTACCTGGGGACCGTTACGTACAGCTAGTGCCGCTTGTGGTCTGTGGTTAAACCCACTGCCAGCGTAGTAGTCGAGTCTCTAGAGTCCCACACAGAGAGTTTCCCTACTCCAGGCGAAACGACATAGAGGTCGTATGGTTTTACGACAAGGGTTCGGACGCATACGTGTGTTTACGCACGTACGACTTTCGGACAGTTTTTACCAGTCGGCTTTGGTTTAAGCCAGTTACTGGTATCCAGTTATTGGATTTATACAGTCTAAAGTTTTTCCGTATTTTTGCGGAAAGGAGGGGCGTTCTCGTAATTGTGCGAGAAGCTTCTAGAAGGTGGTGACTAAGGAGGTTAAGGTGGCATATACAATGATTGTGATTAGTGAGTCACCTTGATGATTCATACATGTCTTTTGTCCATCTAATGAATCATCACTAGATATTATCAAGCATGGTTGTTAAATTGTTATTTATTCTTTTCTTGATAAAAAGAAATGCTTGATATATATCATGTTATCTCACTATTCTCATATCATTATCTTTATCATCTTCTCTCTCCTCAAGCTCTCCCTCTTCATACACTAATCCTCCCCTCTCATGAGTTGAGTACAAGGATTAGTAAGACTACTTAATCCATAACCCTCTCTATATTTCACCTAGCTTCTTTGATTAGCACTTAAAGAAGTTTAGTTGCCTCAAGTTTAGAGGCTAAGCTTGGAGTAAAGCTCTCAGGTGGATCGTCTACTACTTCGAGAAGGCCGAGGAGGAGGAGGAGTTCACAAAGACGAAGGACACGATTCGTTAGGTATAATCCCTAAACATAGTAGCATAGAAACTCTATGTTTGTTGTTAGTTATCGTTTAGCTTCGATTCAAGCGGTTAGTCGATGTTTGTTCACTAAACAAGTTCGTTTTTGAAAATTGCGCCTCCCCACAAGTATTGGGGTGTTGTACATCGACTTACAGTAACATATTACATATGTGGGATCCCGATCCGGTATCTAATACCCAGGACGTAGAGTGAACTGAAAAACAGTTCTCGATAACTAACACACCCGAAGAAGATGCATCAATATGCATGTTCTTCATTTGGGCGGCGTGAGAATCCGGATGTTCGCCTATTTCCTATTCAGTCTTAAAACAATTATAAGAAAGAACGGAACCAATGTTCCCCTGCTCAGTATAACAAGCGGGTTCGGTCATTACATCCATATTATTATCTTGATTAAGGCCTGACATGGTCGCTACCTGGAGAGAGAGAGAGAAGAAAACACTTTAGCGTATGCTCTTGCATGTTTTGATTTGTTATTATCTTATCTAATCAGGATGGCTCACACAGCTTTTATCAAATCTTCCTTCAAACCTTAAAAGGTAAGACAAGCCAGGATTAATTACACCTTACAAGTTCGCCAATCTTTCACCCAGGCCAGTGTTGGTACTTTGAGGGAGGTTCCCCGTGCTTTCGCACGGACCTAATTAAAATAAACCTCGTTTTCCCAGAGGCATGACCCCGTTAACACCATTCTAGGCACCTACTTGATCGGCTAATTGTCATGTGTAAAACTCTCCCAGGAGTAACTCTTACTCGCAGTGGGTATCGGGATCCAACTATCACATAGAAGGTATGCAATCTCATTGCAAATTTCAACACTTGAAATTCCCGATAATTCTTTTGCCCCTGGTAACTTATGACCTTAACATAGTCAACAAATCATAATTGCTAGCCATGTTCAACCCGTCATTTCCTGATTGAATTAAACCCACCTGCACGACCCTTAACATAGTCAGCAAAGTCGTACGACTACCCTAATTCAATCGCATCTCATGTTTTAACAGATAAGCACTAATTAGCTACCGCACACTACGCCTTAACGTAGTCAACAAACGTAGCACGAATACAAAGTAGTATTTATATGAAATGACGGAGGGCTACGCAGGTTTTTATAAAAACCATGAGCGTAATGAACTCGATATCATTGTAGAATCGAGTGATATTTGAAAAGGAGTGTTTTTGAGGCTTTTACCTGTTTTGCTAAAAAGGTCACTCCCGGTGAACGGATCTCGGCTCTTTCCTTATCGAATAAGGTGTAGGATATTTCACAAATACCACTATGCAAAGCAACAACTACAGAAGCAATCAAAAACAAAACCTAGTGAGTTGTAGCATCTGCTAGTTTCGCTAAAGAGGTCACTCCCGATGAAGGGATCTCGGCTCTTTCCTTATCGAATAAGGTGCTGGATATTCGACAAAGAATACCGCTATGCAAAGCAAAAAATAGTGCTACCCTTTTTATAAATTTGATTCTACAACATCTTTTAGGTTTCTTTTTCTTTCATTAATCTCATTAATGAATCCCATCAATTAAGCTTCCTAAGCATCACAGAAGAAACGAAAGTACAACGTACGCTTATGCCATTCGCATTCGCCACAGTGTCCCGTTATGCACCGTTAGGTTACTTAACTAACGACATAGCGGGGAGGGACTAGCACGGGTGCAAAACAAAAGCAACATCTATTATATATCATATATACAATAATAAAGCATTCGTCTCACGCATATAATATGATCGCATCACAGTATATCAGTAGCAGAAGATAACATACGAAATATTGGATATGCTAGGAGGTGTTAGTTGTATGTATGCCCTAGAGGCCATTATTGTACATATGACGCATATTATATTGGATGCTTGGACATATATAGAGAGGACTTTCTTGCTCGACATGATAGTATCCAATCTGGTTGCTCTTTATCTTAACATCTATATTTGTCTCTTGATACTGTCTTATGGTTACATGTTGGTAAAGCCCTTAGGATGTGTACTTGACTACCTGGATTATGATGCAGATCATACTAGTGGGACCATGATAGTCCATAAATTCATCCTTTAATGTTCCTAGTCGTGGGTGTATCGAGACAGGGCATCGATATACCAGAGTAGACTAGCGTATACGCTTCTCGACCCATGAGATGGGCGATGGATGATCCCATATCCATTGGTGTTTGACATCAGAGATGGTATATGGGTGCTCAGGGGAGACTGGGTACACTGGACGGACTCGCCGAGAACTCCTAGTTGGTATTATACTTATCGTCAGATAGCAGTTCTCTGGTGACACTGGTACAGGTTAGTATGTAGACCCGAGATCGTCATAGAGTCTTGTGTGATTCCCACTGTGCTTTGATTTCCACCTTACCATGTTCAGGAGGACGTGTAAACCGGTGGCTTTTGGGTACAGTCCCGAGCCACATAGAGGCGATGAGCGATAGGAGGGGTCTCGTCTCTCCCGGTATTGGGGGTTGATGTTAAGCTATGCTCGATTAGCCATAACAGGGAAGTCCCTAGCCATGGCTGATTTAGAGATTTACTAGAAAGTGTTATTAGTAGTTTCTCGAGCCGTTATGAGCCTCATATCGGCATGACTTATCGGTTATTGGGGTCTGACGTTTACCACCCCTAGACTTGATATGCGACATATCTGACGAGGAGACCGGACTATACGGTAGTGTTACTGTCAGGCTTTTGCAGGAGTTAGAGCGGGCTTGCTTGCTGATCTTCTGATCATTCAATACCCGGGTAGCCGTTACGTCCAGCTAGTACCGCTGACGGCTTGTGGGTGCTTGTTGTGATCATCACCTACTGCCGGCGTATTGACGAGTCTTTAGAGTCCTACATAGAGGTTTTACTGGCTCAGGAAAAACGAAGTAGGAGCACATATGTGATACGTACGGGACCGAGAATAATACGAGTATGTGATACCGTATTATATTCTCGCGATTTATTCGTATCGGTCGGTTATATGTGATATAGCCGGGTTATCGAATCAAGTGTTGATTCGATAAGTTGATACAAATTATATTAGTCGGTTATATATGATATAGCCGGATTATTAAATCAAGTGTTGATTTGATAATTTAATATATAATTGTATATGAGATATAATACATTACATTAACTATTATTAGCTCACTTAAGCATTTATTTTTCTCACTTGTTTGCATGTGATATATATCAATGTACATTTTTTTGTGTCATGGTTGTTGATACAGACTACATGGGTGTATGGGACTTACACCATACTAATTATAATGTAAGGTTTTAATATATAAAGTAATTCCAAATTAGTAGATAATTAGCCACATGCATGAAGCTTTGAGAAGCTTGTGGATGCTTTGACTAAGTCCACTAGTTTTGTTTTACTTAAGATATTTATTAACCTAACCATGATAATTAAGCGATGGTTATGTCTCTACATGAGTTAGTATATGATACAAACTCACCCATGGTTATTTCTCTCACCTCATTAGTTCATTCTCATCTCTTAATCTCATCTTCTTCTCCCTTGAGCTAATGCTTGCTAGGGTTTTCTAAAGAGAGAAAATATTATGAGAAAAATAAAACTAATGTGAGCCCACTTCCTACTTCATCATCCTCTACTAGATTAGCACTTTAGTATAGGGTTTTGGCTTCACTAATCTCTCAATTAGTGAAGTAGTAGCTTGAGTTATTGTCTCCTCGACGTAGATCATTTTCGGCCTCGAAGACTTCAAGCAAGATCGTTCTTTTCACCTTGAGAAGCCATGCAAGAGTCCGGGACTTGGATCGTAGCGAAGCGACTTTAACTCGGAGCTTTAGAAGCGAAGGACCCATCTATAAAGGTTGTATTCCGCAAACACTTAGATGTAAAGTTGTTTACTTTGTGTTTCGTATGATTCTCTAGTTATCGATTCTAGTTCAGGGTTCTTTAAAACGACAAATTTTTGAAAATAGCATGGACGATGCCTCCCGAAACCTTGTTGTCGTTCATAGGACCCCTACAGTGGTATCAGAGCCTAGCTAAAGAATTAGACGGATTGTGTTAGATTACGAAACTGAAACGAACTCCGAAACTTGAAACCCTAAAATCCTTGTTTCTATCGATTTTTATATGGGCTCTAAAATTTTTTCAAACAAGTGCAGAATCATATATGTGTGATAACATGAACACTGAAGAAATTTGGGGGAATTTGGGAACTTTTTGGTCGGCGAGACCATCCCTCATATCGGCCAAAACCGAGCCCCCCTCTAAATTTTTCCAGTGTTCTATTGCATGGGTTTTGGTGCTTCAGGTATTGTTTTTTTTTCTAAATTGTCATGTGATGTTAATTTACTATAATGACAACTCGGATTGTTTCGTACTCGTAATTCTAACTGTTTTCGGGTTACTTTAGACGGGGTTAAAAAGTTCGAACGGATATCAAATACCCACTTTTTCCCTTGCCGGAAAATTTTCCAAGTGTTGGATTTTTTCCGTAGTTAAAAAGGATTCAAACATCATGCAAGTTATTCGATGGACCCTCTATAAGAATAAAACCTTAACTCGATTATGTGACAGTCAGAACCGTGACTGAACCCTCGGGTTTGTGGTGGTCCAGCGGTGCCACATATGAGGCGTTGGTTGACCCTTCTACGGCCGGTCCATTGGTACAGTGGCATGTGGTGAATAATTTTAAACTATGCTCAATTGTTGAGCTTTCTGGGTAATTGTGGGTGTTTGTTGATTCGATCGGAATGTTTAACATCGTCTATTTTTTCTGCGACCGTATGTGTAATATGTGGTGTATCGCCGGTTTCGTTGCTATATGTCAACGACAATTGGGATACGCATATTTACTTACGTTGATGACATGTGATGTTATGTGTTTCTATATATGTAATATTGGATCGTCGCGTTTTGAATAGACGGGGGTTTTATGTGAGTTGGGAGTTCTTATTTTCATTCATGTAAAATTCAATATATGTAATATTATTTTATTGGGGCACTTTCGGGTTGAGGATGATGTCACCATTGTTTTATATTATTTACTTTTCCACATTAGGATAGACCCAAGGAGGGGAGTACAAGTAACCGGGTTCTAGAGTCTAGTGGGAGACAAACTAGAGGAGTCGATTTCGGGTCACCTAACTCTAGAATTGGTAGGGTTGCTTGCCGCTCTCGTAAGGGTCTAGGGATGTGGGTTTTGCTATTCATCGCGACCGTGGAATCCGTGTTTTATACAGGCTCAAAATAAAACACGGACCTCCTAGTATATCCTATATTTCATATATTTCTTCGGCTGCTCTGTGATGTGATCACTGTGGATTCTGAGATGAATGGATATACATTATATATGAGAAATATAATAGACGTTGCTTATGTTTTGCACCCGCGCTAGTCCCGTCCCGGTATGCCGTTAGTTAAGTAACCTAACGGTGCATAACGGGACACTGAGGCGAATGCGGATGGCATAAGTGTACGTTGTATTTTCGTTTCATTTTTCTGTGATGCTTAGGAAGCTTAAATGATGGGACTTCATTAATATGATTAATGAAAGAAAAAGAAACCTAAAAGATGTTGTAGAATCAAAATTTCAAAAAGGGTAGCTACAGTTATTTCTTTGCATAGTGATATATGTGATATATCTCGCACCTTATTCGATAAGGAAAGAGCCGAGATCCCATCACCTGGAGTGACCTCTTTAGCAATAACTGGCAGATGCTACAACACTCGGTTTGTCTTTTGATTGCTTTTAGAGTTTCTTGCTTTGCATAGTGATATATGTGATATATCCCGCACCTTATTCGATAAGGAAAGAGCCGAGATCCATTCACCGGGAATGACCTCTTTAGCAAAAATAGTAAAAGCCTCAAAAACACTCCTTTTCAAAATCACTCGATTCCACAACGATATCAAGTTCATTACGCAAAAAGTTTTCTGAAAAACCTGTCGTAGCCCTCCGTGATTTCAGATAAGTCCTACTTTGTACTCGTGCTACATTTGTTGGCCTGCGTCAAGGCGTAGTGTGCGGTAGCTAACTAGTGCTTATCTGCAGCATAAGATGAGATTGGATTAGGATAGTCGTACGACTTCGTTGGCCTGCGTCAAGGGTCGTGCGGGTGGGTTTAATTCAATCAAGCAATGGCGGGTTGGACTTGACTAGCGGACTATGGTTTGTTGGCCTGCGTCAAGGTCATAGGACTCTAGGGGCAAAATATTATCGGGAATTTCAAGTGTTGAAATTTGCAATGAGATTGCATACCTTCTATGAGATAGTTGAATCCCGATACCCACTGCGAGTAAAAGTTAATCCAGGGAGAGTTTTACATAGGACAATTAGCAGATCAAGTAGGTGTCTAGAAAGGTGTCAATGGGGTTATGCTTCTGGAAAAATGAGGATTATTTTAATTAGGTCCGTGCGAAAGCACGGGGAACCTCCCTAAAAGTACCGGCACTGGCTGAACGATTGGCGAAATTGTAGGGTGTAATTAATCTCGGCTAGTCTTTCCTTTTAGGGTTTGAAGGAAGATTTGATAAAAACAGTAGGAGTCATCCTGATTAGATAAAATAATAACCAATCTAATCTTGCAAGAGCATATGCTAAAGTGTTTTCTTCTCTCTGTCACGACCCAAAATATTAGCTCGTGACCAACACTTGAATCACGCAACGTCTAAAGGCGTAACGGAATTCAAGTAAGCTGAAATCCAGAAATCTAAACCTTTTTATGAAAATAAAGGAGGTGAAGTTTTGAAATAAAGGTATAATGAAATCAAGTTTTCTTAATGCATAGAAAAGGAACATGAAAATGTAAGTGAAATTTGCAAGTTTGAAAACGTGTTACGACTTTTAAAAATTTGGGCAGTACCTCCTTTATATATTTTGATCTAAAATCATAAATACATAACAAGAATAATGGAATCCCCAAGCGGGAGCTAGCTCTTCGCCAAACGGCGGATCATAACCACGCAAGACAGTATATGTAAGTATACGACGCCCAACGTAGAAGTTCACCACAAAAAAGATAAAGAAATAAGCAAGACATCAAAAAAACAAGTAGCAGAAAACCCCTCACTCTAAGTCTCGCAACCACAATCTCACTAAGTCTCATTACTTATACAATTATTAAATTTGATTGATGGAGTTGACTAGATAAAATATGAAATATAAATACAAGAGTGGATACGATACAAATGTCCCACCTACCAAGCAAACCATCCAAAAGTAGCTATGTGCCAGCAATGCCGCTACTGATCCGTGCGGTCAACCTGCAAGAACTGTGGCACAACGGGGGTGAGTTGCCAACTCGTGAGTAGAAAAACATCAACAAGTAGAAATCGAATAAACAACGACTCCTAGGTCAACTATATCATGAAGGTAATACTATGATATCTAGGGTGACTGTATCTGTATATGTGCCAACACTAATATCAATGTCAATCAGCATGTGGATATCATCTAACAATATGATCAATGTATGTATGCATATGGATCTCGTCCAACCATATAATCATTGTATGTATGCATGTGGATCTCGTCCACCCATATAATCAATGTATGTATGCATGTGGATCTTGTCCACCATATAATCAATGTATGTATGCATGTGGATCTCGTACACGTGTCAACCAATGACACACCATCATGCATGTAAATATCATAAAGCATATGTGTGAAAATATGAGGATATAACTCAACGTATGTCCCTCGCGACACATCAAATCATGGAACCTGAGTGTCTAGCATCGACACTCGAAACATCATGAAACCCGTGCCCATTATCGGCACGTAAATCTTCACCTCAATCGAGCTCCGTCAGTCCGGATCGGCCCATATCATCTCATGACTCCGGTCAGTATCCTCAGGATATCCGCCGAGCCCAAGTACTATCATCGGTAGGTAGTGCTCCCCTACCAGGCTCACCGTCTAACAATACGAGTCTTTTTGCCCCGGGGTACCTCACCAGGTCCACCATGTACCCGTAGAAGGTGCCTACCACTTCTCAAATCGGGTTTCACATGTCAAACGTCTCAGAACCGAGAAAACGCATCGTGGACGCACTGAAATATCATATCAAGAGAAACCGGGTTTTTTAAACAGTACATACTTTCTTATGAAATTTCCACGGTTCTCAAATCCAGAAATCTCATGAAAACAACATATCTCAATGTGTGTAATCATAAAGCATGATGTATGCGATATATAACAAAAATGTAAGCATATCCGAATATCATGCAACATGGAATAGTGATATGACATATTAAGGGAAAACCGCTCTTTTAAATGGATCCAGCTTTTAAAATATAACATGCGGTCCCCAAATCTCCAAAATCAAATACAACATCGTATAACGGTGCATATGTGTATCTACGCAAGTATGGTGTACAATATGTATGTACGCGAGTATGGTGTACAATATGTATGTGCACAAGTATGGATGTACAAGTAGTATATATGCAAGTATGAGTGTACAATATGTTTGTGTGCCAAGATGGATGTACAGGTGGTATATACGCAAGCATGAGTGTACAATATGTATGTGTGCCAATATGGATGTACAAGTGGTATATACGCAAGCATGAGTGTACAATATGTATGTGTGCCAATATGGATGTACAAGTGGTATATACGCAAGCATGAGTGTACAATATGTATGTGTGCCAATATGGATGTATAAGTGGTATATACGCAAGCATGAGTGTACAATATGTATGTGTGCCAATATGGATGTACAAGTTGTATATACGCAAACATGAGTGTACAATATGTTTGTTATGATGCAGCAACCCTACTGTGTAGTGACCTGGCAATTATCAATGATGAAGTGTGTGAGCCGGCAAATCTATGTACGTGTAACATACGCATCATCGATAATGGTGTAAGTGTACTAGCACAGATATAAGTAATGCAATGTGAATAACATGAATGCATCATAAGGTAAATCCTCAGCTAAAAGCTATAAGGTATACATATCTAACATGATCGAGTCAGTGAATCTATTAATTGGCATCCAGCCTCACAACATCCCGTATGGTATACTCAATAGTACAACATCCTCTAGTCAAGGGTATGGATCAAACCTCAAGTCAAACTCATCACGTACGGAAAATCATCGTACGGCGACATTAAGCTATCAGGGATCCTATCAACCTATAAGACGAGGAGGGTACGGACCTAACGTCTCGTACGGCTATCACTCATGATTCACAACATATATAAATATCTTTATATACCTATGTCCCTGGTCACATCCGCAACAATCTCATATCAGGGGACCGGCAGGGTATCAATCATCTCAATCGACCCGCATCCGTATACCAACATATCATCAAATCATCATATCGCGTCATATATTCTTTCCATCGCATTTATATCCCACATCAAGTCAAGGTTACAAATACATTCTACCTTTACAATAAGCATACGTATCTAATCTAACATACACACCCGAACCATACAAACAGTTTTTGAAAGATGCGAATCGTAGTTTTGAAAGTAGGGGCCACAGTGTTTTTGAGGAAAAGATATCATTTGAAAATGCGTAACGTCCCTCAAGGTATCTGTTTAAAAGATGCATACGATTCTTCAGTTTGGAAATAGGTATGGTTCGGATAACACATTTACGTCGACTATCTTGCCCTATAGTACCCTAGACGACAATATCATCAAATATCATCCTCAAATCCCATCATCACATACTAGTCGTATCCTATCACTTCTAACTATCCTTAGTTTCTAATATGGTTCTCTAACTACCTTTTAACTCTATCTATAGTTTTCTATTAAAGGTTTTATTAACCATAATTTATAGATAAATCGGTTTGCATCAAAACTTTGCGGGGGTGCTATACGCTATCCACCAGACTTCCCCCGTAGTTATAGATTTACTCACATTGATCCTAGCTTGTCGAAGTCGATGAAGACATGCTCCGTCGCCTCAGAATCTACACGAGGGTACTTACAATAATAAACAATCGCAATCACTATTAACATCAAGTCCGGAAACCAAAACGGCACACGGATCGCCTATAGGTTAGAACCTATAGCCCACGTATGCAAAACCAATAAATTACCCATAGTCGTTTATGTACAAACATTCAACAACCAAATACAAATCCAAATATCAAAACTCACCATTCAAAATACGGAAAACATATCCAAAAATCACACTAATGTGCTCCCAGATTTTGACTCAGGCCAAAAGGAGTTGCACAAACAAGTCTAGGGTGCTGTATATGAAGTATATGACCTACTGGACCAACCCCGACACCAATTTCCTCCATGTGGCCGGCCACAAGGCCTAAAATTCCATCCTCCTCGGCCAATAGGTCTCCATTTGGGTTCGTATGGTTAGGGTGGTCTCCTATTAGTCAAATTTGGTCCTTGGTATTGTTTGCTTGTCTCAGAAATCCCCCGAGTCATCCCAGATTCCCTATAAGTATGCTAAATGTCGCAAAACCGACATGGATCAATTCCTAAATCCGTATTTTGGTTTCTATACTAAATCCCAGGTCTTGAATTCAATCCTTAAGGTCTTTAAACACTCACTACAGGTCATGGTTCCACAAAAACACCCAAACCCTTTCTAGAATTTTCCAACTTCACAAATCACCACTAAACCAATTCTAAACTAAAACTAGAATGTAAAGGAACTTAAAACTATCTAAATGGTAGAAATTATACCTCATTTAGGCAACTCAAGAAAAATCCTACCTTCCCCAAGTCATCAAAATTTAACTTTTCTTGGTCCAAAGTGATGAGGGTGAGGTGGGGATCAATTTTTGTGAAGGGCGCCATGGGTTTTGATTAGGTTTTGGAGATGTCCCATGGGTACTGAGGTGGAGGAAGAAGGAGATGAAGAAGGATGAGGGAGTTGAAGTAATGAAATGAAATGAAGAATGAAAGATGAGGTAGGGGTGGAGCCTTACCCCTCTCTCTCTCTCTCCCCCCACAAGCATGCTTACCTTTCATCATGATGTCCCCCCTCTCTCTCCTCAAGTCATCATAACACATTTGCCCTTTTATTTCTTTTCTCACAACAATAAAATCATAACATGAAACAACACAAATGAACATGTAACCAAATGAAACATGTCATGGTGCACTAACCATGAAAACTGTAAAATCACGGATTTGGCTTAATCGTGATTAGCAGTGCACTAATCGGGTTTTTATCCAAACTGCATATAATAAATTTTAAAAATGCCAAATCCTTTAAATATACCTTTAAATTGATAAATCATTTTAAATTTCCATTTATTTCACAATTATCGGTATATATTTATATCCTTTTTGAAAACCCCAATTTCGCTAATCGGGCAGTTTTCGGGAAAATATATTATTTTAATATTAAATTCTAAAAATAATATTTTATATTTTCTGAAATGTTACACTCTCTCTCTCTCCAGGTAGCGACCATGTCATGTCTTAATCAAGATAATAATATGGATGTATTGACCGAACCCGCATGTTATACTGTGCTGGGGAACGTTGGTTCCGTTCTTTCTTATAATTATAAGACTAAACAGGGAATAAGGACATATCCGGATTCCCACGCCGCCCAAATGAAGAATAAGCATGATGATGCATCTTCTTCAGGTGTATTAGTTATTGAGAACTTTTTCTCAGTTCACTCTACGTCCTGGGTATTTGATACGGGATCAGATCCCACATATTTAATATGTTACATGGGCTAAGAAAAGGTAGAGAACTGGGAATAGGTGATCATTCCGTAAGAGTAGGGAATGGGGCAAATGTTGCAGCCAAAGCAGTTGGAGAATATCACCTTGTATTACCAAATGGTAATATATTGATTCTGAACAAATGTATTACATTCCAACCCTGATATGCAATCTTATATCAGTTTCTTTATTAAGTAAAGAAGGATATAATTTTGTAGTACAGGATAATGTTATGAACATCTTCCTGAATCAAAAGTTGATTGGATCAGGCTCGTTAAATAATGGCATATACGCTCTAGATAAAACTACAGTTCTTAACATACAAAATACACACAAGAGGAAGAGTTTAGAAATGAATGAATCCTTCTTGCGGCATTATAGACTATGTCATATCAATGCGACACGGCTAGCTAAGTTGCATAAGGATGGATATCTGAATCCATTCGAATTTTCATCTTATGACACTTGCCGGTCATGTCTCAAAGGCAAGATGACCAAAACTCCGTTTACAGGACACGGAGAAAGAGTTACTGAACTCTTGGGACTGATACATAGTGATGTATGTGGTTCTATGTCTACACATACCAGGAATGGTTCCTCGTACTTCATTACATTCACTGACAATCTCTTAAGATTCGGACATGTGTTCCTGATGAAACACAAGTCTGAAGCTTTTGAGAAATTCAAGGAATATAAATCGAAGTCGAGAACCAAACGGATAAAATTATTAAAGTGCTTCGATCTGATCGAGGAGGTAAATACTTGAGCATGGAGTTCCTGGACTTTCTAAAAGAGAATGGGATTCTCTCTCAGCTTACTCCTCCGTATACACCACAGCACAACGGTGTATCAGAACGGAGGAATTACACCCTATTGGATATGGCGCGCTATATGATGAGCACTGCTGAGTTACCTATTTCCTTTTGTTGATATGCACTGGAAACAGCTGCAGACCTATTGAATATGGTTCCCACTAAATCTGTGCCAACCACTCCATATGATATATGGAATGGAAAGTGACCATATCTTAATTATATTAAGATATGGGGTTGTCCGGTATATGTGAAAACACAAAATCCGTACAAGCTCGGGGCAAGGTCTTTTCTGTGTAAGTTTGTTGGATATCCTAAACATTCGAGAGGGTATATCTTCTACTACCCCGAGGAACAAAAGTTGTTTGTTTCTCGAGATGCCACCTTTTTAGAAAAGGAATTTCTTGCAAAGGAAATTATTGGCAAGGAGGTGGAACTGGAAGAGGTTCCAGCTATACAAACCATGACAGAGGATTTGTTGGAACCAGAGGATTCGGTAGTTCCCAACGAACCTCAGCCTCTCCGCCGATCTACTAGGGTTCCTCATCCACCTGAGAGATACTACGGTTTTCTCATTGATGGTGGAAGCGGGGATTGCATCATAGAGGATGATGACCCAACTAGCTTCGAGCAGGCCATCACGAGTGGGGACTCTATGAAGTGGCTAGATGCAATGCGATCCGAGATGAAATCCATGTACACCAACAAAGTATGGACTTTGGAAGATGCTCCTGAAGGGGTAAAACCCATTGGGAGCAAGTGGATCTTCAAGAAAAACTTGATGTAGATGGGAATGTGGAGACTTTCAAAGCTAGACATGTTGCAAAGGGTTTTCGTCAATGACCAGGTGTGGATTATGACGAAACCTTTTCTCCAGTGGCTATGCTTAAATCAATCCGGATCATGATTGCCATTGCTGCATACCATGACTACGAAATCTAACAAATGGATTTAAGACTGCCTTTCGAAATGGTGATTTGGAAGAGTGAGTGTTCATGACTCAGCCAGAGGGTTTCGTAGAAAGTGGGAGCAGCGGTGTGCAAGCTGCTTAAATCCATCTACGGGTTATAGCAAGCATCGCGGAGTTGGAACATCTGCTTTGATTTCATTATCAAAGAGTTTTATTTCATTAAAAACATAGATGAACCTTGTATATACAAGAAGGTGGAAGAGAGTAAGGTTGTCTTCCTCGTATTATACGTGGATGACATACTCATGATAGGAAATGATATTCCTATGATGCAATCGGTCATGCTCTTCTTATCATAAAGATTCTCAATGAAAGATCTAGGGGATGCATCCTACATCTTGGGGATTAAGATCTATAGAGATAGATCTAAATGGATATTGGGATTGTCCCAATCCAGGTACATTGACACCATACTAAAGAGTTTTAGTATGGAAGGATCCAAGCGTGGGTTTTTATCCACGATCTCAGGACTCACTCTCTCTAAAAAGATGCCTACCAAGACTGATTTGGAGAGAGTTCACATGCAAGGGACACCCTATGCTTCGGCAGTAGTCTCTAACATGTACGCGATGTTATGTACCAAACACGATGTAGCATACTCACTAAGTGTAGTGAGCAGGTATCAAGCGGATCCTGGAGAGAGTCACTGGACAGCTATGAAGAGCATTCATAAGTACTTGAGAAGGACTAAAGAGATGCTCGTGGTGTATGGTAACGGAGAACTCCAAGTGGAGTCATTTACCGATTTGAGCTTCCAGAGTGATAAGGACGACTCTAAGTCGCACTTGGGATTTGTCTTTATCCACAATGGAGGGGCGGTATGCTGGAAGTGTGTCACGACCCGAAATTTGCACGTGAGGGCCCTTAAACTACGCAACGTCTACAGGCGTAACGAAGTTTATGTAAGCCGAAACTCAGCAATCTAAACCATCAAAAGTAGTAAGAAATAAGAACATTGTTACATCTTTTGAAAATCTTGAGTACAAATTCTTTAAAGTCAAATTTTAGTTTCTTAAAAATTTTGGCAGCACCTCCTTTGTAAAAACTAACCCCAAAAATGGGTACACATAAATATAAGTAAAGCATCCCCAACGGAAGCAAATCTACGCCCAACGGCGGATAACAACCACCACAAGAGATATACGACGCCGTAGCGAAGAAATAAAAGATGATAGAAGTAAAACCGCATAAAAGACCTCCAAGTCAAAAAATAATATACAATATCGTCCTCACATCAAGTCTCTAAGTCATACAAGATAATGGTGGATGGAGAGTACATGATACAACGAATATACAATAAAAATGAATGGATAACCACGAAACCCACCAAAAGCAAAACTGCACACTGTGATCCGAAGCGGTATCCGCAGCAAAAGATAATATGACTAATGAATAGCCTGCCTCGACTACTCTGGGAAACAACCTGCAAAACACTGTGGCACAACGGGGGTGAGTTACCAACTCGTGAATAGTAAATAACATATGCAGGTAATCTCAAGTATGCACGTACAGCGCGAATCTAACATATGCAAGCTAATAGCAATAAAAGTCATATGTGTGCAATAGTCATGAAAGGTACACTAGCAGGTACATCTCATACATGAAGTAATAATATGACAATCTGTATGCAACAATCATGTAAAGTACTTTATCAGGTACTACTACTACATGAAGCAATAATATGACAATCTGTATGCAACAATCATGTAAAGTACTCTATCAGGTACTACTAATACATGAAGTAATGATATGACAATGTATATATGCAACAGTCATGAAAGGTACTCTAACAAGTATAACTAATACATGAAGCAATGCATAAACAATAAATGTGGAGTATGCGATGAAACATGTCATTTCAACGGAATCCTGATATCGTGGTAGGACCAAGTCCATCAAGACAATCCAAATCCCAATTTCCTCAAATCGGCACCAAATTGGCTCTCATATCATGTAAGTCTCACAAATCCTGAATGTACAATATCAAGTAAATCTCATATATCCTAAATATACAAAATCAAGTAAATCTCATATATCCTAAGTCCAATATCAAGTAAATCTCAAATATCCCAAATCCAATATCAAGTGAAACTCAAATATCCTAAGTATGTTTGCATGAATAATTATGATAATGTATATGAATTGGTATGTATACATATATATTATCGTCCAATTCCACTAATATATATATATATATATATATATATGCATATATAACAGCATCCCATTCCACTGTTATATATACTTAGGAGTAAAAATATCATGAAAACATGTGTCAAGTATCGACACATAAATACTCATATCCATACGTTCATCGAATCGTAAGTGTCCGGTATCGGTCTTTCTTATATTCATACGTTCCTCGAATCGTAAGTGTCCGGTATCGACACCCGGGATCCACGTATCGGTATATACGTTCCTCGAATCGTAAGTGTCCGGTATCGACACCCGTAATCCACGTATCGGTATAAAACAAATCTCTGAGTGGATGCATCCAAATATCAAGTAAAGAATAAGAAATACTTGCATAATTTCAAGAAACCACCACGGTCCTCAAATCCAGAAAACATCATGAAAAATCCATATCTCAATACGAAAATCCATGAATATAATATATGCAACATAAATCTGTAATGTGAGCATATAAAGAAAAAGCCGCTATTTAACTTCAACAAGTTAAAATATAAATCATGCGATTCCTAATTTCTCCAAGTCCAATAAAACATCAAATAAAGGTGAACATGTAGCTATAGCCCGATATATGTGTAAACATATAGGTATAGCCAGGTATATGTATCTACCTATCAGTAATGATATAATATACCCTCTAAGTATAAGTGAAGTATGTATGCAACTTATACATGTAGTTATGTCATTATGTGTGTATGTACCTATCGCCAATGGTACAATACCCTATAGGTATACAGGTAACCAGCATGTAAGCATGTCAAGGCATATGTGTAAGCATGTAGGTATACAGGTATGCTATATATCATATGCATAAAGAAATATGAATCAATGTCTCAATGTCCCTAACCCAACAATATCATATAGGTATGTGTGTTGTGCGTGTCATGACAATTATTGACGGTGTGTATGGCATACAATCAGTGCTCGTGCAACATGAACCGTCAATAATAGTGCAGTGTCCTAAAGGTACAAGTCCAAGCACAACAAATAACTAAGCAATAATGTGTATGCGCAACACTATATATGAAATAGAATATGCGACAATTCATAACATCTCTAGCCCTTATGCTTAACGCCATGCGGGCGATTCCCCTATAGATATTTAAGTTACTCACCAACCATCCTGGCTAAGTAAAGCCAACAACTTGCTTTCCCTGCTTCGCAGCGCCCGAAGTCCCCGCCTGCGATCCTGAAAATATATAACAATATAACAAGTATATATTAGCAATCGACCAATAACATGTACCAAATATGTTTGACCGATGCACCAACTCCAAACATACTCTCAAGTTTTCGTCAAGTGGCTAACGCACGTAGCGACACTACGAAACCAACTCAAGAGCAAAAGCTACACAAAGACACGAACGACATCGGCAGGGCCCTAGCTAGGAACGCAAAGCGACGCAACTCCAAGCCTAGACCCTATTCGTACCGATCACGCATTCACAACACAAGAAATAGCGTGGAATCAATATAATTAACGTCGCAACGACAAAAGAAACCCACGTCTAAAATTCATCAAAACCTAGTAAGCAATATATAGCATTTTAGCACCAAACTACAACTTTTTACCAAACTAGAATTTACAAACATCACTAATTAGCAACATTAACCCATTCAAATCTTTACTATAATTTTAGATTTCACTCAAACAGGATTAGTAAAAGTTTAGTTTGCTAATTACCTTAATTATCCGATTAGGAAAATATCATTTAACAATTTAGAAACTTGGTTTAGTTTTCATTTGTTTAAAATTATCAACTAACCATTTCACTAATCAAAATCCTAATTTAATTAACAAAACCCTTGCTAAAAATTCTAAATATGAATTTAAAAGCTTAATTTAAACATCTAAATAAGCTAATTAAAGTATTATCACCACAAAAAGAGATTAGGGTTTGGATTTATACCTTCAAAGAAACACAACTTGAAACTTGAAAATCCAAAGATTAGCCTCCAAAAACCCTCACTTGAATGAAGATCCATGCTAGTTTGAAGAAGAAGAATGATGGGTTTTGATTATATTTGAGTTTGGATGAATAAATTTGGATTTTTCATGAATTTTTCAAGCTTTAAAATGAAGAAATGAGGTGAAGAAGGAGATGGGGCAGCAAGCATAAGAAGTGGCTGGCCAAGTGAAATAGAGGGGGGGGGGTTGTGGAAAAAAACAAGAAAGTTCTAGCTAAAAATTGACAATAAATGCTCATTAATGCATTTTGCCACATTTTCTTTTCTTTTTAAATTTTCATTTTAATCACAAAATATCTAGATATTATGGAAGGATAGGATTAACAAAAATAACTAGTGATTAGATTAGCAATGATTCTCATTAGAAGTAATTAACCCAAACCAAAAAGTAATTACCACTAATAAAGTGCACAAATAAAGCATTAAAATAATATTTAATTAGGGAAAAATTCTATGTGAACCAAAACTTCTCATTGACCCCCAAAGACTGCGCACTAGCTTCATTCTAGCTAAACTAGGTGCTGATAAGTCTATACAGAAGTTTGATCAGAATCGGGTTAAAACGGAAAACACCGACTATTTTACTCTAAAAACGGAAATTTCACAAAACGATTTCTAAAACGTTACAATCTTCCCCACTTAAAGAAATTCGGTCCTCGAATTTAAAATTCTCACCAAGCGTACCTTCAAAGAGATGAGTACAAAAACTCCCAAATCTCTCTCGCAGCCGATCAAGTGATCACCTCACTATACGGCTACGCCAAAGAACCTTCACATATAGCAAGACCCTTGACCGAAGTCTCTCCACCTGCCGATCCACTAAAACTATCGGCTGCTGGTGAACGAAAGATCGCGTCCAAAAGAATGGTCTGGTGCTGAATCATGTGAGAAGGTTATGAAGGTAATCGCGAAGTATCGACAGAAGGAATACGGGGTGAATACTCTAAAATCTGGGCGGAAGTTCCAATTTATAGGCAACGAAACTAACTCGCTTGAGAACCTCAAAATGACCTACTATCCTGGGATAAGCTTCCCAAAACTCAACACGTCATTCATCAGAAAAACCGTAGGAATACATGATCTCACACTACGAACTCAAGTCTGCGACTAACATGGTCCACATAAGACCTCTGTCTGCACTGGGCTGCTCTCATCCTGACCTGAACCAACTGGATCATCTCCGAAGTCTCTAGACTAGCTGGGGTCCAAAAATCCTACTCTCGCAGAGTCAGAAAAACAGACTGGCAATCGATACGACCTACCAAACAAAAACCTAAAGGTTTCCAATTGGAATGTCTCCTGATAACTGCTATCGAAGGAGAATCCTAATAATGGCAAGTGACGATCCCAACTGCCGACAACAAAGTACGCACACAACAAGCATATCCTCCAGAGTCTGTATAGACCGTTCTGTCTAACCACCAGCCAACGGATGGAAAGCTGAGCTAAAGCTCAACCAGTACCCAAGGCTTCCTGAAGCTTCTGCCCAAGACGACAAGGGAACAGGGTGCCTCTATTGGATACAACGCATGAAAGAACTCAGTGCAAACACACAACTTAACAAACAAGAACTGAGCAAACTGAGCAAAACCGGGCAACAAACACCCAAATGGAGTCACACCCTGCCTATGTAAGTCCATGTCACGCACCCCACTAACTTGCGGGGAGGCGGAATATATAAAATACGATTATCAAAGCTTCGTAACACGGACTTGAGCGCATGAATCGTAATCTAAACCATTGCTAACGTTATACTAGAGGTTTAACTACTCGGTACCGGAGTTATACCTCACGTTACATGTCCTTCGGGTCTTCATCGCTGTCCTCCACTCCTCGTAGGCTCCTTGGAACATCGGCAACTTCACGGCCTCCTCGAATCAAAGACGATCCACCCGAAAGCTTCTACGCCAAGCTTAATCTCAAACTTGAGATAACTAGGTTGCTTAAAGTGCTAATCTAAGCTACCTAGAGGATATAGAGTGGGGTTATGGATGTTTTAGTCTATCTAACCCTTGATCTCAACACATGAGAGGTTAGGGTTAGGGTTTCAAGAGAGAGTGAGCTTGAGGAGAGAGAAGATGAGAATGATAATGAGAACAAAAAATCCTTCTCACTTGAATATATGATACATAATGAATTATCAAATAATATCAATTAATTGATTATTCACCCTGTTTCATTTAATCAAGGAGAGTGATTCATCATGTGAGTCATTAGATCATTAATGAAGCATTAATGATATGATGAATCATATAAATGAGTCACACAAAGCAATCATGAAAAAGCCACTTCAACCCCTCATGTCACCACTCTTCTAGAACCTTCTCGACAAATTACGAGAACGCCCCTCCAATCCGTGAAAATACGGAAAAACTTTAGACTGTATAAATCCTATAACCTGATACTAGAAACTGGCTTAAACCAAAGCCTGCTAGTATGAACTGTCCGAAAAGTCGTACGTGCGTAAACACACGTACGCATCCGAACCCTTGTCGTAAAACCATACGACCTCTATATCGTTTCGCCCGGAGCAGGGAAACTCTCTGTGTGGGACTCTAAAGACTCGACACTACGCTGGCAGTGGGTTTAACCATAGACCGCAAGCGGCACTAGCTGTACGTAACGGTCCCCAGGTAGATGTCGATAAGAAGGCCGAAGAGGAAAACCATCTCGAACCCCTACTGAACCTGATGTGACAATCTCCGTACAGTCCGGTCTGTTCGTCTAAGACTATCGCATATCAAGCCTAGGGGGCAGCAAGCGTCAGTCCCCTAATAGCTGTATAAGTCGTGTCGGAGCGAAGCCCATTACACCCTGAGAAGCTACTGGAACCTACCAGTATATCTCGTTTTCCGTGGCCGGGGACTTTGTGTAATGGCTCTCTGACACAGCGCGATATCATCTCCCAATACCGGGAGAGACGAATCCTTTCTAACCGCCACTGCCTCCAATATCTCGGGACTGCACCCAACTGCTACCTGTTTGCATGACTCCTTTGAGCCGTGGTAGAGTAGCAATCTAAGAACAGTGGGACACACTCGAGGCGAAGCAGCAGTGTCAAGTCTGCGGACTATGCTGTACTCATGTCACCTAGAAACTGTTAACTGACGATGGGTATAATACCAACCAATCAGTTCCCCGGCGAGTCCTGTCCGGTGTACCCGTAACCTAACGAGCACCTGTATACTATCTCTAGTACGACGTACTGATGGCTGTGGGACAGACCATCTCCCCAACTGGGATGAGAAGCGTATACACTTAGTCTACTCCGGAATATCGATGCCCTATCTCGATAATCCAACGACTAGGGACCTGTATAGGATGTTGCTTACAGACTACCCAGCCCCCACAAGTGTGACTGCCATCACGACGCTGGTAATCAAGCAAAGATCCTATGGGCTCTACTAATATGTATAAGTGATACGTTACAAGAAACATATGCACATATTAAAGTAGACTTTAAACCAAGTAGCATACTACCATTTTTAGCAAGACTGTATATATAACTGTGAATATCCCAAGCTTCCATTAAGTAATATACAAGCTAGTATGATACAATAATGGCCCCTAGGGCATATACACTAACAATCTCCCACTTGCACTAGGGCCATGAGCTGGCATATCGTAGACCTATCATCTCGAATAGCCTCTCGAACTGCGTCTGAGGAAGGGCCTTTATGAATGGATCAGCAATGTTATTCTCTGTCTCTACTCTTTTCACCTCGATCTCCCGGCGATCTACGATCTCCCTGATCAGGTGATACCGTCTTAAGATGTGTCTGGACTTCTAATGGGACCTGGGTTCCTTCGCTAAAGCTATAGCGCCGTTGTTGTCACAATACAGAGGTATTGGACCAACACTGGTAGGAACCACCTGAAGTTCTGTGAGGAACTTCTTCATCCAGACTGCTTCTTTTGCGGCATCGCAAGCAGCTATGTACTCTGCTTCCATCGTTGAGTCAGCAACGGTTTCATGTTTGGAACTCTTCCAACAGACCGCCCCTCCATTGAGGGTAAAGACATAACCCGACATGGATTTGGAGTCATCTTTGTCACTCTGGAAGCCGGAGTCGGCAAAGGCCTCCATCTGGAGGGCTTTTCCGCCATATACTAAGAACATTTCCTTAGTCCTTCTCAAGTACTTGAGAATGTTCTTTACTGCTATCCAGTGCTTCTCCCCTGGGTTTGCTTGATACTGGCTTACTACGCTCAATGCGTATGCTACATCTGGTCTGGTACATAACATCGCATACATTATAGAGCCTACCGCAGAAGCGTAGGGTATAATTGACATGCGATCCCTTTCCAAATCAGTCTTGGGAGACATCTCTTTGGAGAGGGTGATTCCGTGACAAGCCGGTAGGTTAACACGCTTAGAATCATCCATACTGAATCTCTTTACTATGGTGTCTATGTACCTGGACTGTGAAAGTCCTAATATCCTCTTTGATCTATCACGATAGATCCGGATCCCCAGAATGTAGGTGGCATCACCCAAGTCTTTCATGGGGAATTTATGTGACAAGAATCTTTTGACTGACTGTAACATAGGTATATCATTTCCTATTAGGAGAATGTCATCCACGTACAAGACGAGGAATACTACAGTTCTCCCTACAATCTTACTGTATATGCATGGTTCATCTGGATTTTTGATAAAGTCAAATTCTTTGACAGCATCATCAAAACAGATGTTCCAACTCCGTGATGCCTGCTTTAGTCCATAAATGGACTTAAGCAACTTGCATACTTTACCGCTGCTCCCACTCTGAATGAATCCTTCTGGCTGATCCATATAGACGCTTTCTTCCAAATTTCCATTTAGAAAGGCCGTCTTTACGTCCATCTGCCAGATTTCATAATCGTGGAAAGCAGCAATAGCAAGAAGGACCCGAATAGATTTAAGCATAGCCACTGGAGAAAAGGTTTCGTCATAGTCCAAATCAGGTCTTTGACGGAAACCCTTTGCAACAAGTCTAGCCTTATAGGTTTCAACCTGTCTATCTACACCAATCTTCTTTTTGAAGATCCATTTGCACCCTACGGGTATTACCCCATCTGGAGCAATGTCCAAAGTCCATACTTTGTTGGTGTACATGGACTCCATTTTGGTCCGCATTGCATCTAGCCATTTTACCGAGTCACCGCTCTGAATGGCTTGCTGGAAGCTAGTAGGCTCATCATAGTCAATAGTGCAATCCTCTCTATCCCCGTCAATGAGAAAACCGTAGTATCTCTCGGGCGGATGAGATTGCCTACTACTCCTGCGGAGTGGCGTTGGGATGTCCCTTTCTTCTGAAACCTCTGGTTCTACCATACTTTCAGTAACAGTTTGTGGTTCTAGAATTTCTTCCAGTTCTACTGTGCTCCCACTCTTCTGATTTTCTAAAAATTCAGTTTCCAAGAAGTGGGGATGCTGAGAAACAAAAACCTTTTGTTCCTCTGCGGAATAGAAAAGATACCCCCTGGAGTTCTTTGGGTATCCCACAAACTTACACAGTACTGAGCGTGCCTCGAGCTTGTCCGTATGCTGCTTCTTTACAAAAGCTGGACATCCCCATGTCTTAAGATACTTAAGACAGGGTTTCTTCCCACTCCACATCTGATATGGGATGGTAGGCACAGTTTTGGTTGGAGCCTTGTTTAAGAGATATGCAGCTGTTTCTAGTGCATAACCCCAGAAAGATCGCGGCAACTCAGCCTTACTCATCATGGAACGAACCATATCTAATAGGGTTCGATTCCTCCTTTCCGATACACCGTTGTGTTGTCGTGTGTATGGAGGAGTAAGCTGAGAGAGAATTCCATTCTCTTTTAAGTAATCTAGGAACTCGGCACTTAAGTATTCACCACCTCGATCAGATCTTAGTGTCTTGATACTTTTGCCGATTTGTTTTTCCACTTCATTCTTGTATTCTCGGAATTTCTCAAAGGCCTCGGATTTATGCTTCATTAAGAAGATATATCCATACCTAGAGAAATCATCTGTAAAAGTAATGAAGTATGAATAACCACCTCGCGCATGTATAGACATTGGACCGCACACATCACTGTGTATGAGCCCTAAGAGCTCGCATGCTCTTACTCCCTGTCCAGTAAACGGAGTCTTTGTCATCTTTCCCATGAGACAAGATTCACAAGTAGCATAAGATTGATATTCGAACGGATTTAAATATCCTTCTCTATGTAACTTAGTCAACCTTCTCTCATTGATGTGACCTAGTCTACAATGCCATAAGAAAGCCTGATTTGTTTCCGAAGACATTCTTTTAAGTGTGTTCTGGACACTGAAAATCTGAGCTTGATTTAATACGTATATTCCGTTTTCTAATGTACCTGACCCAATCAAATCTTGATTTAGGTGGATGTGAACCATATCTCTTGTAAAAGCAAAATCATATCCTTCCTTAGAAAGTAAGGGTACAGATATGATATTACAAGTCGTACCTGGTACATAAAAACAGTTACGCAGAATCAATATCTGCCCAGTTGTCATCCCAAGATGATATTCCCCTACGGATTCAGCTTCCATGCTCATTCCGTTAGCAACTGTGAGGGTCATATCACCTATTCCGATAACCCTACGATTTCTCAGAGCCTGTAATGAATTACAGATGTGAGTTCCTGATCCGGTATCCAATACCCAGGAAGTAGGGTTAACTGTCATACAGTTTTCTATCATAAACACACCCGAAGATGAAGCCACAACATGCTTCGAATCCTGGCTACTGGCTTCTAAATCCCTGCAATCTTTCTGCCAATGTTCATTCCTGTAACAATAGGAACGTCCCTGTTTTACTATATCCAGTCCCGAAACTTTTGCCTTTCTCTTTCCTACTCCTTTTCGAGTCTCCTTCAGGGTAGGAGGCAGAGACTGTAGAATCAAGTCAGTATTTGACTCGTCCCCCAACGCGGTCTCCAGGTCCTGGAGCTCATCAATACAGCTAGTCATTGTAAGGACGTTGTCCCTTACAGATGACCCGTCAGTTAACCTCGCTTGAATTAATTCGTTCGAGGTTTCATATCTAGTGATATGAGATTGCTCTCCATATAAATCTTTATTATGGAGAAAGATGGAAACTAAGTCTATCTTCTCGTGCTGCTTCTGGTATACACCATCAACTGAAGCTAACACGAAGCACTTAGCTTTCGCTTTATCTTTTTCCCTTGTCTGACGGATATTCATATTCGCGACAGTGGAAACTGGACCTGAGACGGCGGGATCTTGAGTAGTAATAGGGTGGTCCAGCTTGTCATAGCCAATGGACATCTAGACAGACCTATGCCAGTCATATAAGTCAGATTCAGTCAATTTGTTATCTAGATGTAACCTATGTGTGGTCACAAGGTCGCTGCAATTTAAGAGAAAGAAGAAGATACTATTAGCATGATGCTCTTGCAAGTTTAGAGTGGTTTAATTTATCTAAACAAGATGGCTCCCACTGTTTCTCGAATCCCTCCTCAAACCATAAAAGAAGAATTAGCCAGGACAATTCTCACCGTACAATACTTGCTTAACCGTTCAGCCAGGCCAGTGTCGATACTTCGAGGGAGGTTTTCCAACGCTTTCGCGAAGTTCCTTAATTAAATAACCTCTTTTCTCTGGGGGCATAACCCCGCTGACACCTTTCTTGGCACCTACTTGGTTTATAGCATTGATCGTTAAGTGACGAATCCCCTGATAAGTAGCATGTACTCACAGTAGGATCGGGATCCAAAATATCATCGTATGATAATGTTGAAGGAATCCTACCAACATTCATCAAACTCCAAAATGGTATGCTGTCTCTGCAAATTTCAGTTTCTTTAGAAATTCCCAATATGGATTTCTGCCCCATGCTCTTATAACCTTGACGAAGGTCAACAAATCATAAGTCACACGTCAAGTTCTACCCGTCATTGTCCAGGTTAATTTGAACCCATCCGTACATACCCTTGACGAAGGTCAACAAGGTAATACGACTGTCCTAAACCAACGCATCTATCTATGCTACATATGAACACCCAACAGCTACCAATCACTATGTCTTGACGAAGGTCAACAAACATAGCTTGAATACTATTGAATATCCGTATGAAATGACGGAGGGCTACGAATGGTTTTGGCAAAACCGTGAACGTAGTGAACTTCATATAATCGAAGGAACCTGATACTTTTTAAAAGGAGTGGTTAAAGCTCCGTAATTAAAAATTCTGCTCTTTTTTAAAATAACCGAGTGGTTTCTTTTAAATTTGTTCCAACGATTAAACTTTGGTTTATTTTCTTTGCATTATAATAATGCGTCCCATCATTTAACCTATCATTGCAGAAAACAACGAAAATACCACGTCCTCTTATGCCATCCGCATTCGCCACGGGGTCCCGTCATCACCCGTAGGTTACTTAACTAACGACAGAGCGGGGGCTGGGATAGCGCGGGTGTAAAACATAAGTGACGTCTAATAGCTATCATATATAGATATTGTACATTCGTCAGACGCAAAAATAAGCATTCCAGATCACAGATAAACTTTATTGGATATGCAAGTAATCCGTGTTTCTTTTGAGCCTGCAATGAAAGACTGATTACACGGTTGTGATGAATAGACATTACCCCACCCCAGACCCCTACGGGTACGGCAAACTACCCGCCAAGTACCAGAAGTGAAGCGGTCTGCCTCAACACTTCAAAATACCCGGTAGTTTGTGCACCCCACCTTGGGTCTATCCTAGGAGCAAAAACAGTAAAAAGAAATAATACAACGGTGGCTACAACCGCAACCTGGATGTGCCCCGCAAAATAATATTACAACTTATTACAATTACATCGAATGAATTAATAGAATAACCCATCACAAAACCCGGCTATTCACCACAACAGTCCAATACAGTTTATATACACAAACAGATAAAATCCATTACAGAAATGTGCAACACCCTGCCAACCGACATATTAGCAGTTAGGGGAGGTTTACGAACACATTAAACATTACAGATAAAGATCCAATTAGCAAATAGTTTAGAACATCGATCGATAACCTATATCCGTGTCTACCCCAAAAGCAAATCAACACAGAGGCAACCTGGGCAGAAACAGTATATACAGGAAAACAAAACACAAAAAAATAAGAATTACTGTGAAACTCCAAGTCAACTCGGCGTTGACTCGGCGGCGGAATCGCGGCCAAAAGCACCATTTGGCCGCGGTTCCGCGGCCGTTTAGTCGAGTTGCATCCTCGAATTTTCCCAGATTTCTTACAATTCCCTGCTGGGAATTTTAAGGTATGTCAAAAAAATTTTGCGACACTTTTAAAATTTACAGAAACTGTTAAGGATTAGGGTTTTGTTTTCCGTGTTTTCCGTCGATCGAACTTCTAATCAGTTGCTAACAAGCTAGAAATGGTTTAGTTGGCTCTGATACCACTGTAAGTCCATGTCACGCACCCCACTAACTTGCGGGGAGGCGGAATATATGAAATACGATTATCAAAGCTTCGTAACACGGACTTGAGCGCATGAATCGTAATCTAAACCATTGCTAACGTTATACTAGAGGTTTAACTACTCGGTACCGGAGTTATACCTCACGTTACATGTCCTTCGGGTCTTCATCGCTGTCCTCCACTCCTCGTAGGCTCCTTGGAACATCGGCAACTTCACGGCCTCCTCGAATCAAAGACGATCCACCCGAAAGCTTCTACGCCAAGCTTAATCTCAAACTTGAGATAACTAGGTTGCTTAAAGTGCTAATATAAGCTACCTAGAGGATATAGAGTGAGGTTATGGATGTTTTAGTCTATCTAACCCTTGATCTCAACACATGAGAGGTTAGGGTTAGAGTTTCAAGAGAGAGTGAGCTTGAGGAGAGAGAAGATGAGAATGATAATGAGAACAAAAAATCCTTCTCACTTGAATATATGATACATAATGAATTATCAAATAATATCAATTAATTGATTATTCACCATGTTTCATTTAATCAAGGAGAGTGATTCATCATGTGAGTCATTAGATCATTAATGAAGCATTAATGATATGATGAATCATATAAATGAGTCACACAAAGCAATCATGAAAAAGCCACCTCAACCCCTCATGTCACCACTCTTCTAGAACCTTCTCAACAAATTACGAGAACGCCCCTCCAATCCGTGAAAATACGGAAAAACTTTAGACTGTATAAATCCTATAACCTGATACTAGAAACTAGCTTAAACCAAAGCCGGCTAGTATAAACTATCCGAAAAGTCGTACGTGCGTAAACATACGTACGCATCCGAACCCTTGTCGTAAAATCATACGACCTCTATATCGTTTCGCCTGGAGCAGGGAAACTCTCTGTGTGGGACTCTAAAGACTCGACATTACGCTGGCAGTGGGTTTAACCACAGACTGCAAGCGGCACTAGCTGTACGTAACGGTTCCCAGGTAGATGTCGATAACAAGGTCGATGAGGAAAACCATCTCGAACCCCTACTGAGCCTGCTGTGACAATCTCTGTACAGTCCGGTCTGTTCGTCTAAGACTATCGCATATCAAGCCTAGGTGGCGGCAAGCGTCAGTCCCCTAATAGCTGTATAAGTCGTGTCGGAGCGAAGCCCATTACACCCTGAGAAGCTACTGGAACCTACCAGTATATCTCGTTTGCCCTGGCCAGGGACTTTGTGTAATGGCTCTCTGACACAGCGAGATATCATCTCCCAATACCGGGAGAGACGAATTCTATCTAACCGCCACTACCTCCAAGTGCTCGGGACTGCACCCAACTGCTACCTGTTTGCACGACTCCTTTGAGCCGTGGTAGGGTAGCAATCTAAGAACAGTGGGACACACTCGAGGCGAAGCAGCAGTGTCAAGTCTGCTTACTATGCTGTACTCATGTCACCTGGAAACTGTTAACTGACGATGGGTATAATACCAACCAATCAGTTCCCCGGCGAGTCCTGTCCGGTGTACCCGTAACCTAACGAGCACCTGTATACTATCTCTAGTACGACGTACTGATGGCTGTGGGACAGACCATCTCCACAACTGGGATGAGAAGCGTATACACTTAATCTACTCCGGAATATCGATGCCCTATCTCGATAATCCAACGACTAGGGACCTGTATAGGATGTTGCTTCAGACTACCCAGCCCCCACAAGTGTGACTGCCATCACGACGCTGGTAATCAAGCAAAGATCCTATGGGCTCTACTAATATGTATAAGTGATACGTTACAAGAAACATATGCACATATTAAAGTAGACTTTAAACCAAGTAGCATAATACCATTTTTAGCAAGACTGTTTATATAACTGTGAATATCCCAAGCTTCCATTAAGTAATATACAAGCTAGTATGATACAATAATGTCCCCTAGGGCATATACACTGACAGCCTAAACCGGGTAGACACCACAACAAAATTCAGGGAGATCTGCTCCCATTCCCACTCTGGAACGGTTAAAAGTTGCAACTCTCCACCGGTCTCAGATGCTCAACCTTAGCTCACAACAAGACAGACACATTGAAACAAAATCTGAAACTTCACTCTTCATCCCTGTCCACCCGTAACTATCTCACACGTCACGCTATAAATTGGTGGAACTTGAATGAACACCGAAAGCTGACTGATATGCCTGCTCTAGGATTTCGCGTCTCTGCCCATCAGCAACAGGTACACACAAACGCGTCCCTAAACGTCGCATATCTAGTCACAAATCAAGGACTCTGAATCTTTACCCAGCCGAGTATGCTCAAGAATCTCTGACGAACGAGCGTCGGCGGGCTGTGCCTCGCGAAAGCGATTAAGTAAAAGTGGACGGGCGCGGACACGAGCAAGCTATTTCCCCCTTTAGAAGAAGCGAACCTAGCTATACTCCACAATCACACAAGAACTATAAATTTGCATACGACTGTCTCTGAACTGCGCATTACTGGAACAAGCTACCCCCGGGCCTATGACTCAAAGCATCAGTTACCTTAATCGCTTTGCCACGGGAAACAACGGATCTCACAATCACAATCCTTCACAAGCTCCATCCAACGGCGCTGTCTCAACAATAAAAACCCGTTGCAGGAAGATGTAAATTATGCTCGGGTGGTCCGTGAACATCTGACACGACTCTCCGCACAAGTAGTGTCTCCAAATCTCCAACACACGACCATCGCGGCCATCTCCAGATCATGAGTGGAATATCCTGCTCGTACTTCCTCCAACTGTCAGGAAACATAAGCGATAACTCTATAGTGCTACATCAGTACACAATCGAGCCCCATTCGCGAAACATCACAGTTAAACAACAAAGTCGCCCGATCCAGAAGCAAAGATAGAACTGGTGCAGTCGTCAACCGAGTTTTCAACTGCTGAAAGCTCCGCACGCATGCCTCAGTCCAAGAAAAGGAACCACCTTTCCGGTCAGTTCAGTCAACGGTGCAGCGCTACACTAGCAATCCTGCACGAAACGGCGGTAAAAACATGCTAAGCCCAAAAATCTACGGACCACCGTCCCGTACATAAGTTTGGGCCAAAGCTGTAAGGCCTCGATCTCCCACAGGTTTGTACGAAAACCGTCTCCCGTAACCACATGACCTAGGAAGACAACACAATCAAGCCTGAGGGAACACTCCGAGAATTTAGAAAACCGCTGGGGCTCTCCCAATGTCTGCAAAGAAATTCCTCAAGTGTAGCTCAAGTTTCTCACGACACATTGGAATAGACCAGAATGTCATCACTAACACAACAATAAACTGGTCGAAGAACGGCCTGAAGAAATCCGGTTCATCACATCCACGAATGCTAATAAGGCATTGGTGAGTCCAACGACACCACCAAAACTCATACAGCCCGTAGCACGCACAAAAGCAGTCTTCGGAATGTCATCACTCCGAACCCGCAACCAATGATGACGTGATCCCAAACAAAATTAGAAAATGTCTCGAACTCTGAGCAAGTCGAACAAATCGTCAATGCGAGGTAAATGATACCTATCCGCACCGTAACTCGGTACAATTGATGATCAATCAACACACAACCTCAAACTGTCGTCTTTCTCCCTGACGAACAGAATAGGGGTTCCCTAAAGCGAAACACTTAGACATGCAAGGCCCACCTATCTAGCAACTATGCAGTTGATCCTTAAGCTCCCGAAGCTCCGCCGGCTCATCTGGAACCACGTCGGAAAACTCTCGCACGATAGGAACCCGGTGCAGAAACCCATGGTGGCTCCGGCATCACGAATAAAAGAGAAGAATCCTCGACATCCTCTCCTCAAAAGCCGACTAGCGAAAAAGGCTGAATTCAAACTGTGAGGGGTGACACCACTGTCCTCTCGCAAAACAAGAACTGATAAGCCGGGAAAATAAAACCTGACTGTTTTCTCGCGGCAGTCCACAGACGCCTAGCACGTATCTAACCAGTCCGTGCCTAAGAGAACGTCAAATCCAATATCTCAAGAAGGATCAAAATGACAGACGAAACACTATCTCCTATACGATTGGCACACGACTGAAATATGTGTCGCGCAACAAAAGAATCGCTGACAGAAGTTAACACAACAAACAGATGATCAAGCTAACCGACTCTCCTCGTCCCAAGCCTCTGCAACTCCCGCGACGTGCAGGAAACCTGTCACGGCGACTGAACCTCTGTCACGGCGACTGAACCTCTGTCTCGGGGCTGGTACACATGCACGAGCCCTCCTCTGTCCTCGAACTCCCAAAGTCTCGGAAAGACGCTCCTCATCAAATAGGGTTGTGTCCACTGGTGCTGTGTAAGTAACACAATGCTGTGCTGATCGCAAGGAACAACTAGGTAACAGGGGTGGCACCCTCCTGTCGCCGCGCTCGACTGGCCTCAACCAAAGACCTCATCGTCTGGCGCAAGTCCTGCATCTCTGCCTCAAGCCTAGCGATACGATCTATCGAAGGCGGATCCATCTGCTCCTGTGCAACGAGCATTCCATCATGGTCAGTCCTCATCCCACACGACTCAACTCGGACCTCGACCCTCACCGCACCTCTCTGAGTCCTCATAGTCATCGGCGGCAAAGGCTATAAATGGAAAAAGGATTCGATATGAACACGGAAATTGAATCACAAGGATATGTATCATCAAGGATGGAATTTCAAACAATTTGTACATAGGTCACTTTAGGCGGAGTACCGTGATCGTGAGTATGACACGGACATACACACACTACGTTACTCTGCTTAAGCTACCTACTCCATCATACCAAGGTCATCCTACACCGCGAAAGGTAAAACCTAGCGCTCTGATACCAACTTTGTCACGACCCGAAATTGGCATGTGACGGCCTTTAAACTACGCAACGTCTACAGGCGTAACGAAATTTAAGTAAGCCGAAAACCCAACAAACTAAACCATCAAAAGTAGAAAGAAATAAGAACATTGTTAAATTTTTTGAAAATTTCGAGTACAAATTGTTTAAAATCAAATTTTAGTTTCTTGAAAATTTTGGCAGAATCTCCTTTGTAAAAACTAACCCCAAAAATGTGTACAACATAAATATAAGTAAAGTATCCCCAACGGGAGCAAATCCACGCCCAACGGCGGAAAACAACCACCATAAGAGATATACGACGCCGTAGCGAAGAAATAAAAGACGATAGAAGTAAAACTGCATAAAAGACCTCTAAGTCACAAAATAATATACAATATCGTCCTCACATCAAGTCTCTAAGTCATACAAGATAATGGTAGATGGAGATTACAGGATACAACGAATATACAATAAACATGAACGGATAACCACAAAACCCACCTAAAGCAAAACTGCACACTGTGAGCCGAAGCGGTATCCGCAGCAAAAGATGATATGATAGATGAATAGCTTGGCTCGACTACTCTGGGAAACAACCTGCAAAACACTGTGGCACAACGGGGATGAGTTGCCAACTCGTGAATAGTAAATAACATATGCAGGTAATCGCAAGTATGCACATACAGCACGAATCTAACATATGCACGCTAATAGCAATAAAAGTCATATGTGTGCAATAGTCATGAAAGTTACACTAGCAGGTACATCTCATACATGAAACAATAATATGACAATCTGTTTGCAACAATCATGTAAAGTACTCTATCAGATACTACAAATACATGAAGCAATAATATGACAATCTGTATTCAACAATCATGTAAAGTACTCTATCAGGTACTACTAATACATGAAGCAATGATATGACAATGTATATATGCAACAGCCATGAAAGCTACTCTAACAGGTACAAGTAATACATGAAGCAACGCATAAATAATAAATATGGAGTATGGGATGAAACATGTCATTTCTACGGAATCCTGACATCGTGATAGGACCAAGTCTATCAAGACAATCCATATCCCAATTTACTCAAATCAGCCCCCAAATTGGCTCTCATATCATGTAAGTCTCACAAATCCTGAATGTACAATATCAAGTAAATCTCATATATCCTAAATGTACAAAATTAAGTAAATCTCAAATATTATGTATCTAATATCAAGTGAATCTCAAATATCCTAAGTCCAATATCAAGTAAATCTCAAATATCCCAAATCCAATATAAAGTGAATCTCAAATATCCTAAGTATGTTTGCATCAATAATTATGATGATGTGTATGAATTTGTATGTATACATATATATCAGCGTCCCATTCCACTAATATATATATATATATATATATATATATATATATAACAGCATCCCATTTCACTGTTATATATATTTAGGAGTAAAAATATCATGAAAACCCGTGTCAAGCATCGACACATAAATACTCATATCCATACGTTCCTCGAATCGTATGTGTCCAGTATCTACACCCGTGATCCACGTATCGGTCTTTCTCATATTCATACGTTCCTCGAATCGTAAGTGTCCGGTATCGACACCCGTGATCCACGTATCGGTATATACATTCCTCGAATCGTAAGTTTCCGGTATCGACACCCGTGATCCACGTATCGGTATAAAACAAATTTCTGAGTGGATGCATCCAAATATCAAGTAGAGAATAAGAAATACTTGCATAATTTCATGAAACCACCACGGTCCTCAAATCCAGAAAACATCATGAAAAATCCACATCTCAATACGAAAATCCATGAATATAATATATGCAACATAAATCTGTAATGTGAGCATATAAAGGAAAAGCCGCTATTTAACTGCAACAAGTTAAAACATAAATCATGCGTAGCTATAGCCCGATATATGTGTAAACATGTAGGTATAGCCAGGTATATGTATCTACCTATCAGTAATGATGTAATATACCCTCCAGGTATAAGTGAAGTATGTATGCAAGTTATACATGTAGCTATGTCATTATGTGTGTATGTACCTATCGCTAATGGTACAATACCCTATAGGTATACTGGTAACCAGCATGTAAGCATGTCAAGGCATATGTGTAAGTATGTAAGTATACAGGTATGCTATATATCATATGCATAAAGAAATATGAATCAATGTCTCAATGTCCCTAACCCAACAATATCATATAGGTATGTGTGTTGTGCGTGTCACGACAATTATTGACTGCGTGTGTGGCATACAATCAGTGCTCGTGCAACAGGAGCCGTCAATAATAGTGCAGTGTCCTAAAGGTATAAGTCCAAGCACAACAAATAACTAAGCAATAAGGAGTATGCGCAACTCTATATATGAAATAGAATATGCGACAATTCATAACATCTCTAGCCCTGATGCTTAACGCCATGCGGGCGATTCCCCTTTAGATGTTCAATCTACTCACCAACCATCCAGGCTAAGTAAAGCCAATAACTTGCTTTCCCTGCTTCGCAGCGCCTGAAGTCCCCTCCTGCGATCCAGAAAATATATAACAATATAACAAGTATATATTAGCAATCGACCAATAACACGTACCAACTACGTTTGACCGACGCACCAACTCCAAATATAGTCTCAAGTGTTCGTCAAGTGGCTAACGCGTGTAGCGACACTATGAAACCAACTCAAGAGCAAAAGCTACACAAAGACACGAACGACATCGGCACGACCCTAGCTAGGAACGCAAAGCGACACAACTCCAAGCCTAGACCCTGATTGTACCGATCGCGCATTCACAACACAAGAAATAGCGTGGAATCAATATAATTAACGTCGCAACGTCAAAAGAAACCCACGCCTAAAATTCACCTAAACCTAGTAAGCAATATATAACATTTTAGCACCAAACTACAACTTTTTACCAAACTAGAATTTACAAACATCACTAATTAGCAAGATTAACCTATTCAAATCTTTACTATAATTTTAGATTTCACTCAAATATGTATAGTAAGAGTTTAGTTTGCTAATTAGTTTAATTATCCGATTAGGAAAATATCATTTAACAATTTAGCAACTTGGTTTAGTTTTCATTTGTCTAAAATTATCAACTAACCATTTCACTAATCAAAACCCTAATTTAATTAACAAAACCCTTACTAGAAATTCTAAATATGAATTTAAAAGCTTAATTTAAACATCTAAATAAGGTAATTAAAGTATTATCACCAAAAAAGAGATTAGGGTTTGAATTTATACCTTCAAAGAAACACAACTTGAAACTTCAAAATCCAAAGATTAGCCTCCAAAAAACCTCACTTGAATGAAGATCCAAGCGAGTTTGAAGAAGAAGAATGATGGGTTTTGATTATATTTGAGTTTGGATGAATAAATTTGGATTTTTCATGAATTTTTCAAGCTTTAAAATGAAGAAATGAGGTGAAGAAGGAGATGGGGCAGCAAGCATAGGAAGTGGTCGGCCATGTGAAATGGGGGAGGGGGGGTTTGTGAAAAAAAAACCAAGAAAGTTTTAGCTAAAATTGACAATAAATGCTCATTAATGCATTTTGCCCCCTTTTCTTTTCATTTCTTTTTAAATTTTCATTTTAATCACAAAATATCTAGATATTATGGAAGGATAGGATTAACAAAAATATCCAGTGATTATATTAGGAATGATTCTCATTAGAAGTAATTAACCCAAACCAAAAAGTAATTACCACTAATAAAGTGCACAAATAAAGTATTAAAATAATATTTAATTAGGGAAAAATTCTATGTGAACCAAAACTTGCCATTGACCCCCAAAGCCTGCGCACTAGCTTCATTCTATCTAAACTAGATGTCTACAAGTCTATACAGAAGTTTGATCACAATCGGGTTAAAACGGAAAACACCGACTATTTTACCGTAAAAACGGAAAATTCGCAAAACGATTTCTAAAATGTTACAAAGAGTTCCAAGCAGGAAACCATGGCAGACTCGACGATGGAGGCTGAATACATCGCTGCCAACGATGCTGCCAAAGAGGCTGTCTG
The DNA here is from genome assembly GCA_030015575.1 of Agapanthus africanus. NCBI lineage: Eukaryota > Viridiplantae > Streptophyta > Magnoliopsida > Asparagales > Amaryllidaceae > Agapanthus > Agapanthus africanus. The sequence goes on along the minus strand of JASDDO010000004.1, from coordinate 77,928,018 downwards.
GATGAAGAAGTTCATAACTGAATTTGGAGTGGTTCCATCCATTGAGTATCCAATACCTTTGTATTGTGATAACAATGGAGCGGTGGCATTGGCCAAGGAACCCAGGTGTCACGACCCGAATGTACGGAACGTGACCGGCACTTAAATTACGAAATGTCTAGAGGTGTAACGTAATCTAAGTAAGCCGAAGCCCAGAAATCTAAACCATTAAAAGAAGAAGTAAAGAAAAACATGTTTAAAAGCAACATCAAATTTTCTCAAAAATTTCGGCAGAGTCTCCTTAGTAAAAACTGGCCCCAAACGGGTACAAATAAGAATATATACATAAGCAATGATAAAAAGGCATCACAAAGCGGGAACTAGCTCTTCGCCAATTGGCGGTCACAACCACGGAAGCAATATAATATACAACGCCGAAGGGAGAGGAAAAAAACTCAAAGAAAACCAAATCCACCAAAAACCATAATAATACAAGCGCGACTCTAAGTTCGAAATAAAAACGACTGGTCTTCTAAATCTATCAAGTAATACAAGTCTTGTTGATGGAGCTTACAAGATACAAATGAAATAATAAAAGTACAATGGCGGTCCTGATACAATGAACCAACCTACCAATCAAATCACCTTGAATGAAATGATGTGCCAGCAAGTCGCCAAGGAAACCTGTACATCGAAACGTGTAAGAAAATTTGGCACAACGGGGGTGAGTTGCCAACTCGTGAGTAGAAGACATCTGCGTGTAGAAATCGCATGCACGACGCTTTCCTAGGTCATAATAATATACTTAATATAACACTAGTCATCTAGTAGTGGCAGGGTAATAATCTATGCGAAGTGAAATGCTCAGTGCTCATGTCAGTACATCAAGTAGTAATATGTCATGTGTATGAGTATGCATGCACCATGAATGTAAAACAATCAACCATGAAATCTGCATATATCTGTATAAGAAATCTTTAACTCTTATCATAGTAAAATTTGTATGGTAATATGAAATATCATCAATGAAATCCATGGAAATCCGTGTCAAGAATCGACACAAAACAGGTAAATCTCAAAGTCTCAACACCTCATAGTCTCAATATCTCATAGTCTCAATATCTCGGGTTCCGTCAGTCCGGATCGGCCCATATCATCAAATCTCACGACAACGGTCAGTATTCTCCGGATATCCGCCGCGCCAGACTTCACCGGTAGGTAGTCTTCCCCTACCAGGCTCATCGTCGACAACTCGAGCTTCTTGCCCTGGAGTACTTTACCGGGCCTACTATGTACCCGAGATGGTTCATCCACTCCTCGAATCGGGTCTCGAAATCCAATAGAAAATATGAAATCTCATAGTGGACGACACATACATCACGAGAAAACCGCAACTTGTATTTTAAAATGAGAGGGAAAGAGAGAAGTTATATATATATATATATTCTTGCGGTTTTCCCCAAAATCCAGAAATCTCATAGAAATCCAAAATCCCAAAATCATGAGTAAGTAAATAATGAGTATCGGCATAAGCCCCATAATACTTCATGATAATATGAAAATGTTTATGCATGAAGTGTCTAAGTAATAAATGCAATGTCTAAACTGGCACATGAGAGTAACACACAATATTATATTGGGCTAGCATTTAGCTGATTATATCAATAAAAGATAATATGTTCTAAAGTGTACGTGACATGGCAATTATCGATGATGATGTGTGTGAGCCGGCAAATAAGTGTACGTGGAACATGCGCATCATCGATAATGGTGCTGATGTCCTAACAGGCAGAGCTTCATATTAGCTAATGAACATATGTATGAATATGCGATGCGATGAACACAACATGAATATAACGGTGAATATGTAGTAACGCACAACTAGAAAATACATACTGATTACGGGTCATACGGTTTGTTGTTTGAAAAAGCATGATTCATCAGTTTGAAAATAAGTATGACTTGAGCCTAAACTAAGATCTACCTAACCAACTAAGGAAATAACTAAAGATACTAGTTGAAAGGTAAGAAGATTCATCCTAAAGTCTGAGTCGGTATCTCTAGTAGTCGGCGATCCAGCCTCAATAGCGTCACGTACATAGTACGACTTCCTCGAACACGAGTGCGGATCAATCATCACATCTATGCCTCGTATGGTAAAATCCATCGTACGGCTTCCCAAAATCGGGGTACGGGTCAACTATCACATATATACATCATCGTTCGTATAGTATCATCCTCAAACAATATCATGATCAAGTGTACTGTACTATAATCGCATACATCCCAATATCATCAAACATATATCATTGTCTGTGTAAATATACATCGTCAAATGATCCACTAAAATATCATGTCATATATCGTATCGTGATTAAGTCACATATTACAATCCGGGTTCTATTCTAGAGTCTCGTACATTTCAATGTCGTCATCACCTATTATCGTTTATGTATAAATATACATTTTCTCATTTCCCAACGATCCTCTAATATCATATCTCATTTCATAACTCGATCGTATATCTAATATCTCACGGCATCATGCCCAGTCATACCGACTCAACCCCATGTATCATAACCTCCTCATATCACGTGTATATGTTATATATATATATATATATACACACATATAGAAACCTACACACATTCATATATATATATATATATATATATATAAATAAATACATATACACCGAGTCAAGTGTATGTGTGTGTGCGTGTGTGTATGTGTCTACATGAAACCTACGAATTCCCTCCAAGGCAGTCATCCTCTGGTTAAGTCTTTCTAAATCAGTCTAGTCCAACCTAAAGTCTTCAATAGGACCCTACTCGCCAAGAATCTAAGGTCACGTCCAACTTCCTAATAACAATACGTAATATCCTTATTTTACGTTTGCGGGGGCGCTATACGTCATCCACCCGACTTTCCCTGTAGATATACATCTACTCATCTGGTCCTAATCTGCCGAAGTCGATGCCGCTATCCTCTTCCTCATCGTCTGAAGTCCACGTGAGGGGTATCTATACACAAACATATATAATATCGTAAACCGAAATCGCGGACAGAACCAAAACAGCGCACGAAACGCGTATAGGTTAAAACCTATGACCCGCTCTTGCAACATAACCAAATAACTATCGACATCGGCGTACAAACGCCGATTGATCGAGAAAAACCCAAACACCAATCATGGTTTCATAAATCACTAATTATAATATAAAATAGATTGCAACTCATCAAAACCTCACAATAAATCAAATCGATTTATTTCCGAAAACCTAGAAAGTATCAAATAACCGTTTTAATTCGAAACATGATGTTTTAACAAAACTAGTGGCCATAATATTCACTAATTATCATAAGTAGATCATAAAAACCATTACTTAAATTTAATCTCATCAATTTCCTTTAAACCCAAAATTCTAGTTTGCAAAAATATCAAATTTTAACACTTTTTAAAGAAAAATTCACAATTCTACAACTAAACTTGGTTTTGCATGAACAAAATTATTAAACTATAATTTATAATGTTAATAATGTCATGAAACCCTAATTAGATTTTAATCCCAATTATTTACTCAATTTCCAAAAACCTAGTTTGCAAAAACTAGCATAATTAGCATAATTTCCATCTAACAATTTGAAACTAGTAACTAGATAAACTTTTGCATTCAATTAACATGTTAATCTACCCATTAAAACCATGTATAATTAATAAAAATTCTCACTATAATTTTATCTCACCTATTTATATGTTTTATAAAAATCTAGTTTACAAATAGCTTAATTTGAACAATTAACAAATTTGTTACGAAATTAGGTTTTTCATTATTTAACATGTTAAACTACACCATGTAATCATAAACAATTTATAAAAATCCTAACTTGATTTACAAACCCTTTTCTTGAATTTTAAATCTACAATTTAAACCATATTAAACACCAAATTGAAGTAGATTAAAGTAATTTAGCAACAATTTGAACATGGTTTAGGATTATACCTCACAAGTTTAGAAATCTTGCTTGCAACCTAGCCACCCCAACATGCACTCTTGCTCCCAAAATCCATGCTTGATTTGACCAAGGAACAAGGGTTAAAGGTTGGATTAGGAGTTAATGGAAATAGGTGTAGATTTTATTGGATTTTTGATGGATTTTTGATGAATTTTGTGATGGAAATGAAGTGAGAAATTTTGGAGCTGCCATGAGATAAATTTCGGCCATGTTGAAGGGCGGAGAGAGAGTGAGGTGAGAATGTGTGGTATTGTGTGGAATCATCCATAATAATTACATCTTTTCACTTAAACCCTAAATTATTTATTTTTGCTAATTTAACGCTTTTCTTAGAAATCTCTAGAACCATGGAGAGAATTCAAAGAGAAAGGATATATTGCAAACTCGATTTTTAAGTTGGCACGGTGCATTAGTGTATGATTAACCCATTCCAATTTGTATTTATCACTAATTAAATGTATAATTAAAAGCTTATGTTAATATTGGAAATTAATTAATTACGGAAAATATTTTAGTAAACTAATAATTTATAAGTCACTAAATAAATACCAAATATTACCAATTAAATAGCTAAAATAGGCGTATTTAATTCTATATTGAAAAATAATTATAGTTCAGTTTTATGGAAAATACGGTCTATTTTACCGATAATCCGAAAATTCACCTAAAGGATTTTATTTATTTATTTATTTTTAAAACGTTACAATCTTCCCCCCTTAAAGAAATTCGGTCCTAGGATTTAAATTAAAACTCCCCCCAAATACGAAAACATTTATCAAAACACTCAAATCGTCGGGGCTCCGAAATTATCGATACATAACTAAAAATCAACTCCGTCAAGCATAAAGCAATCATCGGAGTTATAGTGAAAATACAATGTCAAAGTCCAATATGAAAACCAACATGAAATACATCAAAACTATAACTTTTATATAGTGCGCATCGTAGTAAAATCATCCAAACATCTGAATAGAGAAGTATGCAAAAACACCTAGGTACTGGTCTCAGGACAGTCTTGCTCGATTATTAAACCAAAGTAAATATCATAAAAATGTACAGCTTAAAATGAAATCAGCCTTAAATACAGCATACAAAAACACCATGTGTGTCCGGTGCACATGAAAATCGAAACCAAATACAGAAGCCACGAATATGCACAGGAACAAAACTGAGTGCAACGGGTGTGCACCAAAAACACCTGTCAAGTGTAACGGGCGTGCACGACAATAATATCAAGTGCATATAATCTGCACAAAACCCCGATTTAATGGATCCAGTGTGCACAAATCGCATCAAGTGCGCCAAGTGTGCGCAAGAATCTCAATCAAGTGCACATTGTGCACGAAAACATAAATCGAATATCTAAAATCATGTGCAACCCATATACACGAAATCAAATCAATATGTCAAAATGTATAAAAATCAAAATCAAGTGCAATGGATATGCACAAATCGAACATCATTACAACTGATACACGGAACACTAATCGAGTGCAAAGAATGAGTACATAGGAAAACCAATCATAAAACGAAATCCTCAAAATACCAAAATCCAAACAACGGAAATGTGGTACTTGAATCACCGGATCGCAAATCGTTACACCGACGTCAATGTGCCCCTCTTTCCTCTGGTGTCGACTGATTTGAACTCGTCTCCTCGTAGTTGTATGAATGGCGCTACAAACGGCTATACTCATATCTAGAGTTTTCCGAGTAATGCATTCCATCACATGATATCTGGACTATGTTAAACTTTTCGATCGATTCATCAAAGTCCCATAATTCCCCGAGAGCTCAACACTCAAGTACAGTTTAAAAATATCCAGTACCTGGCCCAGCATCTGCGGACCAGCCGTAGAAGGGTAAACCTAAGTCTCACTAATGGCACCATAGAACTGCTGTAAACCCTAAGGTTCAAAGGCGTTCTCATGGTCATTATGTCGAGTTAAGGTTTCATTCTTCTAGAGGGTCCATAGAAATACCTGCATGTTCTTCCGAGTACCTTAAACTTGGGAAAATGGGTTTCTGACAATCGTTCGAACTTTTTAACTTCGTCTAGAGGACATGTGAATACCCTTCGTCTGCACGCTAAACAATGCCTCAATCCTCAAGAACAGACGATACCCTAACGGTCATCGCATTCGAGCCGCAGCTCCTTCTGCCCGTATGACTATGGTAACAGAAACCACCATCCGATATCGACGAAGATAGATCAAAGGAAGGTATAGAATACGGTGCAAAGAAATGTACATCCTAAGGCTTCTTAAGCAGAGTAGCGTATCGTAAATATGCCGCGGATCATACCCACGGTACGTCACTCTACGTAAGTCACCTACTTCATCTACCAAGGTCAACCTAGACTCGGACAAAGGTTAAACCTAGCGTTCTGATACCAACTTTGTTACGATCAGAATGTACGGAACGTGACCGGCACATAAATTACGAAACGTCTAGAAGCGTAACGTAATCTAAGTAAGCCGAAGCCCAGAAATCTAAACCATTAAAAGAAGAAGTAAAGAAAAACATGTTTAAAAGCAACATCAAATTTTCTAAAAAAATTTGGCAGAGTCACATTTGTAAAAACTGGCCCTAAACGGGTACAAATAAGAATATATACATAAGCAATGATAAAAAGGCATCCCCAAGCGGGAACTAGCTCTTTGCCAATTGACGGTCACAACCACGCAAGCAATATAATATACAACGCCGAAGGGCGAGGAACAAAACTCAAAGAAAACCAAATTCACCAAAAACCATAATAATACAAGCACGACTCTAAGGTCGAAATAAAAACAACTGGTCTTCTAAATCTATCAAGTAATACAAGTCTTGTTAATGGAGCTTACAAGATACAAATGAAATAATAAAAGTACAATGGCGGTCCTGATACAATGAACCAACCTACCAATAAAATCACCCTGAATGAAATGATGTGCCAGCAAGTCGCCAAGGAAACCTGTACATCAAAACGTATAAGAAAATTTGGCACAACGGGGGTGAGTTGCCAACTCGTGAGTAGAAGACATCTGCGAGTAGAAATCGCATGCACGACGCTTTTCTATGTCATAATAATATACTTAATATAACACTAGTCATCTAGTAGTGGCAGGGTAATAATCTATGCGAAGTGAAATGCTCAGTGCTCGTGTCAGTGCATCAAGTAGTAACATGTCATGTGTATGATTATGCATGAACCATGAATGTAAAACAGTCAACCATGAAATCTGGATATATCTGTATAAGAAATCTTTAACTCTTATCATAGTAAAATTTGTATGGTAATATGAAAGATCATCAATGGTATCTATGGAAATCCGTGTCAAGTATCGACACAAAACAGGTAAATCTCAAAGTCTCAACACCTCATAGTCTCAATATCGCATAGGCTCAATATCTCTGGCTCCGTCAGTCCGGATCGGCCCATATCATCAAATCTCACGACAACGGTCGGTATCCTCCGGATATCCGCCGTGCCAGACATCACCGGTAGGTAGTCTTCTCCTGCCAGGCTCATAGTCTACAACTCAAGCTTCTTGCCCCACGGTACCTTACCGGGCCCACCATGTACCCGAGACGGTTAATCCACTCCTCGAATCGGGTTCGAAATCCAACAGAAAACATGAAATCTTATGGTGGACGACACATACATCACGAGAAAACCGCAACTTGTATTTTAAAATGAGAGGGAGAGAGAGAGAGAAGTTTTTTTTATATATATTCTTGCGGTTTTCCCCAAAATCCAGAAATCTCATAGAAATCCAAAATCCCAAAATCATGAGTAAGTAAATAATGAGTATCGGCATAAGCCCCACAATACTGCATGATAATATGAAAATGTGAATGCATGAAGTGTCTAAGTAATAAATGCAATGTCTAAACTAGCACATGAGAGTAATCACACAATATTATCTTGGGCTAGCAATTAGCTGATTATATCAATAAAAGATAATATGTTCTAATGTGTACGCGACATGGCAATTACCGATGATGATGTGTGTGGGCCGGCAAATAAGTGTACGTGGAACATGCGCATAATCGGTAATGGTGCTGGTATCCTAACATGAAGAGCTTCATATTAGCTAAAGAACATATGTATGAATATGCAATGCGATGAACACAACATGAATATAACGGTGAATATGTAGTAACACACAACTAGAAAATACATACTGATTACGAGTCATACGGTTTGTTGTTTGAAAAAGCACGATTCATCAGTTTGAAAATAAGTATGACTCAAGCCTAAACTAAGATCTACCTAACCAACTAAGGAACTAACTAAAGACACTAGTCGAAAGGTAAGTAGAGTCATCCTAAATTCCGAGTCGATATCTCTAGTAGTCGGCGATCCAGCCTCAATAGCGTCACGTACGTAGTACGACTTTCTCGAGTCATGAGTGCGAATCAATCATCACATCTATGCCTCGTACGGTAAAATCCATCATACGGCTTCCCAAAATCGGGGTACGGGTCAACTATCACATATATACATCATCGTTCGTATAATATCATCCTCAAACAATATCATGATTAAGGGTACTGTACTATAATCGCATACATCCCAATATCATCAAACATATATCATTGTCTGTGTAAATATACATTGTCAAATGATCCACTAAAATATCATGTCATATATCATATCGTGATTAAGTCACATATTACAATCCGGGTTCTATTCTAGAGTATCGTACATTTCAATGTCATCATCGCCTATTATCTTTTATGTATAAATATACATTTTCTCATTTCCCAACGATCCGCTAATATCATAACACATCTCCTTTCATAACTCGATCGTATATCTAATATCTCACGGCATCATGCCCAGTCATACTGACTCAACCCCATGTATCATATAACCTCCTTATATCACGTGTATATGTTATATATATACATATAGAAACCTACACACATTCATACACACACACACATACACCAAGTCAAGTGTATATGTGTGTGCGTGTGTGTATGTGTCTACATGAAACCTACGAATTGTAAGTCCACGTTGCCCACCCCGGTGCTTGCGGGGAGGCGGAAACGGTATAAAAATCGGATTTTTAACGCTCAAGGCAACATGGACTAACAAAAGGAGGATCTTTGCTAAACATAAACTAACTACAAAGCTAAAAAGTTTAGCTACTCGGTTAAGGGGTTATACCTAGGTCTTCAAGTCCTTATTTTCTTACTCCTTGGAGTGAAAGAAAGGGATCTCCTTGTCGCCTTCTCTTGTCGAAGAAAGATCCACCCGAGGGCCTCAACCTTTGGCTTCAACTTCAAACTAGAAGTAACTACGATGCTTGGAGTGCTAATCCAAGAACCTTAGAAAGAGTAGAGAGTATCTTAGAAGGATTTATCTAAAGCTCAAGGGATTCTCAACTCATGAGAGGGGAGAGCTAGAGAGAGAGGAAGAGGAGGAGAGAGAATCAAAATGATAGAATGAGAGGAAATAAACCATTCTTCTCACATATATGTGTGAATTATAAAAATAGATAATTAGTAAAGTTAATTGTCATGGTTAATCAAGAAATGACCATTATCATTTCACATTAAATGCCTTTGCAAGGATCAAAGAGCATCTTTCATATAGAATGATGATGGTCAACTTGTCAACCTAGGTCAATAAGTCAAGTATAGGCAAATGGTCAACAACCCTAACCATGCATAATTATAATTAACTAATAATTAATAAATCATAATTCACACAAAACCTTAGGGTTAAGAAAATGACAATAGTCATCAACCCTAATCAAGGTCCTCTGCCTCTGTCTCAGTCAACTGTGCATACACACCCATATCCGTGTACCGAGGAACACGAATACAATGAGATAAAACCAATCCCAAATCATATACTAGGATCCGGCTTAAACCAAAGCCCGCTAGTATAAGCTGCCCGGACACCAAACGTGCACAAGTGCGCGGATGTGAACGAACCCTGTCGCAATACCATGTGACCTCTACTCATTTTGCCTAAAGGCGAATAACTCTCTGTGTGGTACTCTAAAGACTCGACACTACGCTGGCAGTGGGTTTAACCACAGACAGCAAGCGGCACTAGCTGTACGTAACGGCCGCCAGGTAGATGCCGATAAGAAGACTGACGAGGTGAACCCATCTGAACTCCTGCTGAGCCTGAATGTGACAGTCTCCGTACAGTCCGGTCTGTTCGTCTGATACATCGCATGGCGGGCCTAGGGGCGCGGTAAACGTCAGTCCCCTAATAGCGGTACAAGTCGAGCCGTAGTGTAGCCCAGAACACCCTGAGATAACACTGGAAACCAACCAGTATACCTTGCTTGCCCTGGCCAGGGACTACTTGTATAATGGCTCTCCTGGACACAGCGCGATGTCAACCCCCAATACTGGGAGAGACGAATCCTGTCTAACCGTCACTGCCTCCAAGTGCTTCGGGACTGCACCCAAGTACTACCTGTTTGCACGACTCCTTTGAGCCGTGGTAGGGTAGTAATCAAAGTACAGTGGGAACACACTCGAGGCGAAGTGACAGTATCAAGTCAGCGGACTAAGCTGTACTCATGTCACCTTGGAACTGATAACTGACGATAGGTATAATACCAACCAACAGTTCCCGACGAGTCCTGTCCGGTGTACTCGTAACCCAACAAGCACCCGTATACTATCTCAAGTATGATGTATAGACGGCTGTGGGACAGACCATCTCCCGTGCTGGGATGAGAAGCGCATACGCTAGTCTACTCCGGAGTATCGATGCCCTGTCTCAATAATCCCACAACCAGGGATGTGTATATATAAGGATGTGCTTATAGATTACCCAGCCCCTACGAGTATGACTGCCATCACAACGCTGGTAATCAAGCCAAGATCCTAAGGGCTCCACTAATGCGTATAGGTGATACAATAAAGAAATACATGTACACATTAAAGCAGAGACAAACCAAGTAGCATACTACCATTTCGAGCAAGATTGTCTATACAATTGTGAATATCCCAAGCTTCCATCAAGTAATATACATACTAGTATGATACAGTAATGGCCTCTAGGGCATATACACTAACAATCTCCCACTTGCACAAAGGCCATGTACTGGCGTATCGAAGACCTATCATCTCGATCAGCCGCTCGAACTGAGTCTGTGGTAAGGCCTTCGTGAATGGATCTGCAGTGTTATCTTCTGAAGCAACCCTCCGAACCTCGATCTCCTGGCGATCCACGATCTCCCTGATCAGGTGATACCGCCTCAAGATGTGTCTGGATTTCTGATGGGACCTGGGTTCGTTCGCTAAAGCTATAGCCCCGTTGTTGTCGCAATACAGAGGTACTGGATCAACAATGGACGGAACCACCTGAAGTTCTTTCAAGAACTTCCTCATCCAGACGGCTTCTTTTGCGGCATCAGACGCAGCGATATATTCCGCTTCCATAGTCGAGTCAGCAACGGTTTCCTGTTTGGAACTCTTCCAACACACCGCCCCTCCATTGAGGGTAAAGACAAAACCCGACATGGACTTGGAATCATCCTTGTCACTCTGGAAACTGGAGTCAGCAAAGGCCTCAATCTGGAGGTCTTTTCCGCCATACACCAAGAACATCACCTTAGTCCTTCTCAGGTACTTGAGAATGTTCTTTACCGCTATCCAGTATTTCTCCCCAGGGTTTGACTGATACCTGCTTACCACACTCAGTGCATAAGCTACATCTGGTCTGGTACACAACATCGCATACATTATAAAGTCTACCGCAGAAGCGTAGGGTATAATAGATATGCGATCCCTTTCCAAATCAGTCTTGGGAGACATCTCTTTGGAGAGGGTGATCCCGTGACAAGCCGGTAGATTACCGCGCTTGTAATCTTCCATACTGAATCTTTTCAGTATGGTGTCGATGTACCTGGACTGTAAGAGTCCTAATATCCTCTTGGATCTGTCATGGTAGATCCGGATCCCCAGAATGTATGAGGCATCACCCAGGTCTTTCATGGAGAACCTGTGTGACAAGAACCCTTTGACAGATTGTAGCATAGGAATGCCATTTCCTATTAAGAGAATGTCATCCACGTATAAAACGAGGAATACTATAGTTCTCGCTACAAATCTACTATAGATGCATGGTTCATCTGGATTTTTGATAAAGCCAAATTCCTTGACCGTCTCATCAAAACAGATGTTCTAACTCCGCGATGCCTGCTTTAGTCCATAAATGGACTTGATCAACTTGCACATCTTTCCGCTGCTCCCACTCGGAATGAAACCCTCTGGCTGGTCCATATAGACACACTCCTCTAAATTTCCTTTTAGAAAAGCGGTCTTTACGTCCATCTGCCAAATCTCATAATCGTGGAAGGCAGCAATGGAAAGAAGGATCCGAATGGATTTCAGCATAGCCACTGGAGAAAAGGTTTCGTCATAGTCCAAACCAGGTCTCTGACGAAAACCCTTTGCAACAAGTCTAGCTTTATAGGTCTCAACCTGTCCATCTACACCAATCTTCCTTTTGAAGATCCACTTGCATCCTACGGGTTTTACCCCATCTGGAGCAATGTCCAACGTCCATACATTGTTGGTGTACATGGACTCCATTTCGTTCCGCATTGCATCCAGCCATTTTACCGAGTCAACGCTCTGAATGGCTTACTGGAAGCTAGTCGGCTCATCACAATCTATGATGCAATCCTCTCTATCCCCGTCAATGAGAAAACCGTAGTATCTCTCGGGCGGATGAGACTGCCTACTACTCCTGCGGAGTGGCGTGAGAATGTCCTGATCTTTCGAACCCTCTGGTTCTACTAAGCTTTCAGTAATAGCTTGTGGTTCTGGAATTTCTTCCAGTTCTATAGCGCTCCCACTTATTTCTTTTTCTAAGAACTGATGTTCCAGAAAATGGGCATTACGAGAAACAAGGACTTTTTGTTCCTCTGCGTAATAGAAAAGGTACCCCCTGGAGTTCTTAGGGTATCCCACAAACTTGCACAGTACTGAGCGTGCCTCTAGTTTGTCCGCATGCTGCTTTTTGACATAAGCTGGACATCCCCAAATCTTCAGGTATTGAAGATAAGGTTTCTTCCCACTCCATAACTCATATGGTGTGGTAGGCACAGTCTTAGTGGGAACTCGGTTCAAAAGGTAAGCAGCTGATTCTAGCGCATATCCCCAGAATGATCGCGGCAACTCAGCGTTACTCATCATGGACCGTACCATATCCAATAGGGTTCGGTTCCGTCTCTCCGTTACACCGTTATGTTGCGGAGTGTATGGAGGAGTAAGCTGAGAGAGAATTCCATTCTCTTTTAAGTAACCCAGGAACTCGGCACTCAAGTATTCACCACCTCGATCAGATCTTAGTGTCTTAATACTTTTGCCTGTTTGTTTTTCTACTTCATTCTTGTATTCCTGGTACTTTTCAAAGGCTTCAGATTTATGCTTCATTAAGAAGACATGTCCGAACCTTGAAAAATCATCCGTAAAAGTAATGAAGTAAGAATAACCGCTTCGCGTATGTGTAGACATTGGACCGCACACGTCGCTATGTACGAGCCCCAAGAGCTCGCTCGCTCTTACTCCGTGTCCAGTGAACGGAGTTTTTGTCATCTTCCCTTTGAGACAGGATTGACAAGTTGCATACGATTGATATTCGAACGGATCCAAATATCCTTCTGTATTTAACTTCGTCAACCTTCTCTCATTGATGTGACCGAGTCTACAATGCCATAAGAAAGCCTGATTGATTTCTGGAGACTTTCTTTTGTGTGTATTCTGGACATTGAAAATCTGTGGTTGGTTTAATACGTATATACCATTGTTTAATGTACCTGACCCAATCAAAACTTGATTAAGGTGAATGTTCACAACATTAATTACAAATGCAAATTCATAACCTTCTTTAGATAATAAAGATACAGAAATGATATTACAAGTTGCATTTGGTACAAAATAACAACCACGCAAAACCAAAAAGTGTCCATCTGACAATCCCAGGTGATAGTCCCCCACGGCCTCAGCATCCATGCTAGCTCCGTTTGCAACTCTGAGGGTCATATCACCTGCCTTCAAAACCCTACGCCTTCTCAATGCCTGCAAAGAATTACAGATATGAGATCTTGATCCGGTATCCAATACCCAGGAAGTAGAGTTAATTGATAGACAATTTTCAATAACATACACACCTGAAGCTGAAGCCGCAACACGCTTCAGATCCTGGGTTCTGGCCTTCCAAGCCCTGCAATCTTGTTTCCAGTGTCCACTCTTGTGACAGTAAAAGCATTCTTCCTTTCCCACAAGCTTTCCCGCTACCTTTGTTGCCTTTCCCTTTCCCTTCATATCCACTTTACTAACACCGCCCCTTGGTTTGGCGGGGGCTTTCTTCTTCTTTCCCTTGGCTTTCGCCCTGGACTTAGTAGAGGAAGATCCTCCTACAAACAAAGTGGATGTCTCCCTACCTTTCTGTAGGGTGCCCTCAGCACTCCTCAACATGTTCAGAAGTTCAGAAAGTTCAACCTCCTTTCTTTGCATGTTGAAGTTTAGGACAAACTGGACGTAAGTGGAAGGAAAGGACTGGAGAATCAAGTCAGTGTAGAGTTCATTCTCCAACGTGGTCCCAAGGTCCGCGAGCTCCTCTATGTAGCCAATCATCCTAAGCACGTGTTCCGCTACCGATGATCCGACGGCCAATCTTGCCGAAAATAGCTTCTTCGACACTTCATATCTGGCGATACGAGATTGCTCTCCATAAAGATCTTTTGTATGGAGAAATATGGATTCTAGGTCCATATTCTCGTGCCTCCTCTGATGTTCATTGTCCATAGAGGAAAGCACGAGGCACTTGGCCTTCGCGGAATCGATCTCCTATGTCTTACGGATTTCTATATCCGCGACGCTGGAGGTGGGACCTGGGACAGGGGGAGCTTTGGTGGTAAGGAGATACCCCAACTTGTCGTAAGTGATTGCCATTTTGACATTCCTGAGCCAATCTTTGTAGTTTGGCCCTGTCAGTATGTTTTTATCTAGTAATAACTTAAGTCCGGTCATGTTGATTGGTCGCTGCAATTAGGAGAGAGAAAAGAAACACTTTAGCATGATGTTCTTACAAGTTTAGAGTGGTTTTTAGTTTGTCTAAACAGGATGGCTCCCACTGTCTCTCGAATCCCTCCTCAAACCATAAAGGAAGAATTAGTCGGGATGAATCTCACCGTACAATACTTGCTTAACCGTTTAGCCAGACCAGTGTCGGTACTTCGAGGGAGGTTTTCCAATGCTTTCGTGAAGTTCTTTAAATAAGTAACCTCTTTTCCCTGTGGGCGTAGCCCCGCTAACACCTTTCTAGACACCTACTATGTTTATAGCATTGATCGTTAAGTGAGAAATTTCCCGAGGAGTAGCATATACTCACAGTAGGATCGGGATCCAAATATCATCGCGTGATAAAACTGAAGGAATCCTACCATAATCATCACACTCCAAATGGTATGCAGCGCTAGCAAGTTTCAGTTCTTTTGAAACTCCCGATGTGGATTTTTGCCCCATGCTCTTATGACCTTGGCGTGAGGTCAAAATGTCATAAGTCACATGTCAAGTTCTACCCATCATTATCCAGGTTAATTTGAACCCACCCGTACCTACCCTTGACATAGGCCAAAATGGCAGTACGACTGTCTCAAACCAACGCATTCTATCTATGCAACAGATAAATATCCGGCAGCTACCAATCACTATGCCTTGGCGAGAGGTCAAAATACATAGCTTGAATACTACCGAATATTTAACTGAAATGATGGAGGGCTACGAATGGTTTTGGCGAAACCGTGAACGTAGTGAACTTGATATAATCGATGGAACGAGATAGCTTTTAAAAGGAGTGGTTCAAGCTCCGCATTTTAAAAGTTTGGTTTTGAAAAGAACCGAGTGGTTTTCAAAGTGTTCCAACGACTTTTACTTGGTTTATTTTCTTGCATTAATTTTAATGCGTCCCATCATTTAATCCTACCATTGCAGAAAACAACCAAAATATGGTGTACGCTTATGCCATCCGCATTCGCCACGGGGCCCCGTCATCACCCGTTAGGTTACTTAACTAACGACAGAGCGGGGGCTGGACTAGCACGGATGAAAAACATAAGCAACACCTAAATATATATCATATATAGATATATAGCAATGATAGTCAATCCAGATCACAGATGAACACTTTGAATATACTAGGAATCCACGATTCGTTCGAGCCTGCAACGAAAAGCGGATTACACGGTCGCGATGAATAGCCGTAACCCCACCCTAGACCCCGACGGGTGCGGCAAACTACCCGCCAAGTACCCGAAGCGAAGCAACCTCCCTCAACGACGTGAGTAGGCCACTCAGCACTTCGAGATAACCGGTAGTTTGTGCACCCCACCATGGGTCTATCCTAGGAGCAAAAACAGTAAAAAGAAATTATACAATGACGGCTACAACCCCGACCCGGTTGTGCGGCCATACAAATAATATTACATCAAATTACATGTTACATGAATGAAAGAAAAAGAAACTCTCATCTCACATCCACCCGGCTATTCATCCGCGACAATCCAACGAATTCATATACACAAACCAACAAGCATTACAGATCACAGATATGTATAACCCCCACTAATCGACGTATAGCGATTAGCAGACGTTCAATACATATAATACAACACAGATATAACCCATTAGTCAAAGTATAGGGAAGATTGATCAAAATACGGATTTGTAACTACCCGGAAAACAAATTTGCTCTCTGGAAAATCTGGGCAGAAAGAAACCATCCAAAAAATCCCAAAACCATAAAATAAGAACACTGCAAGAGAAACGAGCCGCGGCCGAGTCAACTCGGCCGCGGATCCGCGGCGGAAGCAAGCTTCTGCCGCGGAACCGCGGTGAGTTGGTCGGCTCGCTGGTTCGTTTTTCTTGGGTGTACTGTAAAAACCCTGAGCCGATTTTTAAGGTGTGATTTATTATTTTTAAAGAAGATTTAAAAATCGGCAGAAACTTGGGGTTTTTGAAAAAAGTTTTGTGATTTTTACCGATCGAAGTTCTATACACTTTACTAACTAGCTAGTTTGTGTTTAGTTAGGCTCTGATACCACTGTAAGTCCACGTTGCCCACGCCGGTGCTTACGGGGAGGCGGAAACGGTATAAAAATCGGAATTTTAACGCTCAAGGCAACACGGACTAACAAAAGGAGGATCTTTGCTAAACATAAACTAACTACAAAGCTAAAAAGTTTAGCTACTCGGTTAAGGGGTTATACCTCGGTCTTCAAGTCCTTCTCTTCTTGCTCTTTGGAGTGAAAGAAAGGGATCTCCTTGTCGCCTTCTCTTGTCGAAGAAAGATCCACCCGAGGGCCTCAACCTTTGGCTTCAACTTCAAACTAGAAGTAACTAAGATGCTTGGAGTGCTAATCCTAGAACCTTAGAAAGAGTAGAGAGTATCTTAGAAGGATTTATCTCAAGCTCAAGGGATTCTCAACTCATAAGAGGGGAGAGCTAGAGAGAGAGGAAGAGGAGGAGAGAGAATCAAAATGATAGAATGGGAAGAAACAAACCATTCTTCTCACATATATGTGTGAATTATGAAAATAGATAATTAGTCAAGTTAATTGTCAAGGTTAATCAAGAAATGACCAATATCATCTCACATTAAATGCCTTTGCAAGGATCAAAGAGCATCTTTCATATGGAATGATGATGGTCAACTTGTCAACCAAGGTCAACAAGTCAAGTATAGTCAAATGGTCAACAACCCTAACCATGCACAATTATAATTAACTAATAATTAATAAATCATAATTCACACAAAACATTAGGGTTAAGAAAATGACAATAGTCATCAACCCTAATCAAGGTCCTCTGCCTCTGTCTCAGTCAACTGTGCATACACACCCGTATCCGTGTACCGAGGAACACGAATACAATGAGATAAAACCAATCCCAAATCATATACTAGGATCCGGCTTAAACCAAAGCCCGCTAGTATAAGCTGTCCGGACACCAAACGTGCACAAGTGCGCGGATGTGAACGAATCCTGTCGCAATACCATGCGACCTCTACTCATTTTGCCTAAAGGCGAATAACCCTCTGTGTGGGACTCTAAAGACTCGACACTACGCTGGCAGTGGGCTTAACCACAGACCGCAAGCGGCACTAGCTGTACGTAACGGTCCCCAGGTAGATGCCGATAAGAAGACTGACGAGGTGAACCCATCTGAACTCCTGCTGAGCCTGAATGTGACAGTCTCCGTACAGTCCGGTCTGTTCGTCTGATACATCGCATGGCGGGACTAGGAGGGCGGTAAACGTCAGTCCCCTAATAGCGGTACAAGTCGTGTCGGAGTGTAGCCCAGAACACCCTGAGATAACACTGGAAACCAACCAGTATAGCTCGCTTGCCCTGGCCACGGACTACTTGTGTAATGGCTCTCCTGGACACAGCACGATGTCAACCCCCAATACCGGGAGAAACGAATCCTGTCTAACCGTCACTGCTTCCAAGTGCTTCGGGGCTGCACCCAACTACTACCTGTTTGCACGACTCCATTGAGCCGTGGTCGGGTAGTAATCAAAGTACAGTGGGAAGACACTCGAGGAGAAGTCACAGTATCAAGTCAGCGGACTAAGCTGTACTCATGTCACCTGGGAACTGATAACTGACGATAGGTATAATACCAACCAACAGTTCCCGACGAGCCCTGTCCAGTGTACTCGTAACCCAACGAGCACCCGTATACTATCTCAAGTACGACGTACAGACGGCTGTGGGACAGACCATCTCCCGTGCTGGGATGAGAAGCGCATACGCTAGTCTACTCCGGAGTATCGATGCCCTGTCTCAATAATCCCACGACCAGGGACGTGTATATATAAGGATGTGCTTATAGATTACCCAGCCCCCACGAGTGTGACTGCCATCACAACGCTGGTAATCAAGCCACGATCCTAAGGGCTCCACTAATGCGTATAGGTGATACAATAAAGAAACACATGTACACATTAAAGCAGAGACAAACCAAGTAGCATACTACCATTTCGAGCAAGATTGTCTATACAACTGTGAATATCCCAAGCTTCCATCAAGTAATATACATACTAGTATGATACAGTAATGGCCTCTATGGCATATACACTAACACGAATTCCCTCCAAGGCAGTCATCCTCTGGTTAAGTCTTTCTAAATCAGTCTAGTCCAACCTAAAGTCTTCAATAGGACCCTACTCGCCAAGAATCTAAGGCCGCGTTCAACTTCCTAACAACGGTGCGTAATATCCTTATTCTACGTTTGCGGTGGTGCTATACGCCATCCACCCGACTTCCCCCGTAGATATACATCTACTCATCTGTTCTTTATGTTAGTTATATGTATGCCCTAGAGGCCATTACTGTACATACGATGTATATTGTAGTGGATGCTTGGACATATATAGGGAGGTCTTTCTTGCTCGACGTGATAGTATGCTATCTGGTTGCTCTTTCTCTTAACATGTACTCTGATTGTCTCTATGTTACATGTTGATAAAGCCCTTAGGATGAGTACTTGACTACCAGAACTATGATGCGAATAATACTAGTGGGGACAGTGTAGTCGCCAAGTACATCCTTCAAATGTTCCTAGTTGTGGGAGTACCGAGACAGGGCATCGATACTCCAGAGTAGACTAGCGTATGTGCTTCTTAACCCATATGATGGACGATGGATGATCTCATATCCATTGGTGCTTGACATCAGAGAAGGTATACGGGTGCTCAGTGAAGACTGGGTACACTATACAGACTCGCTGAGAACTCCCAGATGGTATTATACCTCACGTCAGAAGGTAGTTCTCTGGTGACACTGGTACAGGTTAGTCTGTAGACCCGAGATCGTCATAGAGTCTTGTGTGATTCCCACCGTGCTTTGATTTCCATCATACCACGTCCAAGAGGGCGTGCAAAAAGGTGGCTTTTGGGTACAGTCTCGAATCACATGTAGGCAATGAGCGATAGGAGGGGATTCGTCTCTCCCGGTATAGGGAGTTGATGTTGCGCTGTGTTCGATTGGCTATAACTGGAAATCCCTAGACAGGGTTGCTGAGATTTACTGGTAAGTGTTATCAGTAGTTTCTCGAACTGTTATGGATCTCATATCGACACGACTTATCAAGCTACTGGGGTCAGACGTTTACAACCCCTAGGCGAGATATGCGACATATCAGACGGAGATACCGGACTGTACGGGAGTGTTACTGACTGGAATCACAGGAGAATGTACAGGCATGCCTGTTGATCTTCTGAGCGCTCAATACCTGGGTGGCTATTACGTTTAGCTGACCGCTTGCAGCTTGTGGGTGTTTGATATGATCATCACCTACTGCCGGCGTATTGACGATTCTTTAGAGTCCTACACAGAGGTTTCTTGGCTCAGGAAAAATGGAGTAGGAGCACATATATGATATGTGCGGGACCGAGAACAATACGTGTATATGATACCGTATTAGATTCTCATGATATGAGATATCGGCCGGGTATATGAGATATAGCCGGGTCATCGGATCAAGTGTTGATTCGATGAACTGATACAGATTATATTAGTCGGTTATTTATGAAATAGCCGGATTATCGGATCAAGTGTTGATTTGATAATTTAATATATAATTATATATATTTGATATATTAAATTACATTAACAAATATTAGCTCACTTATTGATTCATTTTCTCACTCGGGTAATACATTGATATATATGCGATATATGTTAACTGTATTATTTTCTTTTGTTACAAAATATATTATATATGTGATATATAATATTGTAACATGTTATAATTACTAATGCAACATGACTAATGGAGATTAAACAAGGTTAGGGTTTGATTTGGGTTAGCTCTTTCTTGAAGCTTCTAGAAGCTTTTATTTTTGTCATGAGCTAAGATATTTTGTTGATATTTTGTAACCCAAACCACACCCTCAACCCTAGTTAACTCTCTACAAAGTTTAGCTCATTTGATATTAGCAACCATGGTTGCATAAGCAATTATCAACACAATTAATTATTCATCACAAAAGAAATGGTTCTTCTTCTTCCTTCTCTTTTTCAATGGAAAAGCTTACTAGCTTTTTCATTAGTGATGAAAATGAGTGAGTTAATGAAAATAAATGAAAGATAAAATCCTACTTCATCATCCTAATCTATCCTAGCCATTTAGATTAGGGTGTTCACTTCATTTATAAGTGAGAGCTTGTGTTAATGAAATTTCAAGGTAGATCATCTTTGTTATCGAAAATCGGAAGCAAGCATGCATCTTTCTCTTCGTGGAACCTCTCTAGATTCCGGGAAATTGATGATCGAAGCGAAGGGACCTCAAAACGGAGCTTATGAAGTGAAGAACCGGACTACAAAGGTTGTAATACCAAACTCTTAGATGTTAAAGTGTTTAACATGCTTTGTTTCGCCTAATCTCTAGTTTAAAGATCTTGGTTAGGGTTGTTGGGCACGTCTAAATTTTAAATCGGGCATGGTTGATGCCTTATAAACCCTTATGAGAGTTCCTAGCAACCCTACAGTGGTATTAGAGACAAGCTAGAGCTTTAGGCGAAGTCTAGGCGAAGTTTAAAGTCCGATCGAACCCCGAAACCCCGGTTTATAATACCCTTCTCTGGAAATTTTGTAAAAATGTGATTTTTTCTGCATTAAAAATACTCAAAATAAATCAGCAGGGAATTCTAAGGATAACAATGAAACATGAGCCCCCAACTCTCTCAATATGCCGCGTAACCGCGGCAAGAACATACTTGTCGCGGCGGTTCCGCGGCCAGAACAGTGAATTGGGGACACTTGTTTACACAGTAATGTCCATAGGTGTTTCCTCATATTTCTGGGTATTTTTAATTATACTCAAGTGTTGAGTTTTCTGGGATGTATTGGGGACTCGTTGATTCGATCGGATAATTTAACTTCGTTTAAGTTTTTTTTCCCGATAATTTTAGAACGTGTTAAAAAGTTCGAACGGATATCAATAACTCAGTTTTTCCCCTGCCGGAAAATTTCCAAGTGTTGGATTTTTCCGTAGTTTAAGAACGTTCTAAGTCGTGCAAATAACGCGGTGGACCCTCTAGAAGAACACAAACCTTAACTCGATTATGTGACCTTCTTGAACTGCCTCTAAACCTTAGGGTTTGGGGCAGTACAGTGTTGCCACATGTGAGGCATTGGCTTGACCCTTCTACGGCTGGACCATTGGTGCTGTGGCATGTGATGGATGATTTTAAACTAATTTCAAGTGTTGAGAACTATTTAGGAAATCTTGGGTGTTTGTTTATTCGATCGGAAAGTTTAACATTGTCTATTTATCTGGAATGTGATACAATATTTGGAATCCACAAGTAGTTATGAGATAACTAATTTGAATGTTATAAATATAGCAGTTCAGTCTCAATTGATCGGTTGCCATGGAATTTTGATGTGATCAAAAGTCCATCGCAATCACGTAGCGTACGCGGATACTCGCCGGGTAAACTTAATAGATAGCCACGCCCCATAGCCCCGACCAAGTGACTGTAGGAGAACCCCGTCGCCAAAAGTATCCGTTCGGGTGCTCGCGGCAGCGGTGTTCCGCCTTAGTGCACTTCATCGACGGCATCCGGGGGTGCGACCGTCTACTAAAGTTTGCGACATGCATTCGATCAGGATGTCGGGAACCTTGTTGAATTGCCCGATTAGATATTGAAAAGAGTTTTCGATAATGAGACTAAAATGCAGGGTTTATAACTGTTAGGCATGCGATGTCTAAGGAATTCATTTGGTTAGGCATGCGATGTATAAGGAGGTTGCAGATTCCAACTGTTGTAGTTTTACACTTTCTTTTCTGCGACCGTAAGTGTAATATGTTGTGTATCGCCGGTTTTCGTTGCTATACATCAAGGACAATTCGGATACGCATATTTACTTACATTGATGATATGTGATATTATGTGTTGCTGTGATATGTTTTATTGGATCGTCGTGTTTTGAATAGCCGGGGGTTTTATGTGAGATGAGAGTTTTTCTTTTTCATTCATGTAAAATTCATTTGTATGAAATATTCTTTTATTGGGGCACTTCCGGGCTGAGGATGATGTCACCATTGTATATTATTTACTTTTCCGCATTAGGATAGACCCAAGGAGGGGAGCACAAGTAACCGGGTTTTAGGGTCCAGTGGGAGACCATCTCGAGGAGTCGAGACCGGGTCTCCTAACCCTAGAATTGGCAGCGTTGCTTGCCGCTCTCGTAGGGGTCTAGGGATGTGGGTTTGGCTATTCATCGCGACTGCGGAATCCGTGTTTTATACAGGCTCGTATTAAAACACGGACGTCTTAGTATATCCAATATTTCATATATGTTCTTCTGCTACAATGTTCTGTGATCAGATCATATTACTACATGAGACGAATGTTTATATTATATATATGAGATATATGTTATATTGCAGATTTCGTTTCAAATGTGATGCTTGTGAAGCATAATAAAATGGGACTTCATTAATGAGATTAATGAAACTAAAAGAAACCTAAAGATGTTGTAGAAACTTATTTAAAAACTAGTAGCTCTAGTTCTTGCTTTGCATAGCGGTATTCCTTGTAGAATATCCAGCACCTTATTCGATAAGGAAAGAGCCGAGATCCCTTCACCGGAAGTGACCTCTTTAGAGAAACTAGCAGATGCTACAAACTCGGTTTGTCTTTTGATTGCTTCGATAGTTCTTGCTTTGCATAGCGGTATTTGTGAAATATCCTGCACCTTATTCGATAAGGAAAGAGCCGAGATCCCTTCACCGGGAGTGACCTCTTTAGCAAAACTACTAAAGGCCTCAAAAACACTCCAATCAAAATCACTCGATTCTACAACGATATCAAGTTCATTACGTAAATGGTTTTCTTAAAAACCTGTCGTAGCCCTCCGTCATTTCAGATAAGTTCTACTTAGTATTCGTACTACGTTTGTTGACCTCCGTCAAGGCGTAGTGTGCGGTAGCTAACTAGTATTTATCTGCTTATGCATATGATGCAGATTATTTTAGGTTAGTCGTGCGGCCTTGTTGACTTCCGTCAAGGATCGTGCGGGTAGGTTTAATTCAATCAGGAAATGACGGGTAGAACTTGACTAGCAGCCTATGGTTTGTTGACCTCCGTCAAGGTCATAGGACGCTAGGGGTAAAATATTATCGGGAATTTCAAGTGTTGATATTGCATACCTTCTATGAGATAGTTGGATCCCGATACCCGCTGCGAGTAAGAGTTACTCCTGGGAGAGTTTTACACATTACAATTAGTCGATCAAGTAGGTGTCTAGAAAGGTGTTAACGGGGTTACGCCCCTGGGAAATTGAGGTTTACTTTAATTAGGTCCGTGCGAAAGCGCGGGGAACCTCCCTCAAAGTACCAGCACTGGCCTGGCTGAAATATTGGCAAACTTATAGAGTGTAATTAATCCCGTCTAGTCTTTCCTTTCAGGGTTTTAAGGAAGATTTGACTAAAACAGTAGGAGACATCCTGATTAGATAAATTGATAACCAATCTAATCTTGTAAAAGCGAACGCTGAGTGTTTTCTTCTCTCTCTCTCCTGGTTACGACTATGTCACGCCTTAATCAAGATAATAATACAGATGTATTGACTGAACCCGCTTGTTATACTGCGCTAAGGAACGTTGGTCCCGCTCCAACTTATAATTGTTATAAGACAGAGCAGAAAATTGGGGAATGCTAGATTTCCCGTGCCTCCCAAACGAAGAAAGTGCATGCTGATGCATCTTCTTGGGGTGTGTTCATTACCGAGAATTGTTTCTCAGTTTGCTTTACGTCCTGGGTATGAAATACCGGATCAGGATCCCACATATGTAATCTGTTACATGGGCTACAGATAGGTAGAGAACCGAGAACGGGTGATAAGTTTCAAGAGTTGAAAATGGTGCAAGTGTTGCAGCCAAGTCTGTTGGCAGTTATCACCCTGTATTACCAGAATACATTGATTCTGAACGAATGTTATTAGATACCGAACCTGATATACAACATCATATCAGTCTCTTTATTTGTAAAAAAGGATATAATTTTGTATTGTTGGATAATGTTTTCAACATTTCCTATATCAAAAGTTGATCAGTTCAGGCACGTTATCTAAAGCATAGACGTTCTAAATCAAACCAAAGTTCTTAGCATACAGAACACACACAAGAGGAAGAGTTCAGAAATGAAAGAATCCTTCTTGAGGTATTGTAGACTAGGTCATATCAATGTGACCCGACTAGCTGAAGTTACATTTAGATGCATATTTAAATTAGTTTGAATTTACATCTTGTGAAACTTGCCGGTCATGTCACAAAGATAAGATGACCATAGCTCTGTTTATTGGAAACAGAGAAAGAGTTAATGCACTCTTGGGATTGATACATGATGATGTATGTAAGTTCCCTGTCTACACATGCCAGGACCGGTTCTTTGTACTTCATTACATTCACTGATGATCTCTCAAGATTCATACATATGTTCCTGATGAAACAAAAGTCCGAAGCTTTTGAGATATTCACAGAATATAGGTTAGAAGTATTATGTCCTTTGATGAGATCAAGGAGGAGAATACTTGAGCACGGAATTCCTGGACTTTTCTAAAGGAGAATGAGTTTCTCTCTCAGCATTACTCCTCCGTATACACCACAGCACGTCGGAGTATCAGGGCGGAGAAAATACACCCTATTTGATTTGGTGAGCTCTATGATGAGTACTACTGAGTTTCCTATTTCCTTTTGGGAGTTATGCACTTGAGAAGCTACATACCTATTGAATAGGGTTCCAATCAAATCAGTTTCCTACCACTTCATATATGATATGGTATGGGAAGATCCTATCTCTTAAGGATATTAATATTTGGGGTTGTCCGGCCTATGTCTAAAAGCAAAATCCGGACAAAGCTCGAGGCAAGGTCGGTTCTGTAGAACTGGAAAGAGTTCCAGCTATACAAACTACAGCTGATGGTTTGGTAGAACCAAAGGATTCAATAGTTTCCAACGAACCTTAGCCTCTCCGCCGATCTAGTAGGGTTTCTCACCCACCTGAGAGATACTTCGGTTTTCTCTATGATAGTGGGAGCGAGGATTGCATCATGAGATGATGACCCAACTAGTTTCGAGCTGGCCATCAGGATTGGGACTCTGTAAGATTGGCTGGATGCTTAGCGATCTGAAATGCAATCCTTATACACAAACAAAGTATGGACTTCGGTTGCTTTATCTGAAGGGTTAAATCCCCATCAGGAGCAAGTATATCTTGAGAAGATTACTTAGTGTACATGGAAAAGTTGAGACTTTCAAAGCTATGCTTAAGTCCATCCAGATCCTACTTGCCACGGCTACAAACCATGACTACGATATCTGGCGGTTGGGTGTCATGAATGCTTTTCTAAATGATGTTTTGGAAGAGAGCGTCTATAAGTACATAGCCAGAGGGCTTCGTAGACAGTGGGAGCAGCGGAAACGTGTGCAAGATGTTTTATGTTATAAAGCAGGCATCGCGGAGTTGGAACGTCTGTTTTGATGTGGCAGTCAAAGAGTTTGACTTCATCAAAATGGTAGATGAATCTTGTATATACAAAAAGGTAGTAGGGAGTATGGTGGTGATCCTCATAGAGTACGTGGATGACATACTCTTGATAGGGAAGGAGTTTCCTATGCTACGCTCGGTCAATCTCCGTTTATCACAAGGATTCTCCATATAGGATCAAGGTGATACCTCTTAAATCC
Source organism: Agapanthus africanus (assembly GCA_030015575.1). Lineage (NCBI taxonomy): Eukaryota > Viridiplantae > Streptophyta > Magnoliopsida > Asparagales > Amaryllidaceae > Agapanthus > Agapanthus africanus. Next base: position 77,901,288 of record JASDDO010000004.1, on the reverse strand, counting down.
TAGGTTTTATATCTATGAGATAGATCTAAATGGATGTTAGGATTCTCACTATGTGTAGTGAGATGGTATCAATCGATCCTGGGGAGAATCACTGGAAAGGTTCCAGGATGATAAGGACGACTGAATGTCAGTCGCAGGCATTGTCTTTACCCTCAGTGGTGGGACGGTATGTTGGAAGAGTTCCAAACCAGATACCGTGACTTACTAAACGATTAAAGGCAAGATACATCGTTACCAATGATGCTACCAAAGTGGCAGTCTGGATATAGATGATAGTTCATGAGATGAACTTAGTTCCTACCATTGTATGACAATGGAGTTGTGGCTTATGTCAAGGAACCCCCGTCCCATCAGAAATCCAGATATAATTCTTAGGCAGTATCACCTGATCATGGAGATGGTTGATCACCAGGGAGATCGAGGTTAGGAGAGTAGACACAAAAGAAAACAGCGCGGATCCACTCACAAAGGCCTATTTCCCAGTAGAGACATTTATGCGATGGTTGAGTATGAGATACTTCAACCACAGCTGATTGTAGGGTATGTGATACCACAATAGATGGCACTAGTGCAAGTGGGAGATTGTTAGTTATATGTATGCCCTAGAGGCCATTACTGTACATACGATGTATATTATAGTGGATGGTTGGACATATATAGGGAGAACTTTCTTGCTCGACGTGATAGTACGCTATCTGGTTGCTCTTTATCTTAACATGTACTCTGATTGTCTCTATGTTAAATGTTGATGAAGCCCTTAGGATAAGTACTTGACTACCAGGACTATGATGCGGATCATACTAGTGGGGACAGTGTAGTCGCCAAGTACATCCTTCAAATGTTCCTAGTCGTGGGAGTACCGAGACAGGGCATTGATACTCCAGAGTAGACTAGCGTATGCGCTTCTTGACCCATATGATGGGCGAAGGATGATTTCATATCCATTGGTGTTTGACATCAGAGGAGGTATACGGGTGCTCAGTGGAGACTGGGTACACTGTACGGACTCGCCGAGAACTCCCAGATGGTATTATACCTCACGTCAGATGGCAGTTCTATGGTGATACTGGTACAGGTTAGTCTGTAGACCCGAGATCGTCATAGAGTCTTGTGTGATTCCCACTGTGCTTTGATTTCCATCATACCATGTCCAAGAGGGCGTGCAAAAAGGTGGCTTTTGGGTACAGTCCCGAATCAGATGGAAGCAAAGAGCGATAGGAGGGGATTCGACTCTCCCGGTATAGGGAGTTGATGTTGCGTTGTGTTCGATTGGCTATAACTGGAAATCCCTGGCCAGGGTTGCTGAGATTTTCTGGTAAGTGTTATCATTAGTTTCTCGAACTGTTATGGACCTCATATCGACACGACTTATCAAGCTACTGGGGTCAGCCGTTTACCACCCCTAGGCGAGATATGCGACATATCAGACGGAGAGACCGGACTGTACGGGAGTGTTACTGACTGGATTAACAGGAGAATGTACAGGCTTGCTTGTTGATCTTCTGAGCGCTCAATACCTGGGTGGCTGTTACATTTAGCCGACCGCTTGCAGCTTGTGGGTGTTTGATATGATCATCACCTACTGCCGGCGTATTGACGATTCTTTAGACTTCTACACAGAGGTTTCTTGGCTCAGGAAAAACGAAGTAGGAGCACATATATGATATGTGCGGGACCGAGAACAATACGTGTATGTGATACCGTATTAGATTCTCATGATATGAGATATCGGCCGGGTATATGAGATATAGCCGGGTCATCGGATCAAGTGTTGATTCGATGAAATGATACAGATTATATTAGTCGGTTATTTGTGAAATAGCTGGATTATCGGATCAAGTGTTGATTTGATAATTTGATGTATAATTATATATATTTGATATATTAAATTACATGAACTAATATTAGCTCACTTATTGATTCATTTTCTCACTCGGCTAATACATTGATATATATGCGATATATGTTAACTGTATTATTTTCTTTTGTTACAAAATATATTATATCTGTGATATATAAATTGTAACATGTTATAATTACTAATGCAACATGATTAGTGGAGATGAAACAAGGTTAGGGTTTGATTTGGGTTAGCTCATTCTTGAAGTTTCTAGAAGCTTTTCTTTTTGTCATGAGCTAAGATATTTTGTTGATATTTTGTAACCTAAACCACACCCTCAACCCTAGTTAACTCTCTACAAAGGTTAGCTCATTTGATAATAGAGACCATGGTTGCATAAGAAATTATCAACACAATTCATTATTCATCACAAAAGAAATGGTTCTTCTTCTTCCTTCTCTTTTTCAATGGAAAAGCTCACTAGCTTTTTCATTAGTGATGAAAATGAGTGAGTTAATGAAAATAAATGAGAGATAAAATCCTACTTCATCATCTTAATCTATCCTAGCCATTTAGATTAGGGTGTTCACTTCATTTATAAGTGAGACCTTGTGTTAATGAAACTTCAAGGTAGATCATCTTTGTTATCGAAGATCGGAAGCAAGCATGCATCTTTCTCTTCGTGGAACCTCTCTAGAGTCCGGGAAATCGATGATCGCAGCGAAGGGACCTCAACACGGAGCTTATGAAGTGAAGGACCGGACTACAAAGTTTGTAATCCCAAACTCTTAGATGTTAAAGTGTTTAACATGCTTTGTTTCGCCTAATCTCTAGTTTAAAAATCTTGCTTAGGGTTGTTCGGCACGTCTAAATTCTAAATCAGGCTTGGTTGATGCCTTATAGACCCTTGTGAGAGTGTCTAGCAACCCTACACCTTGTCTACCGAAGTCGATGCCGCCATCCTCTTTCTTATCGTCCGAAGTCCACGTGAGGGGTATCTATATGCAAACATATATAATATCGTAAACCGAAATCGCGGACAGAACCAAAACAGCGCACGAAACGCGCATAGGTTAAAACCTATGACCCGCTCATGCAACATAACCAAATAACTCTCGACATCGGCGTACAAACGCCGATTGATCGAGAAAAACTCAAACACCAATCATGGTTTCATAAATCACTAATTATAATATAAAATAGATTGCAACTCATCAAAACCTCAAAATAAATCAAATCGATTTATTTCCGAAAACCTAGAAAGTATCAAATAACAGTTTTAATTCGAAACATGATGTTTTAACAAAAATAGTGGCCATAATATTCACTAATTATCATAAGTAGATCATAAAAACCATTACTTAAATTTAATCTCATCAATTTCCTCTAAACCAAAAATTCTAGTTTGCAAAAATATCAAATTTTAACACTATTTAAAGAAAAATTCACAATTCCACAACTAAACTTGGTTTTGCATGAACTAAATTATTAAACTATAATTTATAATGTTAATAATGTCATGAAACGCTAATTAGATTTTAATCCCAATTATTTTGTCAATTTCCAAAAACCTAGTTTGCAAAAACTAGCATAATTATCATAATTTCCATCTAACAATTTGAAACTAGTAACTAGATTAACTTTTGCATTCAATTGACATGTTAATCTACCCATTAAAACCATGAATAATTAATAAAAATTCTCACTATAATTTTATCTCGCCTTATATGTTTTATAAGAATCTAGTTTACAAATAGCTTAATTTGAACAATTAAAATGTAATAATTAACAAATTTGTTACTAGATTAGGTTTTGCATTATTTAACATGTTAAACTACACCATGTAATCATAAACAATTTATAAAAACCCTAACTTGATTTATAAACCCTTTTCTTGAATTTTAAATCCAAAATTTAAACCATATTAAACACCAAATTGAAGTAGATTAAAGTAATTTAGCAACAATTTGAACATGTTTTAGGATTATACCTCACTAGTTTAGAAACCTAGCTTGCAACCTAGCCATCCCAACATGCTCTCTTGCTCCCAAAATCCATGCTTGATTTGGCCAAGGAACAAGGGTTAAAGGTTGGATTAGGAGTTAATGGAAATAGGTGTAGATTTTATTGTATTTTTGATGGATTTTTGAGGAATTTTGTGATGGAAATGAGGTGAGAAATTTTGGGGCTGCCATGGGATAAATTTTGGCCATGTTCAAGGGGAGAGAGAGAGTGAGGTGAGAATGTGTGGTATTGTGTGGAATCATCCATAATAATTACATCTTTTCACTTAAACCCTCAATTATTTAATTTTTCTAATTTAACCCTTTTCCTAGAAATCTCTAGAACTATGGAGAGAATTCAAAGAGAAAGGATATATTGAAAACTTGATTTTTAAGTTGTCATGGTGCATTAGTGTATGATTAACCCATTCCAATTTGTATTTATCACTAATTAAATGTATAATTAAAAGCTTATGTTAATATTGGAAATTAATTAGTTACGGAAAATATTTTAGTAAACTAATAATTTATAAGTCACTAAATAAATACCAAATAGTACCAATTACATAGTAAAAATAGGCGCATTTAATTCTATATTGAAAAATAATTATAGTTGAGTTTTATGGAAAATACGGTTTATTTTACCGATTATCCGAAAATTCACCTAAAGGATTTTATTTATTTAATTAATTATTTATTTATTTTTAAAATGTTACACCCGGTCCCATCAGCGATCCAGGCATATTCTGAGGCGGTATCACCTGATCCGGGAGATAGTTGATCGCCGGGAGATCGAGGTCAGGAGAGTTGACACGAAGAACAACACAGCGGATCCACTCACGAAGGCCATTCCCCAGATACAGTTCGAGAGACTCTTCGGGATGCTGGGTATAAGATACTACAGCAGCTGGCGATAGTGCAAGTGGGAGATTGTTAGTTGTATGTATGCCCTAGAGGCCATTATTGTACATATGATGTATATTATATTGGATGCTTGGACATATATAAAGAGGACTTTCTTGCTCGACATGATAGTATGCTATCTGGTTGCTCTTTATCTTAACATGTATACTTTTCTCTTGATCATTAAAGGATGAGATGGTGTTGGTAAAGCCCTTAGGATGTGTACTTGACTACCAGGATTATGATTCAGATCATACTAGTGGGGCCATGGTAGTCCATAAGTTCATCCTTTAATGATTCTAGTCGTGGGTGTATCGAGACAGGGCATCGATATACCAGAGTAGACTAGCGTATACGCTTCTCGACCCATGAGATGGGCGATGGATGATCCCATATCCATTGGTGTTTGACATCAGAGATGGTAAACGGGTGCTCAGTGGAACTGGGTACACTGGACGGACTCGTCGAGAACTCCTAGTTGGTATTATACCTATCGTCAGATAGCAATTCTCTGGTGACACTGGTATAGGTTAGTCTATAGACCCGAGATCGTCATAGAGTCTTGTGTGATTCCCACTGTGCTTTGATTTTGACCTTACCACGTTCAGGAGGACGTGCAAAATGGTGGTTTTTGGGTACAGTCCCGAGTCACATGGAGGCGATGAGCGATAGGAGGGGTCTCATCTCTCCCGGTATTGGGGGTTGATGTTGCGCTGTGCTCGATTGGCCATAACAGGGAAATCCCTGGACAGGGCTGATTTAGAGATTTACTGGTAAGTGTTATCAGTAGTTTCTCGACCAGTTATGAGCCTCATATCGGCATGACTTATCAGTTATTGGGGTCTGACGTTTACCACCCTTAGACATGATATGCGACATATCAGACGAGGAGACTGGACTGTTCGATAGTGTTACTGTCAGGCTTTTGCAGGAGTTAGAGCGGGCTTGCTTTCTCATCTTCTGATCGTTCAATACCTGGGTAGCCGTTACGTCCAGCTAGTACCGCTGACAGCTTGTGGATGCTTGATGTGATCATCACCTACTGCCGGCGTATTAACGAGTCTTTAGAGTCCTACATAGAGGTTTTACTGGCTCAGGTAAAACGAAGTAGGCGCATATATGCGATAGGTGCGGGACCGAGAATAATATGAGTATGTGATACCGTATTATATTCTCGCAATTTATTCGTATCGGTCGGTTATATGTGATATAGCCGGATTATCGAATCAAGTGTTGATTCAATAAGTTGATACAGATTATATTAATCGGTTATATGTGATATAGCCGGATTATTAAATCAAGTGTTGATTTGATAATTTAATGTGTAACTGTATATGAGATATACTAGATTACATTAACTAATATTAGCTCACTTAAGCATTTATTTTTCTTATTTGTGTGCATGTGATATATATGTGATATATATTAATGTACATTATTTTGTGTCATGGTTGTTGATACACACTACATGGTTATATGAGACTTACACCATACTAATTATAATGTAAGGTTTTAATATTTAAATTAATTCCAAATTAGTGGATAATTAGCTACATGCATGAAGCTTTGAGAAGCTTGTGGATACTTTGACTAAGTCTACTAGTTTTGTTTTACTTAAGATATTTATTAACCTAACCATGATAATTAAGCCATGGTTATGTCTCTACATGGGTTAGTATATTATACAAACTCACCCATGGTTATTTCTCTCAACTCATTAGTTCATTCTCATCTCTTGAGCACATCTTCTTCTTCCTTGAGCTAATGCTTGCTAGGGTTTTCTAAAGAGAGAAAATATTGTGATAAAAATAAAACTAAAGTGAACCCACTTCCTACTTCATCATCCTCTACTAGATTAGCACTTTAGTATAGGGTGTTAGCTTCACTAATCTCTCAATTAGTGAAGTAGTAGCTTGAGTTAGTTTCTCCTCGACGTAGACCATCTTCGGCCTCGAAGACTTCAAGCAAGGTCGTTCTTTTCACCTTGAGAAGCCATGCAAGAGTCCGGGACATGGATCGCAGCGAAAGGACTTCAACTCGGAGTTTTAGAAGCGAAGGACCGGTCTTCAAAAGTTGTATTCCGTAAACACTTAGATGTAAAGTAGTTTACTTTGTGTTTTGTATGATTCTCTAGTTATCGATTCTAGTTTATGGTTCTTTAAAACGACAAATTTTTGAAAATGGCATGGACGATGCCTCCCGAAACCTTGTTGTCGTTCATAGGACCCCTACAGGAGGTCCATATTTTTTTTTGAGCTTGTATAAAACACGGATTCCAAGGTCGCGATGAATAGTCAAACCCACATCCCTAGACCCCTACGAGAGCGGCAAGCAACCTTACCAATTCTAGGGTTAGGAGACCCGGTCTCGACTCCTCAAGATAGCCTCCTACTGGACCCTAGAACCCGGTTACTTGTGCTCTCCTCCTTGGGTCTATCCTAATGTGGACATCATTCTCAATCCGGAAGTGCCCCAATAAAAGAATATTACATACAATGAATTTTACATAAATGAAAATAAAAACCCACATCTCACATAAAACCCCCGGCTATTCAATACAAGACGATCCAATATAACATATCACAGCAACACATAACATCATATGTCATCAACGTAAGTAAATATGCGTATCTCAATTCTCGTTGACATATAGCACCGAAACCGGCGATACACCACATATTACACTTATGGTCGCAGAAAAGAAAATATAAAACTACAACATTTGGAATCGTAACTGCCCTTAGACAACATAAACCCGGGATATAACATATCCAAGATTTCATGTCTAACAATGTAAAGCTCGCATTTAGGTCTCACCCATGAAAACACTTTTCAAAATAAGTCAGATAATTCAACAAGATTTCCGATTACGCCCGAGACCGAAATGTTAGATTTACACGCAATAAACAAATTTGTAGATTCCAATTATTGTATCTCATTATAGAAAGTTAGACGACGTTAAACAATTCGATCGAATCAACGAATTCCCAAAATTCCCAGAGAGCTCAACACTTAAGCATAGTTAAAAATTCCCAAAAGCAAGACTCAATACCTATGGACATACAGCTAAAGGGCCCGACCCAAGCCTCTCATGTGGCGCCGTGGATCCACCGCAAAAACCTTGTTTTGGCCGCGGTTCCGCGATCACTTAGACGAGTTAGGGTTTCGTTCTTCAGGTGTGTCCATAGAATTACCTACATGATTTTCTGAATATTTTTAACATGGAAAAATCCAACTTTTTGAAAAATTTCCACAGAGGAGGTATAATTTGGGTTTTCGTGGTTCGTTCGGACTTTTAACTTCGCCTACGCAATGCCTAATGCTCTAGCTAGGCTCTGATACCACTGTAAGGTTCTTGGGCACTAGAACAAGGTTCTACAAGGCATCAAACATGCCATATTTAAAATTTTCAAGTGCCAAACAAGCTAAGCAAGGATCTTTACTAGAGAATTAGGGTTATAAACTTAAAGCAAACAACTTTACTACTAAGTGAGAGGGATTACAACCTTTGTAGTCCGTTCCTTCGCTTCATAAGCTCCGAGTTGAAGTCTATTCGCTGCGATCATCATGTTCCCGGACTCTCGAGAGACTCCATGAGGTGAATGATGCATGTTGCTTGAAGTTTTCGAAATCCAAGACGGTCTACCTTGAGGAAACACAAACCCAAGCTCTCACTTCACTAATGATGTATTAGTGAAGCAAACACCCTAATCTAAGTGTCTAGAATAGATGAGGATGATGAAGTAGGAATTTTGCTCTCTTTTGTTTTCTAATTCTCACTTTAATTCATCACAAAAAGGAAAGCTAGAATGCTTTTGTAAGAGGAGGAAGAAGAAGAATTGTGATGAATGAATTGTGTGAGGTTAAAAATGCAACCATAGGTTAGGTATGCCATGCTTAACCCTTGTAGAGAATAAACCACAGGCTAGGGTTAAGAGGTTAGGTTAACAAATATCTAGATATTATCTAAATGGTGGATTTTAGTCAACATGAATAAATATCTCAATAATATCCACACAATTTAGAATTTACCTAAATAAAATATTAACCCTAATCCAAACCCTAGCATGGTTTGATCTTAAAAACCTAGTTGAATTTGTAACCCTAACATGTTACAATATTATATATCACATATATAATATATATTGTAACAAAAAAAATAATGCAATTAACATATATCACACATATATCAATGTATCATCAAGTGAGAAAAAGAATCATTTAAGTAAGCTTATATTAGTTAATGAAATGTAATATATCACATATATAATTATACATTAAATTATCGAATCAACACTTGATCCGATAATCCGGCTATTTTGCAAATAACCGACTAATATAACATGTATCAGTTCATCGAATCAACACTTGATCCGATGACCCGGTTATATCACCTATACCCAGCCGATATCTCATATCGTGAGAATCGAATACGGTATCACATACATGTATTATTCTCGGTCCCGCACAAATCACATATGTGCTCCTACTCCGTTTCGCCTGAGCCCGGAAACCTCTATGTAGGACTCTAAAGACTCGTCAATACGCCGGCAGTAGGTGATGATCATATCAAACACCCACAAGCTGCAAGTGGTCAGCTAAACGTAACAGCCATCCGGGTATTGAGCGATCAGAAGATCAACAAGCAAGCCTGCACACAGTCCTGTGAATCCAATCAGTAACACTACCGTACAGTCCGGTCTCTTCGTCTGATATGTCGCATATCTAGCCTAGGGGTGGTAAACGTCAGACCACAGTAACTGATAAGTCGTATCGATATGAGGCTCATAACGGGTCGAGAAACTACTGATAACACTTACCAGTAGATCTCCATATCAGCCCTGGCCAAGGACTTCCAGTTATAGCAATCGAACACAGCGCAACATCAACCCCCAATACCGGGAGAAACGAAACCCCTCATATCGCTCATTGCCTCCATGTGATTCGGGACTGTACCCAAAAGCCACCGTTTTGCACGTTCTCATGAACGTGGTAAGGTGGAAATCAAAGCACAGTGGGAATCACACAAGACTCTATGATGATCTCAGGTCTACAGACTAACATGTACCAGTGTTATCAGAGAACTGCTATCTGAAGATAGGTATAATACCATCTAGGAGTTCTTGGCGAGTCCGTTCAGTGTACCCAGTCTCCACTGAGCACCCGTACACCATCTTTGATGTCAAACACCAATGGATATGGGATCATCCATCGCCCATCATATGGGTCAAGATGCGTATACGCTAGTCTACGCTAGAGTATCGATGCCCTGTCTCGATACACCCTCGACTAGGAACAGTTATAGGATGTACTCTTGGACTACCTTGGCCCCACTAGTATGATCTGCATCATAGTCCTAGTAGTCGAGTAGATATCCTAAGGGCTTTATCAACATGTGAGAGCAAGATAGTAAATCTATACAAGTCAACATATTAAGACAAGAAAGTCCTCTCTCTATATATTGCAAGCATCCACTATAATATACATCTTATGTACAACAATGGCCTCTAGGGCATATACATAACTAACAGGGGTGGAATCGTAAGACACCCAATAACCCCGATAAGTCATGCCGATGTCCGACCTATAACCAATCAAGAAACTACTGATAACTCTTATCAGTAAATCACATCTGCCTTGGCCAAGGACTTGGTTACAATCACACGCGCACAGCACAACACCATCTCCCAATATTGGAAGAGCCGAAACCCTTACGATCGCTTACTGCCTTCATGCGATCCGGGACTGTACCTAACTACTACTATATGCATAGCTCTTGAAAGTTGTGATATGGTAGTAATCCAAGCACAGTGGAAACCACACAAGACACTATGATGATCTTAGGTCTATAGACTACCCTATACTCATGTGACCATAGAACTGCTATCTGACGATAAGTATAGTACTAACTAGGAGTTCTCGACAAGTCCGTTTGGTGTATTCAATCTCCAATGAGCACCTGTATACAATCTTTGTTGTCAAACACTGTAATGTTTTAGAAATCATTATGCGAATTTTCTGTTAGTAGGTAAAATAAATAGTGTTTTTCTGTAGAAACCCCGAAGTGATCATTTTTCAGTATTAACTTAACTGCACCTAGTTTAACTAGGAAATTGCTAGTTTGCGGTTTTTGGTTGTCACTTGTAAATTTTAGTTCACTTTAATATTTTTCCTTAATAAAATTATTATTATAAGCTTTTAATTATGCACTTAATTACTGGTAATTACAAATTTTGATTGGGTTAATTATGCTAAAGTGAATCTATGCAAATTTAATCACAAGATTAAGCTTTAATCCATCCTTGCAAAATATCCCACAAATATTTAGATATTTTGGTGTAATTAAAAGAAAACTTTAATTAGAAATGAAAAGATTAAGAGGTGGCATTGGATGGGATGTGCATTAATGGGCATTAATTTAGGTTTTAAGCTAGAAATTTCCACACATTTCCACTAACCTCCTCATTTTTCTCTTGATGGCCGAACCCCCCTCCCTTTGCAGCCCTCACATTTTCTTCACCCCATTTGCACTTCTAAAAGCTCAAATAAATCATTAAAAATCACCAAATAAACCCACAAACTCAATACAAATCCATACCCATATTTACTTAACCCTAGCCTAGCTTGATTCATGAGGAAAGATAGCATTTTGGAGGGTATTTTGTTCATCTAGTTGCAAGTTTTTGGATCAAGTTTGAGGTATAAATCCTAACCCAAAACCTTAGGTGTTGTTTAAATCATTAGGCTAGCTTATTAGATATTTAATATAGCTTTAAATTGCATCTTTAGAAATTCATGCGAAAGTTGTGAAGATCAAGTTAAGGTTTTGACTGTTTAAAATGGTTAATCGATAAGTTTAGACTTGGGAAACTTAACCTACTTGTGAGAAAATTATTTGTTATTGTCTTAATCGTCTAATAAAGTTTAAGTGCAAGCTAAAATTTTACTAATCTTATATGGGTGAGATTAAAATTGTAGTAAAGGTTTTTGTGGTTTAAGTAAGCTATTATGTGATGATTATGATCGCTAGATTTGGTTAAATTTCTAAACTTGAGCTAAAATGATGAAAATTATGCTTACTAGGTTTTCGGATAAATTAGGCTTGGGTTTCTATTGACGTTACGATGTTATATATATTAGATTCCATGATATATATTGTGTTGTGAATGCACGATCGGTACGATCGGGATCTAGGCTTAGTGGTTGTGTCATCCTAGCTAGGGTTGTGCCGATATCGTGCGCGTTTTGTGCACTGAGTGCATAGTGTGTATATCTTGTGGACTTTATCCTTGCGTTTCGTTGGCTTTATATCGGCGCAGGATATTTAGTCTTATGTGTTGTATTTGTGAAATTTAGGATCGCGAGCAGGGACTTCGGACTCTGTGAAGAAAGGGAAGCAGGTGGTCGGATTTACTTAGCTCGAGGTCATCGGTGAGTAGATTTAATATCTACAGGGGAATTGCCCATATAGCGTTATGCGTCTGGCTGGATTATATGACATGATTATTAGTTATAAGTATTGCACATATAGAGATTATGCATGAACTTCATTTCATATTATTACTTGTTGTGCTGGGACTTGTACCCACTGGACACTGCACTATTTTTGACGGTTCAAATTGCATGAGCACAAATTGTTTTCAACACCCACACAGTCGATAACTGCCATGACACGCACAACACATATACATACGTGATATTGTTTGGTTAGGGACATTGAGACATGATCCTTATATCCATTGTGCATATGTGATATAGCATACCTGTATACCTACATGCTTACACATATACCTGGAGGGTATTGAATCATTATTGACATGTATATACACATACCTTGCTATGCTACAACTACACATATACCTGGAGGGTATTGCATCATCATTGACATGTATATACATATACCTTACTATGCTACAGCTACACATATACCTAGAGAGTATTGCATAATTATTGACATGTATACACACATATACATAGAGGGTATTACATCATTATTGACATGTATATACACATAGTGGACATAGCTACACCTATACCTAGAGGGTATTGCGTCATTATTGACATGTATACACATACCTGGACATAGCTACACCTATACCTAGAGGGTATTATATCATTATTGACAGGTATATACACATATGAGATATAACTACATGTGCATCTTGCATACATACTTACATGTACCCACATATACCTTGCTATAGCTAAATGTTCACCCTTATATGATGTTGCGTTGGATTTTGGAGGAATTAGGAACCACATGATATATTTAATAACTTGTTGCATTTAAATAGCGGTTTTTCCTTTATATGCTCATGTTACTGTTTTTGTTGCATATATTATATTTCATGGATTTCGCATTGAGATATGGATTTCATATGATGTTTTCTGGATGTTTTCCTCCAGACGGTATATATCAGTGGTATGGGACACTGATATATACGTGTGTATATATCAGTGGTATGGGACGCTGTTTTATATATATATATATATATCATCATAATAATCTATGCAAGTATTCTTATTCATTACTTGATGTATTCTGGATTTGAGGAACGTGGTATTTTCATAAAATTATGCATTGTTTGAAAAACCTGGTTTCTCTTGATATGATATTTCAATGCGTCCACCATGAGATTTCTCAGTTCGGAGATTTGTGATATATACCCGATGCGAGGAGTGGAGTGGGTCGTGTGCGGGTACATGGTGGAGCCCGGTATGGTACCCCGGGGCAAGAAGATCGTAGATGATAGCGATGAGCCTGGCAGGCTGTGCTAGTACCTACCGGTGATAGTATTTGGATTAGGCGGTTATCGTGGAGATACCGACCGGAGTCATGAGATGTACGGACATGACATCAGGTCCAGTCGTGGTGACGGTGCCTGACAAATGAGTTTTTACGTGTCGATACTAGACACGGGTTTCATGATGTTTCGAGTGTTGATGTTAGACACTCAGGTTCCATGATTTTGATGTGTCATTGAGGGACACACACTCACACACACACACACACACATATATATATACACATGTATAATTTTCATGATGTTTTCGGGTGTCGATGTTGGACACTCAGGTTCCATGAGACTTACAAGATATGAGGGCCGACCTGAGGATGCGGTTCCTGAGGTATTGGGATTTGGAGTGTCATTGATGGACACTAGTTTCTCCATGATGAGTATTTTCGTGTTGATGATATGTTTTATCCCATACTCAGTATTTATTTGATATGAATTGCTTCATGTTTTAGTTGTACCTGATAGAGTACCTTTCGTGACTGTTGCATATACATATTGCCATTTATTGCTATCAGCTTGCATGTGATAGATTATCGCAGTACGTGCATACCTGCGATTACCTGCATATGTTATTTACTATTCATGAGTTGACAACTCACCCCCGTTGTGCCCCAGTATTTTGCAGGTTGTCCCTCAGAGTAGTCGCGGCAGGCCTTCTTCTTATCGTATCATCTTTTGCAGCGGATACCGCTACGGCTGACTGTGTGTAGTTTTGTTATAGGTGGGTTTTGCGGTTTTCCGATGATGCTCATTGGTATATTCGTTGTATCTAGTACTCTCCATCTACTACTTCATGTATTGACTTAGAGACGAGTTGTGGGGAGGGTATTGTATATTATTTTGTGTCTTTAGATGTCATTTATGTTGTTGTCACTTTATATCGTCCATTTTCTTCGCTATGGCGTCATATATCTATTGTGGTGGTTGTTTCCGCCTTTGGGCATAGATTTTGCTCCCGTTGGGGATGTTTTACTTATATTATTTGTTGTACCCGTTTTGGGGGCTAGTTTTACAAAGGAGGTGCTGCTGAAATTTTTAAGAAGGTAAATTTGGACTTTTAAGAATTTTTACTTGAGATTCCCAAAAGATTTAAACAATTTTCTTATCACTTACTACTTTTGATGGTTTAGATTGCTGGGTTTTCGGCTTACTTGAATTGCGTTACGCCTGTAGACGTTACGTAGTTTGAGTGCCGTCACGTGCCAAGTTCGGGTCGTGACAAAGTTGGTATCAGAGCACTAGGTTTTACCTTTCGGAGTATAGGATGACCTTGGTATGATGGAGCAGGTAGCTTAAGCAGAGTGATGTAGCATGTGTATGTCCACGACATACTTACGACACGGTACTCCGCCTAAGTGACCTAAGTACTAATTGCTTGAAATTCCTTCCATGTTTATACTTATCCTTGTGATTTGATTTCCGTGTTCATATAGAATCCTATTTCCATTTTGGCCTTTATGTCGCCGATGACTATGAGGGCTCAGAGAGAGGCAGCGAGAGCTGAGGTCAGAGTTGACTCGTTTGGGACGAGAACTGACCAGGACGGTACGCTCGCTGTACAGGAGAAGATTGATCATCCTTCGATAGATCGTATCGCTAGGCTTGAGGCAGATATCCAGGATTTGCGCCAGATGATGGGATCGTTGGTTGAGGCCAGTCGAGCGCGGCGACAGGAGGTTTCCACCCCTGTTACCCAGTTTTCCTTGTTATCAGCACACAGCATTGTGTCACCCATACAGCAGCAGTTGACGCAACCCCACTAGATGAGGCAAGTCTTTCTGAGACTCTGGGTGTTCCGGAACCGAGGAAGGCTCGTATAGGCGTATCAGCGCAGAGACAGGTGTTTGGTCGCCGTGACAGTTTTCATTTACGTCGCGGGAGTAGCAGAGGCTTGGGACAAGGTCAGTGGTTTATCTCTTATCCCCAGGAGGATCAACAGTCATTGTACGGATGTTTCCGGTGCGGGAGTGTCTATCACCTCGTCAAAAATTGTACCTTGGTACGCCAGAGGAGGGCAGCAGTACCATATTTTACCTTACCACCTTCAACTCAGGGAGCGTTGCCCCTTGCACCTGTTGTCGCACCGCGTCAGACTTATGTTCAGAGAGGTCATAGTCGCGGAGGGTTCATTCGGAGAGAACAGGATGGTGGAGGAGGAGTATAGCCAGTTGCAGGTAGAGGGCAGGCACGAGTGTTTGCTTCTATTCATCGGGACGCGCGGGCGTCCATTGCAGAGTTTTCTGGTAATCTTTTCGCATGATCTTCTGATGCGCATGTTTAGTTTAATTCGGGTTCTATGCACTCGTTTTTTACACACTTCGTGCCGAGGTTGGGCCGAGAGTCGTGTATGCTTGATCAGCCGTTTGTTGTAATTACTCTTGTCAGCGATTCCTTTGTTGCGCGACACGTGTTTCGGTCATATGCCAATGGATAGGAGATAGAGATGCGTCCGTCGATTTGATCCTTCTAAAGATGTTGGACTTTGACGTTCTCCTAGACACGGACTGGTTAGCTACGTGCTATGCGTCTATGGACTGCCGCGAGAAGACAGTCAGGTTTTGTTTTCCCGGAAAGTCAGTTCTAGTTCTGCAGGGGGGACCGTGGTGCCGCCCCTCACAGCTTGATTTCAGCCATTTTACGCTAGTCGGCTTTTGAGGAGATGATGTCGAGGATTCTTTTCTTTCATTCATGATAGCGGAGCCACAGTGGATTGTTGGACCGGGTTCCTATCGTGCGAGATTTTTCCGATGTTGTTCCAGATGAGTCGGCGGAGCTTAGGGAGCTTAAGAATCAGCTGCAGAGTTTCTTGATGGGGGACTTGTGCGTCCAAGTGTTTCGCTTTGGGGAGAATGTTCGTCAAGAAGAAGGATGGCAGTTTGAGGTTGTGTATTGATTGATCGTCAATTGAACCGAGTTACGATGCGGATTAGGCATCCTTTACCTCGCATTGACGGTTTGTTTGATCAGCTCCAGGGTTTGGGACATTTTTGTAAGTTTTATTTGGGACCAGGTCTTAGTTGCGGTTTCAGAGTGACGACATTCCAAAAACTGTATTTGTGTGCGCTACGAGCTTTATGAGTTTTTGGTGGTGTCGTTGGACTTACCAATGCCCTTGCAGCATTCATGGATGTGATGGACCAGATTTTTCAGGACGTTCCTTGACCAGTTTTATTGTTGTATTATTGATGACATTCAGGTCTATTCCAAGAGTCGAGGGGAACATGAGCAGCACTTGAGGATTTCTATGCAGAAATTGAGAGAGCACTAGCTGTTCGCTAAATTCTCGAAGTGTTCCATCTGGCTTGATAGTGTTGACTTTCTAGGTCATGTGGTTACGGGAGACGGTATTCGTATGGACCCAAGAGAGATCGAGGCCGTATATCTTTAGACCAAATCTGTATCAGTGACAGAGGTCCGCATCGTTTTGGGCTTAGCCGGTTTTTACCGCCGTTTCGTGCAGGATTTCTTGAGTATCGCTGCACTGCCGACCGGACAGACCAGGAAGGGAGTTCTTTTTCTTTATACTAAGGCATGCGAGCTGAGTTTTCAGTGGTTGAAGACTCGGTTGACGACTGCACCAGTTCTACCTTTGCTTTCTGGATCGGGCGACTTTGTCGATTATTGTGGTGTTTCGCGAGTGTGGCTGGATTGTGTACTGATGTAGTACGATAGAGTTATAGCTTATGCTTCCCGACAGTTGAAGGAGCACGAGCAGATTTATCCCACTCATGATCTGGAGATAGCCGCGGTGATCGTACGTTGAAGATTTAGAGACACTACTTGTACGGAGAGTCGTGTCAGATTTTCATGGACCACCAGAGCTTTATGTACATCTTCCTGCAGCGGGATCTGAGTTTGAGACAGTGTCGTTGGATGGATCTTGTCAAGGATTATGATTGTGAGATCCTTTATTGCCCGGGGCAAGGCGATTGTGGCAGCTGATGCTTTTAGTCGTAGGCCCGGGGGTTAGCTTGTCCCAGATGAGTGCAGTTTAGAGACAGTCTTTTGCAGATTTACAGTTCTTGTGCGACCGTTGAGTACAGCTTAAGTTCACCTCTACTAGGGGACAGCTTGGTCATGCCCACGCCCGTCCACTTCAAATTAATCGTTTTCGTGAGGCACAGCATGCCGATGCTCGTTTGTCTGAGATTCTTGAGCATGTTCGGCAGGGTAGAGATTCAGAGTTCTTGATTGATGACCAGAGTGTGCTACGTTGCGGGACTCGCTTGTGCATACTGGATAATGATGGGTAGAGACGCGAGATCCTAGAGCAGGCACATCAATCAGCTTTCAGTGTTCACCAAAGTTGCCCCAAGATGTAACGTGACTTGTGAGATAGTTACGGGTGGGCAGGGATGAAGAGTGATGTTTCGGATTTCTTTTTGAAGTGTTTGGCTTGTTAGCGAGCAAAGGTTGAGCATTTGAGACAGGCAGTAGAGTTGCGACTTATGACCGTTCCAGAGTGGGAATGGGAACAGATCTCCATGAATTTCGTTATGGGTCTACCCAGATATAGTGTAACATTTTAGAAATCGTTATGCAATTTTTTCCGTTTTGGGGTAAAATAGTTGGTGTTTTCCGTAAAAATCCGGAGGTGATCAAGTTTCGGTTTAGACTTGACAGCACCTAGTTTAACTAGAATATTGCTAGTTTGTAGGTTTTTGTGGTCACTTGGAAAATTTGGTTCACTTAAATATTTTTCTCTAATTAAAATATTATTATAAGCTTTAGTTATTCACTTTATTAGTGGTAATTACAATTTTGGTTTGGATTAATTAATTCTAAAGTGAACCTATGTTAATTTATTCACTAGATTAAACTTAAATCCTTCTCTCCAAAATATCTAGATATTTGTGATTTAAAATGAAATTTTAAAAGAAAAGAGATGAGGTGGCTTAAGATATTATTTGCATTAATGAGCATTTATTTTTGTTTTACATTAGAAATTTCTACACAATTTCCTTAACCCTCCCCTTTTCTAGCCATGGCCGAACCGTAACCCCATTGCTGCCCTCTTTTTCTCTTGCCACATTTTCATCTCTCCAAGCTCAAATAAATCATCACAAATCCCCAAATAATCCCACAAACTCACAAATAAATCCCTTCCCATCATTCTTCAACACAAAACTAGCATAGATCATCATGAAAGACATCATTTTAGAGTCTAAAATGATGAGTTTAGTTGCTAATTTGTGATCTTGAGGAAGAATAAAATCCTAACCCTAAACTCTATTTGTTGTTTTAATACATTAAACTAGCATATAAGATGCTTAATTAAAGCTTTCAATTGCATGTTTAGACATTCAAGATATGGTTTTTGAAGATCAAGTGAGGGTTTTAATTAGTTATAATGATTAAGTGTGTTGTTTAGACTAGGAAATCATAACCTAGTGCAAGATTGTTAAATGATATTTTTCCTAATTATCTAATTAGCTTAATTGCAAACTAAAATTTTACTAAATCGCTTTTGGGTGAGATTAAAATTGTAGTAAAGGTTGGAGTGGTTTAATCAAGCTATTATGAGATGATTGTGATTACTAGTTTTGGTTAAACTTGTAGATTTGGGCTGAAATGTTTAAAAGTTGCTTACTAGATTTTCGGGCAATTTAGGCGTGGGTTTCAATGGACGTTGTGGTGTTATATATATTAGTTTCCACGATTTATATTGTGTTGTGAATGCGCGATCGGTACGATCGGGGTCTAGGCTTGGTGGTTGTGTCATCCTAGCTAGGGTTATGCCGATATCGTACGCGTTTTGTGCACTGAGTGCACAGTGTGTTTATCTTGTAGACGTTATCCTTGCGTTTCATTGTCTTTGTGTCGGCGCGGGATATTTATTCTTTTGTGTTGTGTTTGTGAAATTTTAAGACCGCGAGCAGGGACTTCGGACGCTGCGAAGAAAGGGAAGCAGGTGGTCGGATTTACTTAGCTGCGGGTCATCTGTGAGTAGATTTAACATCTACAGGGGAATCACCCACATGGCGTTATGCGTCTGAGCTAGATTAAATGATATGATTCTTGATATTAAGTATATAGACATTGATTGTGCATGTGTACCTTTGTTGCATACCTCATTTTCCTATTTGCATATGGATATAGTATTGATGAGCCATTGTTGACGGTTCATGTTACACGAGCACTAATTGTATGCTACACACACTCCATCGATAATTGCCATGACACGCACAACCCATATACATACGAGATATAGTTGACACATATACATATGTGATATTGTATTGTTTAGGGACATTGAGATATTGATTCATATTCCATTGTGACATATAGCATACATGTATACTTACATGCTTACACATATGCCTTGTCATGCCTACATGCTAGCTACCCCTATACCTATATGGTATTGTACCATTAGTGATAGGTATTCACACATATGAGACATAGCTACATGCACATCTTGCGTACATACTTACATGTACACTTACCTAGCTTGATATAGCTACATATACTTGGAGGGTATTGTATCATTATTGACATGTATATACATATACCTAGCTTGATATAGCTACACTTATACCTGGAGGGTATTACCTCATTATTGATAGGTAGATACACATATCATGCTATACCGACATGGTTACGCATACCTGGCTATAGCTACATGTTCACCTTTATATGATGTTGTACGGATTTTGGAGAAATTGGAACCGCATTATATATTTAATAACTTGTTGCAGTTAAATAGCGGTTTTTCCTTTATATGCTCATATTACTGTTTCATGTTGCATATATTATATTGCATGGATTTTGCATTGATATATGGATTTCATATGATGTTTTCTGGATGTTTTACTCCTAGGTATATATATCAGTGGTATGGGACGCTGATATATATACCTGTATATATATATATATCAGTGGTATGGGACGCTGTTATATATGTACACCTATAATATATATATATATATCAGTGTTATGGGATGTTGTTATATATGTATACCTATAATATATATATCATCATAATGATCTGTGCAAGTATTCTTATTCATTACTCGATGTTATGGGCCTATGTACCCGATGTGGGGGCCGATCTGAGGAATTTGGGATTTAGATTATCTTGATGGACACTAGTCCTGCCATGATGAGAATTCGGTGAGGATGACGTGTTTTATTCCATACTCCGCATTTATTTGATATGCATTGCTTCATGTATTAGTAGTACCTGATAGAGTACCTTTCATGACTGTTGCATTACATATTGCCATTTATTGCTTTGAGCTTGCATGTGATAGACCATCGCAGTACGTGCATACTTGCGATTACCTGCATATGTTATTTACTATTCACGAGTTGGCAACTCACCCCCGTTGTGCTACAGTGTTTTGCAGGCAGTCCCTCAGGGCAGTCGCGGCAGGGCTTTCATCTATCGTATCATCTTTTGCAGCGGATACCGCTACGGCTGACTGGGTACAGTTTTGCTATAGGTAGGTTTTGCGGTTATCCGATATTGCTCATTGTATATTCATTGTATCCTGTTCTCTCCATCTACTACTTTCATGTATTAACTGAGAGACGAGTTGTGATGACGATATTGTATATTATTTGTGACTTGGAGGTCTTTTATGCAGTTTCACTTTATATCGTCTTTTTCTTCGCTACGGCGTCGTATTTTTGCTTGTGCTGGTTGTTTCCGCCTTTGGGCGTGGATTTTACTCCCGTTTGGGATGCTTTACTTATATCTTTGTTTATCCCTTTTTGGGGGGTTTTTTTTTACAAACGAAGTGCTGCCAAAATTTTAAAGGAAATAATGGTGTACTTTAAATAATTTGTATTTGAGATTTCAAAAGTTTTAACAATGTTCTTATCACTTACTACTTTTAATGGTTTAGATTGCTGGGTTTTCAGCTTACTTAGATTGTGTTATTCCTATGGACGTTGCGTGGTTTAAGGGCCGTCACGTGCCAATTTCGGGTCGTGACAAAGTTGGTATCAGAGCGCTAGGTTTTACCTTTCGAAGTGTAGGATGACCTTGGTATGATGGAGTAGGTAGCTTAAGCAGAGTGATGTAGCGTATGTATGTCCGCGGCATACTTACGACACGCCTAAAGTGACCTAAGTACTAATTGATTGAAATTCCTTCCATGATGATACATATCCTTGTGATTCGATTTCCGTGTTCATATCGAATCCTATTTCCATTTATAGCCGTTTGACGCCGATGACTATGAAGGCTCAGAGAGAGGCAGCGAGGGCTGAGGTCAGAGTTCACTCGTTTGGTACGAGGACTGACCAGGACGGTACGCTCGTTGCACAAGAGCAGATTGATCCGCCTTCGATAGATCGTATCGCTAGGCTTGAGGCAGATATGCAGGACTTGCGCTAGATGATGAGGTCATTGATTGAGTCCAATCGAGCGCAGCGACAGGAGGTTGCCACCCCTGTTACCCAGTTATTCCTTGCTATCAGTACACAACATTGTATCACGTATACAGCAGTGGATGCAGCCTAGTTGATGAGGCATGTCTTCCCGAAACTTTGGGAGTTTCAGGACAGAGGATGGCTCGTACAGGTGTACCAGCCCAGAGATAGAGGTTTAGTCGCTGTGACAGGTTTCATGCACGCCGCGGGAGTAGCAGAGGCTTGGGACGAGGACAGTTGTTTAGCTCTTATCCCCAGGAGGGTCAGCAGTCATTTTATGGATATTTCCGGTGCGGGAGTTTCCATCACCTCGTCAGAAATTTGTACAGGATGGTATAGGAGGAGGACAACCAGTCACGGGTAGAGGTGAAGCACGAGTGTTTGCTTCTACTCATCAGGAAGCGCGGGCGTCCAATCCAGAGTTTTCTGGTAACTTTTCGCATGATCTTCTAATGAGCATGTTTTGTTAATTCGGGATCTATGCACTCGTTTGTTTTACACACTTCGTGCCGAGGTTGGGCCGAGAGTCATGCATGCTAGATCAGCGGTTTGTTATGTTCAATCCTGTTAGCGACTCTTTTGTTGCGCGACATGTGTTTCGATCATGTGCCAATCGGATAGGAGATAGAGATTCGTCCGTCGATTTGATCTTTCTAGAGATGTTGGACTTTGATGTTCTCCTAGGCACGGACTGGTTAGCTACGTGCTATGCGTCTGTGGACTGCCGTGAGAAAACAGTCAGGTTTTGTTTTCCCGGAGAGTCAGTTCTAGTTGTGCAAAGGGGGACTGTGGTGCTGCCCCTCGCAGCTTGATTTCAGCCTTTTTCCCTAGTCGGCTTTTGAGGAGAGGATGTCGAGGATTCTTGGTTTCCATTCGTGATATCGGAGCCACAGTGGGCTCGTTGGACCGGGTTTCTTTTGGGCGAGATTTTGTGAAGTTGTTCCAGATGAGCCGGCGGAGCTTAGGGAGCTTAAGGATCTGCTACAGAGTTGCTAGATAGAGGGACTTGTGTGTCCGAGTGTTTCGCTTTGGGGAGCTCCTACTCTGTTCGTCAAGAAGAAGGACAGCAGTTTGAGGTTGTGCATTGATTGATCGTCAATTGAACCGAGTTATGGTGCGCATAGGTATCATTTACCTCACATTGACGATTTCTTTGATCAGCTCCAGGGTGCGAGATATTTTTCTAAGTTTGTTTTGGGATCAGGTCATCATTAGTTGCGTGTTCGGAGTGATGACATTCCGAAGACTGCTTTTGTGCGCGCTACGGGCTTTATGAGTTTTTGGTGGTGTCGTTGGACTCACCAATGCCCTAGCAACATTCATGGATGTGATGAACCAGATTCTTCAGGCCGTTCCTCGACCAGTGGATTGTTGTGTTATAGATGATATTCTGGTCTTTTCCAAAAGTCATGAGGAACATGAGCAACACTTGAGGATTTTCTTTGCAGACATTAGGAGAGTACCAACTGTTTGCTAAATTCTTGAGGTGTTCCTTCAGGCTTGATAATGTTGACTTCTTAGGTCATGGGGTTACGGGAGACGGTATTCGTATGGACCCGAGGGAGATCGAGGCCGTACAGCTTTGGCCCAGACTTGTATCAGGGATAGAGATCCGCAGATTTTTGGGCTTAGCCGGTTTTTACCGCCGTTTCGTGCAGGATTTCTTGAGTATCGCTGCACCGTAGACCGTACTGACAAGGAAGGGGGCTCCTTTTCTTAGACTGTGGCATGCGAGCTAAGTTTTCAGCAGTAGATGTCTCGGTTGACGATTGCACCAGTTCTTTCTTTGCTTTTTGGATCGGGCGACCTTGTCGTTTATTGTGATGTTTCGCGAGCGGGGCTCGATTGTGTACTGATGAAGCATGATAAAGTTATCGCTTATGCTTCCCGACAGTTGGAGGAAGGACGAGCAGGATTTATCTTACTCATGATCTGGAGATGGCCGCGGTGGTCTTGCGTTGAGGATTTGGGGACACTACTTGTACGGAGAGTCGTGTCGGATTTTCACAGACCCCTAGGGCTTAATCTTCCTGCAGCGGGTTTCGATTGTTGGGACAGCGCCATTGGATAGAGCTTATAAAGGATTGTGATTGTGAGATCCTTTATTACCCGTGGGAAGACAATTGTGGTAGCTGATGCTTGAGTCATAGGCCCAGGGGTAGCTTGTTCCAGTTGTGCGCAGTTCAGAGACAGTCTTCTGCAGATTTATAGTTCTTGTGCGATAGATGAGTATAGTTTAAGTTCGCCTCTACTGAGGGGACAACTTGCTCATGTTCGCACCCGTCCACTTTTACTTAATCGTTGTCGTGAGGCACAGCCCGCCGATGCTCGTTGTTGGAGATTCTTGAGCATGTTCGGCTGGGTAAAGATTCAGAGTTCTTGATTTATGACCAGGGTGTGCTATGTTGCGGGACTCGCTTGTATGTACCAGATACTGATGGGTAGAGACGCGAGGTCCTAGAGCAGGCATATCAGTCAGCTGTCTGTGTTCACCCCAAAGGCCACCGAGATGTAACGTGACTTGAGAGTTAGTTACGGGTGGCCATGGATGAAAAGTGAAGTTCCGGATTTTGTTTCGAAGTTCTTGGCTTATTAGCGAGCTAAGGTTGAGCATTTGAGTCCGGCTAGAGAGTTGAAACCTTTTTACCGTTCCAGAGTGGGAATTGGAGCATATCTCTGTGAATTTCGTTGTGATGTCTGCCCAGGTCTAGACAGGGTGTAACTCCATAGGGGTGTTTGTTGTCCGGTTATGCTCAGTTTGCTCGTTGTTCTTCGGTAGGTTTATGCGTTTGCACGGAGTTCCTTCATGCGTTGTATCCGATAAAGGCACCGAGTTCGCTAGCCATCGTTGGCAGAAGCTTCTGGAAGCCTTGGGTACTGGTTGAGCTTTAGTTTCGCTTTCCATCCGTAGGACGATGGTCAGATAGAGCGGACTATACAGACTCGAGAGGATATGCTTGTGCATACGTACTTAATGTTTGTTGGCTGTTGGGATCGTCACTTGCCATTGATGGAGTTCTCCTACGATAACAGTTATCAGGAGACATATCTAACGACAACTTTCTGGCCTTGTGTGGTAGGTTGTGTCGATCGCCAGTCTGTTTTACTGACTCCGCGAGAGCAGGATTTTTGGAACCCAGCTAGTCGAGAGGCTTCGGAGATGATCCAGTTGATTCAGGTCAGGATGAGAGCATCCTAGTGCAGACAGAAGTCTTATTTCGATCGTAGCTGTCGCAGACTTGAGTTCGCAGTGGGGGATCATGTATTCCTACGGATTTTTCCGATGAATGGCGTGTTAAGTTTTTGGGAAGCTTTGTCCCAAATTGTAGGTACTTTTGAGATCCTTGAAGCAAGTTAGTTCCGTTGCCTATCGTTGGCACTTCCACCCAGATTTCTGAGTTTTCACCCCGTATTCTTTGTGTCGATACTTCGCAATTACCTTCATGACCCATCTCACATGATTTAGCACCGGACCATTCGATTGGGACGCGATTTTTCGTTCACCGGCGGCCGATAGTGATAGTGGATCGGCAGGTGGAGAAACTTCGGTCTAAGGTCTTCCCATCTGTGGAGGTTTTCTTTGGCGTAGCCCGTCTAGTGAGGAGATCACTTGGGAGGCTGCGAGCGAGATGTGGGAGTTTTGCACCCATCACTTTGATGGTATGCATAGTAAGAATTTTAAATTCGGGGACCGAATTTCTTTAAGGAGGAAGATTGTAACGTTTTAGAAATCGTTATGCAATTTTTCCATTTTGGGGTAAAATAGTCGGTGTTTTCCGTAAAAATCCGGAGGTGATCAAATTTCAGTACAGACTTGACTGCACCTAGTTAATGTTGCTAGTTTGCGGGTTTTTGTGGTCACTTGGAAAATTTGGTTCACTTAAATATTTTTCCCTAATTAAAATATTATTATAAGCATTAGTTATGCACTTTATTAGTGGTAATTACAATTTTGGTTTGGGTTAATTATTTCTAAAGTGAACCTATGCTAATTTAATCACTAGATTAAACTTAAATCCTTCACTCCAAAATATCTAGATATTTTTGATTTAAAATGAAATTTTAAAAGAAATGAAATGTGGTGGCTTAAGATATTATTTGCATTAATGAGCATTTATTTTTGTTTTACAGTAGAAATTCTACACAATTTCCTTAACCCTCCCCATTTCTAGCTATGGCCGAACCCTAACCCCATTGCTGCCCTCTTTTACTCTTTCCTCATTTTCATCTCTCCAAGCTCAAATAAATCATTACAAATCCCCAAATAATCCCACAAACTCACAAATAAATCCCTACCCATCATTCTTCAACACTAAACTAGCATAGATCTTCATGAAAGCCATCATTTTGGAGCCTAAAATGATGAGTTTAGTTGCTAATTTGTGATCTTGAGGAGATATAAAATCCTAACCCTAAACTCTATTTTTTGTTCTAATACATTAAGCTAGCATATAAGATGCTTAATTAATGCTTTTAATTGCATGTTTAGAAATTCAAGATATGGTTTTTGAAGATCAAGTGAGAGTTTTGATTAGTTGTAATGATTAAGTGTGTTGTTTAGACTACGAAAACATAACCTAATGCAAGGCTGTTGAATGATATTTTACCTAATTATCTAATTAGCTTAATTGCAAACTAAACTTCTACTAAATCACTTTTGGGTGAGATTAAAAGTGTAGTAATGGTTGGAGTGGTTTAATCAAGCTATTATGAGATGATTGTGATTACAAGTTTTGGTTAAACTTGTAGATTTGGGCTAAAATGATTAAAAGTTGCTTACTAGATTTTCGGGCAATTTAGGCGTGGGTTTCAATGGACGTTGTGATGTTATATATATTAGTTTCTACGATTTATATTGTGTTGTGAATGCGCGATCGGTACGATCGGGGTTTAGGCTTGGTGGTTGTGTCATCCTAGCTAGGGTTATGCAGATATCGTAAGTGTTTTGTGCACTGAGTGCACAGTGTGTTTATCTTGTAGACGTTATCCTTGCATTTCGTTGTCTTTGTGTTGGCGCGGGATATTTAGTCTTATTTGTTGTGTTTGTGAAATTTTAGAATCGCGAGCAGGGACTTCGGACGCTATGAAGAAAGGGAAGCAGGTGGTCGGATTTACTTAGCTAGAGGTCATATGTGAGTAGATTTAACATCTACAAGGAAATCGCCCGCATGGCGTTATGCGTCTGGGCTAGATTAAATGATATGATTCTTGATATTAAGTATATGGACATTGATTGT
This sequence comes from Agapanthus africanus, assembly GCA_030015575.1. Taxonomy (NCBI): domain Eukaryota; kingdom Viridiplantae; phylum Streptophyta; class Magnoliopsida; order Asparagales; family Amaryllidaceae; genus Agapanthus; species Agapanthus africanus. The sequence goes on along the minus strand of JASDDO010000004.1, from coordinate 77,874,128 downwards.
GCATGTGTACCTTTGTTGCATACCTTATTTTCCTATTTGCATATGGATATAGTATTGATGAGACACCACACCATTATTGACGGTTTATGATACAGAGCACTAATTGTATGCTACACACACTCCGTCGATAATTTCCATGACGCGCACAACCCCTATACATACGAGATATAGTTGACACCTATACATATGTGATATTATATCTGTTAGGGACATTGAGACATTGATTCATATTCTATTTTGCATATGACATATAGCATAACTGTATACTTACATGCTTACACATATGCCTTACCATGTCTACATGCTAGCTACCCCTATACCTATATGGTATTGTACCATTAGTGATAGGTATACACACATATGAGACATAGCTACATGTACATCTTGCATACATACTTACATGTACACTTACCTAGCTTGAAATAGCTACACATATACCTGGAGGGTATTGTATCATTATTGACATGTATATACACATACCTAGCTTGATATTGCTACACTTATACCTGGAGGGTATTATATCATTATTGATAGGTAGATACACATATCTTGCTATACCGACATGGTTACGCATACCTGGCTATAACTACATGTTCACCTTTATATGATGTTGTATGGATTTTGGAGAAATTGGAACCGCATGATATATTTAATAACTTATTGCAGTTAAATAGCGGTTTTTCCATTATATGCTCATATTATTGTTTCATGTTGCATATATTATATTGCATGGATTTCACATTGATATATGGATTTCTGTCACGACCCGAAAGAGCACGTGACTGGCCCTTGAACCATATGAAGCCTATAGGACTCCATCTGATCCAAGTAAGCCAAAAGCCCAGAAATCTAAAACCATTTTGAAGAATAAGTAAAGAAAACTGGTTTAAAGAAGTGAAGAAATACAGGTTTGAAATCAAGGTTTTTGAATAACTAAGCCGAAGGACGTTTCGAAAACAATAAAGTCTTTTCTAAAAATTTCGGCAGAATTTCTTTTGTAAAAATGGCCCCGAATGGGGTAAAACAAGAATAACAATATATATATGCAATGATAAAGGCATCCCCAAGCGGGAGCTAGCTCTTCGTCAATCGACGGTCACAACCACACAATGATATGATAATATACAACGCCAAGTGGCGAGGATCAAATCCAAAGAAGCTCAAAAGCAGCAAGAAAACCGCAATACTACTAAGCGCGACTCTAGGTCGAACAATACAACACTGTCTCTAAGTCTGAAAGAATATACAAGTTTTGGCTGATGGACAATTTCTAGATACAATGAAATAAAATAAATACAATGGTGATTCTTGATGCGAAAGAATCCACCTACCAAAAGCAAGTCACCCGCAAGAAAGAAGTGTGCCAGAAATGCCGCAATAGAACCTGTACGGCAGAACCTGCAAGAACTGTGGCACAACGGGGGTGAGTTGCCAACTCATGAATAGAAACATCTACAGGCAGAAATCGAATGCAAGACATAATCCTAAGTCAACGATCAGTAATACAATCCACAAGAGTACATCTGAGTGAGATAAGGTGGCAAGGTAACATCTAATCATGTATGTAGTGCCAGGTACTCAGGTAATAACATGTCATCAGTGTAAGGTATGTCTGCATGAAGTAAATATGGTGAAACATCAATGATATCAATACACATATATTAGCGTCCCATACCACTAATATTGGTGTAAGGGTATATATAACAGCGCCCTCATACCCTGCTATATATACAAATGAAGTATGATAAGTATAAATCCAGTCTGTATATGAACCATGTCTGTAAATATGTGGAACCCGTCCACCTGTCACCCACTGACAGTAAGCACCATGTATGCAATGTGAGGATATAAACAAAATCATGGAAAAGCATCATGAAACCCGTGCCTAGCATCGACACGTAAATCCTCATCCATATGGGGCTCCGTCTGCGGTATCGGCCCTCGGCCCCCGGCAGTACGAGTCAACCCATGTCCATCTTTGGGCTCCGTCTGCGGTATCGGCCCGTCGGCCCCGGCAGTACGCCCATCTCTCGGCTCCAGGCGGTATCCCCCGGATATCCGCCGAGCTCAAATACAATCACCGGTAGGTACTCGCCCGCCTCCAGGCTCAATCGGCATAACCCATCGATCATCTCGCCGAGGGGAACCATACCGGGCCCACCACGAACCCGCAAACGGATCATCACTCCTCGAATCGGGTTTCAAGCACATGTCTCAGTACCGAGAAAACGCGTGGTGGACGCACCGAAATATCATATCACGAGGTACCGGGTTTTCATAAAAGTGCCTCTTTTCTTAAATAACCCCACGGTCTTCAAAAACCAGAAATCACATGAAAATCCAACATCAGGAAGTAAATCCAATGCGATGTGCTATGCAGTCAATCCATGATGTATGCGACATGTAAAGAACAGTAATCATATCGGAAATCATGCAACAGGGAATACTAATGTGCATATGTCGAAGGAAGAATCATCTCATGAATGCAATAGTACTACAGTGTAGTGGCATGGCAATTATCGAGGATGAAGTGTGTGAGCCGGCAAGTAGTGTACGTGGAACATACGCATCATCGATAATGGTGCTGGTGTCCTAACAGCATGATAATAATATAGCAATGCACATATGCCAGCAATACGAATAGCATGAAGATGCAGAAATCTAGTAGTCAACACCACAGAGAAGTATCTACTATGCAACTACATCTAAGTATCAGGTCAATCAGGAGGGGTAGGTGTGGAAACCACCTAAATCTGAGTCGGTATATATATAAAGATATATAGTCGGTGATCTCGCCTCAATGTCATATCATAAGATGTCCTCGAGTTATGAGTGCGGATCTATCATCAATATCGGCTCGTACGGTAAATCATCGTACAGCATCACCAAAAGCTGGGTACAGGTCAACATCTCACTGTCTCATCACATAACAGATACCACCATCATCAGATCATATAGTCTGGAGTACTACTCGATGTCTAGTACAAAACGGTAACATCAGTAAGTATGCATGCGGGGGTAAACACATATCCCAAGCCCGCAAGAATCACAAATCATATCCCACATATGAATCGTATCAAATCACCGATTCCAGGGCACCAAGCCCACATCATTGACTCATCTCTAAAGTCATCACATATCATCAAACACCGTGCAAGTACGAGTAATAAGCAAAGGTGCGTGTGTGTAGGTGTAATTCTATCCTAGGGTTCGCGACTACGAGCTATACTAGTCACTTCTAACCCTACGCTATCCAAAATACACCTAACTATCAAAATAAACTATAAGTAATCTATCTACGGACTGCGGGGGTGCTATACGCCATCCACCCGACTTCCCCCTGTAGATATAATCTACTCACCTGAATCATCATTTGCGGACATCACCACGCAATTGCTTGTCGTCCCGAAGTCTTCATGGGTAGCTACACATCAAATATCGTATATGCGCATTAAAACCAAATCCAAACTAAAACGGCGCATGAAATCCAAAACGATACGATAAGGGGGCCTATAGGTGAGAACCTATGGCACGCCTTCAAAACCATCAATAAATCCTCTATATCGTCGTATAAACGACAAATAGTCGAGGCAAAACACATTCCACCATTTCAGAATCAAAAATACGGAATACGGAAATACGAATCCAAAACAGCAACTTAGGATATATGTCCCAGATTTCACCCTAGAAAGAATCTGTCAAAACTAGAAGTACCCAGGGCCAAGAATTGAGGTATTGGGGCTATGCACAGAAAACGAGGCGATTCCTCACTGGTCTGGCCGCAATTTGCAGCCAGAATGGAGATTTTGGCGGCCTCAAGGTGGAGTGGGGAGCTAGGGTTTTGGGTGTTGCCTCTATGGTGCCTGCACATCTCAATTTCCACTCAATATTATTTTAGGGTTCTCAGGGTGTTAGCAGATTCTAAATAACAGTGGCAGATTCCAGTTTTTCCCCGATATTGGTTTCTAAAATCCGTATTCTGGTTTTTGCTTCAGGTTTTGGGTTCCAATTCATACACTAAGGTGTTGGTAAAACCCTAACTGAGCTTAATTTCCCAATACATCATAAGTTCCCTCAAACCCTAACTTGATTATTCTCAATTCCATAATATCACACAATATCGATCAAATCTTAACATGGGTTTATAGGAAAGGCTATAATTAAGCTAATGGTTCAGTAATTACCTCCATTAGCAACTCAAGAAAATTCTTGAGTTGCCCCTAGTGGCCAAAATCCTTGCTTCTTTAGCTCCATGTGTAGATCTAGGGATTTTGCACATTTTTAATGAAATGGACATGAGCTTTTGGGGTTGTTTTTGAGATGAAGAAAGGGGTTGAAGGTGGAGGAAGGGGGGAAAGGAAGCAGCAGCAGCAGGAGCCATGGGAGAGGGAGAGAAATGAGGAGGAATGAAGGAGTATGGCTAAGGATGCTAAGTCAAAGCCCACCTCTCTCTCTCACCTACCCTCATCATTACATTTTCTTTTCTTTTCCTTTTCTTTTAAAATCCAAACCTTCTCACATCAATAGTAATCCCAAAAGAAAACCATGGCTAGAAAAATGCACAAGTGTAGAAAAAAGTGGTATGTGCAAGTTTTGCACAAAATTGCCAAAAAACCCGATTAGCGATTTTAACCGCGATTAGCACTAAATTAGTGTCAAACTAATCACAAAAACTTAAAAATGTCATAATTCACTAATTTACCCTATTTTAGAATTTTCCATAATTTTTCATAATTTTTCTAACATTTTTCCTATTTATTTGCATTTAATATTAAAATAATCAATAAAATAATATTAAATTATAAAAATTCCCAAAATTAATATTTTATATTTTTGAAAATGTTACAATCTACCCCCCTTAAAGAAATTCGGTCCCCGAATTTAAATTTAAACCCCCAATGCTTAAAACAATTTCTGTGATAATCCATTTTGTCGGGGCTCCGAAAACATCAACACACAGAGAATATCATAAAAATGTACTGCTCTACTAGAAATCAATCCCCAAAATGCATATATAAGGATATCCTATGCGTCTGGTGCGCAAGGAAATCAAGATCCATAAATGTGTCAAACAGGTAAACAAAACAACATCTAGGTGCAACTGGTGTGCACGAAACATCTGTCGTAGGCAACGTGTGTGCCTGACAGAAAATCAGGTGCATGTGACATGCACGAAGAATCCCGATTTAGTGCATATGGCGTGCACCAAAATCGTATATCAAAACTCTAAAGGTGCATGAAAACCACGCTAGAAGTGCAAATCAAATCACTACATACTGTAGGCATGAAATCTCAATCAATATCTCAAATGTAATAACTCTGCGCAAAATATATAAATATCCAGTGGGTGCGTGAAACCAAAATCATGAAACTCAGTCATCAAAACTAAATCATGCAAACAGAACGCCCAAAATACCGAAATCCAAAATGACGGATACGTGATAATCGAATCACAAAATCACAAATCATAAATACCGTCTTCGGTAGTCCCTCCTTCAAGGTCGAGAAGGAGTCGATGCATCCACTGCTAGCAGCGCAGGATATCTACTTGCCTCTTGCTCACGGTCTGGCGTCCTCTGACTCTCTGGGTCCTTATCTTCTCTGTGGGTTACCAATCTCACAGTCAACCGGCTCATCGGCCCTGTCAGGTGCGTTAACGGGGACGATTCCGTTCTGGCACTTCTCTGGTCACCTCTCGGTCAATCCTCACGACCACTCGTAAGGCAGCATATCACTGGCGTCGGCCTCTGGCTATCTGAAAGCACGTCTCACATCTGATCCTGGGTGCAAACATCGTTGCAGCAATGTCCTGGAAGGAATCCTGCTCAAGGTCTCTTCCAATCATGCCTATGCCGATCTGTACGGAGGCTGGCTCTCCTGCACAACCTCTTCTCGCTCAAAAGATACCTGTGTCCTCAGCACAATATTTTCTCAGAAACTGGTCACATCCCAACGTCTCTGTAAGCATATCAGGTCTCTAGTCTCGACGGGAAGCAATGACAGGTCGTCAGTGTCGCACACGAACCTCTTGTTCCAACTGTCTCTATCGTCGTCCACTATGGCGTCGTGGTAAGCTACGATGCACTGCACTGTTCTCGGCCACGGTCAATCTGAAGTCTCTCACACGGACTCCAAATCGCGAAATCTGTAGCTTCATCATTCTGTAGCAGATGTCAGGCCGAACTGGTTCTCGGGAACACGTCCCAACCATCGGAGGAATACTCATCTCTCGTCTGTCCTTGATCAATTCGCAACGCATCTGGGTAAGTTCCTTTATCCGAACTTGGTCAACTACCTCGTCGAAAATGCCGAACTCTGGCCTGCTGGGTGCGCGCAATACGACCACTCCTGGTCTAGGTCTTCTCGTATCATTTCCCGAAGGGTCCTATCGAGGTCCCTTTCTCAAATCTCAATCCTGCCGAAATGCCCGGAAGTCATCATCCAATGCTGAGGCTAAAGCTTATTCCGGAACGGCTGCATACTTATCGCGCTTCTTTCTGGAAGATATATCCATATACCACGCCTCGGGGTGCATAACACATCTCTAATGTCAGCGGAGTGGGACGTCATCTCATCAAAATCTCGCGAACTCTTTTCTTCACTCTGCGTCAATGTCGACGATTCGGACTCGTCTCATCATGGCTGCATGTACTGTGCTCCAACGGCTATGCTCGCATCTGGAGTCTCCCAAGCAGTGTCCCATCACGATATCCGAAAGATGTCGAACCATCCGATCGACTCATCAGATCCTCATCATCTCCCAAGAGCTCACATCTCGGGTACAGTTTAATAGTATCGAGTACATGCCACAGCGTCCGTGGTCCAGCCGTAGAAGGGCAAACCCAAGCCTCACTAATGGCGCCGCCGAACCGCCGTAAACCCTAAGGTTCAAAGGCTGTCACACGGTCATTAAGTCGAGTTAGGGTTTCATTCTTCTAGAGGGTCCATAGAATCACCTGCATGTCTTTCCGTATACTTTGAACTTGGAAAATGGGCTCCTGACATTCGATCGTCTCTATCGACTCTCAACGAACCTGCGTGAAGTCGTCTCTATCTGGAATCAATCCACCTGATGACTCGCATCGGGTAAGAAAACTCACCACACGTCCTAGTCATTCATCCTCGGTGACTAGCGAATCGCTATCATCTCTCTAAGAACATGCTCATGCTGCAGTAGCTCCAACCTTCTGGGCGATATCTCGTCATTTGCAGCAACAACTGGCTCATACGCCTGTACGCCGAACAACGCCTCAATCCTCCAGGAAAGGCAATACATAAGCGGTCATCTCTGAGTCGGTCTGCTCTAGATCTGAGTAAGACTCTCCATACTGGAAATCTTCAACTCATCTGGGCCCGCTCTGGCGCAAAATCGGACGAATCACCTTCGTCTCTCAAACCGGGTAGACTAGCTATCATCTGTCTCATATCTGCCTGAAAGTTCCGGCAATCTCAGCTCGTAAGCTCCGAAAGCAACATCCTGTCAATCTCAGCAACAGCTGGTCCATCTGTCTGCACGATAGGCGACATCACAATCTCTGAGGTATGCTGTACATCAACAGTCTCCTCTCAACTGGCAGCTCTAACAATGGCCCGATCATCCGGTGCAAGACCAAGCACTCGCCTCCACTAGAGGTCACAATCCACAACGCTAACTCGAGACGTTCCCATGTCACCAGAAAACACAAAGGTCGGCCCTCGTACCAAACGAGCTCACACCGGCCGTAACCCTAGCAGCAGCCCAAACTGCGCTCAAACATGGTGACAGGAACCTCAATCGATTATCAAAAGAGCACATCAATATCAAGAAAGGAAACAACAGACTCCAAAATGGATACATGATCATAGGAAGGAACAGCATCAATGAAGGTATGATCATGAAACTAATAGAATCGGGGATCTCAAATGGATGTATAATCCAGGATATGAAGAGAATCACTGATCTCGAAGAATATGTACATCCTAAGGTTCCTTAAGCGGAGTGGCGTGTCGTAAGTATGCCGCGGAACATACCAACGGTACGTCACTCTACTTTAGTCACCTAATCCATCAACCAAGGGTCATCCTAATACGACGAATGTTCGGGTCGAATACCCCCTCGACCAAGTCTAAGTTCCATAAGGTCAAGCCTAAGTTCCGTATATAAACAACGCCCTAGGCTCCACATAGTCAAACTCAGACTCGAACCAAGGTCAACCTAGCGCTCTGATACCAACTTTGTCACGACCCGAAAGAGCACGTGACTGGCCCTTGAACCATATGAAGCCTATAGGACTCCATCTGATCCAATTAAGCCAAAAGCCCAGAAATCTAAAACCATTTTGAAGAATAAGTAAAGAAAACTGGTTTAAAGAAGTGAAGAAATACAGGTTTGAAATCAAGGTTTTTGAATAACTAAGCCGAAGGACGTTTCGAAAACAATAAAGTCTTTTCTAAAAATTTCGGCAGAATTTCTTTTGTAAAAATGGCCCCGAATGGGGTAAAACAAGAATAACAATATATATATGCAATGATAAAGGCATCCCCAAGCGGGAGCTAGCTCTTCGTCAATCGACGGTCACAACCACACAATGATATGATAATATACAACGCCAAGTGGCGATGATCAAATCCAAAGAAGCTCAAAAGCAGCAAGAAAACCGCAATACTACTAAGCGCGACTCTAGGTCGAACAATACAACACTGTCTCTAAGTCTGAAAGAATATACAAGTTTTGGCTGATGGACAATTTCTAGATACAATGAAATAAAATAAATACAATGGTGATTCTTGATGCGAAAGAATCCACCTACCAAAAGCAAGTCACCCGCAAGAAATAAGTGTGCCAGAAATGCCGCAATAGAACCTGTACGGCAGAACCTGCAAGAACTGTGGCACAACGGGGGTGAGTTGCCAACTCGTGAATAGAAACATCTACAGGAAGAAATCGAATGCAAGACATAATCCTAAGTCAACGATCAGTAATACAATCCACAAGAGTACATCTGAGTGAGATAAGGTGGCAAGGTAACATCTAATCATGTATGTAGTGCCAGGTACTCAGGTAATAACATGTCATCGGTGTAAGGTATGTCTGCATGAAGTAAATATGGTGAAACATCAATGATATCAATACACATATATTAGCGTCCCATACCACTAATATTGGTGTAAGGGTATATATAACAGCGCCCTCATACCCTGTTATATATACAAATGAAGTATGATAAGTGTAAATCCAGTCTGTATATGAACCATGTCTGTAAATATGTGGAACCCGTCCACCTGTCACCCACTGACAGTAAGCACCATGTATGCAATGTGAGGATATAAACAAAATCATGGAAAAGCATCATGAAACCCGTGCCTAGCATCGACACGTAAATCCTTATCCATATGGGGCTCCGTCTGCAGTATCGGCCCTCGGCCCCCGGCAGTACGAGTCAACCCATGTCCATCTCTGGGCTCCGTCTGCGGTATCGGCCCGTCGGCCCCGGCAGTACGCCCATCTCTCGGCACCAGGCGGTATCCCCCGGATATCCGCCGAGCTCAAATACAATCACCGGTAGGTACTCGCCCGCCTCCAGGCTCAATCGGCATAACCCATCGATCATCTCGCCGAGGGGAACCATACCGGGCCCACCACGAACCCGCAAACGGATCATCACTCCTCGAATCGGGTTTCAAGCACACGTCTCAGTACCGAGAAAACGCGTGGTGGACGCACCGAAATATCATATCACGAGGTACCGGGTTTTCATAAAAGTGCCCTTTTCTTAAATAACCCCACGGTCCTCAAAAACCAGAAATCACATGAAAATCCAACATCAGGAAGTAAATCCAATGCGATGTGCTATGCAGTCAATCCATGATGTATGCGACATGTAAAGAACAGTAATCATATCGGAAATCATGCAACAGGGAATAGTAATGTGCATATGTCGAAGGAAGAATCATCTCATGAATGCAATAGTACTACAGTGTAGTGGCATGGCAATTATCGATGATGAAGTGTGTGAGCCGGCAAGTAATGTACGTGGAACATACGCATCATCGATAATAGTGCTGGTGTCCGAACAGCATGATAATAATATAGCAATGCACATATGCCAGCAATACGAATAGCATGAAGATGCAGAAATCTAGTAGTCAACACCACAGAGAAGTATCTACTATGCAACTACATCTAAGTATCAGGTCAATCAGGAGGGGTAGGTGTGGAAACCACCTAAATCTGAGTCGGTATATATATAAAGATATATAGTCGGTGATCTCGCCTCAATGTCATATCATAAGATGTCCTCGAGTTATGAGTGCGGATCTATCATCAATATCGGCTCGTACAGTAAATCATCGTACGGCATCCCCAAAAGCTGGGTACAGGTCAACATCTCACTGTCTCATCACATAACAGATACCACCATCATCAGATCATATAGTCTGGAGTACTACTCGATGTCTAGTACAAAACGGTAACATCAGTAAGTATGCATGCGGGGGTAAACACATATCCCAAGCCCGCAAGAATCACAAATCATATCCCACATATGAATCGTATCAAATCACCGATTCCAGGGCACCAAGCCCACATCATTGACTCATCTCCAAAGTCATCACATATCATCAAACACCGTGCAAGTACGAGTAATAAGCAAAGGTGCGTGTGTGTAGGTGTAATTCTATCCTAGGGTTCGCGACTACGAGCTATACTAGTCACTTCTAACCCTACGCTATCCAAAATACACCTAACTATCAAAATAAACTACAAGTAATCTATCTACGGACTGCGGGGGTGATATACGCCATCCACCCGACTTCCCCCTGTAGATATAATCTACTCACCTGAATCATCATTTGCGGACATCACCACGCAATTGCTTGTCGTCCCGAAGTCTTCATGGGTACCTACACATCAAATATCGTATATGCGCATTAAAACCAAATCCAAACTAAAACGGCGCATGAAATCCAAAACGATACGATAAGGGGGCCTATAGGTGAGAACCTATGGCACGCCTTCAAAACCATCAATAAATCCTCTATATCGTCGTATAAACGACAAATAGTCGAGGCAAAACACATTCCACCATTTCAGAATCAAAAATACGGAATACGGAAATACGAATCCAAAACAGCAACTTAGGATATATGTCCCAGATTTCACCCTAGAAAGAATCTGTCAAAACTAGAAGTACCCAGGGCCAAGAATTGAGGTATTGGGGCTATGCACAGAAAACGAGGCGATTCCTCACTGGTCTGGCCGTAATTTACGGCCAGAATGGAGATTTTGGCGGCCTCAAGGTGGAGTGGGGAGCTAGGGTTTTGGGTGTTGCCTCTATGGTGCCTGCACATCTCAATTTCCACTCAATATTATTTTAGGGTTCTCAGGGTGTAAGCAGATTCTAAATAACAGTGGCAGATTCCAGTTTTTCCCCGATATTGGTTTCTAAAATCCGTATTCTGGTTTTTACTTCAGGTTTTGGGTTCCAATTCATACACTAAGGTGTTGGTAAAACCCTAACTGAGCTTAATTTCCCAATACATCATAAGTTCCCTCAAACCCTAACTTGATTATTCTCAATTCCATAATATCACACAATATCGATCAAATCTTAACATGGGTTTATAGGAAAGGCTATAATTAAGCTAATGGTTCAGTAATTACCTCCATTAGCAACTCAAGAAAATTCTTGAGTTGCCCCTAGTGGCCAAAATCCTTGCTTCTTTAGCTCCATGTGTAGATCTAGGGATTTTGCACATTTTTAATGAAATGGACATGAGCTTTTGGGGTTGTTTTTGAGATGAAGAAAGGGGTTGAAGGTGGAGGAAGGGGGGGGAAAGGAAGCAGCAGCAGCAGGAGCCATGGGTGAGGGAGAGAAATGAGGAGGAATGAAGGAGTATGGCTAAGGATGCTAAGTCAAAGCCCACCTCTCTCTCTCACCTACCCTCATCATTACATTTTCTTTTCTTTTCCTTTTCTTTTAAAATCCAAACCTTCTCACATCAATAGTAATCCCAAAAGAAAACCATGGCTAGAAAAATGCACAAGTGTAGAAAAAAGTGGTATGTGCATGTTTTGCACAAAATTGCCAAAAAACCTGATTAGCGATTTTAATCGCGATTAGCACTAAATTAGTGTCAAACTAATCACAAAAACTTAAAAATGTCATAATTCACTAATTTACCCTATTTTAGAATTTTCCATAATTTTTCATAATTTTTCATAATTTTTCAAACATTTTTCCTATTTATTTGCATTTAATATTAAAATAATCAATAAAATAATATTAAATTATAAAAATTCCCAAAATTAATATTTTATATTTTTGAAAATGTTACAATTTCATATGATGTTTTCTGGATGTTTTACTCCTTGGTATATATATCAGTGGTATGGGACGCTGATATATATACCTGTATATATATATATATCAGTGGTATGGAACGCTGTTATATATGTACACCTATAATATATATATATATATATATATATATCAGTGGTATGGGACGCTGTTATATATGTATACCTATAATATATATATCATCATAATGATCTGTGCAAGTATTTTTATTCATTACTCGATGTGAGGGGCCTATGTGCCCGATGTGAGGGGCCTATGTGCCCGATGTGAGGGGCCTGTGTGCCTGATGTGGGGGCCGATCTAAGGAATTTGGGATTTAGATTTTCTTGATGGACACTGGTCCTGCCACGATGAGGATTCAGTGGGGATGACATGATTTATTCCGTACTCTGCATTTATTTGATATGCATTGCATCATGTATTAGTAGTACCTGATAGAGTACCTTTCATGACTGTTGCATTACATATTGCCATTTATTGCTATCAGCTTGCATGTGATAGACCATCGCAGTACGTGCATATTTGCGATTACCTGCATATGTTATTTACTATTCACGAGTTGGCAACTGACCCCCGTTGTGCCACAGTGTTTTGCAGGTAGTCCCTCAGGGCAGTCGCGGCAGGGCTTTCATCTATCGTATCATCTTTTGCAGCGGATACCGCTACGGCTGACTGGGTGCAGTTTTGCTATAGGTGGGTTTTGCGGTTTTCCGATGTTGCTCATTGTATATTCGTTGTATCTTGTACTCTCCATCTACTACTTTCATCTATTAACTTAGAGACGAGTTGTGAGGACGATATTGTATATTATTTGTGTCTTCTTATGCAGTTTCACTTTATATCGCCTTTTTCTTCGCTACGGCGTCGTATTTTTGCTTGTGGTGGTTGTTTCTGCCTTTGGGCGTGGATTTTACCCCCGTTTGGGATGCTTTACTTATATCTTTGTTGTACCCCTTTTTTTAGGGGCTTGTTTTTACAAAGGAAGTGCTTCCAAAATTTTAAAGGAAATAAAGTTGAACTTTAAAGAATTTGTATTTGAGATTTTAAAAGTTTTAACAATGTTTTTATCACTTACTACTTTTGATGGTTTAGATTGCTGGGTTTTCGGCTTATTTAGATTGCGTTACGGCTGTGGACATTGCGTGGTTTAAGAGCCATCACGTGCCAATTTCGGGTCGTGACATCTAGTCGGGGGTATGACTCCATTTGGGTGATTGTTGTCCGGTTATGCTCAGTATGCTCTGTTGTTTTTCGATAGATTGGTGCCTTTGCACGGAGTTCCTTTATGCGTTGTATCCAATAGAGGCATTAAGTTCGCTAGCCGTCATTGGCAGAAGCTTCAGGAGGCCTTGGGTACCTGGTTGAGCTTTAGCTCCGCTTTCCATCCGCGGGCCGATGGTTAGACAGAGCAGACTATACAGACTCTGGAAGATATGCTTGTGCGTGCGTACTAATTGTTTGTTGGCTGTGGGATCGTCACTTGCCATTGATGGGGCTCTCCTACGATAACGGTTATTAGGAGACGACTCGGATGGCACCTTTCTAGACTTGTATGTTAGATTGTGTCGATCGCCAGTTTGTTTTACCGACTCCACGAGAGCAGGATTTTTGGACCCAAGCTAGTCATGAGACTACGGAGATGATCCAGGGGTTCAGGTCAGGATGAGAGCAGCCCAATGCAAACAGAAATCTTATGTCGACCGTAGTTGTCGCAGACTTGAGTTCGCAGTGGGAGATTATGTATTCCTACGGATTTTTCCGATGAATGGAGTGTTGAGCTTTGGGGAAGCTTAGTCCCAAATTTAGGTCCTTTTGAGATCCTCGAGCGAGTTAGTACCGTTGCCTATCGTTGGCACTTCCGCCCAGATTTCTGAGTATTCACCCCTTATTCTTTGTGTCGATACTAAGCAAATACCTTCAGGACCCATCTCACATGATTTAGCACCAGACCATTTAGCTTGGACACGATTTTTTTTGTTCACTAGCAGCCGATAGTGATAGTGGATCGGCAGGTGGAGAAACTTCGGTCAAGTGTCTTGCCATCTGTGGAGGTTTTCTTTTGCATAGTCATATAGTGAGGAGATCACTTAGGAGGCTACGAGCGGGATGTGGATGATTTGCACTCATCTTTTTGAAGGTATGCATAGTAAGAATTTTAAATTCGGGGAGAGAATTTCTTTAAGGGGGGAAGATTGTAACGTTTTAGAAATCGTTATGCGAATTTTCCGTTAATAGGTAAAATAAATAGTGTTTTTCCGTAAAAACCCCGAAGTGATCATTTTTCAATATTGACTTAACTGCACCTAGTTTAACTAGAAATTGCTAGTTTGAGGTTTTTGGTTGTCACTTGGAAATTTTAGTTCACTTTAATATTTTTCCTTAATTAAATTATTATTATAAGCTATTAATTATGCACTTAATTAGTGGTAATTACAAATTTTGATTGGGTTAATTATGCTAAAGTGAATCTATGCTGATTTAATCACAAGATTAAGCTTTAATCCATCCTTGCAAAATATCCCACAAATATCTAGATATTTTGGTGTAATTAAAAGAAAACTTTAATTAGAAATGAAAAGATTAAGAGGTGGCATTGGATGGGAGGTGCATTAATGGGCATTAATTGAGATTTTTAGCTAGAAATTTCCACACATTTCCACTAACCTTCTCATTTTTCTGATCCCCCCCTTTGCTGCCTTCACATTTTCTTAACCCCATTTGCACTTCTAAAAGCTCAAATAAATCATTAAAAGCCACCAAATAATCCCACAAACTCAAATACAAATCCATACCCATATTTCCTTAACCCTAGCCTAGCTTGATTCATGAGGAAAGACAGCATTTTGGAGGGTATTTTGTTCATCTAGTTGCAAGTTTTTGGATCAAGTTTGAGGTATAAATCCTAACCCTAAACCTTAGGTGTTGTTTAAATCTTTAAGCTAGATTATTATATGTTTAATATAGCTTTAAATTGCATGTTTATAAATTCATGTAAAAGTTGTGAAGATCAAGTTAAGGTTTTGATTGTTTAAAATAGTTAATCGAGAAATTTAGACTTGGGAAACTTAACCTAGCTGTGAGAATGTTATTTGTTATTGTCCTAATCGTCTAATTAAGTTTAAGTGCAAACTAAAGTTTTACTAATCTTATATGGGTGAGATTAAAATTGTAGTAAAGGTTTGTGTTGTTTAACTAAGCTATTATGTGATGATTGTGATCGCTAGATTTGGTTAAACTTCTAGACTTGAGCTAAAATGATGAAAAATATGCTTACTAGGTTTTCGGATAAATTAGGCATGGTTTCTATTGACGTTGCGATTTTATATATATTAGATTCCACGATATATATTGTGTTGTGAATTCGCGACCAGTACGATCGGGGTCTAGGCTTGGTGGTTGTGTCATCCTAGTTAGGGTTGTGCTGATATCGTGCGTGTTTTGTGCACTGAGTGCACAGTGTGTATATCTTGTAGACGTTATCCTTTGTTGGAGATAATGCCCTCAGAGTCAATTATTGGATCACAGGCACGTGATTGCGTTGATTGAGGGAGGACCTATCCCGGTAAGACAGTCTTACTCGAGATGATAGTATGCTATCTGGTTTACCTTTATCATCGTGTACTGCTTTAGGTGACCTGACATGTCGCTATTGCACGTTGATAGAGCCCCTAGGATTCTTGCTTGACTGCCAGCATTATGAGGGCGATCATATAAGTGAGAGCTGGAGTCTATAAGCACATCCTTAAAAGGTCCCTAGTCGTAGGAGTCTCGAGACAGGGCATCGATTCTCCAGAGTAGACTAGTGTATACAGTCGAGACCCCGACGAGGGGCGGTGGCCGGTCTCACAAGCCACTGGTGTCAGTTGGTTCACCTAAGATGTATACAGGTGCTCATTGGATTATGAGTACACCGGACAGGACTCGCCGGGAACATGCTAGTTGGTCTTATACCTGACGTCAGATAGCAGTTCCCAGGTGACATGTGTACTGGTTAGTTCATCGACCTGGGGATCGTCATTTGTCTCGTGTGAGTTTCCACTGTGCTTTGATTACTACCCTACCACGGCTCAAAAGAGTCGTGCAAACAGGTTTTAGTTGGGTACAGTCCCGAGCCACATGGAGGCAGTGAGCGGATCTTCAGGGGTTCGTCTCTCCCGGTATTGGGGGTGAGGTCGCGCTGTGTCTAGGAGAGCCATTACACGAGGTCCTTGGCCAAGGCAGGAGATTTACTGGTAGGTATTCCAGTAGTATCTCAGGGTGTTCTGGGCTACACTCCGACACGACTTGTACCGCTTTTGGGGGTCTGACTTTTACCAACCCCCTAGGCCAGACATGCGATGCTCATAGACGAACGGACCGGACTGTACGGATATTATCACTGATAGACTCAGTAGGGTGTCAGGATGAGTTCTCTCATCGACGTCCCTTTTAGTCAATAGCTGGGGGCCCGTCACGTATTGGCTTATACCTCTGACGTGCTAGTGGTTAAATCCATAGCCATAGTATTAACGAGTCTTTAGAGTCTACCACACTTTCAGTTACTCAGCTTTCGGGGGAAACGCTGTAGAGGCCGTATGGAGATATGGCAGGGTCCGATCAGATACGTGCGGTATTGCACGGGTCAGGATCGGACGGTTTGTACTAGAGGCCGTATAGATATATGGCAGGGTTCGATCTGATACGTGCGGTATTGCACGGATCAGGATCGGACGAACATTACTAGCCGGCTTTGGTTTAAGCCGGATCCTAGTTTAGTACAGTGTAGATTTTGTCTCTTTGCATTTGTATCCGGACGGAATACAGATGCGGGTGTGTATGCAGAGTATCGGGGTTTTCCTGTAATTTATTACGGGACCAGTTTTCTGGAGTTGCCAGTTTGCTTTCTGTTCCGGCCGGTTTTCCTTTGTTCTTTCCCGGCCGGACTTTTCCGATGGAGGGGGTTATTTGCAATTGTGCAAATAACTTTTGTGGAAGGGGTTTCTTGCAAATGGCATTATGATTGATTAAGCATCTTTTGTTTTTCATCCATGATGGTGCTTTTATTTGATAAGAAAGGATATGGGTTTGATGTGAATGAAATATGGTTGATGTTTGTTTATGGTCACCTTTCTACTTTTATTACACTCAGTCTCCTTCTTGATTTGATGATGGTTGATTTCATTGATCCCTCCACCATTCTCACATTGGTTAAGGGCCAGCCACTTCTTTGAGTGAGAAAGAGAGAGCTTTGATTTTGGTGGTGTGGCAAATTTCATTCATCTCATTTTTGATACAAGGAAAAATGAAAGCACTATTTTTCATACCTTAATTCCTCCATCTTCAAAAGGCAACCAATACCCCAAAGTGAGACATGCACTCTACACTACATTCTATAGCAAGTCTTGGACATGTCGACTTGCCAGCTTCATGCCCGAGTTGCCTCGGTATAGAGGCGGGAGCCCGTAAAAGATGCAGGCGACGTGGTGCCCTTCCGGCGAGGAGATGGAGACCGGACATTCCGCGAGAGATCGGGACGATGACGAGAAGACCGGAGGACTCGGATCACTCGGTATATCCCTCTTCCCTATCTTGTTACTTTGCTAGAACTAGTTTAATGGCCCGATCCGGGGTTTAGTGCGCGGTGGTGCCGGTTTGCTAAGTCCGCAAAATTAAAGTTTATCATCGCTTCTGCATTTGGCCGTCGGATTGACGGCCGGGGCGCCACCGTGCACTTACAGTGGTATCAGAGCCTCGCCATTAACTTCGTCTAGCTTCGTTTGATGTGTTTTTCAGATCCGATCGACCAAAATTCCAAAAACCCAATTTTAGTTCACGACAGTTTTCTGTTGAAATTTTTTGGTCTCCTAAAATTTTTCAGGTTGTAGAAAACTGATGTACAAGAAATTCTAAGCATACTGGAAAAGTTCGACACAGAGAGTCGACACCTTGAGCGCGGAACCGCGGCCAAACCCCCCCTTGGGCCGCGGTTCCGCCGCACATTTGTATCCTCACTGCATCATATTTTTCCAGTGGGCTTCTGGGCTTATTTTAGGGGTTTTGGAATATTAATATTGGGCCCAGATTTTCTGTGAGTGCTGCAGTATTGCTTTGGGGCCCACTTGTTAATTTTTGATCAATCGGATATTTTAAACACATTTTTCACAGTATTTACATTATATCTGCGACCGTGAATGTCACTTGATCGGTAAATCTGGTCTAACTGCTATAGCCCGGTTAGACGGATTTGCGAACGTGACTTTCACGTTGATGTTTTGTGATTTTGCTGTGTTGTTGCGGATCGGTCGTGGGGGATAGCCTGGATGCAATGCTAGTACTGTTCTGTTGTATTATGTACATTTGATATTGCGGGGCGAGCGTCCGACGTGTGGACTGCCGTCACTGCCAGTTTGTATTATTTTTTTGGGGCACGACCTGGTTGCGGTCGATGTACCCGTTGTATGTATATTTTACTTTCTGTACTAGGATTACCCCGCGGAGGGGTGCACAGATAGCCGGGTTCTAGAGGGCAACAAGCCCGCATCTCATGGCATTGATACGGAGGGGACTTTACTCTAGAATTGGCGGGCTATTCGCCGCACTCGTAGGGGGTACAGGTTGACCCAGGAGGGGTGCCCAAGTTACCGGATTCCGTGAAGTGCTGGGTGGTCCATTCACGGTGCTGAAGGGGGCTGCCTCGCTTCAGGTTTTGGCGGGTAACTTGCCGCGCCCGTAGGGGTCTAGGATTTCATTGCACAGGCTATCCACACGACCAGGGGAACGTCGGGTTTCAGTAGTGGCTCTGTGAAACCCAGGGATCCCAGATATCTGTATTGTTCTGTGATGCTGTACATTTCTGTGATGTTGCATTTTATCACGCCTTGAGCGAAATACTATATATTGGTATATATATTAGTAGATGTTGTATATGTTTTGCATTCGCTCTAGTCCAGTCCCCGCTCTGTCGTTAGTTAAGTAACCTAACGGGTGATGACGGGACCCAGTGGCGAATGCGGATGGCATATACGTACGTCAGTATATTTTCGTTCTTTCTGGTGTGATCAATTGATAGGACTGCATTGATTCAGATCAATGCAAGTTAAACAAACCTATTCTGATGTTGTTGGAACATTTTTCAAAAAGCTGTTATTGCAAGGACGTTCACTTTTGTTTTGCATCGTGGTATTCATTTGGAATATCCTGCTCCTCAGTCGACGAGGCAAGGGCCGAGATCCTTTCACCGGGAGTGACCCCTTGGACAAAAGTTTTGTGTCAGGGCAGTAACTTCACTATAGCCGATTACTTTTGCTTTGCATCGTGGTATTCAGTTGGAATATCCTGCACCTCATTCTACGGGGAAAGAGCCGAGATCCCTTCACCGGGAGTGACCTCTTTAGTAACGGTTTTCGTCACTATATTTTCTAAAAAGCTATCATTTCCTTCAACGATATCAAGTTCATTACGTTAAAGGTTTTCACCAGAAACCATTCGTAGCCCTCCGTCGTTTCAGACGGGTAGCACGTAGTATTAA
Source organism: Agapanthus africanus (assembly GCA_030015575.1). Classification (NCBI taxonomy): domain Eukaryota; kingdom Viridiplantae; phylum Streptophyta; class Magnoliopsida; order Asparagales; family Amaryllidaceae; genus Agapanthus; species Agapanthus africanus. The sequence goes on along the minus strand of JASDDO010000004.1, from coordinate 77,854,283 downwards.
TGCTATGTTTGTTGACCTTCGTCAAGGCATAGTGCATGGTAGCTGCTTGTTGCTTTTCTGCTGCATAGATAGATGTGTTGGTTTGGGACAGTCGTATAGCCTTGTTGACCTTCGTCAAGGGCTTGTACGGGTGGGTTCAAATTAACCTGGACAATGACGGGTGGAACTTGACATGTGACTTATGATTTGTTGACCTTCGTCAAGGTCATAAGAGCATGGGGCAGAAATCATATCGGGAGTTTCAAAAGAACTGAAACTTGCCAGATATGCGCATACCTTCTGGATTGTGATACCGTGAGCGGATTCCGTCACGTTATCATGCGATGATAGTTGGATCCCGATTCCCACTGATGAGTTAGTTTACTCCTCGGGTGACCCCGACTAATTCTTCTTTCAGGTTTGGAGGAGAATTTGAGGTACAGTGGGAGGTTTCCAGATTAGATAAATTGGTAACCATTCTGATCTAGGATAGAGTGCACGCTGAGTGTTTCTTTTCTCTCTCTCTGGCAGCGACCATTGACCCGACCCTAAGACTATGACTCAGTGACCAAGTTGACCGAACCTTCTTAACACTGGCTTTTGGATTGTCAGAGTTGCAGACCTCATTGCCACTCCTACTTTTACCCTTTTCTCCAGGACACCCCGTATTACTGTGAACGTCCACTTCCATTGGACAAAACCATCGTATGGTTAGATACGAACTCGAAGGAATTCGAGGATGGTTTCCGGTTCTGGAGAAAACGAATAGGATTATTCAGTTGTCTTTTCTTTTCACCTTCTCTCAGGTTGCGAGTACTCCTTGGTTTAGGAGTAGTACACCTATTACGCAAATTGGATAGTCTTCTTCCAAACCATAGGCTGGTGCCGACCGGTAGGGAATGAAGAAAACCAATTAGCCTGAACGGTGTACAGAAGGTATTAAGTTCAGACAAAGCAAGGGATTAGTGAGAGGGCAAAGTAAAATGCGACTGATATTCACGACCAAACCAAGTATTTCTTCGCCAATCCTAAATCACCTTTGTATTTCTCCAGGACACTCCGTATCACTACGAAGATCCACAGTTTATTGGATACTCCATCGTATGGTTATATACGAACTCGAAAGGAACTTGTTCCAGTTCGGGGATGGATTCTGGTCCAGGAGAAATAGGGATAAGGTTTATTCGGTTGTCTTTTATCTTCACCTTCTCTCGCATTGCAAGTGCTCCTAGGATTAGGACAGTACACCCATTATGCTTATTGGATAGTCTTCTTCCAAACCATAGGCTGGTGCCGAATGGTAGGGAAGGAAGAAAACCATTTGGCGTAAGGGGTGTGCAGAAGGTAATGACTAAAGACATATAAAAGGATTTGGAGAGGTTGCAAAGAATTATACGGTTATAGTTGTGAATCTGGATAATGTAGAGGCATTACTAGGAATACCAGGATACCCTATTGAAACATTTCAATGTTTCAGTTCAACTATGTACTGTTAAAAGAAAACTGATTTCCCGACTAGACACTTGCTCCATGGTATGTATTTACCAGGTTTGATTCTCACATCTGTATGGTTTTACAGATGATGAGTGGGAGTAAGTTATTGGGAATAGGGTAATCATCCTCATTATATCGGGATTCGTTGTAATCGGTGATATTTGAGGAGATCATCTGGGCTGTTTGCCGGTCGGCAAATATTTGGTTCTGAATATCCGCTGTTGTGCACCAATTTCAAATTGATATATCTGTACGTCTATTTTCATAGAGTGAGATATACTTTTTGATATTATGTCGATGACATTTACCTATATCAGTGGATGGTTAGGTAAGGAGCATTAAACAGCGGTGTAATTCTTCTTAACCATAAGTACAGTTTTCAACCTACGACACACAACGAAAGAGTTGTTAGACTCAGCGGACTTATAAAGAGTATTGTATGTTGTCCAGTGTCCATTAGGACAGAGGGGCTGGTCCTCTTACTATATTCTGTTTACTTTTAACTTCTCTAGTTCTTAGACATGTGTTTCGTAGAAACACAGGGTCTAAGTTTTGAGGAGTTATAGGTATTTGAATAAAGTAGAGAACCAGGTGTAGCAAGTATCGGGATTCTTCAAAGTGATCGAAGATGTAGATACTTGTGTATGGTATTCAGTTGATAGTAATGATAAAGAGAAATTGCTTCTCTTTCAGGTTACTCATAATTGGAAGCATTCCTAAGTTGAGTAACGTTGATCGGCCTCTCTCCATTTAGTTGACATGCACTGGAGACAGCTGCATGATTTGAATCTGGTTCAATTAAATCAGTGCCTCTGGTTCTATATTGGATATAGAACAGTTCATATCTTAACGTTGTTAAGGTACGGGGAGTTGTCCGGCTTATGATTAAAACCAGACACTGGACAACTCAAGGCACGTTTCTGTAATGGCTGTTTGTGGGTTGACCCAGGCTATGATGAGGGTTGACTTTCTACCATCTGGCAGATCAATAGAAATATTGTTCTAGACTCGCCACAGTTTTATTAAAAATGGATTTTTTCAAAAACAGTAGTGGGAGTATGGTAGAACTGGAAGTGATTCCAGAACCGCAAACGATTACTGAAGATTTGATAAGGAACCTAAAGATTCAATCTGTTTTGACATTCCATTGGCCACTCCGCAGATAAGGTGGGTAACTTCAGGCACCCGAGAGGTACTCCGGTAGACTCAAGGACGGTGACAGGGAAGTTCTTGTTTACCCACACTTGCCATTGTTGTTGTTCCAGGCTGCGAGACCCGGCAGGAGGATAAGTATAGCGTCATTCTAAACTAGCTTTAGAAGTGCACGTCTATATGACTCTGCCAGAGGGTTGTCGTAGTCAGTGGGAGCAGCGGAAGCATTGGTGGACATCAGGCTTATGTCTATTTATAGACTAAAGCAGATGTAGCGGAGATAGATCATCTATTTCTGAAGTGACAGTCATGGGTTTGACGTCATCAGAATAGGGGATGGATCTGTTGAGAAGGTAGTAGGGTGTGATATCCTGGTATTTGGATGACATACACAGAGTAGGAAAAGAAATTCCTGTACTACGATCGGTTATACTTTGGTCGTCACACAGTGGTTTCTCCACATAGGACTTGGACATTATATCAGACATACTGGTTACTAGATCTATGTTTTTAGATCTAGATTTGGGTGGTTTCCCAATCTGGGTACTTAGACAGCATTCTAAGAGTATTTAGAATGGACGACTCCTGAAATGGTAGTGTACCTGCAGGTAATGGAGTCACCCTCTCTAAAGGTGTCTTATAGACTAAAGTAGAGAGGGATGTGCATGATTGGCAGATCACTTGCTTAGGCAATTGAGTCAATCATGAGATGTCAAGTACCACACCAGATGTTGTTCTTGCACTAGATGCAATAAGTTGATATTCATCCAATCCTGGAGAAACAGTCGGAAGCAGTTTTAGAACATAAGTGAATGTTCTAGGGATATGATAACAGCTGCCTCCTTTCGGAGACAGTTATCACTCCAGGCTTCCAAGGTGACCTGGACGACAAGGAGGTCGTCAGAGTTATAGTTTTCCTTCTGACGAGGGGCAGTATTTTGGACAGGTGGTCCAAGGCAATACTGAGGGAGGCATGGCGTAGGATACTGATTAAATTCAGTTGACAATACAGTCTAAGAAGTTTGGATTTGGAGTTCATTTATGAGCTAGGTCCCATCAGACATCCAGACATTCTAAGACAGGTATTGCTCATTTCGGGAGATGGTTTTCTCCGCGAACTTGAGACATAGAGAGACATAGAAAGAAACTTCTAGGCGGATCCACTCACTGAGGCTATTCCTCGACCGCAATAGTTTCACAAACGGGATTTGTGAGACGGACTAGTAGAGGAGTTGGGTGTTCGGTATCACACGGGCTGTGAGTATGCGACATCGCAATAATTAGCCTTGAGTGCTAGTGAGAGATTGTTGGAGATAATGCCCTCAGAGTCAATTATTGGATCACAGGCACGTGATTGCGATGATTGAGGGAGGACCTATCCCGGTAAGACAGTCTTACTCGAGATGATAGTATGCTATCTGGTTTACCTTTATCATCGTGTACTGCTTTAGGTGACCTGACATGTCGCTATTGCACGTTGATAGAGCCCCTAGGATTCTTGCTTGACTGCCAGCAGTATGAGGGCGATCATATAAGTGAGAGCTGGAGTCTATAAGAACATCCTTAAAAGGTCCCTAGTCGTAGGAGTCTCGAGACAGGGCATCGATTCTCCAGAGTAGACTAGTGTATACAGTCGAGACCCCGACGAGGGGCGGTGGCCGGTCTCACAAGCCACTGGTGTCAGTTGGATCACCTAAGATGTATACAGGTGCTCATTGGGTTATGAGTACACCGGACAGGACTCGCCGGGAACATGCTAGTTGGTCTTATACCTGACGTCAGATAGCAGTTCCCAGGTGACATGTGTACAGGTTAGTTCATCGACCTGGGGATCGTCATTTGTTTCGTGTGAGTTCCCACTGTGCTTTGATTACTACCCTACCACGGCTCAAAGGAGTCGTGCAAACAGGTTTTAGTTGGGTACAGTCCCGAGCCACATGGAGGCAGTGAGCGGATATTCAGGGGTTCGTCTCTCCCGGTATTGGGGGTGAGGTCGCGCTGTGTCTAGGAGAGCCATTACACGAAGTCCTTGGCCAAGGCAGGAGATTTACTAGTAGGTATTCCAGTAGTATCTCAGGGTGTTCTGGGCTACACTCCGACACGACTTGTACCACTTTTGGGGGTCTGACTTTTACCAACCCCCTGGCCCGACATGCGATGCTCATAGACGAACGGACCGGACTGTACGGATATTGTCTCTGACAGACTCAGTAGGGTGTCAGGATGAGTTCTCTCATCGGCGTCCCTTTTAGTCAATAGCTGGTGGCCCGTCACGTATTGGCTTATACCTCTGACGTGCTAGTGGTTAAATCCATAGCCATAGTATTGACGAGTCTTTAGAGTCTACCACACTTTCAGTTAATCAGCTTTCGGGCGAAACGCTGTAGAGGCCGTATGGAGATATGGCAGGGTCCGATCAGATACGTGCGGTATTGCACGGGTCAGGATCGGACGGTTTGTACTAGAGGCCGTATAGATATATGGCAGGGTTCGATCTGATACGTGCGGTATTGCACGGATCAGGATCGGACGAACATTACTAGCCGGCTTTGGTTTAAGCCGGATCCTAGTTTAGTACAGTGTAGATTTTGTCTCTTTGCATTTGTATCCGGACGGAATACAGATGCGGGTGTGTATGCACAGTATCGGGGTTTTCCTGTAATTTATTACGGGACCAGTTTTCTGGAGTTGCCAGTTTGCTTTCCGTTCCGGCCGGTTTTCCTTTGTTCTTTCCCGGCCGGACTTTTCCGATGGAGGGGGTTATTTGCAATTGTGCAAATAACTTTTGTGGAAGGGGTTTCTTGCAAATGGCATTATGATTGATTAAGCATCTTTTGTTTTTCATCCATGATGGTGCTTTTATTTGATAAGAAAGGATATGGGTTTGATGTGAATGAAGTATGGTTGATGTTTGTTTATGGTCACCTTTCTACTTTTACTACACTCACTCTCCTTCTTGATTTGATGATGGTTGATTTCATTGATCCCTCCTCCATTCTCACATTGGTTAAGGGCCGGCCACTTCTTTGAGTGAGAAAGAGAGAGCTTTGATTTTGGTGGTGTGGCAAATTTCATTCATCTCATTTTTGATACAAGGAAAAATGAAAGCACCATTTTTCGTACCTTCATTCCTCCATCTTCAAAAGGCAACCAATACCCCAAAGTGAGACATGCACTCTACACTACATTCTATAGCAAGTCTTGGGCATGTCGACTTGCCAGCTTCATGCCCGAGTTGCCTCGGTATAGAGGCGGGAGCCCGTAAAAGATGCAGGCGACGTGGTGCCCTTCCGGCGAGGAGATAGAGACCGGACATTCCACGAGAGATCGGGACGATGACGAGAAGACCGGAGGACTCGGATCACTCGGTATATCCCTCTTCCCTATCTTGTTACTTTGCTAGAACTAGTTTAATGGCCCGATCCGGGGTTTACTGCGCGGTGGTGCCGGTTTGCTAAGTCCGCAAAATTAAAGTTTATCATCGCTTCCGCATTTGGCCGTCGGATTGACGGCCGGGGCGCCGCCGTGCACTTACATCCTTGAGTTTCGTTGGCTTTGTATCGGCGCGGGATATTTAGTCTTATGTGTTGTGTTTGTGAAAATTAGGATCGCGAGCAGGGACTTCGGACGCTGCGAAGAAAGGAAAGCAGGTGGTCGGATTTACTGTAAGGTTTACCTAGCACCTCATGAAGGGTTTGGAAGCATCACATGTCTCAAAATAAAATTTTTAAGGTGCTAAGTGAACATACAAAGAATCATCACTAGAAATTTAGGGTTTCATTACAAAGACAACATCACAAGTAATAAAAGCTAGGGTTTTGAGAGTACAACCTTTGTAGCTCCCTACGCTAGACTCCTTGGCTACTTGACGGTTGGAAAAAGGTTCGCTTGAGATCTTCTAGGTCCACGACGATCCACCCGAAGCTCCTTTGCCCAAAGCTCCTTACTTTACTCGATATGTGAATGAAGTAGAGCAAACACCCTACACAAATGTGCTAGATGTGTGTAGTATGATGATGTGGTTTGTACTCTATAATGAAAACTCTTTCTTTTTATTAAACTCACTCAAGAAAATTATCAAGAGAGGAAGAAGAAGATGGTGGCTAAGCTTTCTCACAAAAGAAAAGTTATGAGAGTGAATAATAATTGAAATGAGAAAAGAATAATATATATTAATCCTTTCTCACTTCAACCATGGTTAGAATCAACTAGATTTTTATCAAATGGGTTAAAGACAAAAGGATAATTAACTCAAGGTTAAATGGTGGTTGAAGCATGGTCAAAGATGATAAGTATAAACCTTGTGTGAATTATCCTTTCTTTTCTTCCAAATTATAAATAAATAGATAATTCTACAATGTAAGTTTTGCATTGCCACCAAACATGTATCAACAACCATGATACTATGTATGTATGTATGTATCCATGCACATCATCATGTGCATACATGCATGCATACAAAAATAGAAAAAGAGTTTGATTAAAGAATTAATCTAAAAGTCATTTGTTAAATCAACATTTGATTTTGCAAACCGGTCATATCACATACGACCCGACCAATAGAAAATGTCCGATTAATATACGGTATCACATATCCGTATTTAATCGGGTCCACGTGCTTATCTCATATGGACACCACATCTTTTCGCCTGAGCCAGGAAACTTCATTGTAGGATTCTAAGACAGGTCAATACGCCGGCAATAGGTAATGATCATATCAAATACCTACAAGCCGCAAGTGGTCAGCTAAACGTAACGGCCACCCGGGTATTGAGCGAATAGAAGAAAATAAGCGAACCTGTTACAACTCCCGTCGAGCCAACCGGCTACACTACCGTACAGTCCAGTCTCTTTGTCGGATATGCTGCATATCGAGTCTAGGGATCGTAACGTCGACCCCAATAACACAATAAGTCATGCCGATGAATGGTCTATAACAGATCGAGAAACTACTGATAACACTTATCAGTAAATCTCAACTGCCCTGGCCAGGGACTTACTGATATAGCCAGTCGAGCACAGCACAGCATCAACTCCCAATACCGGTTAGACGAAACCCCTCCTATCGCTCATCGCCTTCGTATGTCTCGGGACTGTACCCAATGACCACCTGTTTGCACTACTCAGTAGAGCCGTGGTATGGTGGTAATCAAAGTACTGTGGGAGAACACACAAAACTCTATGACGATCTCGGGTCTATAGACTAACCTGCACCAGTGTCACCTGAGAACTGCTATCCGACGATAGATATAATTCCATATAGGAGTTCTCGGTGAGTCCGTCCAGTGTACCCAGTCACCACTGAGCACCCGTACACGATCTCGATGTCAAACATCGTTGATTGTAGGAACATCCATCGCCCATCATATGGGTCTAGTATCATATACGCTAGTCTACTCTGGTATATCGATGCCCCATCTCGATACACCTACGACTAGGGACATTCCAGGATATGCTTATAAACTACAGATGTCCCACTAGCATGATCTCTATCATAATCACAATAGTCAAGTCTATATCCTCAGGGCTTTATCAACATGTGTGAATGAATAAAAGCATGATCAAATCTACATGTCAGATAAAGAAGAACCGGATAGCATACTATCATGTCGAGCAAGAATGTACACTGAATATATATATATATATATATATATATATATATACATGTATAAATACATCCACTATCATATAATGGCCTCTAGGGCATACATATATCCAACAATCTCCCACTTGCACTAAGGCCAGTTATTGGCGTATCTCATTCCCAACATCTTAAAAAGTCGCTCATGTTGCGGCTGAGGGAGGGCCTTGGTGTGTGGATCCGCGGCATTATTCTTTGTGTCTACTTTCCTAATCTCGATCTCGCGGCGATCTACAATCTCCCGGATCAAATGAAAGCGCCTCAGGATGTGTCTGGATCGCTGATAGGACCTGGGCTCCTTGGCTAACGCCATAGCCCCATTATTATTATAATACAAAGGTATTGGATAAATAATGGTTGGAACTACTCCTAGCTCTGAGACGAACTTCCTCATCCAGACGGCTTCCTTGGCGGCATCATTTGCAGCAATGTACTCAGCCTCCATCGTAGAGTCTGCAACGGTATCATGTTTGGAACTCTTCCAACTTACCGTCCCTCCATTGAGGGTAAATACAAACCTTGAGATAGATTTTCCGTCGTCCTTATCGCTCTGGAAGCTCGAATCGGTAAAGGCCTCCATTTGGAGATCTCCATTACCATACACCAAGAACAATTCTTTAGTCCTTCGTAAGTACTTAAGAATGTTCTTCACAGCTATCCAGTGATTCTCCCCTGGGTTGGATTGATACCTACTTACAACACTAAGTGCATAAGCTACATCTGTGTGTGTACATAACATCGAATACATTACAGATCCTACTGCCGAAGCATAGGGTATAATGCTCATGCGAGCTCTCTCTTCATCGGTCTTTGGGCAAGAGTCCTTGGAGAGAGTGACCCCATGGCAAGCGGGTAAGGCACCCCGCTTGGAGTCTTCCATACTAACCCATTTTAGGATGGTGTTGATGTACCTGGTTTGGGACAATCCCAATAACCTTTTGGATCTATCCCTATAGATCCTAATGACCAGAATGTATGTGGCATCACCTAGGTCCTTCATGGAGAACCTTAGTGATAAGAAATATTTTACCGACTGCAGCATAGGAATATCATTTCCTATCAGAAGAATGTCATCCACGTACAATACGAGGAATGTGACAGCTCTTCCTACAGCCTTCTTATAAACACAAGGTTCATCTGGATTTTTGATGAAATCAAACTCTTTGATAACATCATCGAAACAGATGTTCCAACTCCGTGATGCCTGCTTTAACCCATATATGGATTTAAGCAATCTACATGCTTTCCCGCTGCTCCCACTGTCAATGAAGCCCTCTGGCTAATCCATATAAACGCATTCTTCTAAATCCCCATTTAGAAATACCGTTTTAACGTCCATCTGCCAGATTTCATAGTCGTAGTGAGCAGCAACAGCAAGTAGGATCTGAATGGATTTAAGCATGGCTACGGGCGAAAAAGCCTCGTCATAGTCCAAACCTGGTCTTTGACGAAAACCCTTCGCCACAAGTCTTGCCTTATAGGTCTTTACATGCCCATCTACACCAATCTTTCTTTTAAAGATCCATTTGCACCCCACAGGTTTTACCCCAGGGTGTATAACGTCCAAAGTCCATACTTTGTTGGTGTACATAGACTCCATTTCGGATCTCATGGCATCCAGCCACTTCACAGAGTCTCCACTCGTGATAGCTTGCTGAAAACTGGTAGGATCATCATCCTCCATGATGCAGTCTTCTCTGTCACCATCAATGAGGAAACCGTAGTACCTCTCCGGTGGGCGAGAAGTCCTACCAGACCTACGGAGTGGCCGAGGTTCCTCAGTTTCTATTGCAACAGCCGGTTCAACCAAGTCGTCATTTGTAGTTTGTGTCTCTAGAACCTCTTCTAGATCTACAACATTGCCATCATCTTTATCCGTGAAAAGCTCTTTTTCTAAGAATGTGGCATACTGAGAAACAAACACCTTTTGTTCCTCCTTGTGATAGAATAGATATCCATAAGAGTTCCTTGGATATCCTACAAAGTTACACATGACTGACCGTGTCTCGAGTTTGTCCGGATTCTGCTTTTTAACATAGGCCGGGCAACCCCAAATCTTAATTCTCTTAGGAGATGGTCTCTTCCCATGCCAAATCTTATATGGCGTGGTAGACACGGTTTTGGTTGGAACCCTGTTCAGTAGAAATGCTGCAGTCTCCAATGCATGCCCCGAAAATGAGACAGGTAACTCAGCATCACTCATCATGGAACGGACCATATCTAATAGGGTCTGGTTCCGTCGTTCAGACACACCGTTATGCTGTGGTGTGTAAGGAGGAGTGAGCTGAGAGAGAATCCCATTCTCTTTTAAGAAGTTTGCAAATTCTGTTCTGAGGTACTCCCCACCTCGATCTGATCGAAGCATTTTGATACTCAAGTCGGTTTGTTTTTCTACTTCTTGTTTATATTTAGTGAATTTCTCGAAAGTTTCGGATTTGTGCTTTAACAAAAATACATGACCGAATCTTGAGAAATCGTCAGTGAAAGTATTGAAGTATGAAAAACCGCCTCTAGCCTGTGTAGACATTGGCCCACATACATCACTATGTATGAGTCCTAGGAGCTCGGTTGCTCTTTCTCCGTGTCTTTAAACGTAGTTTTGGTCATTTTACCCTTGATACAAGACTGGCAAGTCGCATAAGATTTATATTCAAAAAGGTTTAAATATCCATCTTTGTGTAACTTGTTTAGTCTTGTTTCGTTAATATGACCAAGTCTACGGTGCCAAAGAACAGCTTCATTTATTTCTGAAAGTTTTCTTTTATTAGTGTGTTGTATGCTGAAAACTGTGTGTTGATTTAGGACGTATATCCCGTTATTAAGCATACCATACCCAACCAACATTTGATTCAGCTGAATGTTCATAACATTGTTCTGCAATACAAAATTATATCCTTCATTGTCTAACAAAGAAACAGATATTATATTACAAAGCATACTTGGTACAAAATAACATGGGTTCAAAACCAATATACACCCAGATGGCAACCCCAAGTGATACTCTCCCACTACGACTGTATGCACATTGGAACCATTTCCAACGCGGAGAGTATGGTCACCTGTCTTCAAAACCATGCTATTTCTCTGCCCCTGCATAGAATTGAAAATGTGAGAACCTGAACCGGTATCTAATACCCAGGAAGCAGAGTTTATTGAAAAACAGTTTTCTGTCACAAACACACCTGAAGCGGAAGCATCCCCATACTTCTTCTTGAGATTTAAGTACTCCGTACAGTTGTGCTTCCAATGTCCTGTTTTGTGGCAATGAAAACATTCCCCTTTCCCCGATTCTCCAGCTTTGGACATGTCCTTCCCCTTAACCTTTTTAACTCCATCCCTAGGCTTGGTGGGCTTCTTCTTGAGCTTTCCCTTGGCCTTAGCCTTTGGGCGAGAAGAAGAAGATTGCCCAACACTCAAAACGGGAGTTTTCACTGATTTCAGTGTGCTCTGTGCACTCCTAAACATATTAAGGAGTTTAGGTAGTTCCCTCTCCATGTTGTGCATGTTGAAGTTAACTATGAATTGAGCAAAGGTGGAGGGGAGGGATTGCAGAATAATATCCGTATATTGTTCATTTTCCATCGTCCATCCAAGGTCCTCAAGCTCTTCTATGAGTGCTATCATCTTCAGAATATGGTCTCCTACTGGTGTGCCAGGGGCCATTCGCATCTCAAACAATTTCTTTGATGCTTCGTATCGTAATACGCGGGATTGCTCTCCATACAACTCCTTTGTATGGAGGAATATGGCTTGAATGTCCATATTCTCGTGCTGCTTTTGATGTGTGTTGTCCATCGATGCAAGCGTGAGGAATTTGGCCGTGGCACAGTCAGCGTCCCATGTCTTGCGGACTTCTTTATCCGCAACTGAGGATTTTGGACCTAGAACGGGCGGGGCTGAAGCCGTGAGGACATATGATACTTTATCATAAGTCAAGGCAATTTTCAGATTCTTCAGCCAATCTTTATAATTGGTCCCATTCAGTTTATTTTTATCTAGTAGAAACTTGAGTCCAGTCATTGGTATCTGCTATTAAGAGAGAGAAAAGAATACACTCAGCGAAAGCTATTGCAAAGATCAGATTGGTTATTATCTTGTCTAATCGATGTCTCCCACTGCTTTAATCAAGTTTTTCTTTCAAACCTTAAAAAGAAAACTAGGCAGGATTAATTACAGTCTACAACTTCGCTAACCGTTCAACCAGGCCAGTGTCGGTACTTGAAGGAGGTTCCCCGTGCTTTCGCACAGACCTAATTAAAGTAAAACTCGTTTTCCCAGAGGCGTAGCCCCGTTAACACCTTTCTAGACACCTAATGAGTTAGCTAATTGTAAACTGCAAAACTCTCCTGGGAGCAACTATTGCCCACAGTGGGATCGGGATCCAACCATCATATGGAAGGTATGCAATCTAATTGCAAATCTCAACACTTGAAATTCCCGATGCGGTTTTTACCCCTAGTACCTATGTGCTTAACTATGGTCAACGAATCATAAGTACCAGTCAAGTTCTACCCGTTATTTCTTGATTAATTAGACCCACTCATATGACCCTTAACCATGATCAACAAAGTCGCATGAATGTCCTGATTAATCTGCATCATATGCAGTGTAGGAAGATATCACTTAGCTACCGTACACTACGCCTTAACTATAGTCAACAAACGTAGCACGAATACTAAGTAGTCTACTTCCTAAAATTACGGAGGGTTGAGGATGATTTTTAAGAAAATCTTTAACGCTTTGAACTTGATATCGTCGTAGAATCAAATGGTTTTCAAAAGGAGTGGCTTTGAGCTCCGCAGTTTTGAAATATAGCTTTTTCGTAAAGAGCCGAGTGGTTTTCAAATCCGATTCTACAACATCCTTTTAGGTTTATTTTCTTTACATTAATCATATTAATGTAGTTCCATCATTTAAGTCCTTAAGCCAATCACAGAAAAGAAACGAAAATACAACGTACGCTTATGCCATCCGCTTTTGCCGCAATGTTCCGTTATGCACCGTTAGGTTACTTAACTAACGGCATACCGGGATGGGACTGGCGCCGGTGTAAAACATAAGCAACGTCTACTATATATCTCATATATAATATATCATTCGTCTCAGATATCACAGAACACAGGCAGCAGAAACACAAATATAATGTAGGATATACTAGGACGTCCGTATTTAGTATTTAGCCAATAATAGAAAATACGGATTCCACAGTCGCGATGAATAGCCAAGCCCACACCCCTAGACCCATACGAGAGCGGCAAGCGACCCTACCAATCCTGGAGTTTAGGAGACCCGGTCTCGACTCCTCGAGATGGCCTCCCACTGAACCCCAGAACCCGGTCACTTGTGCTCCCCTCCTTGGGTCTATCCTAATGCGGAAAAGTAAATAATATACAACACTGGTGACATCAACCTCAACCCGGAAGTGCCCCAAATAAAAGAATATTACATTACATTTGAATTTTACATGAATGAAAATAAAACTCTTATCTCACATAAAACCCCCCGGCTATTCAATCGCGACAATCCGGCACATCATATCTCAGCAACACATAATATCATATATCATCAACGTAAGTAAGTATGCGTACCCCGATTGTCGTTGATGTATAGCAACGAAACCGGCGTTAAGCGACATACTATACTTACGGTCACAGAAAAGAAAGTGTAAAACTACAACATTTGGAATCCACATTCTCTTTAGACATCGTAAATCCGAAATATCACATACTTCTCATTTCATGCCTAACTATGTGAATTCCACATATTGTATCACATTCCAGATAAATAGAAAGTTTTAAACTTTTCGATCGAATAATCAAATACCCAAAATTTCCTAAAGCTCAAGACTTGAGCGGAGTTCAAAAAACCCGGAATGTGTCACAGTAGCAGCGGTCCAGCCGTAGAAGGGTCAAGCCAACGCCTCACATGTGGCACGCCGTACTTCCCTTTGCCCGAAGGTTTAGAGGCAGTTCAGACGGTCACATAATCGAGTTAAGGTTTGTGTTCTTCTAGAGGGTCCACCACTTAACTTTCATGTATTTCTGAAAGATTTGAACCCGAGAAAAAATCAACACTTGAAAATTTTTCGTGCCGGGAAAAAGTGAGTTAATGATATTCGTTCGAACTTTTTAATACTTTCAAAATTATCCGAAAAAGGCACGAAATTAAAATTCCGATCGAATCACCGAATCCAAAACAATCCCCAGAACATTCAACACTTTAATCAAATTAAAAATACCCAAAAATATATACAAGCAGGTAGGAACATTACTGTGTAAACACGAGGCAATGATTCATCTGTACGGCCGCGGATCCGCGGCCCAAGCAAGGTCTGGCAGCGGTTCCGCAGCGGTGTGTTAGGATTATTGTTTCGTTTTTTACAGTAATTCTTATATTCGTCTGCTGAATTTTTTAAGTATTTTTAATTCTGAAAATAACACGGTTTCAAAAAATGTCTAGAGAGGGTTAAAAAATCCGTATTTTTGGTTCGATCGGAGTTTTAACTTCGCTAAAGCATCGCCTAAAGCTCTAGCTAGGCTCTGATACCAATGCTAGGTTTACCTAGCACTTCATGAAGGGTTTGGAAGCATCACATGTCTCAAAATCAAATTTTTAAGGTGCTAAGTGAACATACAAAGAATCATCACTAGAAATTTAGGGTTTCATTACAAAGACAACTTCACAAGTAATAAAAGCTAGGGTTTTGAGAGTACAACCTTTGTATCTCCCTACGCTAGACTCCTTGGCTACTTGAAGGTTGGAAAAAAGTTCGCTTGAGATCTTCTCGGTCCACGACGATCCACCTGAAGCTCCTTTGCCCAAAGCTCCTTGCTTTACTCGATATGTGAATGAAGTAGAGCAAACACCCTACACAAATGGGCCAGATGTGTGTAGTATGATGATGTGGTTTGTATTCTATAATCAAAACTCTTTCTTTTTATTAATCTCACTCAAGAAAATTATCAAGAGAGGAAGAATAAGATGGTGGCTAAGCTTTCTCACAAAAGAAAAGTTATAAGAGTGAATAATAATTGAAATGAGAAAAGAATAATATATATTAATCCTTTCTCACTTCAACCATGGTTAGAATCATCTAGATTTTTATCAAATGGGTTAAAGACAAAAGGATAATTAACTCAAGGTTAAATAGTGGTCGAAGCATGGTCAAAGATGATAAGTATAAACCTTGTGTGAATTATCCTTTCTCTTTTTCTAAATGATAAATAAATAGATAATTCCATAATGTAAGTCTTGCATTGCCACCAAACATGTATCAACAACCATGATACTATGTATGTATGTATGTATGTATCCATGCACATCATCATGTGCATACATGCATGGATACAAAAATAGAAAAAGAGTTTGATTAAAGAATTAATCTAAAAGTCATTTGTTAAATCAACGCTTGATTTTGCAAACCGGTCATATCACATACGACCCGACGAATAGAAAATGTCCAATTAATATACGGTATCACATATCCGTATTTAATATGGTCTACGCGCATCTCTCATATGCACACCACATCTTTTCGCCTGAGCCAGGAAACTTCATTGTGGGACTCTAAGACTCGTCAATACGCCGGCAGCAGGTAATGATCATATCAAATACCTACAAGCCGCAAGCGGTCAGCTAAACGTAACGGCCACCCGGGTATTGAGCGATCAGAAGAAAATAAGCGAACCTGTTACAACTCCCGTCGAGCCAACCGGAAACACTACCGTACAGTCCGGTCTCTTCGTCAGATATGCTGCATATCGAGTCTAGAGATGGTAACGTCGACCCCAATAACTCAATAAGTCGTGCCGATGAATGGTCTATAACAGATCGAGAAACGACTGATAACACTTATCAGTAAATCTCAACAGCCCTGGCCAGGGACTTACTGATAAAGCCAGTCGAGCACAGCACAACATCAACTCCCAATACCGGGAGAGACAAAACCCCTCCTATTGCTCATCGCCTTCGTGTGTCTCGGGACTGTACGCAACGGCCACCTGTTTGCACGACTGAGTAGAGCCGTGGTAGGGTGGTAATCAAAGTACAGTGGGAGAACACACAGGACTCTATGACGATCTCGGGTCTACAGACCAACCTGCACCAGTGTCACCTGAGAACTGCTATCCGACGATAGATATAATTCCATATAGGAGTTCTCGGTGAGTCCGTCCAGTGTACCCAGTCACCACTGAGCACCCGTACACGATCTCGATGTCAAACATCGATGAATGGGGGAACGTCCATCGCCCATCAAATGGGTCTAGTATCATATACGCTAGTCTACTCTGGTATATCGATGCCCCGTCTCGATACACGCACGACTAGGGACATTCCAGGATATGCTTATAAACTACAGATGTCCCACTAGTATGATCTCTATCATAATCAAAGTAGTCAAGTCTATATTCTCAGGGCTTTATCAACATGTGTGAATGAATAAAAGCATCATCAAATCAACATGTCAGATAAAGAAGAACCGGATAGCATACTATCATGTCGAGCAAGAATGTACACTGAATATATATATATATATACATGTATAAATACATCCACTATCATATAATGACCTCTAGGGCATACATATATCCAACATTTACTTAGCTCGAGGTCATCGGTGAGTAGATTTAACATCTACAGGGGAATCGCCCGCATGGCGTTATGCGTCTGGGCTGGATTATATGACATGATTATTAGTTGCAAGTATTGCACATATAGAGATTGTGCATGAACTTCATTTCATATTATTAGTTGTTGTGCTGGGACTTGTACCCATTGGACACTGCACTATTATTGACGGTTAATGTTGCACGAGCACAAATTGTATGCTACACCCACACCGTCGATAACTGCCATGACACGCACAACACCTATACATAAGTGATATTGTATTGGTTAGGGACATTAAGCCATGATCCTTATTTCCATTGTGCATATGAGATATAGCATACCTCTATACCTACATGCTTACACATATACCTGGAGGGTATTACATCATTATTGACATGTATATACACATACCTTGCTATGCTACAGCTACACATATACCTGGAGGGTATTGCATCATTATTGACATGTATATACACATACCTTGCTATGCTACAGCTACACATATACCTGGAGGGTATTGAATCATTATTGACATGTATATACACATACCTTGCTATGCTACAACTACATATATACCTGGAGGGTATTGCATCATTATTGACATGTATATACACATATACCTAGAGGTTATTACATCATTATTGACATGTATATACACATAGTGGACATAGCTACACCTATACCTAGAGGGTATTGCATCATTATTGACATGTATATACACATACCTGGATATAGCTACACCTATACCTAGAGAGTTTTACATCATTATTGACAGGCATATACACATATGAGATATAGTTACATGTACATCTTGCATACATACATGTACATACATATACCTTGCTATAGCTACATGTTCACCCTTATATGATGTTGCGTTGGATTTTGGAGGAATTAAGAATCGCATGATATATTTAATAACTTGTTGTATTTAAATAGCGGTTCTTCCTTTTTATGCTCATGTTACTGTTTATGTTGCATATATTATATTTCATGGATTTCACATTGAGATATGGATTTCATATGATGTTTTCTGGATGTTTTACTCCTGAGGGTATATATCAGTGGTATGGGACGCTGATATATACGCGTGTGTGTGTGTATCAGTGGTATGGGACGCTTTTATATATGTACATATATATATATATCATAATGATCTATGCAAGTTTTCTTATTCATTACTTGATGTTTTCTGGATTTGAGGACCGTGGTATTTTCATAAAATTATGCATTATTTGAAAAACTCGGTTTCTCTTGATATGATATTTCGATGCGTCCACCATGAGATTTCTCGGTTCTGAGATTTGTGATATATACCCGATGCAAGGAGTGGAGTTGGCCGTGTGCGGGCAAATGGTGGAGCCCGGTATGGTTCCCCGGGGCAAGAAGATCGCAGATGATGGCGATGAGCCTGGCAGGCTGGGCTAGTACCTACCGGTGATAGTATTTGGATTCGGCGGTTATCGTGGGGATACTGACTGAAGTCATGAGATGTACGGACAAGACATCAGGGCCAGTCGTTGTGACGACGCCTGACAAATGAGTTTTTACGTGTCGATGCTGAACACGGGTTTCATGATGTTTCGAGTGTCGATGTTAGATACTCAGGTTCCATGATTTTGATGTGTCATTGAGGGACACACACACACACACATATACACACACACACACAGGTATAGTTTTCATGGTGTTTTCCGGTGTCGATGTTGGTGTTACGACCCGAAATTGGCACGTGACGGCCCTAATACTACGCAACACCTAAAGACGTAACGCAGTAAAAGAAAACCAAACCCAGAAATCTAAAGCATGAAAATACGGAAAAGATAATAAAAGTTTTGAAACATTTGAAATCACAACCCAAATTCTTTAAAAGTCCCACTTTCTATATTTAAAATTTTAGCAACATCCCTTTTGTAAAAACTGGCCGAAAGGCGGAAAACAATCCACATCACAAATATACGACGCCGTAGCGAAGAAATAAAGACAATAGAGATAAAGCTGTATATAAGACAACAAAGCCACAACAATATACAATAACATCCTCACCAAGTCTTTAAGTCAACAACATAATAGTAAATGGAGAGTACAAGATACAACGAATGTACAATACAAAATACAGATAACCACCAAAACCCACCTAAGAAAAATAGCACACTGTGAGCCGATGCGGTATCTGTAACAAAAGATGATAGATGAATAGCTGAATAGCCTGCCTCGACTACTCTGGGGAACACCCTGCAATACCTGTGGCACAACGGGGGTGAGTTGCCAACTCATGAATAGTAGATAACATATGCAGGTAATCGCAGGAATGTAGGTACAGTATGAATCTAAGATATACAATTTACAGTAATAACAGTTCATGTGAATGCAGAATAATAGAAAGTACACTAGCAGGTACAATCAATATGTGAAGCAGTAATAACATGACAATAGTATGCAATAAACATGCAATAGGGATATGAGAATGTAGATATGCAGCAAGCATGAAGGGTACACTAACAGGTACTCCTAATACATGGAACAGTGCATAAGTGAAAATGTATGAGGTATGGAGTGAAATATGTCGTCCCACGGAATCCTGTCATCGTGGTAGGATCACAATCCATCAAGACACTCAAATCCCAATTCCTCAAATCAGCCCCCAAGTTGGACTCTCACATCATATAAGTCTCACATCTCCTCAATGTACAATATCGAGTAATCTACTATATCCCGAATGTACAAATCAGTAATCCCATATGTATGTCCAATATCCAATCTCAATGAATCACATAATATCCCAAATCAAATCTCAAGTTGAATTCAAACATCCTAAAGGTATATATATACAGAAATAAATATGATGGGGTCAATACACGTATATTAGCGTCCCATTCCACTAATATTGGTGGAAGGGTATAGATAAGAACGGCTAAATCCCCTGTTATATATACAAAGGTGTTAGAAGAAATATCATGAAAACAATATGCCAAGCATCAACACAGAAATCCTGATAGGTACGTATCATACGCTATCCCGAAAGCACGAGTGCCTAGCTCTGACCCTCGCCTTTCGATGTATGCATACGTGCATGACTCCCAAAGGTATCTCCATGATCCCCGCTGAGTCATTAGTACTGTCACCGGTCGGTACTAGCCGGCCTCCAGGCTCAATCGGCAAAATCCATCGATCTTCTTACCGAGGGGAACCATACCGGGCCCCACCATGTACCCTCATACGACAACCACACCTCGTATGGAGTATATAATCAGAAACGATAAATCTCATGGTGGCTGCGCAAATATCATATCAAGAAAACCGGGTTTTTCAATGTATGCATAATTTCATGAACTCCCGCGGTTCCCAATCCAGAAAACAGCATGTAAAATCCAAATAACAATGCGCAAATCCAGAAATAAATATATGCGATATATCTGAAAAGCGAGCATATAAAGGAAAATATGTAGTTGAAACCAGATGCATGCGAAATCAATAAGGTACAGCTAAGTATATGTGTCTACCTATAAGTAAAAGATGTCGTATACCCCCCTGAGTATAAGTAGAATATGTAGGATACCCCCCTGGGTATAAGTAAAATATGAACATGGTATACTTGTAGCTGTATCGTATGGTGTATATGTACCTATCACTAATGGTATGATATACTATAGGTATACCGACAAGCTAGATGTCATGTGTGATAAGCAATATAGTATCTATAAGGGATTTGTGTGTGACATGGTAATTATTGACGGTGTGTGTGTAGCATACAATCCGTGCTCGTACAACATGAACCGTCAATAATATGTGCAGTGTCCCACGGCTGCTAGTCACAGTATCATTATATCTAATAAATAGGGTAAGGCGCAATTCTAACAATGACGTAGAATACGCAACAAATATTAGAATCCTATCCCAGACGCATAACGCCATGCGGACGATTCCCCTGCAGATGTTAAATCTACTCACCTATGCTCCACGCTAGGTGAATCCTACCACCTGTCTCCCTCTGTAGCCGTGTCCGTAGTTCCCGCCTGCAAACCTGATAATGAGACAAGAAACCCATATATAAGCTAAATATCTCGCAAAACGCGATATCGCCACTAAACGAGAAACTCGCGTCCCGAACTAAACGCGCGTGTGCACGATACGCTGAAACGTGGGAATACACGTCTAAAACTACCGCGACACGCTGGATCGCAGAACCCACTCACGTATCACGCGTATCGCGCAAACACAACGAACATGAAAAACGATATATTGTCCCAGATTTTCCTACAGGTCAAATCTTACAAAACTATACATGCCAAACCACTACAAATCACTGCAGACTACACTACACAAAACCCCAGCACCCCATTCCCCTTCCTGGCCACAATTTACGGCCAGATTGATTAAATTTGCGGCCTGGGATTTGAATGGGTGGCTTGTGCTCAGGTGGTGGTGTCTATACCTTGTGTACATGCTCCAGTTTGCTCAATTTTGTCCTGAAGGGTCTGGGTCAATAGCAGATCACAGAATGTCACAATGTCGCCTAAAAACACCAATTTTTCACAAAACACACACCCTATGGTATTTAAGTGAATCCTGAGGTTAAACTCAGTTAAAGTGACCCTAATAACACTAAAACAAGCTAGGTTAACTAACACAATCATCACTTAACCAACATTCCACATAATTCACCATAATTAGCACTAAACTCACTACTTAACACTAATCGAAGCTAATCAAGGCACAACTTAAGAAAACCATGAAATGGGGTTTAAGAAATATACCCTAATGAACCCTAGAAAGCAGGTGAAGAAGTGGAAGGAGCTGCTGTAAGGAGCTGGAGCTCCTGCTGCTGCTATTGCTGCCTGCTGCTGCTGTCTCTGTTGTTGTTGTTGATGATGCTGAGGTTGTTGTTGCTGCCTCTGGTGCTGCTGCTGCCACTTCTGTAGGTGTGTTTGTGTGTTTGTGAGAGAGAATGAGAGAAAGAAAAAATGAGTGGAGAAATGAGAGAACAAAGCCAAGACCCCCCCTCTCTCTCTTCCCTCATAAATGAGGCATGGCTCACACCATGCTCCCCATGCCCTCTCTCTCACACAAAGTCAACATTTCAAATTAAAACCCTTTTTCATTTTATTTTAACAACCATAATACCCAAAACACTTAAACAAAATATAAAACTAGATTAAGAAATGGTTAAACCCCAAATTAACACCCTAGTTATCATGCACAAGTGTGCATGCCTAGGAAAAATCTAATAAAATATTCATTAAATAGGATAAAATAATTAAAAACCAATTTGGTAAACTTTTTATTAAAAACCATATATTAAAATATAATTAGCCACAAAACACATTCTAAGGTGTTACAATCTTTCCCCCTTAAAATAAATTCGTCCCCGAATTTAAAAATATACTTTTACGCGTACCTTCAAAGAGAAGATTACAACTCTCAAATCTCGCTCGCAGCCTCCCAAGTGATTATCTCACTATACGGCTACGTCCAAGAAAAACCCTTCACAGATGGCAAGACCCTTGACCGATGTTCCTCCACCTGCCGAGCCATTAATACCATTGGCTGCTGGTGAACGAAAGATCGCGTCAAGCTAAATGGTCTGGTGCTAAATCATGTGAGAAAGGTCAAGAAGGTAATTGTAAAGTATCATCATAAGGAATACGGGGTGAAAACTCAATAATCTGGGCGGAAGTGCCGAATTAAAGGCAACGAAGCTAACTCGCTTATAGGATCTCATAAGAACCCACAGTCTTGGGGTAAGCTTCCCAAAACTCAACACGTCATTCATCGGAAAAGTCCGTAGGAATACATGATCCTTCCCTACGAACTCATGTCTATGATCAACACAGTCGGCATAAGACCTTTGTTCGCAATGGACAATTTCCATCCCGACCAAACACAATTGGACCATCTCCGAAGTCTCTAGACTAGCTGGGGTCCAAAAAGCCTACTTACACAGAGTCAGAAAACAACAGGGTGGTGATCAACACGACCTAACCCCTAAACCTAAAGGTTGCCAATTGGAGTGTCTCCTGATAACAGCTATCGAAGAAGAATCCTAAAAATGGCGAGTGACGATCCCAACTGCTGACAAAAATTAACACAAACACACAACTTAGCAAAGAACAACTGAGCAAACTGAGTATAACCGGACGACAAGAATCCGAATGGAGTCACACCCTGACTAAACCTGGGTAGAAGCCATAAATAAATTTGTGGAGATCTGCTCCCACTCCTACTTCGGAACGGTTAAAGGTTGCAACTCTCCAGCCGGTTTCAGATGCTCAACCCAAGCACACAAAAGACAGACACCTTGAAACGAACAATGAAACTTCTCTTTGCATCCCTGTCCGCCCGTAACTATCTCACAAGTCACGTCAATGTTGGTGGAACTTGAATGAATATAGAGAGTTGATAGATGTGCCTGCTCTAGGATTGCACGCCTCTACCCGATGATATCAGGTACACAAACGCGTCCCTAACTTAGCACACCATTGTCACAAATCACGGACTCCGAATAATTACCCAGCCGAGTATACTCAAGTATCTCTGACGAACGAGCATCGGCGGGTAGTGTCTCGCGAAAGCGATTTAAGAAAAGTGGTCGGGGGCGGACACGAGCAAGTTGCCCCCTCCGTAGAGACGAACTTAAGTTGTACTCGACGATTGCACAAGAACTGTAAATCTGCAGAAGACTATCACAACAATCAAAATCCGCTGCAGGAAGATGTACATTAAGCTCTGGTGGTCCTTGAAAATCTGACACGACTCTCGAACAAGTAGTGTCTCCAAATCTCCAACGCAAAACCACCGCGGCCATCTCCAGATCATGAGTGGAATATCCTCCTCGTACTTCCTCCAAATGTAGGGAAGCAAAAGCGATAACTCTATAGTGTCACCTCAGTACACACTCAAGCCCACTAAAGAAACATTACAATTAAACAACAAGGTCGCCCGAACCAGAAAGCAAAGGAAGAACTAATGCAGTTGTCAACAGAATCTTCAACAACTAAAAACTCTGCACACATGCCTCAGTCCAAAGAAAGGAACCTCCCTTCCGGTCAATTTAGTCGATGGTGCAGCACTACTCTAGTAATCCTGCACGAAACGGTGGTAAGAACTAGCTAAGCCCAAAAATCTGCGGACCTCCGTCCTGCATACCAGTCTGGACCTACTGCACGGGCACGATCTCCCTCGGAACCATACAAAACCATCTCCCGTGACTACAAGACCTAGGAGTCAACACAAACAAGCCTGAAGAAACACTCCGAGAATCTAGCAAACTACCAGTGCCCTCCCAGTATCTGTATAAGAAATCCTCAAGTGCTACTCCTGTTCCTCAAGACACATTAAATAGACCAGAATGTCGTAATAACACAACAATAACTGGTCGAGGAACGGCCTGAAGAAATCTGGTTCATCATATCTACGAATGCTGCTAGGGCATCAGTGAATCCAATGACTCACCAAAACACACAAAGCCCGTAGCACGCATAAGGCAGCCTTCGGAATGCCATCACTCCGAACCCGCAATAATGATGACCCGATCCCAACAAACTTAGAAAATGACTCGCTCTCTGGAGCTGATCGAAGAAATCGTCAATGCGAGGTAAAGGATACCCATTCGCATCGTAAGTCGGTTCAATTAAAGATCCGTCGATACGCAACCCTAAACTGCCGTCTTTCTCCTTGACAAACAGAACTAGGAGCTTCCTAATGCGAAACACTCAGACGCACAAAACTCCCCAAACAACAACTCTGCAGCTGATCCTTAAGCTCCTTAAGCTTCGCCGGCTCATCTGGAACAACGTCGGAAAACTCTCGCACGAAAGGAACCGGTCCAACAAACCAACTGTGGCTACGGTATCATGAATGAACGCCAAGAATCCACGACATCTCCTTAGTAGCCGACTAGAGAAAAAGGCTGAATTCAAGCTGTGAGAGGCGGCACAACTATCCACCTGCACAACAAGAACTGACCTGCCGGGGAAAACAAACCTCACTGTTTCCTCACGGTAGTCCTCAGACGCCTAGCACGTAGCTAACCAGTCCGTGCCCATGAGAATGTCAAATCCAACATCTCTAGAAGGATCGAAATGACGGACGAATCTCTATCTCCTATCCGATTGGCACACAACTGAATACGTGTCGCGTAACAAAAGAATCGCTGACAGAAGTTAACACAACTAACGGCTAATCTACCTAACACGATACAAGTAAGAAAAACAAACGAGTGCATCAAAAGAACATGCAAACTAATGATACCTGAAAACTCTGCATTGGACGTCTGCGCGTCACAATGAGTAGAAGCAAACTCCTGTGTCTGCCCTCTACCCGCAACTGGCTGAACTCCTCTGGTAGACTGAGCCCTCTAAGCGAACCTTCCACGTCTACGGCCCCTCTGTATACGATCCCGGCGCCGTGCTAAGGAACAATCCCTGACGAAGTGCTGAAGGCTTCCGCATCAAAAACATCCACGCGCTGATTGCTGACCCTCCTGGGAATGAGAGCTGAACGACTGTCCTCGTCGTAAGCCTCTGCTACTCCCGCGACGACCATGAAATCTGGCTCGACGACCAAACCTCTGTCTCTGGGCTGGTACCCTGGTACGAGTCCTCCACTGTCCTCGAATATGTGCCTCGTCAACTGGAGCTGCAACCACTGGTGATATGTAGGTGACGGACTGATGCATGCTGATCGTAAGTGACAACTGAGTAACAGGGGTGACAACCTCCTGTCGTAGCTCCCGAATGACATCAACAAATGAACTCATCGTCTGGCGGAAGTCCTGCATCTCTGCCATAAGCCTATCGATAGTATATGTCATAGGTTGATCCGTCTGCACCTATGCAACTAGAGTGCCATCCTGGTCAGTACTCGTCTCACCTGAGCCAACTCCGACCTCGGCCCTCGCTGCATCACTCTGAGTCCCCAAAGTCATCGGCGGCAAGGCTATAATAGAGATAAGATTCGATAAGAACAAGGAAATCAAATTGCAAGGATATGAATCATCAAGGAAGGAATTTCAAACAATTTGTACTTCGGTCACTTAAGGCGAAGTACCGAATTGTGGGTATGTTGCACACATACACACACTACGTTACTTTGCTTAAGCTACCTACTCTATCATACTAAGGTCATCCTACACTCCGAAAGGTAAAACCTAACGGTCTGATACCAAATTTTTCATGGCCCGAAATTGTCATGTGACGGCCCTAATACTACGTAACGCCTAAAGATGTAACGCAGTAAAAGAAAGCCAAACCCAGAAATCTAAAACATGAAAATACGGAAAAGATAATAAAAGTTTTGAAACATTTGAAATCATAACCCAAATTCTTTAAAAGTCCCACTTTCTATATTTAAAATTTTAGCAACACCCATTTTGTAAAAACTGGCCCAAAGGCGGAAAACAATCCATATCACAAATATACGACGCCGTAGCGATGAAATAAAGACAATAGAGATAAAGCTGTATATAAGACAACAAAGCCACAACAATATACAATAACTTCCTCACCAAGTCTTTAAGTCAACAATATAATAGTAGATGGAGAGTACAAGATACAACGAATGTAAAATACAAAATACAGATAACCACCAAAACCCACCTAAGCAAAATAGCACACTGTGAGCCGATGCGGTATCTGTAGCAAAAGATGATAGATGAATAGCTGAATAGCCTGCCTCGACTACTCTGGGGAACACCCTGCAATACTTGTGGCACAACGGGGGTGAGTTGCCAACTCGTGAATAGTAGATAACATATGCAGGTAATCGCAGGAATGTACGTACAGCATGAATCTAAGATATATAATTTACAGTAATAACAGGTCATGTGAATGCAGAATAATGGAAAGTACACTAACAGGTACAATCAATATATGAAACAGTAATAACATGACAGTAGTATGCAATAACCATGCAATATGGATATGAGAATGTAGATATGCAGCAAGCATGAAGGGTACACTAACAGGTACTCCTAATACATGGAACAATGCATAAGTGAAAAGGTATGAGGTATGGAGTGAAATATGTCATCCCACGAAATCCTGTCATCGTGGTAGGATCACAATCCATCAAGACACTCAAATCCCAATTCCTCAAATCAGCCCCCAAGTTGGGCTGTCACATCATATAAGTCTCACATCTCCTCAATGTACAATTTCGAGTAATCTCCTACATCCCGAATGTACAAATCAGTAATCCCATATGTATGTCCAATATCCAATCTCAATGAATCACCTAATATCCCAAATCAAATCTCAAGTAGAATTATAACATCCTAAAGGTATATATATACAGAAATAAATATGATGGGGTCAATACACATATATTAGCGTCCCATTCCACTAATATTGGTGTAAGGGTATATATAACAACGGCTAAATCCCCTGTTATATATATAAAGGTGTTAGAAGAAATATCATGAAAACAATGTGCCAAGCATCGATACAGAAATCCTGATACGTACGTATCATACGCTATCCCGAAAGCACGAGTGCCTAGCTCTGACCCTCGCCTTTCGACGTATGCATACGTGCATGACTCCCAAAGGTATCTCCATGATCCCCGCTGAGTCATTAGTACGGTCACCGGTAGGTACTGTCCCGCCTCCAGGCTCAATCGGCAAAATCCATCGATCTTCTAGCCGAGGGGAACCATACCGGGCCCCACCATGTACCCTCATACGGAAACCACACCTCGTATGGTGTATATAATCAGAACCGATAAATCTCATGGTGGCTGCGCAAATATCATATCAAGAAAACCGGGTTTTTCAATGTATGCATAATTTCATGAACTCCCGCGGTTCCCAAATCCAGAAAACATCATGTAAGATCCAAATAACAATGCGCAAATCCAGGAATAAATATATGCGATATATCTGAAATGCGAGCATATAAAGGAAAATATGTAGCTGAAACCAGATGTATGCGAAATCAATAAGGTACAGCTAAGTATAGGTGTCTACCTATAAGTAAACGATGTCGTATACCCCCTGGGTATAAGTAGAATATGTAGGATACCCTCCTGGGTATAAGTAAAATATGAGCAAGGTATACCTGTAGCTGTATCGTAAGGTGTATATGTACCTATCACTAATGGTATGATACACTATAGGTATACCGACAAGCTAGATGTCATGTGTGATAAGCAATATAGTATCTATAAGGGGTTTGTGTGTGACATGGTAATTATTGACGGTGTGTGTAGCATACAATCCGTGCTCGTGCAATATGAACCGTCAATAATATGTGCAGTGTCCCACGGCTGCTAGTCACAGTATCATTATATCTAATAAATAGGGTAAAGCGCAATTCTAACAATGACGTAGAATACGCAACAAATATTAGAATCCTAGCCCAGACGCATAACGCCATGCGGGTGTTCATATCATAATATTGCATTTTATATTCCCCATTCTTATGCGTTTTATAAATAAACAGGTGCTTTTGACGCATGTCTGCTACATATTACAGGTTACAGGTTCTTGGAGCGAAAACAGTGAAAAAGACAAAAGATGACACAAAAGCGGGACTTTTGACCAACAAGTAGAAGGATCCTAGTCAAGCCTAGATGTAGAACAGTTCACAAAGGTACAAGACAACGCAAGGTCCAAAACGTCAAAGTGAACGGTTAAAAGACCATTACTAGTTTTCACTAAAGATCTGGAGAAGACCCGGAAGCCAAAAGGAGAAAAGAACTATAGAAATAGAAAGACCAAAGCATCAAGAACAAGCCCACAAAATTTGACCAGACAACCTCATCAAAGGGCCGCGGAACCGCGGCCCTACCCCCACATATGCCGCGGTTCCGCGGCCTCCTGATGCACGTGTCGGTGAAGATTTTTGGTGACGGTGCGTCGGTGACTTTGTTGGGATTTTTCGGGGGTATTTTTGTAATCGCACATGTGCGAATCCCGTAACCCTAAATTTCCCTATAAAATTGTAATCAAAATATTGTAATGGGGATGCCTCTTTCTAAGAAATAAAAATTCAGATTCTTTTGAGGATTAAAGAGCATCATTTCTGTAAGTTTTTCTTTTAATTCCTGCCTTAGTTTATAATTAAATTATTGCCTTAGATTAAATTAATCTTTTGCCTTAATTAATTCTAGTATAGAATCTCTTAAAACTGCAGTAGGAAATTAATCCAATAGATCTAAAAATGCAAATTCTCAAAATGATGTTTTTAATGAATCTCCTAATGAGCGAGTAATTTCCTCGCTTGTTAGGGTTAGGAATAAGGGAGGGAATGAGAGATGAAGATCTCTCATCTCTTTCGTGCCCGATTATTTTTAATAACTAGAACTTTATGCATGCATGCATGATCCGCTCCCTACGGCACCCTACCCACGAGGTAACGGTGAAACCGTAGTATAAAGGACCGGACATGCATGTCTTCGATGAAGGTTATAGCAAATATTAGGAAAGGACGGATAAGGATCTAGAGGAAGAAACTTCGTTTCTTCCCAATCATCCTAATCCCTTTTTTCTAATAGTTGTTATAACTTATAAAAGATTTCATTTAGGGCATTGAAAGAGGTGTGACATTAAATCTTATCAAACTCTACCTTAAACCTAATCCTAACAAGTTTCTTAACCGTCGCACAACTTAGTTCTTTTTTTAGATTAAATTAAAAGACCAAACACCCATTTGAATCAGCTCGTAAGAACACTTAGGAAAATTACACATACCTGTGGACCGACCCGTACTCACCGGCTAGCTTCATGCGACGCCGTTCTTGAATGCGGTAAAATATTTTTTCTTAAAATCCCTACTAATCAAATGGCGCCGTTGCCGGGGATGGCGTAAAAATTTCCTTTTTGTAATTTCGGGTTGATATAAATCTTATAAATCATAAAAATCTGAATATAGAAAAAGTACAAAAACATTTTATCAATTTTTATCTGTTTGAAGGGTTTTATTGTTTGAATCTTGCAAGAACAGCGAAGAATCTCGGATCTGGAAATTTACAGACGTCGAAACAGAAAAGGGTGCATTAGAACAGAGGGGAAATTTGATAACAGAACAGTGCAATTTTTCCAGAGCCACGATCGCTCCACCTAACCGCGGAACCGCGGCTCAGAAGCACCCAAAACCGCGGAACCGCGGCGTGATTGCAACGTCAGCTCCTTAAATTTTGTCGGTTTGTTTCTTTTACTCCTCTCTGCCAACCTCCATATATCTTTTGCGAAATTTTCTGCAGGATTTCTTTGCGCTAAAAAAATCTTCTTCCCCCTTCTAAATAACAGATTTTCTGCAGGTTTCTTTGCGCCGCGCGAAAAATAATTGATTGCAAGTGAATTTAATGTTTTGTATATTTTTAATCGGACTTTAAGGGGCTATTGACCAAACTCAGATTGGGTAGGGATTTCATCACCCTTCCCAGGACCCCAGAAAGCACTTAAAGCATTTGCATCGACCACTCTTAATTAAAAAAATACTAGACTCAGCCCTAATGACTTCGAGCTCAATAGGACAAAGGACTAGACATAGGTATCGACCGTTTATCCTAACTGACTTTGCGGTGTCTAGGAAAGTGTGTCAAGGCAAGTGGTTACTTAATTAGGACCGCTACTTGTAGCGGGGAGCCTCCCACTTACCTGGCACTTACCTAGCCGCAATTGGCGGTGAAGAGGCGGTTTGAGGTCCTATTTCTAGCCCTAGTTAGGAGCTGTCTAGCTGACCTAGGTGACCCAAGATCTAGGCCTGATTGTGCATGTGTGGTTGATCGCGTTTGCGTCTCAAGTCTCTTTTCAAAAATCACTTTGCAAAACTCTCACATACATAAATAAAATAAAAATATAAAAAAACTTTTCAAAACTTGCAACTTGTCGCTAAAGAAAACTTGCACCTCACTTACACCATTTCCTTTCATTGACGTTTTCTTACCTCCACATTCTGTCTTTCATTTTTTTTTTCTGACTACACTACCCCTTTAGTGTATGTCACTTTGGACTAGGGACACTAACGCCCGATTAGTTCGTGTTTCGTTGATACCGACCGACGAACCTTTCGACACCGAAGTCGAAATTCCGTCCACTTTCTTACCTCCACCTTCAAATTCTTCCTCCGAAGGCATGTCGGGATTCAACCACAACGATACCTTACCAACGGGAATGATTCCACCTCCGTTAGGTGCGAATAACCCGAATCAACCGCCTGTTGAAGCGCCCGCACGAGTTACGCTCCAGGATCTCTTCTACCCTATCCACACTTCTTTACCCACCTGTTTTTCACCCCCATCGGCAAATGGGGACAATTTTGAAATAAAACCACATTTCATCAATATGCCGCCAAAATTTTATGGTTTGGAATCAGAAGATGCGTATATTTTTATTAATAAATTCCAAAACGTTTGCGCTATAATGAAAACGACCCAATTAAGTGATGACGCTATAAGGCTAAGGGTCATTCCTTTCACCTTATATGACCTAGCCGAGAAGTGGCTATACAGCACAGCATCACATTCCATTAGAAATTGGGACGAGTTTGTGAAGGCTTTTCTTAAGAAGTTCTATCCTCATCACAAAACTGCTAGAATCCGCTATGTGATTATACAATTTTCACAACTTCCTTCCGAACCATTTTGGAAGTGTTTTGAGAGATTTAAAGACCTACTCGTTCAATGCCCTCATCATGGGATCGAAAGTTGGCAACTTTTCCAAACATTATACGAGGGATTGAACACGGCAACGAAGCAGTTGCTAGAAACTATCTGTCAAGGTCACTTTCTCTCCAAATCTAGTGAGGAAGCGTGGCAGTTTCTTGAGGATCTTAGTGAACAAACAATTCAGTGAGAGAGCTCCAAGACTACATCATCTTCTTCTAGTAGTCAATCTAAGGCAGGCATCCATCAAGTAGAGATGTCAATTGTGTTAGTGTATATGTCCTAAAGGCCATTACTATATCATACTAGTTTGTATATTACTTGATGGAAGCTTGGGATATTCACAGTTGTATATACAATCTTGCTCGAAATGGTAGTATGCTACTTGGTTTGTCTCTGCTTTAATATGTGCATGTGTTTCATTTAGCATATCGCTGATATACATATTTGTAGAGCCCTTAGGATCTTTTCTTGATTACCAGCGTTGTGATGGCACTCACACTCGTGGGGGCTGGGTAATCCATAAGCACATCTTATACAGGTCCCTAGTCGTTGGACTATTGAGACAGGGCATCGATACTCCGGAGTAGACTAGCGTATGCGCTTCTCATCCCATCGTGGTAGACGGTCTGTCCCACAGCCGTCAGTACGTCGTACTTGAGATAGTATGCGGGTGCTCGTTAGGTTACGAGTACACTGGACAGGACTCGTCGGGAACTGTTGGTTGGTATTATACCTATCGTCAGTTATCAGTTCCCAGGTGACATGAGTACAGCTTAGTCCGCTGACTTGACACTGTCACTTCGCCTCGAGTGTGTTCCCACTGCACTTTGATTGCTACCCTACCATGGCTCAAAGGAGTCGTGCAAACAGGTAGTTTTTGGGTGCAGTCCCGAAGCACTTGGAGGCAGTGACGGTTAGACAGGATTCGTCTCTCCCCATATTGGGGGTTGACATCGCGCTGTCTCCAGGAGAGCCATTACACTAGTAGTCCCTGGCCAGGGCAAGCGAGATATACTGCTAGGTTTCTAGTGTTATCTCAGGGTGTTCTGGGCTACACTCCGACACGACTTGTACCGCTATTAGGGGGACTGACGTTCACCGCCCCCTAGGCCCGCCATGCAATGTATCAGACGGACAGACCGGACTGTACGGAGACTGTCACATAGAGTTCAGATGGGGTCACCTCGTCAGTCTTCTTATCGGCATCTACATGGGGACCATTACGTACAGCTAGTGCCGCTTGCGGTCTGTGGTTAAACCCACTGCCAGCGTAGTGTCGAGTCTTTAGAGTCCCACACAGAGAGCTATTCGCCTTTAGGCAAAATGAGTAGAGGTCGCATGGTTTTGCGACAGGGTTCGTTCACATCAGCGCACTTGTGCACGTTTGTTGTCCGGACAGCTTATACTAGCGGGCTTTGGTTTAAGCCAGATCCTAGTATATGATTTGGGATTGGTTTTATCTCTTTGTATTCGTGTTCATCGGATCACGAATACGGGTGCGTATGCACAGTTGCTTGAGACAGAGGGAGAGGACTTTGATTAGGGTTAATGACCATTGTCATTTTATTAACCCTAATGCTTATGTGTGTATTATGGTTAATTGATATTAGTTTAATATAATTGTGCATGGTTATGGTTGTTGACCATTTGACACTCTTGACTTGTTGACCTAGGTTGATACTTTGACCATCATCATTTCATTTGGAAGATGCTCTTTGATCCTTGCAATTTGCATTAAAAATGAATTGATAATGGTCATGTCTTGATTAAGCCATGACAATTATCTCACTAATTATCTATTTACAATAATTCACACTTATAAGTGAGAATGCTTCATAAT
This sequence comes from Agapanthus africanus, assembly GCA_030015575.1. NCBI lineage: Eukaryota > Viridiplantae > Streptophyta > Magnoliopsida > Asparagales > Amaryllidaceae > Agapanthus > Agapanthus africanus. The sequence continues at coordinate 77,820,960 of JASDDO010000004.1, read as the reverse complement.
TCTCTCATTCTATCATATACTTTCTCTCTCTTGCTCTTCCTCTTCCTCAAGCTCTTCCTTCTCATGTGTTGAGAAACACTTGAGCTTGAGAAAAACCTCTTCTTGATAATCTCTACTCTCATCTAGGGTTCTAGGATTAGCACTTCTAGCACCCTAGTTACTTCTAGCTTAAAGTTGAAGCCAAAGGTTGATGCTTTCGGGTGGATCCTTCTTCGACGTGAGAAGACGACAAAGGTGATCCCTTTCTACTACTTTAAGGAGCAAGGAGAGAAGGACATAAAGCCCTAGGTATAACCATTCTACCCTTTAGCTGGTTTCTAGTTAGCTTTAGCTTGTTTTTGTTTAGCAAAGATCCTCCTTTGGCTAGTCCATGTTGCCTAGAGTAGTAAAAATCCGATTTTTATTCTGTTTTTCGCCGCCCCGGAAGCACCGGGGTGGGCAACGTGGACTTACAGTGGTATCAGAGCCTAACTAAACATAAACTAGCTAGGTAGTAAAGTGTATAGAAGTTCGATCGGAAAAATCGCTAAACTACGACATGTAAAACCCTAAGTTTCTGTTAAAAATTTTTCTGTTCTAAAAATAAAAAGTCATATTCCAAAAATCATCTCAGGGTTTTGTGAAGAAGCCCACCAAAAACGGTCGAGTGATCCCTTCAAAGCGCCGCGGTTCCGCGGCAATGGGTATACTGTTGCCGCGGAACCGCCGCCGTTTTGACTCGGTTCATGACCGAGTTTGGTGCAGTGTTTTTAGGTTGTGGTTTTGGGATTTTTAAGATGGTTTATATCAGCCCAGATTTTCAAGAAAAGAAATTTGTATTTGGGGGCCTATAAATCCGTATTTTTGATCGAACTTCGCTATACTTTGACTAATCGGTTATATCTGTGATGTTTTTATGTATTGAACGTCGGCTAATCGCTATATGTCGATTAGTGGGGGTTATACATATCTGTGATCTGTGTTTGATGATGGTATGTGTATATGAATGCGTTGGATTGTCACGGGTGAATAGCCGGGGTGGATGTGAGATGAGTGTTTCTTTTTCTTTCATTCATTGTAACTTGTAAATTGATGTATTATTATTTGTATGGCCGCACAACCGGGTCGGGGTTGTATCCGTCATTGTATAATTCTTTTTACTGTTTTTGCTCCTAGGATAGACCCGTGGAGGGGGTGCACAAACTACCGGGTATCTCGAAGTGCCGAGTGGCCTACTCACGGTGTTGAGGGAGGTTGCTTCGCTTCGGGTACTTGGCGGGTAGTTTGCCGCACCCGTAGGGGTCTTGGGTGGGGTATTGGCTATTCACCACGACCATGTAATCCGCTTTTCGTTGCAGGCTCGAACGGATTTCGGATTCCTAGTATATCCAATGTATTCATCTGTGATCTGTAATATCTATCATTGCTATATATTTATATATGATAACTATTTAGGCGTTGCTTATGTTTTACAGCCGCGCTAGCCCAGCCCCCGCTCTGTCGTTAGTTAAGTAACCTAACGGGTGATGACGGGGCCCCGTGGCGAATGCGAATGGCATAAGCGTACGTCATATTTTGGTTGTTTTCTGCAATGGTAGGATTAAATGATGGGACGCATTAAAAGAACTAATGCAAGAAAATAAACCAAGTAAAAGTCGATTGGAACACTTTGAAAACCACTCGGTTCTTTTCAAAACTAAACTTTTAAATGCGGAGCTTGGACCACTCCTTTTAAAAGCTATCTCGTTCCATCGATTATATCAAGTTCACTACGTTCACGGTTTCGCCAAAACCATTCGTAGCCCTCCATCATTTCAGTTAAATATTCGGTAGTATTCAAGCTATGTATTTTGACCTCACGCCAAGGCATAGTGATTGGTAGCTGCCGGATATTTATCTGTTGCATAGATACAATGCGTTGGTATGAGACAGTCGTACTGCCATTTTGGCCTACGTCAAGGGTAGGTACGGGTGGGTTCAAATTAACCGGGATAATGATGGGAAGAACTTGACATGTGACTTATGACATTTTGACCTCACGCCAAGGTCATAAGAGCATGGGGCAAAAATCCACATCGGGAGTTTCATAAGTACTGAAACTTGCTAGCGCTGCATACCATTTGGAGTGTGATGATTCTGGTAGGATTCCTTCAGTTTTATCATGCGATGATATTTGGATCCCGATCCTACTGTGAGTATATGCTACTCCTCGGGAAAACTCTCACTTAACGATCAATGCTATAAACCTAGTAGGTGTCTAGAAAGGTGTTAGAGGGGCTACACCCCCAGGGAAAAGAGGTTCTTAAATTAAGGAACTTCACGAAAGCGTTGGAAAACCTCCCTCGAAGTACCGACACTGGCCTGGCTGAACGGTTAAGCAAGTATTGTACGGTGAGATTGATCCCGACTAATCCTTTCTTTACGGTTTGAGAAGGGATTCGAGAGACAGTGGGAGCCATCCAGTTTAGACAAACTAAAAACCACTCTAAACTTGCAAGAGCATCATGCTAAAGTGTTTCTTTTGTCTCTCCTAATTGCAGCGACCATTCAACATGACCGGACTTAAGTTATTACTAGATAAAAACATACCGACAGGGCCAAACTACAAAGATTGGCTCAGGAATGTCAAGATGGCAATCACTTACGACAAGTTGGGGTATGTCCTTACCACCAAAGCTCCCCATGTCCCAGGTCCCACCTCCAGCGTCGCAGATAAAGAAATCCGTAAGACATGGGAGATCGATTGCGCGAAGGCCAAATGCCTCGTGCTTGCCTCGATGGACAATGAACATCAGAGGAAGTATGAGAATATGGACCTAGAGTCCATATTTCTCCATACAAAAGAACTGTATGGAGAGCAGTCTCGTATCGCAAGATACGAAGTGTCGAAGAAGCTATTTTCAGCAAGATTGGCCGTCGGATCATTGGTAGCGGAACACGTGCTTAAGATGATTGGGTACATAGAGGAGCTCGCGGACCTTGGGACCACGTTGGAGAATGAACTCTATACTGATTTGATTCTCCAGTCCCTTCCTTCCACTTACGCCCAGTTTGTCCTAAACTTCAACATGCAAGGAAAGGAGGTTGAACTTTTCGAACTTCTGAACATGTTGAGGAGTGCTGAGGGCACCCTACAGAAGGGTAGGGAGACATCCACTTTGTTTGTAAGAGGATCTTCCTCTTCTAGATCCAGGGCGAAAGCCAAGGGTAAGAAGAAGAAAGCCCCCAACAAACCAAGAGGCGGTGTCAGTAAAGTGGATACGAAGGGAAAGGGAAAGGCAACAAAGGTAGCGGGAAAGCTGGTGGGAAAGGAAGAATGCTTCTATTGTCACAAAAGTTAACACTAGAAACAGGATTGCAAGGCTTGGAAGGCCAGAACACAGGATTTGAAGCGAGTTGCAGCTTCAGCTTTAGGTGTGTATGTTATTGAAAACTGTCTATCAATAAACTCTGCTTCCTGGGTATTGGATACCGGATCAGGATCTCATATCTGTAATTCTTTGCAGGCGTTGAGAAAGCGTAGAGTTTTGAAGGCAGGTGACATGACCCTCAGAGTTGCAAACGGTGCTAGCATGGATGCTGAGGCCGGGGGGGACTATCACCTGGGATTGTCGGATGGACACTTTTTGGTTTTGCGTAGTTGTTATTATGTACCAAATGCAACCAGTAATATCATTTCTGTATCTTTATTATCTAAAGAAGATTATGAATTTGCATTTGTAAGTAATGTAGTGAACATTCACCTTAATCAAGTTTTGATTGGGTCAGGTACATTGAACAACGGTATATACGTTTAAACCAACCACAGATTTTCAATGTCCAGAATACACACAAAAGAATGTGTCCAGAAATCAATAAAACTTTCTTATGGCATTGTAGATTGGGTCACATCAATGAGAGAAGGTTGACTAAGTTACATGCAGAAGGATATTTGGATCCGTTCGAATATCAATCGTATGCAACTTGTCAATCCTGTTTCAAAGGAAAGATGACAAAGACTCCGTTCACTGGACACGGAGTAAGAGCGAGCGAGCTCTTGGGACTCGTACACAGCGGCGTGTGCGGTCCAATGTCTACACATGCACGAAGCGGTTATTCTTACTTCATTACTTTTACGGATGATTTCTCAAGGTTCGGACATGTCTTCTTGATGAAGCATAAATTCGAAGCTTTTGAAAAGTTCCAGGAATATAAGAATGAAGTAGAAAAACAAACAGGCAAAAGTATCAAGACACTAAGATCTGATCGAGGTGGTGAATACTTGAGTGCCGATTTCCTGGGTTACTTAAAAGAGAATGGAATTCTCTCTCAGCTTACTCCTCCATACACTCCGCAACATAACGGTGTATCGGAGAGACGGAACCGAACCTTATTGGATATGGTACGGTCCATGATGAGTAACGATGAGTTGCCGCGATCGTTCTTAGGATATGCGCTAGAATCAGCTGCATACCTTTTGAACCGAGTTCCCACTAAGACTGTGCCTACCACACCATATGAGTTATGGAGTGGGAAGAAACCCTATCTTCAATACCTGAAGATTTAGGGATGTCCAGCTTATGTCAAAAAGCAGCATGCGGACAAACTAGAGGCACGCTCAGTACTGTGCAAGTTTGTGGGATACCCAAAGAACTCCAGGGGGTATCTTTTCTATTACGCAGAGGAACAAAAAGTCCTTGTTTCTCGTAATGCCCATTTTCTGGAACATCAGTTCTTAGAAAAAGAAATAAGTGGGAGCGCAATAAAACTGGAAGAAATTCCAGAACCACAAGCTATTACTGAAAGCTTAGTAGAACCAGAGGGTTCGAAAGATCCGGACATTCCCACGCCACTCCGCAAGAGTAGTAGGCAGTCTCATCCGCCCGAGAGATACTACGGTTTTCTTATTGACGGGGATAGAGAAGATTGCATCATAGATTGTGATGAGCCTACTAGCTTCCAGCAACCCATTCAGAGCGTCGACTCGGTAAAATGGCTGGATGCAATGCGGACCGAAATGGAGTCCATGTACACCAACAATGTATGGACGTTGGACATTGCTCCAGATGGGGTAAAACCCGTAGGATGCAAGTGGATCTTCAAAAGGAAGATTGGTGTAGATGGACAGGTTGAGACCTATAAAGCTAGACTGGTTGCAAAGGGTTTTCGTCAAAGACCTGGTTTGGACTATGACGACACCATTTCTCCAGTAGCTATGCTGAAATCCATTCGAATCCTTCTTGCCATTGCTGCCTTCCACGATTATGTGATTAGGCAGATGGACGTAAAGACAGCTTTTCTAAATGGACATTTAGAGGAGTGTGTCTATATGGACCAGCTAGAGGGTTTCATTCAGAGTGGGAGCAGCGGAATGGTGTGCAAGTTGCTTAAGTCCATTTATGGACTAAAGCAGGCATCGCGGAGTTGGAACATCTGTTTTGATGAGACGGTCAAGGAATTTGGCTTTATCAAAAATCCTGATGAACCATGCATCTATTGTAGATTTGTAGCGAGAACTGTAGTATTCCTCGTTTTATACGTGGATGACATTCTCTTAATAGGAAATGACATTCCTATGCTATAATCTGTCAAGGGGTTCTTGTCACACAGGTTCTCCATGAAAGACCTGGGTGATGCCTCATACATTCTTGGTATCCAGATCTACCGTGACAGATCCAAGAGGATATTAGGACTTTCATAGTCCAGGTACATCGACACCATACTGAAAAGATTCTGTATGGAAGATTCCAAGCGCGGTAATCTACCGGCTTGTCACGGGATCACCCTCTCCAAAGAGATGTCTCCCAAGACTGATTTGGAGAGGGATCGCATGTCTATTATACCCTACGCTTCTGCGGTAGGCTCTATAATGTTTACGATGTTGTGTACCAGACCGGATGTGGCTTATGCACTGAGTGTGGTAAGCAGGTATCAGTCAAACCCTGGGGAGAAACATTGGATAGCGGTAAAGAACATTCTCAAGTACCTGAGAAGGACTAAGGAGATGTTCTTGGTGTATGGCGGAAAAGACCTCCAGATTAAGGCCTTTGCTGACTCCAGCTTCTAGAGTGACAAGGATGATTCCAAGTTCATGTCGGGTTTTGTCTTCACCCTCAAAGGAGGGGCGGTGTGTTGGAAGAGCTCCAAACAGGAAACCGTTGCTGACTCGACTATGGAAGCGGAATACATCGCTGCATCTGATGCCACAAAAGAAGCTGTCTGGATGAGGAAGTTCTTGAAAGAACTTCAGGTGGTTCCGTCCATTGTTGATCCAATACCTCTGTATTGCGACAACAACGGGGCTATAGCTTTAGCGAAGGAACCCAGGTCCCATCAGAAATCCAGACACATCTTGAGGCGGTATCACCTGATCAGGAAGATCGTGGATCGCTAGGAGAACGAGGTTCGGAGGGTTGCTTCAGAAGATAACACTGCAGATCCATTCACCAAGGCCTTGCCCCAGACTCAGTTCGAGCGACTGATCGAGATGATAGGTCTTCGATACGCCAGTACATGGCCTTAGTGCAAGTGGGAGATTGTTAGTGTATATGCCCTAGAGGCCATTACTGTATCATACTAGTTTGTATATTATGTTGGAGATAGTGCCCTCAGAGTCAATTATTACATCACAGGCACGTGATTGCAATGATTGAGGGAGGACCTATCCCGGGAGGACAGTCTTACTCGAGATGATAGTATGCTATCTGGTTTACCTTTATCATCGTGTACTGCTTTAGGTGACCTGACAGGTCACTATTGCACGTTGATAGAGCCCCTTGGATTCTTGCTTGGCTGCCAGCAGTATGAGGGCGATCATATAAGTGAGAGCTGGAGTCTATAAGCACATCCTTAAAAGTCCCTAGTCGTGGGAGTTTCGAGACAGGGCATCGATTCTCCAGAGTAGACTAGTGTATACAGTCGAGACCCCGACGAGGGGCGGTGGCCGGTCTCACAAGCCACTGGTGTCAGTTGGTTCACCTAAGATGTATACAGGTGCTCATTGGGTTATGAGTACACCGGACAGGACTCGCCGGGAACATGCTAGTTGGTCTTATACCTGACGTCAGATAGCAGTTCCCAGGTGACATGTGTACAGGTTAGTTCATCGACCTGGGGATCGTCATTTGTCTCGTGTGAGTTCCCACTGTGCTTTGATTACTACCCTACCACGGCTCAAAGGAGTCGTGCAAACAGGTTTTAGTTGGGTACAGTCCCGAGCCACATGGAGGCAGTGAGCGGATCTTCAGGGGTTCGTCTCTCCCGGTATTGGGGGTGAGGTCGCGCTGTGTCTAGGAGAGCCATTACACGAAGTCCTTGGCCAAGGCAGGAGATTTACTGGTAGGTATTCCAGTAGTATCTCAGGGTGTTCTGGTCTACACTCCGACACGACTTGTACCGCTTTTGGGGGTCTGACTTTTACCAACCCCCTAGGCCCGACATGCGATGCTCATAGACGAACGGACCGGACTGTACGGATATTGTCACTGACAGGCTCAGTAGGGTGTCACGATGAGCTCGCTCATCGACGTCCCTTTTGGTCAATAGCTGGTGGCACGTTACGTATTGGCTTATACCTCTGACGTGCTAGTGGTTAAATCCACAGCCATAGTATTGACGAGTCTTTAGAGTCCACCACACTTTCAGTTACTCAAGCTTTCGGGCGAAACGCTGTAGAGGCCGTATGGAGATATGGCAGGGTCCGATCAGATACGTCCGGTATTGCACCGATCAGGATCGGACAGTTTGTACTAGTGGCCGTATGGATATATGGCAGGGTTCGATCAGATACGTGCGGTATTGCACGGATCAGGATCGGACGAACATTACTAGCCGGCTTTGGTTTAAGCCGGATCCTAGTTTAGTACAGTGTAGATTTTGTCTCTTTGCATTTGTATCCGGACGGAATACAGATGCGGGTATGTATGCACAGTATGGGGGTTTTCCTGTAATTTATTACGGGACCAGTTTTCTGGAGTTGCCAGTTTGCTTTCCGTTCCGGCCGGTTTTCCTTTGTTCTTTCCCGGCCGGACTTTTCCGATGGAGGGGGTTATTTGCAATTGTGCAAATAACTTTTGAGGAAGGGGTTTCTTGCACTTGTATTCATTATGATAAGCATCTTTTGTTTTTTCTTTCATGATGGTGCTTTAATGAGATTTGAGTGGATATGGGTTTGATGTGAAAAAGGTATGGTTGATGTTTGTTTATGGTCACCTTTCTACTTTTACTACACTCACTCTCCTTCTTGTTTTGATGATGGTTGATTCCATTTTTTCCTCCACCATTCCCTTGAATAGGCCGTCCACTTCATAGAGGGGGAGAGAGAGGTTTTCATTTTGAGTGTGGCAATTTTCCTTGATCTCATTCTCTTATCAGGAAAAATGCAATCACCATTTTTCCTTATCTTGATTCCTCCATCCTCCATGGCAACAAACCCCAAATGAGACCGGCATGCTCTACACTACATTCTACAGCAAATCTTGGACGCGTCGGCTAGCCTACTTCGCGCCCGAGTTGCCTCGGTATTGAGGCGGGAGCCCGTAAAAGATGCAGACGATGTGGTGCCCTTCCGGCGAGGTGGCGACGACCGGAGATCCCGTGAGGAGATCGGAATGGAGATGAAGACCGGAGGACTCGGATCAGTCGGTATATCTCTAACCCATCTTCTAGTTAGCTTAGACTTGTTAATGGTTACGATCCGGGTGTCTAGTGCGCGGTGGTGCCGGTTTGCTAAGTCCGCAAAAATTAAAGGTTATCACCGTTTCCGCATTTGGCCGTCGGATTGACGGCCGGGGCGCCGCCGTGAACTTACAGTGGTATCAGAGCCTCGCCATTAACTTCGTCTAGCTTTGTTTGATGTGTTTTTCAGTTCCGATCGACCAAAATTCCAAAAACCCAATTTTTCCTTCACATCAGTTTCTGTTGAAATTTTTTGAAGTCTAAAAATTTTTCAGGTGGTCTCAGAATGATGTGCAGGGAGTTCTAAGAACTCTGGGAAAATACGAGACAATGAACCATCATCTCGAGCGCGGAACCGCTGCAAAACCCCCATTGTTGCCGCGGTTCCGCCGCAGGTTGATGGGATCATTGCTTCGTAATTCTACAGTGGGCTTCTGGGTAATTTTTAGGGGTTTTGGAATATTAAAATTGGGCCCAGGTTTTCTTTGAGTGCTACAGTATTGATTGGGGGCCCACTTGTTAATTTTTGATCGATCGGATATTTTAAACACATTTTTCACAGTATTTACATTATATCTGCGACCGTGAATGTCACTTGATCGGTAAATCCGGTCTAACTGCTATAGCCCGGTTAGACGGATTTGCGAACGTGACTTTCACGTTGATGTTCTATGTATTGCTGTGATGTTGCGGATCGGTCATGGGGGATAGCCTGGATGCAATGCTAGTACAGTGCTGTTGTATTATGTACATTTGATATTGCGGGGTGAGCGTCCGACATGTGGACTGCCGTCACTGCCTGATTGTATTATTCTTTTGGGGCACGACCTGGTTGCGGTCGATGTACCCGGTGTATGTATATTTTACTTTCTGTACTAGGATTACCCCGCGGTGGGGTGCACGGATAGCCGGGTTCTGGAGGGCAACAAGCCCGCATCTCATGGCATTGGGACGGAGGGGGCTTCACTCTAGAATTGGCGGGCTATTCGCCGCACTCGTAGGGGGTACAGGTTGACCCAGGAGGGGTGCCCAAGTTACCGGATTCCGTGAAGTGCTGGGTGGTCCATTCACGGCGCTGAAGGGGGCTGCCTCGCTTCAGGTTTTGGCGGGTGACTTGCCGCGCCCGTAGGGGTCTAGGATTTCATTGCACAGGCTATCCACACGACTAGGGGAACGTCGGGTTTCAGTAGTGGCTCTGTGAAACCCGGGGATCCCAGATATCTGTATTGTTCTGTGATGCTGTACATTTCTGTGATGTTGCATTTTATCACGCCTTGAGCGAATATAATATATTGGTATATATATTAGTAGATGTTGTATATGCTTTTCATCCGCGCTAGTCCAGTCCCCGCTCTGCCGTTAGTTAGCTAACCTAACGGGTGATGACGGGACCCAGTGGCGAATGCGGATGGCATATACGTACGTCAGTATATTTTCGTTCTTTGTGGTGTGATCAATTGATGGGACTGCGTTGATTCGGATCAATGCAAGTTAAAACAAACCTATTCTGATGTTGTTGGAACACTTTTCAAAAAGCTGTTATTGCAAGGACGTTCACTTTTGTTTTGCATCGTGGTATTCATTTGGAATATCCTGCTCCTCAGTCGACGAGGCAAGGGCCGAGATCCCTTCATCGGGAGTGACCCCTTGGACAGAAGTTTGCGTCAGGGCATTAACTTCACTATAGCCGATTACTTTTGCTTTGCATCGTGGTATTCAGTTGGAATATCCTGCACCCCATTCTACGGGGAAAGAGCCGAGATCCCTTCACCGGGAGTGACCTCTTTAGTAAAGGTTTTCGTCACTATATTTTCTAAAAAGCTATCCGTTCCTTCAACGAGATCAAGTTCATTACGTTAAAGTTTTTCGCCAGAAACTATTCGTAGCCCTCCGTCGTTTCATATGGGTAGTCAATAGTATTCAAGCTGTGTATGTTGGCCAAAGTCAAGGCACAGTGTTTGGTAGCTGTTGGTTATTCATATGTAGCGTAGATAGATGCGTTGGTTTGGGACAGTCGTACTGCCATTTTGGCCAAAGTCAAGGGTATGTACGGGTGGGTTCAAATTAACCTGGAGAATGACGGGTAGAACTTGACATGTGACTTATGATATGTTGGCCAAAGTCAAGGTCATAAGAGCATGGGGTAAAAATCACTTCGGGGATTTCAAAAGAACTGAAACTTGCCAGATATGCGCATACCTTCTGGAGTGTGATACCATGAGCGGATTCCGTCACGTTGTCACGCGATGATAGTTGGATCCCGATTCCCACTGATGAGTTGGTTTACTCCTCGGGTGACCCCGACTAATTCTTCTTTCAGGTTTGGAGGAGAATTTGAGGAACAGTGGGAGGTTTCCAGATTAGATAAATTGGTAACCATTCTGATCTAGGTTAGAGTACACGCTGAGTGTTTCTTTTCTCTCTCTCTCTGGCAGCGACCATTGACCCGACCCTAAGACTATGACTCAGTGACCAAGTTGACCGAACCTTCTTAACACTGGCTTTTGGATTGTCAGAGTCGCTGACCTCATTGCCACTCCTACTTTTACCCTTTTCTCCAGGACACCCCGTATTACTGCGAACGTCCACTTCCATTGGACAAAACCATCGTATGGTTAGATACGAACTCGAAGAAATTCGAGGATGGTTTCCGGTTCTGGAGAAAACGGATAGGATTATTCAGTTGTCTTTTCCCTTTTACCTTCTCTCAAGTTGTGAGTACTCCTTGGTTTAGGAGATAGTACACCTATTACGCAAATTGGATAGTCTTCTTCCAAACCTTAGGCTGGTGCCGACCGGTAGGGAATGAAGAAAACCAATTAGCCTAAACGGTGTGCAGAAGGTATTAAGATTAAGACAAAGCAAGGGATTAGTGAGAGGGCAAAGTAAATTGCGACTGATATTCACGACCAAACCAAGTATTTCTTCGCCAATCCTAAATCACCTTTGTATTTTTCCAGGACACTCCGTATCACTACGAAGATCCACAGTTTATTGGATACTCCATCGTATGGTTATATACGAACTCGAAAGGAACTTGTTCCAGTTCGGGGATGGATTCTGGTCCAGGAGAAATAGGAATAAGGTTTATTCGGTTGTCTTTTATCTTCACCTTCTCTCGCATTGCAAGTGCTCCTAGGATTAGGACAGTACACCCATTATGCATATTGGATAGTCTTCTTCCAAACCATAGGCTGGTGCCGAACGGTAGGGAAGGAAGAAAACCATTTGGCCTAAGGGGTGTGCAGAAGGTCATGACTAAAGACATATAAAGGGATTTGGAGAGGTGGCAAAGAATTATACGGTTATAGTTGTGAATCTGGATAATGGTAGAGGCATTACTAGGAATACCAGGATACCCCATCGAAACATTTCAATGTTTCAGTTTCACTGTGTACAGTTAATAGAAAACTGATTTCCCAATTTGACACTTGCTCCAGGGTGTGTATTTACCAGGTATGATTCTCACATCTGTATGGTTTTGCAGATGATGAGTGGGAGTAAGTTATTGGGAATTAGGTGATCATCCTCATTATATCGGGATTCGTTGGAATTGGTGATATTTGAGGAAGCCACCTGGGTTGTTTGCCGGTCGGCAAATATTTGGTTTTGAATATCCGTTGTTGTGCACCAATTTCAAATTGATATATCTGTACGTCTATTTTTATAGAGTGAGATATATCTTTTGATATTATGTCGATGACATTTACCTATATCAGTGGATGGTTTGGTAAGGAGCATTGTACAACGGTGTAATTCTTCTTAACCAAAAGTACAGTTTTCAACCTACGACACATAGTGATTGAGTCGCAAGACTCAAGGGACTTATACAGAGTATTGTATGTTGTCCAGGGTCCATCAGGACAGAGGGGTTAATCCTCATACTATATTCAGTTTACTTATGACTTCTCTAGTTTTTAGACAGGTGTTTCGTGGAAACACAGTGTCTGAATTTTGAGAAGTTATAGGTATTTGAATAAAGTAGAGAACCAGGTATTACAAGTATCGGGATTCTTCAAAGTGATCGAAGATGTAGATACTTGTGTATGGTATTCAGTTGATAGTAATGATTAAGAGAACTTGCTTTTCTTTCGGGTTACTCATAATTGGAAGCATTCCTAAGTTGAGTAACGCTGATCGGCCTCCTTCCATTTAGTTGACATGCACTGGTGACAGCTGCATGATTTGAATCTGGTTAAATTAAATCAGTGCATCTAGTTCTATATTGGATATAGTACAGTTCATATCTTAACGATGTTAAGGTACGGGGAGTTGTCCGGCTTATGATTAAAACCAGACTCGGGATAAATCAAGGCATGTTTCTGTAATGGCTGTTTGTAGGTTGACCCAGGTTATGACGAGGGTTGACTTTCTACCATCTGGGAGATCAATAGAAATATTGTTCAAGACTCGCCACAGTTTTATTAAAAATGGATTTTTTCAAAAACAGCAGTGGGTGTATGGTAGAACTGGAAGTGATTCCAGAACCGCAAACGATTACTGAAGATTTGATAAGCAACCTAAAGATTCAATCTGATTTGACATTCCATTGGCCACTCCGCAGATAAGGTGGGTAACTTCAGGCACCCGAGAGGTACTCCGGTAGCCTCAAGGACGGTGACAGGGAAGTTCTTGTTTACCCACACTTGCCATTGTTGTTGTTCCAGGCTGCGAGACCCGGCAGGAGGATGAGTATAGCGTCGTTCTAAACTGGCTTTAGAAGTGCACGTCTATATGACTCTGCCAGAGGGTTTCGTAGTCAGTGGGAGCAGCGGAAGCATTGGTGGACATCAGGCTTATGTCTATTTATAGACTAAAGCAGATATAGCGGAGATAGATCATCTATTTCTGATGTGACAGTCATAGGTTTGACATCATCAGAATAGGGGATGGATCTGTTGTGAAGGTAGTAGGAAGTGATATTCCTATACTACGATCGGTTATACTTTGGTCTTCATACAGTGTTTTCTCCACATAGGACTTGGACATTACATTAGACATACTGGTTACTAGATCTATGGTTTTAGATCTAGATTTGGGTAGTTTCCCAATCTGGGTACTTGGACAGCATTCTATGAGTATTTAGAATGGACGACTCCTGGCACGGTAGTATACCTGCAGGTGATGGAGTCACCCTCTCTAAAGGTGTCTTACAGACTAAAGGGGAGAGGGATATGCATGATTGGCAGATCACTTGCTTAGGCAATTGAGTCAATCATGAGATGTCAAGTACCACACCAGATGTTGTTCTTGCACTAGATGCAATAAGTTGATATTGATCCAATCCTGGAGAAGCAATCGGAAGCATTTTTTAGAACATAAGTGGAAGTTCTAGGGATATGATAACGACAGCCTCATTCGAGAGACAGTTATCATTCCAGGCTTCCAAGGTGACCTGGACGACAAGAAGGTTGTCAGAGTTATAGTTTTCCTTCTGACGAGGGGCAGTATTTTGGACAGGTGATCCAGGCAGATACTGAGGGAGGCATGGCGCAGGATACTGATTAAATTCAGTTGATGATACAGTCTAAGAAGTTTGGATTTGGAGTTCATTTATGAGCTAGGTCCCATCAGACATCCAGACATTCTAAGACAGGTATTGCTCATTTCGGGAGATGGCTTTCTCCGCGAACATGAGGTATAGAGAGACATAGAAAGAAACACCAGAGCGGATCCACTCACTGAGGCTATTCCTCGAACGCAATAGTTTCGCAAACGAGCTTTGTGAGACTGACAAGTAGAGGAGTTGGGTGTTCGGTATCACACAGGCTGTGAGTATGCGACATCGCAATAATTAGCCTTGAGTGCAAGTGGGAGATTGTTGGAGATAGTGCCCTCAGAGTCAATTATTACATCACAGGCACGTGATTGCAATGATTGAGGGAGGACCTATCCCGGGAGGACAGTCTTACTCGAGATGATAGTATGCTATCTGGTTTACCTTTATCATCGTGTACTGCTTTAGGTGACCTGACAGGTCACTATTGCACGTTGATAGAGCCCCTAGGATTCTTGCTTGGCTGCCAGCAGTATGAGGGCGATCATATAAGTGAGAGCTGGAGTCTATAAGCACATCCTTAAAAGTCCCTAGTCGTGGGAGTTTCGAGACAGGGCATCGATTCTCCAGAGTAGACTAGTGTATACAGTCGAGACCCCGACGAGGGGCGGTGGCCGGTCTCACAAGCCACTGGTGTCAGTTGGTTCACCTAAGATGTATACAGGTGCTCATTGGGTTATGAGTACACCGGACAGGACTCGCCGGGAACATGCTAGTTGGTCTTATACCTGACGTCAGATAGCAGTTCCCAGGTGACATGTGTACAGGTTAGTTCATCGACCTGGGGATCGTCATTTGTCTCGTGTGAGTTCCCACTGTGCTTTGATTACTACCCTACCACGGCTCAAAGGAGTCGTGCAAACAGGTTTTAGTTGGGTACAGTCCCGAGCCACATGGAGGCAGTGAGCGGATCTTCAGGGGTTCGTCTCTCCCGGTATTGGAGGTGAGGTCGCGCTGTGTCTAGGAGAGCCATTACACGAAGTCCTTGTCCAAGGCAGGAGATTTACTGGTAGGTATTCCAGTAGTATCTCAGGGTGTTATGGGCTACACTCCGACACGACTTGTACCGCTTTTGGGGGTCTGACTTTTACCAACCCCCTAGGCCCGACATGCGATGCTCATAGACGAACGGACCGGACTGTACGGATATTGTCACTGACAGGCTCAGTAGGGTGTCAGGATGAGCTCGCTCATCGACGTCCCTTTTGGTCAATAGCTGGTGGCCCGTTACGTATTGGCTTATACCTCTGACGTGCTAGTGGTTAAATCCACAGCCATAGTATTGACGAGTCTTTAGAGTCCACCACACTTTCAGTTACTCAAGCTTTCGGGCGAAACGCTGTAGAGGCCGTATGGAGATATGGCAGGGTCCGATCAGATACGTGCGGTATTGCACGGATCAGGATCGGACAGTTTGTACTAGTGGCCGTATGGATATATGGCAGGGTTCGATCAGATACGTGCGGTATTGCACGGATCAGGATCGGACGAACATTACTAGCCGGCTTTGGTTTATGCCGGATCCTAGTTTCGTACAGTGTAGATTTTGTCTCTTTCCATTTGTATCCGGACGGAATACAGATGCGGGTGTGTATGCATAGTATGGGGGTTTTCCTGTAATTTATTACCGGACCAGTTTTCTGGAGTTGCCAGTTTGCTTTCCGTTCTGGCCGGTTTTCCTTTGTTCTTTCCCGGCCGGACTTTTCCGATGGAGGGGGTTATTTGCAATTGTGCAAATAACTTTTGAGGAAGGGGTTTCTTGCACTTGTATTCATTATGATAAGCATCTTTTGTTTTTTCTTTCATAATGGTGCTTTAATGAGATTTGAGTGGATATGGGTTTGATGTGAAAAAGGTATGGTTGATGTTTGTTTATGGTCACCTTTCTACTTTTACTACACTCACTCTCCTTCTTGTTTTGATGATGGTTGATTCCATTTTTTCCTCCACCATTCTCTTGAATAGGCCGGCCACTTCATAGAGGGAGAGAGAGAGGTTTTCATTTTGAGTGTGGCAATTTTCCTTGATCTCATTCTCTTGTTAGGAAAAATGCAAGCACCATTTTTCCTTATCTTGATTCCTCCATCCTCCATGGCAACAAACCCCAAATGAGACCGGCATGCTCTACACTACATTCTACAGCAAATCTTGGACGCGTCGGCTAGCCTACTTCGCGCCCGAGTTGCCTCGGTATTGAGGCGGGAGCCCGTAAAAGATGCAGACGGTGTGGTGCCCTTCCGGCGAGGAGGCGACGACCGGAGATCCCGCGAGGAGATCGGAATGGAGATGAAGACGGGAGGACTCAGATCAGTCGTTATATCTCTAACGCATCTTCTAGTTAGCTTAGACTTGTTAATGGTTACGATCCGGGTGTTTAGTGCACGGTGGTGCCGGTTTGCTAAGTCCGCAAAAATTAAAGTTTATCACCGTTTCCGCATTTGGCCGTCGGATTGACGGCCGGGGCGCCGCCGTGCACTTACATATTACTTGATGGAAGCTTGGGATATTCACAGTGGGATATACAATCTTGCTCGAAATGGTAGTATGCTACTTGGTTTGTCTTTGCTTTAATATGTGCATGTGTTTCTTTTAGCATATCGCTGATATACATATTAGTAGAGCCCTTAGGATCTTTGCTTGATTACCAGCGTTGTGATGGCGCTCACACTCGTGGGGGATGGGTAATCCATAAGCACATCCTTATACAGGTCCCTAGTCGTTGGACTATCGAGACAGGGCATCGATACTCCGGAGTAGACTAGCGTATGCTCTTCTCATCCCAGCGTGGGAGACGGTCTGTCCCACAGCCGTCAGTACGTCGTACTTGAGATAGTATGCGGGTGCTCGTTAGGTTACGAGTACACTGGACAGGACTCGTCGGGAACTGTTGGTTGGTATTATACCTATCGTCAGTTATCAGTTCCCAGGTGACATGAGTACAGCTTAGTCCGCTGACTTGACACTGTCACTTCGCCTCGAGTGTGTTCCCACTGCACTTTGATTACTACCCTACCATGGCTCAAAGGAGTCGTGCAAACAGGTAGTTTTTTGGTGCAGTCCCGAAGCACTTGGATGCAGTGACGGTTAGACAGGATTCGTCTCTCCCTGTATTGGGGGTTGACATCGCGTTGTGTCCAGGAGAGCCATTACACAAGTAGTCCCTGGCCAGGGCAAGCGAGATATACTGCTAGGTTTCCAGTGTTATCTCAGGGTGTTCTGGGCTACACTCCTACACGACTTGTACCGCTATTAGGGGACTGACGTTCACCGCCCCCCTAGGCCCGCCATGCGATGTATCAGACGAACAGACCGGACTGTACGGAGACTGTCACATACAGGCTCAGTAGGAGTTCAGATGGGGTCACCTCGTAAGTCTTCTTATCGGCATCTACCTGGGGACCGTTACGTACAGCTAGTGCCGCTTGCGGTCTGTGGTTAAACCCACTGCCAGCGTAGTGTCGAGTCTTTAGAGTCCCACAAAGAGAGCTATTCGCCTTTAGGCAAAATGAGTAGAGGTCGCATGGTTTTGCGACAGGGTTCGTTCACATCCGCGCACTTGTGCACGTTTGTTGTCCGGACAGCTTATACTAGCGGGCTTTGGTTTAATCCAAATCCTAGTATATGATTTGGGATTGGTTTTATCTCTTTGTATTCGTGTTCCTCGGATCACGAATACGGGTGCGTATGCACAGTTGCTTGAGACAGAGGGAGAGGACTTTGATTAGGGTTAATGACCATTGTCATTTTATTAACCCTAATGCTTATGTGTGTATTATGGTTAATTGATATTAGTTTAATATAATTGTGCATGGTTATGGTTGTTGACCATTTGACATTCTTGACTTGTTGACCTAGGTTGACACTTTGACCATCATCATTTCATTTGGAAGATGCTCTTTGATCCTTGCAATTTGCATTAAAAATGAAATGATAATGGTCATGTCTTGATTAAGCCATGACAATTATCTCACTAATTATCTATTTACAATAATTCACACATTTAGGTGAGAATGCATCATAATTCTCTCATTCTATCATATACTTTCTCTCTCTTGCTCTTCCTCTTCCTCAAGCTCTCCCCTCTCATATGTTGAGAAACACTTGAGCTTGAGAAAAACCTCTTTTTGATAATCTCTACTCTCATCTAGGGTTCTAGGATTAGCACTTCTAGCACCCTAGTTACTTCTAGCTTGAAATTGAAGCCAAAGGTTGAGGCTTTCGGGTGGATCCTTCTTCAACGTGAGAAGACGACAAAGGTGATCCCCTTCTACTACTCTAAGGAGCAAGGAGAGAAGGACATAAAGCCCTAGGTATAACCATTCTACCCTTTAGCTAGTTTCTAGTTAGCTTTAGCTTGTTTTTGTTTAGCAAAGATCCTCCTTTGGCTAGTCCATGTTGCCTAGAGTAGTAAAAATCCGATATTTACTCCGTTTTCCGCCTCCCCGCAAGCACCGGGGTGGGCAACGTGGACTTACAAATTGCTATGAAGGCTGAGATGGCCGCTCTTACGAAAAAGCTAGAAGCGATTGAGACCAAAATCTCGTCGCCTTCTCCTGCCCCTGTTATGCCTCCACGAACTGTGTGTGCTTGTTGTTCGGCTCCATCACACTTAACCGAAGAGTGTCCTTACAATGCATCTACTCAAGGACATGATCAAGTCAATGCTGCCATTCAGCAACGACAAAGAAACGATCCATACTCTTCTACATAAAATCCGGGTTGGAGGAGTCTCCCAAATTTCTCTTGGAACCAAAATCAACAATTCCAAGGAAATAACAATTTTCAAGGGCCTCCTCCACAACAACAAGTACCTCCACAAACTCAATTTCAACAGCAACCTTACCCTAATCAGGTGAACAATTTTGTGCCTAACACTTCTTACCCGCCAAACAATTTTGTTCAACCTAATAATGACAAGGTTAGCTCGCTCGAAAGAAGTCTAGATGCGTTCTTAAAGCAATCTACACAGTCTACAGCAAGACTAGAGACTTCTATTCAATCTTTGGTGCAAAACAGTGCCTCACACGATCAAAGCATCAAATCTATTGAGGCACAAATTGCACTACTCAATGCAGCATTGAGCGAGCCAGAAAGAGGAAAGCTCCCATCTTAACCACTGCCAAATCCCGATCACGCACATGTTGCATATCAACAGAAAACTCATAATGTAAACGCTGTGACCACGTTGAGATCGGGAAAAATATTGCAAAACAATATGGGTATTCACGATGACACCCCTGCCGGTGGTTCTTCTTCACCTTCTTCTTCTTCGTTAGAGCCTGTTCTCCATCATTCACAAGGCACTACTCCTTCTA
This sequence comes from Agapanthus africanus, assembly GCA_030015575.1. Lineage (NCBI taxonomy): Eukaryota > Viridiplantae > Streptophyta > Magnoliopsida > Asparagales > Amaryllidaceae > Agapanthus > Agapanthus africanus. Next base: position 77,801,454 of record JASDDO010000004.1, on the reverse strand, counting down.
GCTCGAACGGACCCACTTCTCACAACATGAACACATCTACACGGGGTTCCGTTCAACTCAACAATCTGATCCGCAAAAATTGGACTCAACAACATTTCAAAATGCTCCTTTTCCAAACCGGTTGAGATCCAATAAACCAACTCCACAAATGGAGAAGATTTTTGAGTTGTTCAAACAGGTTAGCATAAATATCCCTCTTTTGGATGCAATCCAACAAGTTCCTTCATATGCAAAAATCTTAAAGGACTTATGCACCAAAAAGAGGAAGTCACAAGTACCAAAGAAAGTTTTTGTGGCTAGTGCTATTAGCGATGCTCTTGTCAATTCTTTACCCCAAAAGCACAAGGACCCCGGTTGTCCTACTATTTCGATAACAATTGGGGACAAGAAAATCAATAGAGCACTACTAGATCTTGGTGCTAGTGTCAATTTGCTACCTTATTCTGTGTACGAGCAATTAGGCATTGGAGAGCTTAAGCCCACTCACTGTACTCTCCAAATGGCTGATCGATCAATCACCCATCCAAGGGGTGAGCTAGAGGATGTGTTGATCAAAGTTGGGGAGTTCATATTCCCAGTTGATTTTATTGTTATGGACACACAACCTGTTGCAAACTCACGGAACCAAATTCCGGTGATCCTCAGTCGACCAATTTTGGCCACTTCCAATGCCGTAATAAACTGTCGCAATGGCTCCATGACTCTATCCTTCGGGAAGACGTCTAGTGAGTTCAATATTTACAAGTTAGGAAGTCTGCCCCCGTGCCTAATAGTAGAACACGAGAAGTTAGCTCTATTCACGAAATCACGCAGGAGGACTGCGAGTTTGAAAGTTTCTTGTTTGATGAGAACAGTTTTGACGCCACTACTGCGTCCCTCCTTAAGCCTACTACAGTTGACACAACCGATATTGATTATGAATGTTTAAGATAGATATAAACCAAGTAGCATACTACCACGTTTAGCAAGACTGTTAATATAACTGTGAATATCCCAAGCTTCCATTAAGTAATATACAAGCTAGTATGATACAAAAATGGCCCCTAGGGCATATACACTAACACCCTCCACCTCATTATCTATTTAAACAAATAGATTAACACAAAAATGAGGTGTCTTCTTCAAGAAGTATTCTTGTGTAATTACAAGAATACCCCCACCCACCGTATATACATATCCGTATTGGTACTACAAAAATATGAATACCAAGAGATAAAATAATCCAATAGTATAATAATAGAATGCGGCTTAATCCTAAACCCGCTAGTATTATGTTAGTTATGTATATGCCCTAGAGGCCATTGTTGTACATATGATGTATATTATGATGGATGCTTAGATATATACAGTGAGGACCTTCTTGCTCGTCATGATAGTATGCTATTTGGTTTCACTTTATTTTAACATGTTGACTTGTAATGGTTTACTGTCTTACTCTCACATGTTGATAAAGCCCTTAGGATCTGTACTCGACTACTGGGACTATGATGAGATCATACTAGTGGGGCCATGATAGTCGATGAGTACATCCTATAACTGTTCCTAGTCGAGGGTATATCGAGACAGGGCATCGATACACAAGAGTAGACTAGCGTATACGCATCTTGACCCATATGATGGGCGATGGATGATCCCATATCCATTGGTGTTTGACATCAGAGATGGTGTACGGGTGCTCAGTGGAGACTGGGTACACTGGACGGACTCGCCGGGAACTCCCAGATGGTGATATACCACACGTCAGATGGCAGTTCTCCGGTGACACTGGTATAGGGTAGTCTGTAGACCCGAGATCGTCATAGAGTCTTGTGTGATTCCCACTGTGCTTTGATTTCCACCTTACCACGTCTAAGAGGGCGTGCAAAACGGTGGCTTTTGGGTACAGTCCCGAATCACATGGAGGCAATGAGCGATAGGAGGGGATTCGTCTCTCCCGGTATAGGGAGTTGATGTTGTGCTGTGTTCGATTGGATATAACTGGAAGTCCCTGGCCAGGGATGATATAAAGATTTACTGGTAAGTGTTACTTGTAGTTTCTCGACCCGTTATGAGCCATACATCGACACGACTTATCGGTTACTGGGGTTTGACGTATACCACCCCTAGACTTGATATGCAGCATATCAGACGAACAGACCAGACTGTACGGGAGTGTTACTGATTGGATTCACAGGAGAACGCACAGGCTAGCTTGTTGATCTTCTGATCGCTCAATACCTGGGTAGCTGTTACGTTTAGCTGACCGCTTGCAGCTTGTGGGTGTATGATATGATCATCTCCTGCTACCGGCGTATTGACGATTCTTTAGAGTCCTACACAGAGGTTTCTTGGCTCAGGCGAAACGGAGTAGAGGCGCATATGTGATATGTGCAGGACCGAGAATAATGCAATATGAGATACCGTATTATATTCTCGCGATATTTAGATATGAACCGGGTCATCGGATCAAGTGTTGATTCGATGAATCGGTACATGATATATTAGTCGGTAATATTCGATATAGCCGGATCGTCGGATCAAGTGTTGATTCGATGATTTAATGTATAATAATATATATGATATATTGTATTATATTATCTAATATTGGCTCGCTTTATTATTTCATTTTCTCACTGGATGATACATTGATATATATGCGATATATGTTAATTGTATTATTTTCTTTTGTTGCAAATATATAATATATATGTGATATATATTATTGTGACATGATATGATTTATTATTAAACATGTTTAAGGATGATTAAAAGGGATTAAGGTTTGATTAGGGTTAGCTTCTTCTTGCACCTTCTAGAAGCTTTGTTTTTGTCATGCTTAAGATATTATGGTTGATATTTTTGCATGACTCATAACTTAACCTAACCAAACCCTAACTGTAGTTTATTCTCTACAAACTCTTAGCCACTCATCCTTGACCATGGTTGATATATCAATCATATGGTTTTCTTTTCTATTCATCACAAAAGGAATTATCATTATCATTTTTTCCATTATCATCTTCTTCTCTCTTGATTTTGAGCTCAGTAGAAATTCCATTTGTGATGATAAATTGTGAGAAAGTGAATTAAAAAGAAAGCATAAATACTACTCCTTCATCCTCATCTCATCTAGCCCATGAGATTAGTGTGTTCATCTCTTTAGAGTGAGAAAGCTTGAGTTATTGAAACTTCGACATAGATCATCGGAGATTTGGAACACTTCAAGCTAGCATGGATCGTTCGAGTCGTGGAGCCTCTCTTGAGTCCGGGAGATCGGGGATCGCGGCGAAGGGACTTCTACTCGGAGCTTGTGAAGCGAAGGAGCGGACTACAAAGGTTGTAATCCCTCACACTTAGATAAAAAGGTGTTATCTTGCATGCTTAACCCTAATAATCTAGCAAAGATCCTGTCTTTAGGTTGTTCGGCACGTCTAAATTTTTATCCGGGCATGTTTGATGCCTTATGAACCTTCACAAGAGTGCCTAGGAACCATACAGTGGTATCAGAGCCTAGCTAGAGCATTAGGCATCGTGTTTATGAAGTTAAAACTCCGATCGAACCCGAACCGACAAAATTTACCCCCTCTCTGGAAATTTTTCAAAAACTGGGATTTTTATGAATTAAAAATACCTAAAAAATACAGCTGGATAATACAAGAATTATGGTGAAATTCGTACCTCCAATTCGACTACATGGCCGCGGAACCGCGGCAATTGCCCACCATTAGCGGCGGTTCCGCGGCAGTATAAGAGTATTAGGTACGCTTTTGTGCACAGTAATTCTTGTCTCTGTGTTTACTATTTTATGGATATTTTTAATCTGACTCAAGTGTTGAGTATTCTGGGGTTTATTTTGTAATCGTAGATTCGATCGGAATATTTAAATTCGTTATTATTTCCGGATATTTAGAAACTGTTAAACTATTTGAACGGATATCATTAACCCACTTTATCCCGGAACGGCAAACTTTCAAGTGTTGAATTTTTATTGGGTTTAAATCTTTCAGAAAAATTGTACAAGTTAAGCGGTGGACCCTCTAGAAGACAACAAACCTTAACTCGATTATGTGACCGTCTTGAACTGCCTTTTGAACCTTCGGGTTTGGGGCAGTACGGCGTGCCACATGTAAGGCGTTGGCTTGACCCTTCTACGGCTGGATCACTGATACTATGACTTATTCTGGGATTATTTGAACTCCGCTCAAGTGTTGAGCACTTTAGAAAATTTTGGGTATTTAATTATCTGTTCAAAAAGTTTAATACTATCTATTTATCTGGAATGTGATACAATATGTGGAATTCATAGAGTTAGGCATGAAATGCGAAGTATGTGATATTTCGTATTTACGATGTCTAAAGTGATTGTGGATTCCAAATGTTGTAGTTTTACACTTTCTTTTCTGTGACCGTAAGTTTAATATGTGATATCGCTGGTTTCGTTACTATATGTCAACGATAATTGGGATGCGCATATTTACTTACGTTGATGATATGTGATATTATGTGTTGCTGTGATATGTTATATTGGATCGTCGCGTTCTGAATAGCCGGGGGTTTTATGTGAGATGAGGATTTTTATTTTCATTCATGTAAAATTCATTTGTAATGTAATATTCTTTTATTTGGGGCACTTCCAGGTTGAGGTTGATGTCACCCTTGTATATTATTTACTTTTCCGCATTAGGTAGACCCAAGGAGGGGAGCACAAGTAACCGGGTTCTAGGGTCCAGTGGGAGGCCATCTCGAGGAGTCGAGACTGGGTCTCCTAACCCTAGAATTGGCAGTGTTACTTGCCGCTCTCGTAGGGGTCTTGGGATGTGGGTTTGGCTATTCGTCGCGACCGTAGAATCCGTGTTTTATACAGGCTCGTATTGAAAACACGGACGTCCTAGTATATCCAATATTTCATATATGTTCTTCTGCTGCAATGTTCTGTGATGGGATCATATTACTGCCTGATACGAATGGTTATACTATATATATATGCTGATATATAAATATTACTGCTTTCGTTTCTTCTGTGATGCTTAGGAAGCATAAGCTGAAGGGATTTTTATTAATGAGATTAATAAAAAGAAAAGAAACCTAAAGATGTTGTAGAATCAAAACTTTATAAAAAGGGTAGCTACAGTTTTGCTTTGCACAGTGATATATATGATATGTCCTGCGCCTTATTCGATGAGGAAAGAGCCGAGATTCCTTCACCGGGAGTGACATCTTTAGCGAAACTGGCAGATGCTACAAAACGCGGTTTGTCTTTTGAATGTTTTTAGTGTTTTGCTTTGCACAGCGGTATATATGATATATCCTGCACCTTATTCGATGAGGAAATGACCGACGATCCCTTCACCGGGAGTGACCCCTTTAGCGAAACTAAGAAAAACCTCAAAAACACTCCTTTTTAAAAAACTACTCGATTCTACGACGATATCAAGTTCATTACGCAATAGGTTTTCTGAAAAACCTGTCGTAGCTCTCCGTCATTTCAGATAAATCCAACTTAGTATTCGTGCTGTATTTGTTGACCTTGTCAAGGCACAGTGTACGGTAGCTAATTAGTGTTTATCTGCTAAAACATAAGATGTGATTGGATTAGGGTATTCGTACGGCCTTGTTGATCTTGTCAAGGGTCATGCGGGTGGGTTTAATTCAATCAGGAAATGACGGGTTGAACTTGACTTGCGATTTATGGTTTGTTGACCTTGTCAAGGTCATAGATCGCTAGGGGCAAAATATCATCGGGAATTTCAAGTGTTGAAATTTGCAATGAGATTGCATACCTTCTATGAGATAGTTGGATCCCGATACCCACTGCGAGTAAGTGTTACTCCTGGGAGAGTTTTACACAGGACAATTAGTCGATCAAGTAGGTGTCTAGAAAAGTGTTAACGGGGTTACGCCTTTGGGAAAACGAGGTTTACTTTAATTAGGTCCGTGCGAAAGCACGGGGAACCTTCCTCAAAGTACCGACACTGATCTGTCTGAAAGATTGACGAAATTGTAGGGTGTAATTAATCCCGGCTAATCTTACCTTTTAGGGTTTGAAGGTAGATTTGATAAAAACAGTGGGAGACATCCTGATTAGATAAGATAATAACCAATCTAATCTTGCAAGAGCATACGCTAAAGTGTTTTCTTCTCTCTCTCTCCAGGTAGCGACCATGTCAGGCCATAATCAAGATAATAATATGGAGGTATTGACTGAACCCGCTTATTATACTGAGCAGGGGAACGTTGGACCCGTTCTTTCTTATAAGAGTTATAAGACTGAACATGGAATAGAAGAATATCTAGATTCTCAAGCCGCCCAAAAGAACATGCATGTTGATGCATCTTCTTCAGTTGTGTTAGTTATTGAAAACTGTTTCTCAGTTTACCCTACGTCTTGGGTATTAGATACCGGATCAGGATCCCACATATGTAAACAATTACATGGGCTACGTAAAGGTAGAGAACTGGAAAAAGGTGATCATTCCGTTCAAGTAGGGAACGGTGCAAATATTGCAGCCAAAGCAGTTGGCGAATATCACCTTGTATTGCCAAGTCGTAATACACTGATTCTAAATGAGTGCTATTATATACCGAACATGATGTGCAACATTATATCAGTTTCTTTATTAAGTAAAGAAGGATATAATTTGGTAGTAAAGGATAATGTTATGAACATATTCCTAGATCAAAAGTTGATTGCATCAGGCTCGTTACATAATGGCATATTTATTTTAAATTAGAATACAGTTCTCAACATACAAAACACACACAAGAGTAAAAGTTCAGAAATGAACGAATCCTTCTTGTGGCATTGTAGACCTGGTCATATCAATGCGACACGACTAGCTAAGTTACATAAAGATGGTTATTTGAATCCGTTCGAATTATCATCTTATGATACTCACCATTCATGTCTCAAAGAAAAAATGACCAAAGCTCCGTTTAGTGGACACGGAGAAAGAGTTACCGAACTCTTAGGACTGGTACATAGTGATGTATGCGGTCCCATGTCTACGCATGCCAGGAACGGTTCTTCCTACTTCATTACATTCACTGACGATCTCTCTAGATTCGGACATGTGTTCCTGATGAAACACAAGTCTGAAGCTTTTGAGAAATTCAGAGAATATAAGCACGAAGTAGAGAATCAAACGGGCAAAAGTATTAAGATTCTTCGATCTGATCGAGGAGGTGAATACTTAAGCAATGAGTTCCTAGATTATCTAAAAGGGAATGGGATTCTCTCTCAGCTTACTCCTCCTTATACACCACAGCACAACGGTGTATCGAAGCGGAGGAATTGCACCCTATTAGATATGGTACGCTCTATGATGAGTACAGCTGAGTTACCTATTTCCTTCTAGGGGTATGCGCTTGAGACAGCAGCATACCTATTGAATCAAGTTCCAACTAAATCTGTACCTACCACACCATATGAGATATGGAGTGGGAAGAGACCGTATCTTAAACGAGTTAAGATATGGGGTTGTCCGGCCTATGTAAAAAGGCAAAATCCGGACAAACTCGAGGCACGGTCAGTTCTTGTTCATATCAGAATATTGCATTTTATACCACCCATTCTTACGCTCGTGTGTTTATAGGTAGGTGCTTTTAATCCGTGTTTATTTCATATTTGCAGGATGCAGGTTCTCGGTTCTAAAACGGTGAAATTCATGGAAAACACGACAAAATCCGGGTTCCTGCCAACCACTGATAAAACACGGTCTCCGCTCTTCATCTGTATGCTGCCAGATACTAGTTTAGGAAGACAAAATGTCAAATCAATGTCATCCTCATGCACAAGGCTCAATGGTAGCACAAAATCTAAGAGATCTACGTGGAGCTCGAGGCAATCATGACAAAAGCATCCACAAAAAGTCCACCTTTCCCTCAACAAGAATTCTGGAAGAAATGTGGAGGTATTATCAGGAACTACATGTACCAAACATCAAGGCACAGAAAACCAGGGACTCAGACCAAATCCCACTGCCCAACCCCACCAAACCGCCGTGTTTCCGCGGCCAATAGGGGGTATTGGCCGCGGAAACGCGGCCATACTGAGGATTCATTTTGTCGTGTTTCAGGGGTGTTTTTGGTACTTCATTTATGCTCTGCTGGTTGCCCTAGAACTTCAACCCCATGCCTATAAATACAGCAGAACTTGCCAAAGCCAAGGGTCATTCTTTAGTTCATTCTTGTAGCCTCTTTTGTTAGGATTTTGTATAGTTCTTCTTCTTCTTCTTCTTCATTCCTCTTCCATTAAAATGTAGTGAGAGCTTTTGAGTTGGAGATTAATGAAGATGAGGGCTTTGTATCATTCTCTTGTGTTTCTTCTTCCCCTTGAGATTTTTGCTTTCTCTTGCTCATTCAACCTCTTTATTGAGCTTGAATGGGTAAGAGTTAGTTATTGATCTCAAGGGTCGTATTTTCTCACGGGACTAGTTCTCCACTTCACATGCGTTCTCTACCCTTCCCTTGATCTTGCAACCTCTTCATTGAGCTTGCAAGTTTAAAGGTTGTCTATTGAGCACATGCTTGGCTTGGGTTCTACTTCCGTGATTCTTTTTATCGCTTTTTATTATTCACAATTTATTACCTTGTCTTTTATTACTTGCTATTTACTTACTTGCAATTTTATTTCATGCACTTTAATTGCTTGTATCTTTTCTTTTCTTTGTTCTTTTCTTTTTGTTCTCTTTTGTTTATTTTGTGAATGTTGTAATTATTGTTGTTGTTAAGATAAAATACGGTATTATAAGTTAACATTTCTTTACCAATTCCTTTTCCCGTTATTTTCCATTTGAACTCCGCCCAAACCATACGCAAGCGCTCCGTTAGGCACCGTACCCTGACAAGGTAACGGTGATTCCTAACTGCGACCGGTTGCGTTCGGTTTGGCCGGAGGCGAAAGCAAGAGACAAGAACGGAAGGACAAGGGTAAATAAGCCGGATTCCACGAATACCGCGCTTAAATCCCCTAATCCACGTTGTTGCCGATTGCTTAGCTTCAATTGGTCAAGACTCGGCTCAAAGGTTTTGAGTACGGATTTCTTAGCTTACAATCTCGTATTTTCTTAACAACCTTATACTTGCAGATAAACATATAGGTTAGACCAAACACTCATACAAGATTCTTTATTGACTCGTCTAAGACAAGAAGGTAAGATAACACCATCTTCCTGTGGACCGACCCGTACTCACCGGCTAGCTGCAAAGCGACACCGTCCTGATCGCGGTTACACTTAAATTCTTTGAACATCCGACAAGCCATCGGCGTGCGATCAAATGGCGCCGTTGCCGGGGAGACGGTAGCGTATTTTCTTTCTTGTTATTCGGGTTAATATTCTTTTTGTATATATAAAAAAAAAATATTCTTTTTGTTTTTCTTTTTTGGACAATATTTTTGTGGGCAAGTGTGCAGATTTTTGCATATTTGCAAACTGCAATTGTGGGGAGAAAAGTGTACATTCAAAGCTAAGGTGTTTACGGAGTACAGTGCCAAAGATCCGGGTAGTTTGACCCGCGCAAGCGAACCTTTCAAGCTTACCGGACTCGATTCAACGGGGGTTTCTTAACCCAAAACTTAAACGGTACGTACTTTACTAACACCTTCTTCTCAAATCCGACGCTTCCAATATACTATTCCTTGCAGGATTCTTTGCAAGTTCGCTAGCAAACGCCAAAATTGACTAACCCGTATTTGTTGCAGCGCCGCGCTTAAAATAAAAAACGAATGTTTTATTCTTTATAGAATTTTTTGAATTGCGCATTGCATCAATTAATACGGACTTAAGGGCAAGCGAACCCCACAACATACGGTAAAGGATTTCATCACCTTTTCCGTGGCCCACAAATCACGAACTTGCGCATAACGTTTACCCACACAAATTTAAAAGAAACTAGACTTTAAGCCTTAAGCACTTCGCGCTCACTAGGAGAAGTTAACTGTATTTAGAAGCTTGCTTAACGGTATATTGTTTACGGGGTGTCTAGGAAAGTATTAACGGCGAAACCGCCAAAAGAGAAAGGGTTATTTAATTAAGGAACTTCGCGAAAGCGTTGGAAAACCTCCCCTTATCTCTGCACTTACCTGGCCTCGTGATCAGTGTATTTTTAAGCCTGTTTCTCGACACAGTTTAACTTCGACAATCAAGTTCTCGAGCAGGTCTAGTTGACCTAGGTGAACCCTAGAACGATTAGGTGTGTGGTATTTTTGTGTCGTGATTTTTTTTTTGTCCATATTCTTTTTGTGTATATTTCATTCTTTTGCTAACAACTAACTAAAAAAAAATAAAAAAAAAAAATCACATTCTTTTTCCCCTCCTTTTTTCTACCTTTCGCTCTCTCTCTCTTCATATCATGGGTACCCCTCCTCGCAAAACTCTTGCCGAACTTTGGTACCCACAACCAGACATCACCTCATACGGTTCTTGTTTTGGTCGAACTTCAAACGACCCCTCCATGCCAAAAATTTCATTGAAAGATCGGATAGACGCATCTAGGACGAACAATTTGACTCCGCAATCCACTTCGTATCAACCATTTCATACATTCACCCCTTATTACGTTGATACCCCTTCCTCGAGTCACGTTGTAACCCCGAGACCAATGTCTCTAGCTGAACGCATTGAACAATCCCGTAGCCGATCTTTCACTCCTTTCCCCACTACAAATTCTTGGGATCAACAATTCCATTCACCTTCTTATCCCAATGTTGATCCCACTCCTGTCCAGCCATTCAACTCCTACCAATCCTACCCTAATTTTGCACCTTCCCTAGACATTGCATCAGAACAGCAATTTGGGAGTTTTCAGTATCCAAACAACTCTGAATCTTTTACTGAAACCCCTTCACAACCTATGTCTAGTTTAGAACAGTCCTTGGAAGAATTTAGGGTAGCTTCACAACAGACGATGGATTTGAATGCGTCCTTGGCCGCCCTCATGCAACCTAGTGACCCGGTAGCTAGTTTTCAACTAGCTCCATCTTTTCCAATGTAAGATGAGGCGGCAGGACAGGCTGTGAATTTGAGTGGAGAGAGTGAGATGTACCCCCTTCCCAATCAAACCTACCCGTCTCAAATTGAATCCCACAACTCCTGCTTTGAACGTCTATCAAGTGTCCCAAATGAACTATCGGTTGAAGATAGAATGTTTAATGAGTTGTGCGACTTCGTAGTGTTTGATTTGCCCGATTGTGAAGGGTCCTTTTTGAGTGAAACCATACCCAAACCTTTTGACCTCTATACCTCCATCTTAGAACCTGAATTGATTAATATCCATGCTTTGGTTGAGGTGTCAGAGAATATTGATTTTCACTTGATTGAGGATATCGACGCTGGGAATATTTTGGATGATGAACCCGTAGATTTGACTGAGTTTTTCTCTCCAAATCATCATCCCGAGTCTTTAACTGTTTTTCCCGAACTTCATATGCGTCTAGACTTTGATGAAATGTGCATGGATAAGCTTAACTTTGAGGAGAATTTTGAGGATATTTTTGAGGATGAAACAGTTCTTGTTGATGAGTCGGATTTTCCAATTCATCCTATTCCTTCCACCGACTGTGTACACCTTCCTGCACCTTTAACCGATAACCTTCCTCAACCACTTCCCTCTATCCTTTCCATCGTTCCGACCTTGCAAGAACCCGTATCACTTACATTTCATTTGTCTGGTTTACCAAGTTCGGCGTACCCATGGTTTCTTGCGAATCTTGAGGGATTTGACCACATTTCTCGACGAGTAAATATATTAGCACAATCGCTTTTTACACAGCGTTCATCACAAATTGTGCTAATCTATTTACTCCATTTGCACCCTCAAGATCGTATTCCACTTCTTTTCCCCTTCCGCCATTCTTCTTCTCATCTACCGAGACCGCATTCCACTTCTCTCCACAAGCGGTCTCGCGTAGTCTCCATTTCTTTTCCCTACGCCTTCTTTTACCAGCCACCGCTTTACAGAGATAAAATCTTTGAATGGTTGGTACTAACTTTTGGCCTGTGTAAGGCCTTGTATAGCTTTATACAGATCTTTCCCCCCTAATCCTGAACTTCAACGCTTAACAGTGGAAACACTGTTTTACTTAAGTTTGGGGGGGACATTTTTTTTGTATATATTTTTGGTTTTGTATATAATTTGTTTTTAGGAAGCGCCGACAATTTTGACCCTCTTGGTATAGCCTGACAGTGAGGGCACTGTCAAGTTTAAGTTTGGGGGTGTGCTCGGTAAGCTTTCTTCCTTCGCATTCATATGTATATTTTGCATCTGCATACCTTATTAAAAACCCACAAAAATCGAAGAATTTCCAAAAATTATAAAAACTTTTTTGTCAAGTTAGCTTGTGGAAGAACTCTGATTCAACATTCGACGGTTTTTGTTTGAAAAAATAGGAATAACTAAATCTTATGTTTAGATTTTGAAAACCTGAAAGATAACTCTCCTTTGAAGTTAACTATAGCTGATATACGTCTTTACATTACACTACACGTGTTGTGAGTCTTGGAAATTAGATGACAAGTCTTTTATGTTTAAAAAACTTTTAAATAGATAAATGATTTTCTGAGGATCAAATAGGTTTGTTCTGAAATAAGTAATATATCAAGAATAGTTTATGAAGTAAGTGAATATGAAGGAATGTTATTGATGCCTTAATTGGAACTAAGTCTGAAAAATAACCCATCTGAAACTTGATTGGAATGATTACACACCAAACCCACTAAACACGTCTTTTATCCAAAAAATAATTGAACTACCGGTTATATCTCCGTTCGTATTGAATCATCATGTTTTTCACGCCAAACTGTCTTTTGTTTTTGGACCTAGGTAACTTGAGTAATTAAGTCCGCTGGGGTGTTTCTACACCTAATGCCCTAAAACCAACTGGTTTGGGTGCATTGGCCCAAAGCTCGCTAAGAAGCCTAGAAAGTCCAGTTTTAAAACAAAGTCAAGCAAGTGTTCTCTCCGAGTTAAAATTCCTAACGGTTCTTTGTCTGAGAATAATCTTGATAAAAGACAGGCTTTTATAAAAAAAATTTAACGGAGATATGAAGGTTTTACTCTTTGATAAAGACTATTGCACGTTCACAGAGGTGTGTATGAAATGAAAACAAGAAAAAGGTGGAGTGAAAAATACGACTTAGTTTCCTGTTAAGGAAGATAGAAATTCTGAAGTTGAAACCTTACTGGAAAACGAAACTTGAAAAATGCTTAACTCTCTATAAAACATATGTGATCCTTTTAAAATTGTTATCTGGGCTTTATTGTATGACATAATGACTTTATTCTACCTTTCGGGAACTTAACGACACTATTTTGCACTGCACGTAAAGACATATAAAAATCTGTAGTTAAATAAGAAGCGAGGTGTGAAAAATAAAGGTTCGATAGTCTAGACTTATGATTATAGAATTATTATTTTCTAAAACAAAACTTTAGGGGCTTGAATTTTAGTTATTTTACAAAGCTAGCTTGACGGGATTTTGTGGGTAGTATCCGCTGAAAACCCTCAGGAGACAACACTCCTCCTACTAGGGACACCTAGAGGTTTAACGGCTTGTTGCACGCGCTCAGTGCAATCGCGTTCCCTGCGAAAGTGCGGTTATCTTTTTATTTTTGTGAATAATTGGTTTTGCTCGGGACGAGCAAAAGTTAAGTTTGGGGGTATTTGTTCATATCAGAATATTGCATTTTATACCACCCATTCTTACGCTCGTGTGTTTATAGGTAGGTGCTTTTAATCCGTGTTTATTACATATTTACAGGACGCAGGTTCTCGGTTCTAAAACGGTGAAATTCATGGAAAACACGACAAAATCCGGGTTCCTGCCAACCACTGATAAAACACGGTCTCCGCTCTTCATCTGTATGCTGCCAGATACCAGTTTAGGAAGACAAAATGTCAAATCAATGTCATCCTCATGCACAAGGCTCAATGGTAGCACAAAATCTAAGAGATCTACGCGGAGCTCGAGGCAATCATGACAAAACCATCCACAAAAAGTCCACATTTCCCTCAACAAGAATTCTGGAAGAAATGTGGAGGTATTATCAGGAACTACATGTACCAAACATCAAGGCACAGAAAACCAGGGACTCAGACCAAATCCCACTGCCCAACCCCACCAAACCGCCGCGTTTCCGCGGCCAATAAGGGGTATTGGCCGCGGAAACGCGGCCATACTGCGGATTCATTTTGTCGTGTTTCAGGGGTGTTTTTGGTACTTCATTTATGCTCTGCTGGTTGCCCTAGAACTTCAACCCCCTGCCTATAAATACAGCAGAACTTGCCAAAGCCAAGGGTCATTCTTTAGTTCATTCTTGTAGCCTCTTTTGTTAGGATTTTGTATAGTTCTTCTTCTTCTTCTTCTTCATTCCTCTTCCATTAAAATGTAGTGAGAGCTTTTGAGTGGGAGATTAATGAAGATGAGGGCTTTGTATCATTCTCTTGTGTTTCTTCTTCCCCTTGAGATTTTTGCTTTCTCTTGCTCATTCAACCTCTTCATTGAGCTTGAATGGGTAAGAGTTAGTTATTGATCTCAAGGGTCGTATTTTCTCACGGGACTAGTTCTCCACTTCACATGCATTCTGTACCCTTCCCTTGATCTTGCAACCTCTTCATTGAGCTTGCAAGTTTAAGGGTTGGCTATTGAGCACATGCTTGGCTTGGGTTCTACTTCCGTGATTCTTTTTATCGCTTTTTATTATTCGCAATTTATTACCTTGTCTTTTATTACTTGCTATTTACTTACTTGCAATTTTATTTCATGCACTTTAATTGCTTGTATCTTTTCTTTTCTTTGTTCTTTTCTTTTTGTTCTCTTTTGTTTATTTTGTGAATGTTGTAATTATTGTTGTTGTTAAGATAAAATACGGTATTATAAGTTAACATTTCTTTACCAATTCCTTTTCCCGTTATTTTCCATTTGAACTCCGCCCAAACCATACGCAAGCGCTCCGTTAGGCACCGTACCCTGACAAGGTAACGGTGATTCCTAACTGCGACCGGTTGCGTTCGGTCTGGCCGGAGGCGAAAGCAAGAGACAAGAATGGAAGGACAAGGGTAAATAAGCCGGATTCCACGAATACCGCACTTAAATCCCCTAATCCACGTTGTTGCCGATTGCTTAGCTTCAATTGGTCAAGACTCGGCTCAAAGGTTTTGAGTACGGATTTCTTAGCTTACAATCTCGTATTTTCTTAACAACCTTATACTTGCAGATAAATACATAGGTTAGACCAAACACTCATACAAGATTCTTTATTGACTCGTCTAAGACAAGAAGGTAAGATAACACCATCTCCCTGTGGACCGACCCGTGCTCACCGGCTAGCTGCAAAGCGACACCGTCCTGATCGCGGTTACACTTAAATTCATTGAACATCCGACACGCCATCGGCGTGCGATCAGTTCTTTGCAAGTTTGTAGGATATCCGAAGTATTGTTATGGATATTTTTTCTATCACAGTGAGGAGCAAAAAGTGTTTGTTGCTCAACATGCCACCTTTTTAGAAAAGGAATTTCTTGCAAAAGAGATTAGTGGCTCTGAGGTAGAACTGGAAAAAGTTCCAGCAACACAAACTGCAACTGAAGATTTTGTGGAACCAGAGGATTCAGTAGTACCCGACGAACCCCAGCCTCCCCGCCGATCTAGTAGGGTTTCTCTTCCTCTTGAGAGATACTACGGTTTTCTCATTGATGGTGGAAGCGAGGACTGCATCATGGATGATGATGAACCGACTAGTTTCGAGCAGGCCATCACGAGTGGTGACTCTGTGAAATGGCTAGATGCAATGCGATCTGAGATGGAATCCATGTACACCAACAAAGTATGGACTTTGGAAAATGCTCCTGAAGGGGTAAAACCCATAGGGAGCAAGTGGATCTTTAAAAAGAAATTTGGTGTAGATGGAAAAGTTGAGACTTGTAGCAAAGGGTTTTCGTCAACGACCAGGTATGGATTATGACGAAACCTTTTCTTCAGTGGCTATGCTTAAGTCCATCCGGATCTTACTTGCCATTGCTGCATACCATGACTACGAAATCTGGCAAATGGATGTTAAGACCGCCTTTCTAAACGGTGATTTGGAAGAGTGCGTGTACATGACTCAGCCAGAAGGCTTCGTAGACAGTGGGAGCAGCGGAAAGGTGTGCAAGCTGCTTAAATCCATTTATGGGTTAAAACAAGCATCGCGGAGTTGGAACATCTGTTTTGATGTTGTAGTCAAAGAGTTTGACTTCATCAAAAATATAGATGAACCTTGTATCTATAAAAATGTAGAAGAGGGTAAGGTTGTCTTCCTCGTATTGTACGTGGATGACATACTCTTGATAGGAAATAATATTCCTATGCTGCAATCAGTCAAGCTCTTCTTATCACAGAGATTATCAATGAAAGATCTAGGTGATGCCTCCTGCATATTGGGAATCATGATCTATAGAGATAGATCTAAACGGATACTGGGATTGTCCCAATCCAGGTACATTGACACCATACTAAAGAGGTTTAGTATGGAAGAATCCAAGCGTGGGAACCAACCCATGATCTCTGGACTCACTCTCTCCAAAGAGATGTCCCCTAAGACTGATTTGGAGAGAGCTCGCATGCAAGGGATACCCTATGCTTCGGCAGTAGGCTCTATCATGTATGCAATGCTATGTACCAGACCCGATGTAGCATACTCACTAAGTGTAGTGAGTCGGTATCAAGCAGATCCTGGAGAGAGTCACTGGACAGCTGTAAAGAACATTCTCAAGTACTTACGAAGGACTAAGGAGATGTTCTTGGTGTATGGTAACGGAGAACTCCAGGTGGAGTCCTTTACCGATTCCAGCTTCCAAAGTGATATGGATGACTCTAAGTCGCACTCGGGATTTGTCTTTACCCACAATGGAGGGGCGGTATGTTGGAAGAGTTCCAAACAGGATACCGTTGCAGACTCGACGATGGAGGTTGAATACATCGCTGCCAACGATGCTGCCAAAGAGGCTGTCTGGATAAAGAAGTTCATTAGTGAACTTGGAGTGGTTCCATCCATTGAGCATCCAATACCTCTGTATTGCGATAACAATGGAGCTGTGGCATTAGCCAAGGAACCTAGGTCCCATCAAAAGTCCAGACATATTCTGAGGCGGTATCACCTAATCAGGGAGATAGTTGATCGCCGGAAGATCGAGGTCAGGAGAGTAGATACGAAGGACAACATTGCGGATCCATTCACGAAGGCTATTCCCCAGATACAGTTTGAGAGATTATTCGGGATGCTAGGTATGAGATACTACAGCAGCTGGCCTTAGTGCAAGTGGGAGATTGTTAGTTATGTATATGCCCTAGAGGCCATTGTTGTACATATGATGTATATTATGATGGATGCTTAGATATATACAGAGAGGACCTTCTTGCTCGTCATGATAGTATGCTATTTGGTTTCACTTTATCTTAACATGTTGACTTGTAATGGTTTACTGACTTACTCTCACATGTTGATAAAGCCCTTAGGATCTGTACTCGACTACTGGGACTATGATGAGATCATACTAGTGGGGCTATGATAGTCGATGAGTACATCCTATAACTGTTCCCAGTCGAGGGTATATCGAGACAGGGCATCGATACACCATAGTTGACTAGCGTATACGCATCTTGACCCATATGACGGGCGATGGATGATCCCATATCCATCGGTGTTTGACATCAGAGATGGTGTACGGGTGCTCAGTGGAGACTGGGTACACTGGACGGACTCGCCGAAAACTCCCAGATGGTGATATACCACACGTCAGATAGCAGTTCTCCGGTGACACTGGTATAGGGTAGTCTGTAGACCCGAGATCGTCATAGAGTCTTGTGTGTTTCCCACTGTGCTTTGATTTCCACCTTACCACGTCCAAGAGGGTGTGCAAAACGGTGGCTTTTGGGTACAGTCCCGAATCACATAGAGGCAATGAGCGATAAGAGGGGATTCGTCTCTCCCGGTATAGGGAGTTGATGTTGTGCTGTGTTCGATTGGCAATAACTGGAAGTCCCTGGCCAGGGCTGATATAGAGATTTACTGGTAAGTGTTACTAGTAGTTTCTCGACCCGTTATGAGCCACACATCGACACGACTTATCGGTTACTGGGGTCTGACGTATACCACCCCTAGACTTGATATGCAGCATATCAGACGAACAGACCGGACTGTACGGGAGTGTTACTGATTGGATTCACAGGAGAACGCACAGGCTAGCTTGTTGATCTTCTGATCGCTCAATACCTGGGTGGCTGTTACGTTTAGCTGACCGCTTGCCGCTTGTGGGTGTTTGATATGATCATCACCTGCTACCGGCGTATTGACGATTCTTTAGAGTCCTACACATGGTTTCTTGGCTCAGGCGAAACGGAGTAGAGGCGCATATGTGATATGTGCAGGACCGAGAATAATGCGATATGAGATACCGTATTATATTCTCGCGATATTTAGATATGAACCGGGTCATCGGATCAAGTGTTGATTCGATGAATCGGTACATGATATATTAGTCGGTAATATTTGATATAGCCGGATCGTCGGATCAAGTGTTGATTCGATGATTTAATGTATAATAATATATATGATATATTGTATTACATTATCTAATATTGGCTCGCTTTATTATTTCATTTTCTCACTGGATGATACATTGATATATATGCGATATATGTTAATTGTATTATTTTCTTTTGTTGCAAATAAATAATATATATGTGATATATATCATTGTGACATGATATGATTTATTATTAAACATGTTTAAGGATGATTAAAAGGAATTAGGGTTTGATTAGGGTTAGCTTCTTCTTGCACCTTCTAGAAGCTTTGTTTTTGTCATGCTTAAGATATTATGGTTGATATTTTTGCATGACTCATAACTTAACCTAACCAAACCCTAACTCTAGTTTATTCTCTACAAACTCTTAGCCACTCATCCTTGACCATGGTTGATATATCAATCATATGGTTTTCTTTTCTATTCATCACAAAAGGAATTATCATTATCATTTTTTCCATTATCATCTTCTTCTCTCTTGATTTTGAGCTCACTAGAAATTCCATTTGTGATGATAAATTGTGAGAAAGTGAATTAAAAAGAAAGCATAAATACTACTCCTTCATCCTCATCTCATCTAGCCCATGAGATTAGTGTGTTCATCTCTTTAGAGTGAGAAAGCTTGAGTTATTGAAACTTCGACGTAGATCATCGGAGATTTGGAACACTTCAAGCTAGCATGGATCGTTCGAGTCGTGGAGCCTCTCTTGAGTCCGGGAGATCGAGGATCGCGGCGAAGGGACTTCTACCCGGAGCTTGTGAAGCGAAGGAGCGGACTACAAAGGTTGTAATCCCTCACACTTAGATAAAAAGATGTTATCTTGCATGCTTAACCGTAATAATCTAGCAAAGATCCTGTCTTTGGGTTGTTCGGCACGTCTAAATTTTTATCCGGGCATGATTGATGCCTTATGAACCTTAACAAGAGTGCCTAGGAACCCTACATATTACCCGTCCGAACAAAAATCCATGTAGCTAGTATATGTAAATGATCGAAACCTTGCACGTAAAACCATACGGCCTCTACATCGTTTCAGCAGAACCAGGGAAACCTTCTGTGTGGGACTCTGAAGACTCTGCAGTACGCTAGAAGTGGGTTTAACCACAAACACATCAGCGGCACTAACTGTACGTAACGGCTACCTAGGTACCTGTCGAAAAGAAGGCCGACGAGCAAACTCATTCGAACTCATATTGAGCCTATCCGTTTGAATCTCCGTACAGTCCGGTCTGTTCGTATGAGAGTATCGCATGCCGGGTCTAGGGGGCGGAAAACTTCAGACCGTTAATAACCTGGAAAGTCATGCTGATGTGTCTCAAGACCATCCGAGAATCTACTGACCTATCAGTAATTCTCAATCAGCCCTGGCTAGGGACTTATGGTGTTGGCCAACCGAACACAGCGCGACATCGACTCGCTATACTGGGAGAAACGAATCCCTTACAATCGCTCACTGCCTCCATGTGGCTCGGGTTTGTACTCAACTAAAACATGTTTGCATAACTCGGTAGAGCTGTGGTAGTGTTGTAATCAAAGCACAGTGGGAACTCACACGAGACAAATGATGACCTCAGGTCGACAGACTATCTATACTCATGTCACCAGAGAACTGCTATCTGACGATTAGTATAATACTGCTGGGAACTTAGGCACACTATCAGAATAATTTTAGCAGATGGCAACATGGATTTCAAAAATTTCTAGTTTGCTAATGTTCCAAAACCATGAATCCAACTAAAGAGCTAGAACTTGCTAACAAAAACCCAGTGAGCTAAACTAATCTACTATGTATAGAATACTCACATCATCAAGCTTTCTTCATGTGCTCCGGATCGCGCTTGCAAGCCGGTCCTCCTTCGACGAAGATGATCCACCTGAGTGAAATGATCTAAGCTCCAGCTTCGCCTAGCAAAGCAACCGACGCTCCAAGCTTGGTAAGAATGTAGAGTAGGGATGTAGGAATTTTCCACTATCTTTTTCTCTCATTTCCAAAGCTCAAGTGATCAACTAAAGAAGGAGGAGGAGGTGAAGAAGTAGCCATGAGCAAAGAATGAGCTAGTGTTCTAAGTATGAGAGAGTGAATCAAGAAGAAAATAGAGTGGAATGGCTTCATAATTTTACAACCATGCAATAAAAATCTAACAACATTTTTACAATAAACAAATAAAGCCTATTCCTCTCTACATACCTCCAACCATGCTCATGCCACCTCACCCTCCACCTCATTTGCAAATGATTTTCTAAAAAGAAAATCATATAACGAGGTGTCCATCTTCTAGAAGATATTCCGTATAAATACGGAATACAACCTGGTATAGTATTGAAATACATATACGCGTATTCGTATAAAAATACGAATAGCTAAGAGAGAAAATGATTAGTGAACAATAATACTAGAATACATATACATATATATATATATATATATAAATTATTAAACCAAAACTTGATTTAATAATCCTAAGCCGCTAGTATTATCAACCGTCCGATTAAAGTCCGTGTAGCCTGTATTACATATTTAATTGGACATCTGTATCTACCAACATACGTCATCTATATCATATCGCCTGAACCGGGAAAACCCTCTATGTCTGACTCTAAAAACTCGTCAATACGCTGGCAGTTCGTTCAACCATAAGCACATCAGAGGCACTGTTGGGGTCAAAATTTGCGCCCTCGGTTGACCGAGTCAAAGTCAAGGTCAACCCCAATCCAGGTGGGCCCAAGCCCAGGTCAAGCAGGCCCATGCCCAAGTCGAGCCCGCAGCCAGCCTCCCCCATGCCAAAATGAAAACATGTAATAAATAATTTTTATGTAATTTTTTATGCATGAATTTAAACAAAATGGGCGTAAAGCCAAATTTTTGTAAGCCCATGGCTTATGTGCAAAAATAAATGGCACATGAGCCATTGGATGGGTAAAATGCCATTTTGTAAAGCCCAAGGGGCTATATGTAAATGTGTAAGCCTATATAAGGCAACATGATAATGAATAAAGAAATACAATTTTCATTCCCTCAAAAACCAAGGGTTTGTGCCTATTTCCCCTTTCTGAAGGTTCCAAACCTTCTTCTTTCTTTTGAATTAAATCAAGAGTTTTACTCTTCCTTTTCTAAAACTAAATAGTTTTTCACCACAAAACCCATAAAGGGGAACTCAGATTTTCCATTAGATCTCAAAACGGAGAGATTTTTAAAATCTCACATCTCTTGATCTTCAGGATCCTGCCAACAGAGGAGGAAGAAGGAGACCCATCTCCAGAAACCCCACTTTGGGGAAGAACTAGGGCTCAAGGGGAGAAGCCCTTCATCAGCTTCAAAACATCTTAGGAGTCTAACTCCACCTTGATTTCTCTTTCGGGTGTTTCTGGGGCTAAAAGCCCATTTTTCTTGTCGGAGCCCGAGCGCCTTGCGCTCAAGCGCCCAGCACTCAAGCGCTAAGCGCCCACGTGCCGACACGTGACGCGCTAGCTCTCGAGCGCTTCGCACTAAAAGCGCCCAGCACTCAAGCGCCAAGCGCCCACGTGGCGACACTTGGCACGCTAGCGCTCGAGCGCCTAGCGCTCAAAGTGCCCAGCGCTCGAGCGCCAAGCGCCCACGTGCCGACACGTGGCGCGCTAGCGCTCGAGCGCCAAGCGCCCAACGCTCAAGCGCCAAGCGCCCACGTGCGGACACGTGGTGCCCTAGCGCTCGAGCGCCTAGAGCTCAAGCGCCAAGCGCCCACGTGCCGACACGTGGTGTGCTAGCACTCGAGCGCCTGGTGCTCAAGTGCCCAGCGCCCACGTGCCGACACGTGGTGCGCTAGCGCCTAAGCGCACAGCACCTAAGCGCACAGCGCTCGAGACGCTGGCCCCACGCGTCCTTTGGGTACTTTTCCTTTTTTTTATATGTATACATGTATATATATATATAGATACACACACACACTCCATAACACCGTCCCTCCTAAAAAAATATTTGGGCCGGGGCGCTGCCCTGCACCCCGCAAGGGGGCTGCTTGCCCCCTTGACCCCCAGCCCGCTATCCGGGTAGCAGGACCCCCGTATAAACTCTGCGTGGCTCCCGATATATCCAAACCCTCCCTCCAAAACAAAACACATGCACGTTGCACATTGAGTTCGCATGGCCGGTTTAACCCGTCACTTGGAGGTTCCCTCGCCCCAAAGGCGAGGGGTAATTAACGGCAGCTTAGTCCGCGGCTGCCGGAGATTCGGATCCCCACAATCAATAAACCTCCGCCTACCCTAGGCAGGGGGAATCTGTAGTACGCCTAATAAGCGCGCTCATATTCCCATCTCAATGGGGTGACGAAAAACACCTTACAGATTCTGGCACGCTCGGTGGGACTAATCTCTCTTCCCATATTTCGGGTTAAACGTTCATGCGAACTCATTCAATATACATTTCTATATTTATACTAAAATAATGCTTTTTCATCTAGGTTTTCAAGCAACCACTTCTCAACAATGTCTCCAAAGATGAACTCAGCTCCCATCTTCTACACGATGAAGATGGACTCCAGGACGGTCCTTCCGGCCAGTCTCGGGCGACAATGGAAGGAGGAGCCGCTACCATTTGGCTCTATTATGTTCGTGTCCGCTAACGCCGTCCCAGCTCCTCAAGGGGGAATCTATAGTACGCCTGACAAGCGCGCGCGTATTCCCATCTCAATGGGGTGACGAAAAACACCCTACAGATTCTGGCACGCTCGGTGGGACCAATCTCTCCTCCCATATTTCGGGTTAAACGTTCATGCGAACTCATTCAATATACTTTTCTATATTTATACTAAAATAATGCTTTTTCATCCAGGTTTTCAAGCAACCACTTCTCAACAATGTCTCCAAAGATGAACTCAGCTCCCATCTTCTACACGATGAAGATGGACTCCAGGACGGTCCTTCCGGCCAGTCTCCGGTGATAATGGAAGGAGGAGCCGCTACCATTTGGCTATATTATGTTCGTGTCCGCTAACGCCGTCCCAGCTCCTCAAGCTCCGGTAACAGGCAAACCGGCCCCGAAAAGCAAGGGGCCAAATGTGGTGGTCTCGAGTGCGCCCCAACCCAAACGCAAATCTGTTTCCGAAAGACTCTCCATCGCTCAAGCTGGGAGCAAGGCCATCAACGTAAACAACGCAGCGGGGCATCTCAGGCAAGCTCCAGCGGTACCCTCGACAACTGCTCGATCGAGTATCTTCTTTAAGCTCCCTATCAATCGACTCACGTTGGCTTGCCAGAAAACGGATGTCCGCCAAGCCCTCAAAATCGAGAAGCTAAGGCAGAAAAGGCTCAGATACAGAGCCAACAAAAGGGTTAGGGCTCATGCTAAGCTGAACCTCATGAGGTTCGAGGAACAGGGTTACCCCGCCAAAGATGAGAGGATGGCTGAATGTGTTATCCACACTGTCTACATGGTGGGCACGCGTCCCAGCGACAACCTTCGCAGCAAAAGCAAGGATGGGGCCACCACATCTCAAATCCAATCTGGTGTAAATATAGCTGTCACTTCTCAAGACCAGCATCCTCCGGAAGGTGATGAAAATCCTCCTAGTGAGATGATAGGAAGAGAGAGCCTTCGGTCTATGAGGAGTCGGGCTCGGAAAGCGAAGATGAGCCAACTTTCCGTCCCAAGAACGCAGAGCAGCAACTTCTCCAAGAGCTCCGAAAACAGCTCAGAAGCAAAGACAAGGAGATGGCCAAGCTCTACACAAAAATTGACGACTTGACAAACGTCGTCTTACAGCTCACAGCCCAACTTGCCTCTCAGCCGCCTAATCAGGCGCATGGCTCTCATGAACCGGGAAACGGTGTCCTGAAACGGCCGATGCCTGTTCCCTCAAATCCAAAAGTGGGCGGACCGCATGAAAATCAGTCGCATCCTATCTCGGGAAATGTCTTAGCTGCCAATGAAAGTAGCCCACTAACTCAAGATCAAATCATGGATTTGGTTGCCAGAAAGTCAAAATATTGGTGGCCGAAGCCGAAGCGCAAAAAGATATCAGCAGTAGTGGGAAACCATATCCTGCTCGGTATGATCTGGTAGAATTTCCTAGCGGCTATGTCATCCCCAAATTCGGTAGATTCAATGGGACGGAAAATGCGAATCAGCACATCGCCCACTTCAAAGCCTCATGCTGGAACACTGGGGGCAACGATGCACTTCTCCTCCGCCAGTTCATTAATAGCTTGACCGATGTTTCTTTCGACTGGTACGCGAGCATACCGGATGGCACCGTTACTACTTTCGTCCAAATGGAATCTTTGTTTCGACAAAGGTTCATGAGCGTCAGTGATAAGATCACCATAGCCGAGCTCGTAAGGACCAAGCCCAAGAACAACGAAAGCAGTACGGATTTTATAACCCGATGGAGCAATCTCTCCGTCAAATGTGAACCGCCGATAGAGCAGGACCAATCTGTCAGTCTCTTTGTCGGAAATCTCAACAATTGGATGGCCCCGTTCCTATGCACCGCGGGTCTCAAAACATTCCAAGAGCTGACCAGGAAAGTTCAGATGCTGGAGCACTCAAAGTAGGAGTCCTCCTCGGATTCCTAAAATAACAATAGGTCCTGGAGAAACCGAAAGGACAATAATCGTAAAGGCGGAAATTCTGACGATTCTGAATCTTTCTACACTTCGGCTAACCGAAATAAGCAAGAGATGAGCGGGCCTAGTGCCAACCAGCCTCGGAAGCCAGTGTTCGGAGGGGGAAGAGAATCTCCACTCAAAGAGAAGCTAGATATGGTCTATTCCTTCAGAAGGGACAAAATCCGTAAAATATTCAAAGACGCCCTGAAGAACGGTCTACAACTGCCAGAGTAAAAAAGCCCGCATGAAGCGAATATGACCGACGACCCCAAATACTGCCCCTATCACAGAGTGATAGGTCATGCCATTGAGGACTGCTTCGTCTTCAAAGATTGGGTCGAAAAGCAATACAAGGCAGGAAAGATAGAGCTGTCTAAAGGCGTGTTAACAAACAGTCCAGCTGCGACCGCCAATTTCATACAAACGGAGACCGAAGTTCTTCGTGAAACTGATTCTCTCAGACATCTTCCTTTCTCTGAAAACAATCGACCACCACGTCATTAAACTGGGAATAATCGACCTCTAAGTCGTTAAACTGGGAATGTAAAAAAATGTGTAAATAAGAAAAAAAAAGGAATGTGTAAATAAATGAATAAAAAGAAAAGCCGAAATGATGGGGCAACTCGCAATAAAAATCAGCGAGTAAAAATAAAAATGAAAATAAAGCCGAAATGATGGGGCAACCGCGAATAAATAGCCGAAATGATAAGGCAATCGCGACCTTCGCGATGAGAAAAGCTGAAATGATAGAGCGATCGCGGTGAAACAAAAACAAAAAAAACGAAACAAAACAAATGCGAATGATGAGTCGCTCCTGGTACCATATTCTAGTGTAGCGATGTAGACGCCAACCAAAATCCAATTTCCTAAAATTCTCCCAGCCCTACGGTTAGTCCCCAAATTGACTACCGTATACAATCCACGGGCTCAAATAATTCTCATCACACTCATGCCCCACCGCAATCACCAGTCCAGCGGCCGGTCTCCGTCCTTGGAATTATGATCCATTGGGAAGACTCACTCATGTGTCCTCACGATACATGAGGAGAACAAACCTTTATGGGATCATTACGACTGATAAAGGAAAAACACACTTAGGAGTCCCCACGACTCCTAAGGAGAAAATACACCTGCGGGATCCTTATGATTCGTAGGGAGAAATGCTTTTATGGGACTCTCACGGCCCATAAAATTGAAAAGCCTTAGGCGATAGGGATCTAAACCTGTCTCCTAAGCCGTCTCTCCCCAATCCCCAAGTGGCGAATGATGAGTCGCTCCTGGTACAATATTCCAGTGCAGCGATGCAGACGCCAACCAAATTCCAAATCCCATACCCCAATGGCGAATGATGAGTCGCTCCTGGTACCATATTCCAGTGCAGCGATGCAGACACCAACCAAATTCCAACTCCCATACCCCAACGGCGAATGATGAGTCTCTCCTGGTACCATATTCCAGTGCAGCGATGCAGACGCCGACAAAAGTCCCGAAATTTTTCTGGCCCTACTGTCTGGATCATACATCCTGCAAAACCGTATACAATCCACGGGCGTAAAATAATCCCAATCCCTCCCAAGTGCTACCGGTGAGACCACATTCAAAGTCCCACCGGCGTTGAAGAGTAAAAAAAATGGGTATGTCCACAAGCAAAATGGGCATGGATGAAAACCCGAAAGGGCTCCGTGAGTAAAAACAGCAGGACTGCAGGCGAGTTTATGAAAACCCGAAAGGGCGCAAACTCAAAAAAAGAGATGAAATGCACTCACAAAGTCCTCTCGACTTTGTGAGGAGAAAATTCCCGCGTGAGATCCTTACGACTCACAAAGGAGCAACACACTTAGGAGTCCCCACGACTCCTAGGGAGAAAATACACCAACGGGATCCTTACGACCCGTAGGGAGAAAATGCTTTGTGAGACCCTTACGGATAAAAAATTTGAAATGTCTTAGGTGATAGGGACCTAAAATCTGTATCCTAAGCCATCGCTTCCTGATAAACAAGCGCAAATGATGATTCGCTCCTTGTAACAACTGGGAATATATTAGTAGCTAATTATATTTTAATAAGTGGAATTTTTAATAAAAGTTTTCCAAATTAACTTTCAAATATTTTATCAAAATTAATAAAGATATTACTAGAATTTTCCTAAGCTTGCACAAACATGTGCATGTAACCTAGGGTTAAAATTTGGGTTAAACCATGTTTAGGCAACCATGGTGGTCTAACCCCTCTTGTTAAGCTAATTAGTTTTAAATTAAGAATTTGGTTTTCAAAAAAAATAAAGGGACTAATATTGGTTTTGGGGTTGACTTGGGTTGAGGAGAGAGAGGGCATGATGGGTGTCTTGTTAGCATTAAATTAGAGAGAGAGAGAGGTGGCTCTAGGATTGTGTCACACCCTATCCTTTTCAAAACGTTTTACTTACATTCCAAACCCTTATCACTCACATCCTTCTCACTCACACACCTCACCAATGGAACAGTAGCTGATGTTTCAGCAGCAGCCCCATCTTCAAATTAGCCATTTCATCATTTCAAACAACAGCTACAATCTTGAATCCAGCAGTAGCTCCTACTATACTTCTGCCCCAAACACATCAGCATACTATAACATCA
Organism: Agapanthus africanus; assembly: GCA_030015575.1. NCBI lineage: Eukaryota > Viridiplantae > Streptophyta > Magnoliopsida > Asparagales > Amaryllidaceae > Agapanthus > Agapanthus africanus. Next base: position 77,773,712 of record JASDDO010000004.1, on the reverse strand, counting down.
GCATCAACTGCATCAGCAGCAGCACTCCCTTAACAAAAAGCCCCAACTCCATATACAACACTCACACAACACAACAACAACACACCACCAACACCACAACAAACACAATCACAAAAACAACAGCAACTACATCAGTACTGCAGCAGCCAGAACAGCAGCTCCTGCTTCTGGAGCAACAGCAGCAGCTCGGCTGGGGCAGCAGCTCCACCTCCTCTTCTTCTTCTCCTTCTCCTTGTTTGTGAGGTTCCTAGTGGGGTATAACTTCTAAACTCCTTCCTTGTTTGCTTAGTTGTGTAGAAATAGCTTTGTTAAGCGATAATTATACGGTTTTGTACTTGTTTGGGTGATTTATGTGAAAGTGTGTTAAAGTGAGGTTGGTGTTGGGTATACTAGCCTAAGTAAGTGTCGTTAAGGCCAAGTTAACCTAGGATAACCCCAGATTACACCAAAATACCCTCAGTTTTCAAATTGTGCAAAACTTGACGTTTTTGAGCAAAACTTAGCTTTTTGAGATCTGCTGTTACCCCTGTAAGTTCAGAATAAAATTGAGTGGACCATAGCCTACTGGTGACACCCTGTCCCCACCAACAGAGCTCGACCCCACCACTTCAACCCACGGCCGCCGGAATATTCGTTCTAACCGTAAATTGCGGCCACACCAGGGAGTTAGGAGCTAGGGTTTTTGGTACAGGTGTCTGCTACTTTTTGTGGGTCCATGGTATATATAGTTTTGTAATATTCTAACCTGGGTAAAATATGGGGCAGTATGTCATTTTCTGGTATTTTAGTTTGCGCGATACGCGAGTGGATTCTGTGATTCAGTGTATCGCGGCGTATCGGATCAAGTTCTGGGCGCGCGCACACACGTTCTAGCGTATCGCGTGCGCGCGTTAATTCGCGACGCGAGTTTCTCGTTTCGTTCCGATATCGCGTTTTACGAGATTTTGATATATTGGGATTCTTGTGTAAATTCCAGGTTCGTAGGCGGGTACGTCAGACGCCGCCAGGAAAGGGAAGCAGGTGGTCGGCTATACTTAGCACGTGACCAGGTGAGTAGATTTAACATCTATGAGGAAATCGCCCGTATGGAGTTAAGCGTCAGTGCGTGATAGGATGTTAGTTTTATGTGTTCATGTAGACATACAAGAGTCGCATACCTCCTTACATATATAGATATACTGATAGTATAGAAGACTGCACTGTCACTAACGGTCCAAGTTGCACGAGCACGATTTATATGCTACACTCACACCGTTAGTGATTTCCATGACACTCACATTATAGGGTTGCTATAAAACGCATATTTGATTCTGCTTATTTGACGTTGTCATGATTTGCCGCATGCTATCATATGGATATTCATACCAAGCACACTGTATATGCACTTTCGTGAGTACCTTCATTGATATAACCCTACTTGGGCACATATGCATCATATGTCTACAGTTGTGCACATGTACATTGCTATATTCACCTTGCATACTTATCCATGCACACATCCATACCGATACACATATTCATATGCTACATACATGGATGTATAGACTTGATTTAAAACTAAAGGACCGCAGGCGATATTTTCAAAACTAGATCTTTCAAAAGAGCGGTTTTCCCTTTCTTTTACTCTTAGCGTCATACGACATGTTGCATGGATTATGCATTGTATTTGATTATGTGATTTCTGGATTTGGGAACCGGAGCCCGAGGGCCGATTCCGCAGACGGAGCCCGTGGGCAGATCCGATAGACGGACGCCCTATATTGGAAGATTTGCATGTCGATGCTGGACACGGCTGATTTTATGAGATTTGGGTGCCGATGTTTGGCACTCAGGATTGTATGAGATTCACAGGATTTGAGGGCCGATGTTGATGACGGCGCCTGAGTTTTACTGGGATTTGGGTTTATTGATGGACACCGGTCATTTTTCCACGTTGATATTCCGTGTAAACACAATTTGTTCCTATGATCAGCATTTAGTATTTGACATCTCATCCTGTACCTATTGTACCTGATATAGTACACATGCTACATGATTATTGCACACCCTACCTATGTTATTTAGGGTTGTTATATTCCATATCAGACATGATTATTTCATATCTTGCACATCATATGGAAAGACTTTTAGATTGCACTTATTGCCTGATGTGAGCATTCAGTTCATCATATAGATGTTATCTGTTAGCATATGTTAGAGCATCGCAGCACGCGCATACTCGCGATTACCTTTATATGTTATCTACTATTCACGAGTTGGCAACTCACCCCCATTGTGCCACAGTGCTTGCAGGTTGCCCTTGGGAGTAGTCGCGGCTGGCTGTTTACCGAATCTTTTGACACAGAAACCATTGCTGAGGCGTGTTAGCCTTTTTGCTATTAGGTGGGTTTTGTACGGTAACTGTTTACTTTTTAGTTACATCTTGATGTATCTAGTAATCTCCATCAACTTTCATGTATTGACTTAGAGACAGTTGTGAGGACGATGTATGTTATTTGTACTCTAGTGTCAAGCTCGTTGTGAGCCGACTTTATTATGCAGTTTTACCTCTTATGATATTTGTTTTCACATTACTGCTCATTTTTTGCTTCGGCGTCGTATATTATATTGAGGTGATTTCTCCGCCGTTGGGCGCGATTCTCCCATTGAGATACTCTATTTATTTCACATGTTACTTTTACTTATATCTTGCCTCTTACCCGATTTCGGGACGAATTTTTCGAAAAGGAAATGTTGTTAAAATCATTTAAATAATAACTTGAACCAAAAAGGATTGCTACTAAATAACTTAAAGTTTTCTAAATGTTTTAACACTCCAAATTTTAATGGTTTTGTTTTCTGGGTTCGGCTTACTTAGTCATGTTACGCCTGTAGACGTTGCGTGGTTAAGTGCCGGTCACGGGCCGAACTTTGGGTCGTGAAAAAGTTGGTATCAAAGCGTAGGTTTTACCTTCGGAGTGTAGGATGACCCTGGTATGATGGAGTAGGTAGCTGCAGCAGGGTGGCGTGGCGTGCGTATGTTCCGCGGCATACTCACGACACGGTACCCCGCCTAAGCGACCTTAGGACTTATTGATTAAAATTCCTTCATGACTGTATACATTCTTGCGATTCGATTTCCGTATCCTTATCGAATCCTACCTTCCTTTTCAGCCACTATGCCGCCAAGGACTACGAGGGCACAGAGAGCGGCTGTGAGAGCCGAGGCTCGTGTTGACTCGTCCGAGACGAGGACTGATCTGGGCAGTGCACCTGTTGCACCCGAGCAGACTATTCCTCCTATGACAGATCATATCGCCACACTAGGGGCTGGTATGCAGGATATGCGCCAGACGGTGGGATCCAGCATGCAGGAGATGCGGCAGATGATAGGGTCGCTAGTTGAGACGCTTCGAGCACAGCGACCAGAGGTAGCTCCACCAGTCACGGGGACCGCGATGGTATCTACAGCACCAGCAGTTGCCCCTACATCCATGGAGGTGATTACAGTATTGTTAGCAGAATTCATTAGGTTGAAGCCTCCGGTCTTCACAGGCACCGACACAGCCGAGGACCCGCAGTCCATCATTGATAGGATGGCCCGGATATGCCGTTCCCTTAGATGCTCAGATACGAGATGGGTCGAGTTCACGAGCTTTCGCCTGGAAGGACTTGCGCAGAAATGGTGCGAATTGGTCGAGAAGGGCAGAGCAGCAGGTCTTCCTCCTATGACCTGGACAGAGTTTGTGACGATCTTTATAGCCCGCTTCCTTCCCCAGAGTGTCAGGGATGCCCGAGCATGCAGATTTGATTCCTTGCGCAAGACACCAGAGATGACCGTAGCGGAGTACGACGTGCTATTCACCGAGCTATCAGTTTATACTCCGTACCTAGTGGCTACTGAGGAACTGCGGGTCAAGAGATTTGTCCGAGGCTTGCTTACCCCACTGTTTTTTGCGATCAGCGCACAGCATTACGAGACATATGCCGCAGCCCTATTAGTCGAGGAGCGCCTTACCGAGACTTCAGTAGTCCCAGAGCCGAAGAGGGTTCGTACTGACACAGCAGCTCAGAGACATCCGTTCAGACGCCGCGATAGACGTTATACAGGTGGCAGAGACTCGGGGCGAGGTCAGATGTTTAGCTCATACCCCCAGGAGGGTCAGCAGACGTCCCGTGGATGCTTTGGATATGGTAGTCCTCATCACAGCGTCAGAGATTGTACCGAGACACGCCAGAGGGAGCCAGCCGTACCGCATGTCACACTTCCACCCCAGAGGGCGTTACCTGTTGTACCCACAGTTGCTCCACGTCAGACTCATGCACAGAGAGGCCACGGTCGCGGAGGGTTTGTTCCTAGAGGGCGAGGCGGTCGAGGCAGAGGACAGCCAGCCACCGGCAGAGTACAGCCAGCTGCTAGCAGGGGACCGCCAGTTACAGGTGGAGGATAGGCACGGGTTTTCGCGTTGACGCATCATGACGCGCAGGCGTCCAATGCTGTGGTCTCAGGTACTTTATCAGTATGTATTGTTGATGCACACATATTATTCGATCCCGGATCCACGCACTCGTACGTTTCCACACATTTTGTGCAGAGTTTGGGTAGAGAGTCTGGATTGCTTGATCAGCCGCTTGTTGTGACCACTCCCATGGGAGAGTTGTTTGTTGCTAGGCACGTGTTCCGATCCTGTGTTGTCCGTATTGGCGAGAGGGATTTGCCTGTCGACTTGATCCTTCTGGAGATGTTGGACTTCGACGTTCTTTTGGGCATGGATTGGTTGGCCACGTGCTATGTGTCTGTGGACTGCAGCGAGAAGACAGTTAGGTTTTATTTTCCCGGCGAGTCGACTTTTGTTGTGCAGGGTGACCGTGGTGCCACCCCTCACCTTTTGATTTCTTCTCTTCGCGCTGGATAGCTTCTGAGGAAGGGATGTCAGGGATTCCTAGCCTATGTTGGTGAGATTAGGGATACGGATATTCCACTGGACCAAGTTCTGAGTGTATGTGAGTTCCCTGAAGTATTCCCTGACGAGCTTCCTGGGCTACCGCCTGAGCGTGATGTTGTGTTCTGTATTGATTTGATTCCCGGCACAGGGTCTATTTCTATACCGCCTTATCGGATGGCCCCGGCGGAGCTTAGTGAGTTGAAGAGTCAGTTGCAAGATTTGCTGAACAAGGGACTCGTTCGACCCAGTGTTTCTCCTTGGGGTGCTCCGGTCCTGTTTGTTAAGAAGAAGGACGACAGTTTGCGTCTGTGTATCGACTACCGGCAGCTGAACCGGGTGACCGTGCGGAACAGATATCCGTTGCCACACATCGACGACTTTTTCGACTAGCTTCAGGGGGCTGGATATTTTTCGAGGATCGATTTGCGATCAGGTTATCACCAGCTGAGAGTTCGCGTTATGGCCATTATGTGTTTTTGGTGATGTCGTTCGGACTCACCAACACGCCAGCAGCCTTCATGGACATGATGAACCGTGTATTCAGGTCGTATCTTGACTTGTTCATCATCGTATTCATTGAGGATATCTTGGTGTATTCCCGGAGCAGGGAGGAGCACGAGCAGCACCTGCGGATTACACTGCAGACCTTGAGGGAGGACTGGCATTATGCAAAATTCTCCGAGTGCGCGTTCTGGCTGGACAGCGTTGACTTCTTGGGTCATGTGATTACACGGGATGGTATATGTGTGTTAGTTATATGTATGCCCTAGAGGCCATTACTATACATTGGATGTATATTGTAGTGGATGCTGGGACATATATAGGGAGGACTTTCTTGCTCGACATGATAGTATGCTATCTGGTTGCTCTTTACCTTAACGTGTACACAGATTGTCTCTCTATTAAATGTTGGTAAAGCCCTTAGGATGTGTACTTGACTACCTGGACTATGATGCGGATCATACTAGTGGGGACATGGTAGTCCATAAGTACATCCTTCAAAGTCCCTAGTCGTGGGTGTATCGAGACGGGGCATCGATATACCAGAGTAGACTAGCGTATGCCTTCTCGACCCATACATATGGGCGATGGATGATGCCATATCCATTGGTGTTTAACATCAGAGATGATATACGGGTGCTCAGTATAGACTGGGTACACTGGACGGACTCGCCGAGAACTCCTAGATGGTATTATACCTTACGTCAGATGGCAGTTCTCTGGTGACACTGGTACAGAGTAGTCTGTTGACCCGAGATCGTCATAGAGTCTTGTTTGGTTCCCACTGTGCTTTGATTTCCATCTTACCACGTCCAAGAGGGCGTGCAAAACGGTGGTTTTTGGGTACAGTCCCGAGTCACATGGAGGCAATGAGCGATAGGATGTGATTCGTCTCTCCCGGTATAGGGGGTTGATGTTGCGCTGTGTTCGATTGGCTGTAACAGGAAATCCCTGGCCAGGGTTGCTGAGATTTACTGGTAAGTGTTACCAGTAGTTTCTCGAATTGTTATAGACCTCATATCGACACGACTTATCGAGCTATTGGGGTCTGACGTTTACCAACCCTAGGCAAGATATGCGACATATCAGACGACGAGGCCGGACTGTACGGTAGTGTTACTCGTTGGATTCACTAGAGTGTGAGCGGGCTTGCTCATTGATCTTCTGATCGCTCAATACCCGGGTGGCCGTTACGTTTAGCAGACCGCTTGCTGCTTGTGGGTGTTTGATATGATCATCACCTGCTGCCGGCGTATTGACGAGTCTTTAGAGTCATACACAGAGGTTTCCTGGCTCAAGCGAAACGGAATAGGAGCGCATATGAGATATGTGCAGGACCGAGAATAATGCGTGTATGTGATACCGTATTTTATTCTCGCTATGAATGTATCGATTGGTTGTATGCGATATAACCTTGTTATCGAATCAAGTATTGATTCGATAAGCCGATACATAGGATACTAGTCGGTTATATGCGATATGACCGGATCGTTAAATCAAGTGTTGATTTAATGATTTAATGCATAATTATATATTTGATATATTAGTTTGCATCAACTAGTATTGGTTTACTTAAGATGGATTTTCTCACTCGGATGCACATTGTATATATGATATATTTTTTGTGCACATGATTGTATCATGTTTGATGATACATGCTAGTTTGGGTTTGTGTAAAGAATTAAACCATGGTTACTTAAGTGGTTAGGGTTTCATTTCCTTTTATCATTTATTTATCTATTTATTGTTTTTGGAAAAATATTTAGCATAATGCAAAATGGTGGCTTTCTTTGGATGCATATTGAAGCTTCATGAAGCTTTGACCAAGTGACCATTTTGTCTCCATGCTTAACCCTAACCATTCCTACTAACCATGATTTATTCTCTACACTTGACCATGGTTATTATTATGATAAGTAATCATTTACTTTTTATTTTTGAAACAACTAATCATAATATTCATCTTCTTCTTCTTCTTCTTCACTTGAAGAAAGCATGCCTCCATCAATGGCAACTTGATGAAATGAGTGAGAAATCCAATTCTAAAGTGAACCCAACTCCTATTTCTTCCTCCTCTACCTCTTGCCAAGTAGTAGAGTGTGTTTTCTTCACAAGTTTCATGACTTGGTGAAGTGGGAGCTTGATCTTGTGATGCCTCGACGTAGATCATCTTCGGCACGAAGCCGACGACCTTGCCCGCCCATTTCTCCGATGAAGCCGACGCTAGAGCCCGGGATTCCGTTTGGACAGCGAGGAGACTTCATTGCGGAGCTATGGAGGTGGTGGACCGGATCTACAAAGGTTGTATTTCCGTTCTCTTTAGTAAAGTAGTTTACTAGTTCTATTTTCGCCTAGAATTCTAGTTAACGATTCGTAGTTTAGGGTTTCTCGGCACCGTAATTTTTGAAATTGGCATGGTTGATGCCTTGTGAGACCTCACTAGAGTGCCTAGGAACCTTTCACTAGTATCAGAGCCTAGCTAGAGCCTTAGGCGATGCGTAGACGTAGTTTGAAACCCGATCGACCCGAAACCCTAATTGGAATTTGCTCTCTGGACATTTTTGAAATTCGGGGTTTTTTCAGAATTAAAAATATGTAGAAAAACCGGCAGGAATTTATAAGAATTACAGTGAAGTTCGATGACCTAATTCCATAAAAGTGCGGCGGAACCGCGGCATTAGCACGCTAATGCGGCGGTTCCGCGGCCCTTTTGTCTCTTCTCGCATTAATTTTTGTACAGTAATTCCTATTTGGAAGTGCTGGTTTTCCTGGGAATTTTTAATCTGAAATCAAGAGTTGAGTATTTTGGGTTGTATTGGGAGTTCGTGGATTCGATCGGATTATCAAGTTTTGTCTATGTGGCTTTCCGGATATTTTGGAATATGTTAAAAAGTTCGACTGGATATAAATACCCACCTTTTCCCCTGCCGGAAAATTTCCAAGTGTTGGATTTTTCCGTAGATTAAAGACGTTCTAAGTAGTGCAAGTAACTCGATGGACCCTCTAGAAGGCAACAAACCTTAACTCGATTATGTGACCGTCTTGAACTGCCTTTTGAACCTTAGGGTTTGGGGCAGTACGGCGTGCCACATGTGAGGCGTTGGCTTGACCCTTCTACGGCTGGACCGTTGGTACTGAGGCACGAACTGAATGTTGTTAGACTTATTTCATGTGTTGAGCTGTATCGGGAAAACTTGGGTGTTCGATTATTTGATCGAAAAGTTTAGCATTTTCTATTTATCCGGAATTTGATACAATAATTAGAATTCACAAATAGTTATGAGATAACGGAATGAATATTATAAACATAGCAGTTTAGTCTCACTTGATCGGTTGCCACGGAATTTTGATGTGATCAAAAGACCGTCGCAATCACGTAGCGTACGCGGATACTCGCCGGGTAAACTTAATAGACAGCCTCACTCCATAGCCCCGACCAAGTGACTGTAGGAGAACCCCGTCGCCGTAAGCATCCGTCCGGATGCTCGCGGTAGCGGTGTTCCGCCTTGGTGCACTTTGTCGACGGTATCGAGGGTGCGACCGTCTGCTAAAGTTTGCGACAAGCATTCGATCAGAATGTCGGGAATCCTGTTGAATTGCCCGACTTGATATTGAAAAGAGTTTTCGATAATGAGACTAAAATGCGGGGTTTATAATTGTTAGGCATGCGATGTCTAAGAAATTCATTTGGTCAGGAATGCGATGTCTGAGGAGGTTGCGGATTCCAACTGTTGTAGTTTTACACTTTCTTTTCTGTGACCGTAAGTGTAATATGTGATATCGCCGGTTTCGTTGCTATATGTCAACGACAATTGGGATGCACATATTTACTTACGTTGATGACATGTGATGTTATGTGTTGCTGGATATGTTATATTGGATTGTCGTGTTCGAATAGCCAGGGTTTTTTATGTGAGATGAGTGTTTTTCATTTTCATTCATGTAAAAACTTGTATGTAATATTCTTTTATTGGGGCACTTCCAGGTAGCGGAAGATGTCACCCGTTGTATATTATTTACTTTTCCGCACTAGGATAGACCCAAGGAGGAGGGCACAAGTAACCGGGTTCTGGAGTCCAGTGGGAGACCAACTCGAGGAGTCGAGTCCGGGTCTCCTAACTCTAGAATTGGTAGGGTTGCTTGCCGCTCTCGTAGGGGTCTAGGGGTGTGGGTTTGGCTATTCATCCCGACCGTGGAATCCGTGTTTTATACTGGCTCGTATTGAAAACACGGACGTCCTAGTATATCCAATATTTCATATGTTTCTTCTGCTGCGATATCTGTGATGTGATCATGTGATGTTCTGTGATAGATACAGTATATAGTATATATGATATATTATATAGACGTTACTTATGTTTTACACCCGCGCTAGCCCTGCCCCGCTCTGTCGTTAGTTACCTAACCTAACGGTGCACGAGGGGACATCGAGGCGAATGCGGATGGCATAAGTGTACGTCGTATTTATCTGTGATGTTTAGGTACATTAAATGATGGGACGTCATTATTGTGATTAATGAAAGAAAAGAAACCTAAAGATGTTGTAGAATCGAATTTCAAAATTAAAACAGGTAGCTACAGTTCTTGCTTTGCACAGCGGTATATATGATATATCCTGCACCTTATTCGATAGGAAAAGGACCGAGATCCCTTCACCGGGAGTGACTCCTTTAGCAATAACTAGCTGATGCTACACACTCGGTTTGTCTTTTGATTGCTTTTAAGTGTTTTTGCTTTGCACAGTGATATATATGATATATCCCGCACCTCATTCGACGAGGAAAGGACCGACGATCCCTTCACCGGGAGTGACTCCTTTAGCAAAACTAGAAAAGCCTCAAAAGCACTCCATTTTAAAATCATTTGAATCTACAACGATATCAAGTTCATTACGCAATAGGTTTTTAGAAAAACCTGTCGTAGCCCTCCGTCATTTTAGATAAATCCTATTTAGTATTCGTGCTACGTTTGTTGGCCTGCGTCAAGGCGTAGTGTGCGGTAGCTAACTAGTATTTATCTGCTTATGCATATGATGCAGATTGGTTTAGGGTAGTCGTGCGACTTTGTTGGCCTGCGTCAAGGGTCGTGCGGGTGGGTTTAATTCAATCAAGAAATGACGGGTTGAACTTGACTAGCGGACTATGGTTTGTTGGCCTGCGTCAAGGTCATAGGACGCTAGGGGCAAAATATTATCGGGAATTTCAAGTGTTGAAATTTGCAATGAGATTGCATACCTTCTATGATATAGTTGGATCCCGATACCCGCTGCGAGTAAGAGTTAATCCTGGGAGAGTTTTATACATTACAATTAGCCGATCAAGTAGGTGTCTAGAAAAGTGTTAATGAGGTTACGCCTATGGGAAAACGAGGTTTACAGTAATTAGCTTCGTGCGAAAGCACGGGGGACCTCCCTCAAAGTACCGACACTGGCCTGGCTGAAAGATTGGCGAACTTGTAGCGTGTAATTAATCCCGGCTGGTCATTCCTTTTAGGGTTTGAAGGAAGATTTGATAAAAAGCAGTGGGAGCCATCCTGATTAGATAAAATAAAACCAATCTATTCTTACAAGAGCGCACGCTGAGTGTTTTCTTCTCTCTCTCTCCAGGTAGCGACCATATCACGCCTTAATCAAGATAATAATACGGATAATTGACCGAACCCGCTTGTTATACTGAGCTAGGGAACGTTGGTCCCGCTCCAACTTATAATTGTTATAAGACAGAGCAGGAAATTGGGGAATACCAGATTTCCCGTGCCGCCCAAACGAAGAGAGTGCATGATGATGCATCATCTTCGGGTGTGTTCATTACAAAGAACTGTTTCTCAGTATCCTCCGAATCCTGGGTATATGATACCGGATCAGGATCCCAGATATGTAATCTGTTACATAGGGCTATAAAAAGGTAGAGAACAGAGAATGGGTGATAAGTTTCATGAGGCAGAAAACGGGGCAAGTGTTGCAGCCAAGTCTGTTGGTCACTGTCACCTTGTATTACCAACACATTGATTCTGAACGAATGTTATTAGATACCGAACCTGATATACAAAGTCATATCAGTCTCTTTATCAGTAAAGAAATGATAAAATTTTGTATTGTTGGATAATGTTTTAAACATTTCCTATATCAAAAGTTGATCGGTTCAGGCACGTTATCTAAAAGAATTGATGTTCTAAATCAAACCACAGTTCTTAGTATATGGAACACACACAAGAGGAAGAGTTCAGAATTGAACGGATCCTTCTTGAGGTATTGTAGACTAGGTCATATCAATGCAACCCGACTAGCTAAGTTACATTTAGATGCATATTTAAATCAGTTTGAATTTACATCTTGTGAAAAAACTTGCCAGTCATGTCACAAAGATAAAATGACACCAGCTCTGTTTATTGGAAACAGAGAAAGAGTTAGTGAACTCTTGGGATGATACATGTTGATGTATGTAGGTCCCCTGTCTATACATGCCAGGATTGGTTCTTTATACTTCATTACGTTCTCTGATGATCTTTTTAGATTCAGACATATGTTCCTGTTGAAACACAAGTCCGAACCTTTTGAGATATTCACAGAATATAAGTTAGAAGTAGAGAACCAAAATACGGGTATAACTATTATGTCCTTTGATGTGATCGAGGAGGAGAATACTTGAGCACGAAAATTCCTGGACTATTCTAATGGAGAATGAGATTCTCTCTCAGAATTACTCCTCCGTATACACCATAGCACGATGGTATATCGGGGCGGAGCAGATACACCCTATTTGATATGGTGTGCTCTATGATGAGTGCTACTGAGTTACCTATTTCCTTTTTGGGAGTTATGCGCTTGAGAAGATGCATACCTATTGAATTCGGTTCCAATCAAATCAGTTGCCTACCATTTCATATGTGATATGGAAAGGGAAGAGCCCATGTCTTAAGCTCGTTAAGATTTGGGGTTGTCCGGCCAATGTCTAAAAGCAAAATCCGGACAAGCTCGAGGCAACGTCTGTAATGTACAACTGGAAAGGTTCCAGCTATACAATTTACAGCCGATGATTTGATAAAACCAAAGGATTCAGTAGATTCCAACGAACCTCAGCCTCTCCGCCGATCTAGTAGGGTTCCTCACCCACCTGAGAGTTACTTCGGTTTCTCTATGACAGTGGGAGCGAGGATTGCATCATGAGATGATGACCCAACTAGTTTCGAGCTGGCCATCAGGAGTAATACTCTGTAAGAATGGCTGGATGCTTAGCGATCTGAGATGGAATCCTTATACACCAACAAAGTATGGACTTTGGTTGCTATATCTGAAGGGTTAAATCCCCATCAGGAGCAAGTATATCTTGAGAAGATTACTTGGTGTACATGGAAAGGTTGAGACTTTCAAAGCTAGACTTGTTAAAGGTTTTCATCATCAACCAGGCGTGGATAGTGGTGAAACCTCTTCAAGTAGCTATGCTTAAGTCCATCCAGATCCTACTTGCCACGGCTACATACCATGACTACGATATCTGGTGGTTGGGTGTCATGACTGCTTTTCTAAATGATGTTTTAGAAGAGTGCGTCTATAAGTACACAACCAGAGGGCCTCGTAGACAGTGGGAGCAGCGGAAACATGTGCAAGATGCTTTATAGGATTAAAGCAGGCATCGCGGAGTTGGAACATCTGTTTTGATGGATCAGTCAAAGAGTTTGACATCATCAAAATGGTAGATGAACCTTGTATAAACAAAAAGGTAGTAGGGAGTATGGTGGTGATCTTCGTAGAGTACGTGGATGACATACTCTTGATAGGGAAAGAGTTTCCTATGCTACGCTCGATCAATCTCCGCTTCTCACAAGGATTCTCCATATAGGATCAAAATGATACCTCCTAAATCCTGAGTTTTGGATCTATGAGATAGATTTAATTGGATGTTAGGATTCTCACTAGTTGTAGTGAGATGGTATCAATCGATCCTGGGAAGAATCACTGGAAGTGTTCCAGGGTGATAAAGACGACTGAATGTCAGTCGCAGGCATTGTCTTTACCCTCAGTAAAGGGACGGTATGTTGGAAGAGTTCCAAGCTAGATACCGTGACATACTAGACGATAAAGGCAGGATACATCGCTACTTAAGATGCTACCAAAGAGGCTGTTTGGGTGTATATTGGTTCATGAGATGAACTATGTTCCTCCCATTGTGTGATAATGGAGTTGTGGTTTATGCCAAGGAACGCAGGTCCCATCAGTGATCCAGACATATTCTAAGGCAGTATCACTTGATCATGGAGATGGTTGATCTCTAAGGGATCGAGGTTAGGAGAGTAGGCTCAGAGGACAACACGGCGGATCCACTCACGAAGGCCTATTCCCAGAGAGAGACTTTTATAGGATGGTTGAGTATGAGATACTACAACCACTGCTACAGATGGCCCTAGTGCAAGTGGGAGATTGTTAGTTATATGTATGCCCTAGAGGCCATTACAATACATTGGATGTATATTGTAGTGGATGCTGGGACATATATAGGGAGGACTTTCTTGCTCGACATGATAGTATGCTATCTGGTTGCTCTTTACCTTAACGTGTACACAGATTGTCTCTCTATTACATGTTGGTAAAGCCCTTTGGATGTGTACTTGACTACCTGGACTATGATGCGGATCATACTAGTGGGGACATGGTAGTCCATAAGTACATCCTTCAATGTCCCTAGTCGTGGGTGTATCGAGACGGGGCATCGATATACCAGAGTAGACTAGCGTATGCCTTCTCGACCCATACAGATGGGCGATGGATGATCCCATATCCATTGCTGTTTGAAATCAGAGATGATATACGGGTGCTCAGTAGAGACTGGGTACACTGGACGGACTCGCCGAGAACTCCCAGATGGTATTATACCTTACGTCAGATGGCAGTTCTCTGGTGACACTGGTACAGAGTAGTCTGTTGACCCGAGATCGTCATAGAGTCTTGTGTGGTTCCCACGGTGCTTTGATTTCCAACTGACCACGTCCAAGAGGGCGTGCAAAACGGTGGTTTTTGGGTACAGTCCCGAGTCACATGGAGGCAATGAGCGATAGGAGGGGATTCGTCTCTCCCGGTATAGGGGGTTGATGTTGCGCTGTGTTCGATTGGCTATAACAGGAAATCCCTGGCCAGGGTTGCTGAGATTTACTGGTAAGTATTACCAGTAGTTTCTCGAATTGTTATAGACCTCATATCGACACGACTTATCGAGCTATTGGGGTCTGACGTTTACCACCCCTAGGCAAGATATGCGACATATCAGACGACGAGACCGGACTGTACGGTAGTGTTACTGGTTGGATTCACTGGAGTGTGAGCGGGCTTGCTCGTCGATCTTCTGATCGCTCAATACCCGGGTGGCCGTTACGTTTAGCAGACCGCTTGCGGCTTGTGGGTGTTTGATATGTGTAAGTGCACGGTGGCACCCCGGCCGTCAATCCGACGGCCAAATGCGGAAGCGGTGATAAACTTTAATTTTTCTTAAAATGGCAAACCGCCGCGCACTAATACCCTGATCGAACCATTAATTAGTCCTAGCTAACTACAAGAAAGGGAAGAGAGATATATCGACTGATCCAAGTCCTCCGGTCTTCTCGTCGTCATCCCGATCTACTGCGGAAGCTCCGGTCTCCACCTCGTCGCCGGAAGTGCACCACATCGCCTACTTCTTTTACGGGCTCCCACCTCAATGCCGAGGCAACTCGGGCACGAAGCTGGCTAGTCGACGTGCCCAAGATTCGATGTAGAATGTGTAGTGAAGAAGTCTCATTTTGGGGTTCAAGGAGATACCATTTTGGTGGAGGGATGATACAAGCTTTTGGAGGTTGTTCTTGTGGGATTTTTACCAAAGCAAAAGCACCAAAAACCCCACATAGGAAATTTGGACAGCCCCCACAAGGAGTGGCCGGCCATGACATTGTCAAGAGAGTGAGAGAGTGGAGTGTATCAAAAAAATGAGAGAGCCATCCAATAACACAATGGAGAGAGAGAGAATTCTATCATGCAAAAAGAATCATCACAAAATCAAACCCACACTCAACTAACAACCATCTCTCATCATCAACAATCATGTCCACAAAAGTCATGCCATCATGACAAGAAGTCAAGTCAAAAGGTCAAGGTATGGAGCAACCATGATGAAGTCAAAAGGTCAAGTGATCATGACATGGCAATATGCAAAAGACCCCCTCCACAAATGCCTATTTGCAACAATGCAAATAAGCCCTCCTCCACCAATCTTCGGCCAATGAACGATACAAAGGAAATTGGCCGAAACGGAAAGCAAACTGGCAACTCCAGAAAACTGGTCCCGTAATAAATTACAGGAAAACCCCGATACTGTGCATACACACCCGCATTTGTATTCCGACCGAAATACAAATGCAATGAGACAAAATCTACACTGTACTATACTAGGATCCGGCTTATACCAAAGCCGTCTATTATGATCCGTTCGATCCTGATCCGTGCAATACCGCACGTATCTGATCGAACCCTGCCATATATCCATACGGCCAATAGTACAAACTGTCCGATCCTGATCCGTGCAATACCGCACGTATCTGATCGGACCTTGCCATATCTCCATACGGCCTCTACAACCTTTCGCCCGAAAGCTGAGTAACTGAATGTGGGGGACTCTAAAGACTCGTCAACACCTTGGTTGTGGATTTAACCACTAGCACGTCAGAGGTATAAGCCAATACGTAACGGGCCACCAGGTACTGACTAAAAGGGACGTCTGTGAGCGAACTCAGCCTGACAACCCTACTGAGCCTGTCAGTGACAATATCCGTACAGTCCGGTCCGTTCGTCTATGAATATCGCATGGCGGGCCTAGGGGGTTGGTAAAAGTCAGACCCCCAAAAGCGGTACAAGTCGTGTCGGATTGTAGCCCAGAACATCCTGAGATACTACTGGAATACCTACCAGTAAATCTCCTTGCCTCGGCCGAGGGCTTCGTGTAATGGCTCTCCTAGACACAGCGCGACCTCACCCCCAATACCGGGAGAGACGAACCCCTGAAGATACGCTCACTGCCTCCATGTGGCTCGGGACTGTACCCAACTAAAACCTGTTTGCACGACTCCTTTGAGCCGTGGTAGGGTAGTAATCAAAGTACAGTGGGAACTCACACAAGAGAAATGACGATCCCCAGGTCGATGAACTAACCTGTATACATGTCACCAGGGAACTGCCATCTGACGTCTGGTATATGACCAACTAGCATGTTCCCGGCGAGTCCTGTCCGGTGTACTCATAACCCAATGAGCACCTGTATACATCTTAGGTGATCCAACTGACACCAGTGGCTTGTGAGACTGGCCACCGCCCCTCGTCGGGGTCTCGACTGTATACACTAGTCTACTCTGGAGTATCGATGCCCTGTCTCGAAACTCACACGACTAGGGACCATTTAAGGATATGCTTATAGACCCCAGCACCCACTTATATGATCGCCCTCATACTGCTGGTGGTCAAGCAAGAATCCTAGGGGCTCTATTAACGTGTAATAGCGACTTGTCAGGTCACCTAAAGCAGTACAAGATGATAAAGGTAAACCAGATAGCATACTATCATCTCGAGTAAGACTGTCATACCGGGATAGGTCCTCCATCAATCATTGCAATCACGTACCTGTTACCTAATAATTGACTCTGAGGGCACTATCTCCAACAATCTCCCACTTGCACTAAAGGCTAATTATTGCGATGTCACATACTCACAGCCCGTGTGATACCGAACACCCAACTCCTCTACTAGTCAGTCTCACAAAGCTCGTTTGCGAAACTATTGCTTTCGAGGAATAGCCTTAGTGAGTGGATCCGCTTAGTTGTTTCTTTCTATGTCTCTCTATATCTCAAGTTCGCGGAGAAACCCATCTCCCGAAATGAGCAATACCTGTCTTAGAATGTGTCTGGATGTCTGATGGGATATAACTCATAAATGAACTCCAAATCCAAACTTCTTAGACTGTATCGTCAACTGATCTTAATCAGTATCCTGCGCCATGCCTCCCTCAGTATTGCCTTGGATCACCTGTCCAAAATACTGCCCCTCGTCAGAAGGAAAAACTATAACTCCGACAACCTCCTTGTCGTCCAGGTCACCTTGGAAGCCTGGAATGATAACTGTCTCCCGAATGAGGCTGTCGTTATCATATCCCTTAGAACATCCACTTATGTTCTAAAACTGCTTCCGACTGTTTCTCCAGGATTGGATCAATGTCAACTTATTGCATCTAGTGCAAGAACAACATCTGGTGTGGTACTTGACACCTCATGATTGACTCAATTGCCTGAGCAAGTGATCTGCCAATCATGCACATCCCTCTTCCCTTTAGTCTGTAAGACACCTTTAGAGAGGGTGACTCCATCGCCTGCAGGTACACTACCATGCCAGGAGTCGTTCATCCTAAATACTCATAGAATGCTGTCTAAGTACCCAGGTTGGGTGACTACCCAAATCTAGATCTAAAACCATAGATCTAGTAACCAGTATGTCTGATATAAAATCCATTTCCTTTCTGGAGAAACCACTGTGTGACGACCAAAGTATAACCGATTGTAGCATAGGAGTTTCTTTTCCTACTCTATGTATGTCATCCAAATACCAGGATATCACACCCTACTACCTTCTCAACAGATCCATCCCCTATTATGATGAAGTCAAACCTATGACTGTCACATCAGAAATTGATGATCTATCTCCGCTATATCTGCTTTAGTCTATAAATAGACATAAGCTACCTGTCCACCAATGCTTCCGCTGCTCCCACTGACTACGACAACCCTCTGGCAGAGTCATACATACGTACAATACTAAAGCAAGTTTAGAACGACGCTATACTCATCCTCCTGCCGGGTCTCACAGTCTGGAACAACAGCAATGGCAATTTTGGGTAAACAAGAATTTCCCTGTCACCGTCCTTGAGGCTACCGTAGTACCTCTCGGGTGCCTGAAGTTACCTACCTTATCTGCGGAGTGGCCAATGGAATGTCAATCCAGATTGAATCTTTAGGTTCCTTATCAAATCTTCAGTAATCGTTTGTGGTTCTGGAATCACTTCCAGTTCTACCATACTCCCACTGCTGTTTTCTGAAAAAATCCATTTTTAATAAAACTGTGGCGAGTCTAGAACAATATTGCTATTGTTCATCCAGATGGTAGAAAGTCAACCCTCGTCATAGCCTGGGTCAACCCACAAACAGCCATTACAGAAACATGCCTTGAGTTATCCAGAGTCTGGTTTTAAGCATAAGCCAGACAACTCCCCGTACCTTAACATCGTTAAGATACGAACTGTTCTATATCCAATATAGAACCAGAGGCACTGATTTAATTTAACTAGATCCAAATCATGCAGCTGTCTCCAGTGCATGTCAACTAGATGGAAGGAGGCCGATCAGCGTTACTCAACTTAGGAATGCTTCCAATTATGAATAACCTGAAAGAGAAGCAAGATCTCTTTATCATTACTATCAACTGAATACCATGCACAAGTGTCTACATCTTCGATTGCTTTGAAGAATCCCGATACTTGCTACACCTGGTTCTCTACTCTATTCAAATACCTATAACTTCTCAAAATTCGGACCCTGTGTTTCCACGAAACACCTGTCTAAAAACTAGAGAAGTCATAAGTAAACCGAATATAGTACGAGGACCAACCCCTCTGTCCTGATGGACCCTGGACAACATACAATACTCTGTATAAGTCCCTTGAGTCTGATAAATCATTCACTGTGTGTCGTAGGTTGAAAACTGTACTTATGGTTAAGAAGAATTACACCGCTGTTTAATGCTCCTTACCTAACCATCCACTGATATAGGTAAATGTCACAAACATAATTTCAAAAAGGTATATCTCACTCTATGAAAATAGACGTACAGATATATCAATTTGAAATTGGTGCATGACAGCGGATATTCAAAACCAAATATTTGCCGACCGGCAAACAACCCAGGTGACTTCCTCAAATATCACCGATTACAACGAATCCCGATATAATGAGGATGACCACCCAATTCCCAATAACCTACTCCCACTCATCATCTGTAAAACCATACAGATGTGAGAATCATACTTGGTAAATACATACCCTGGAGTAAGTATCTAATCGGGAAATCAGTTTTCCTTTAACAGTACACAGTGAAGCTGAAACATTGAAATGTTTCGATGGGGTATCCTGGTATTCCTAGTAATGCCTCTTCCATTATCCAGATTCACAACTGTAACCGTGTAATTCTTTGCCACCTCTCCAAATCCCTTCATATGTCTTTAGTCTTTACCTTCTGCACACCCCTTTAGGCCAAATGGTTTTCTTCCTTCCCTACCGTTCGGCACCAGCCTATGGTTTGGAAGAAGACTATTCAATAAGCATAATGGGTGTACTGTCCTAATCCTAGGAACACTCGCAATGCGAGAGAAGGTGAAGATAAAAGACACCTGAATAAATCTTATTCCTATTTCTCCTGAACCAGAATCCATCCCCGAACTGGAACAAGTTCTTTTCGAGTTCGTATATAACCATACGATGGGATATCCAATAAACTGTGGATCTTCGTAGTGATACGGAGTGTCCTGGAGAAATACAAAGGTGATTTTAGGATTGGCGAAGAAATACCTGGTTTGGTCGTGAATAGCAGTCGCAATTTACTTTGCCCTCTTACTAATCCCTTGCTTTGTCTTAACTTAATACCTTCTGTACACCATCGTTAGGCTAATTGGTTTTCTTCATTCCCTACCGGTCGGCACCTGCCTATGGTTTGGAAGAAGACTATCCAATTTGCGTAATAGGTGTACTATCTCCTAAACCAAGGAGTACTCACAACTTGAGAGAAGATAAAAAGGAAAAGACAACTGAATAATCCTATCCGTTTTCTCCAGAACCGGAAACCATCCTCGAATAAATTCTTTCGAGTTCGTATCTAACCATACGATGGTTTTGTCCAATGGAAGTGGAAATTCGTATTAATACGGGGTGTCCTGGAGAAAAGGGTAAAAGTAGGAGTGGCAATGAGGTTTGCAACTCTGACAATCCAAAAGCCAGTGTTTAAGAAGGTTCGGTTAACTTGGTCACTGAGTCATAGTTTTAGGGTCGGGTCAATGGTCGCTGCCAAAGAGAGAGAGAAAAGAAACACTCAGCGTGCACTCTAACCTAGATCAGAATGGTTACCAATTTATCTAATCTGGAAACCTCCCACTGTTCCGTCAAATTCTCCTCCAAACCTGAAAGAAGAATTAGTCGGGATCACCCGAGGAGTAAACTAACTCATCAATGGAAATCGGGATCCAACTATCATCGCATGATAACGTGACGGAATCCACTCACGGTATCACACTCCAGAAGGTATGCGCATATCTGGCAAGTTTCAGTTCTTTTGAAACTCCCGATGTGATTTCTGCCCCATGCTCTTATGACCTTGGCGTGAGGTCAAAATATCATAAGTCACATGTCAAGTTCTGCCCATCATTATCAAGGTTAATTTGAACCCACCCGTACATACCCTTGACGTAGGGCAAAATAGTAGTACGACTGTCCCAAACCAACGCATCTATCTATGCAACAGATAAATACCCGGCAGCTACCAAACACTATGCCTTGGCGTGAGGTCAAAATACATAGCTTGAATACTACCGAATATTTAACTGAAATGATGGAGGGCTACGAATGGTTTCTGGCGAAAACCTTTAACGTAAAGAACTTGATATCGTCGAAGGAACGGATAGCTTTTAAAAATATAGTGACGAAAACCGTTGCTAAAGAGGTCACTCCCGGTGAAGGGATCTCGGCTCTTTCCCCGTAGAATGAGGTGCAGGATATTCCAACTGAATACCACGGTGCAAAGCAAAAGCAATCGGCTATAGTGAAGTTAATGCCCTGACGCAAATTTTTTGTCCAAGGGGTCACTCCCGGTGAAGGGATCTCGGCCCTTGCCTCGTCGACTGAGGAGCAGGATATTCCAACTGAATACCACGATGCAAAACAAAAGAGAACGTCCTTGCAATAACAGCTTTTTGAAAAGTGTTCCAACAACATCAGATTAGGTTTGTTTTTAACTTGCATTGATCCGAATCAACGCAGTCCCATCAATTGATCACACCAAAAAGAACGAAAATATACTGATGTACGTATATGCCATCCGCATTCGCCACTGGGTCCCGTCATTACCCGTTAGGTTAGCTAACTAACGACAGAGCGGGGACTGGACTAGCGCGGATGCAAAACATATACAACATCTACTAATATATATACCAATATATTATATTCGCTCAAGGCGTGATAAAAATGCAACATCACAGAAAATGTACAGCATCACAGAAACAATACAGATATCTGGGATCCCCGGGTTTCACAGAGCCACTACTGAAACCCGACGTTCCCCTGGTCGTGTGGATAGCCTGTGCAATGAAATCCTAGACCCCTACGGGCGCGGCAAGTTACCCGCCAAAACCTGAAGCGGGGCAGCCCCCTTCAGCAACGTGAATGGACCACCCAGCACTTCACGGAATCCGGTGACTTGGGCACCCCTCCTGGGTCAACCTGTACCCCCTACGAGTGCAGCGACTAGCCCGCCAATTCTAGAGTGAAGCCCCCTCCGTCTCAATGCCATGAGATGCGGTCTTGTTGCCCTCTATAACCCGGCTATCCGTGCACCCTACCGCGGGGTAATCCTAGTACAGAAAGTAAAATATACATACAACGGGTACATCGACCGTAACCAGGTCGTGCCCCAAAATAATAATACAAACAGGCAGTGACGGCAGTCCACATGTCGGACGCTCGCCCCGCAATATCAAATGTACATGATACAATAAAACTGTACTAGCATTGCATCCAGGCTATCCCCACGACCGATCCGCAACATCACAGCAAAAACAGAACATCAACGTGAAAGTCACGTTCGCAAATCCGTCTAACCGGGCTATAGCAGTTAGACAGGATTTACCGATCAAGTGACATTCACGGTCGCAGATATAATGTAAATACTGTGAAATAATGTGTTTAAAATATCCGATCAATCAAATTTTAACAAGTGGGCCCCCAAGCATTACTGTAGCAGATCAAGAAATTCTGGGCCCACTGTTATTATTCCAAAACCCCAATTTTCACCCCAGAAAGCTACTGAAGAAATTTGACACAGCAAGGACACTGTTCGGCGGCGGAACCGCGGCCCAAGGGGGGCTTTGCCGCGGTTCCGCGCTCTGTTGGTCAACTTACTGTGTCGAATTTCTACAGTATGCTTATAACATCCAGTACATCACTATTTTACAACCTGAAAAATTTTTCGACACCAAAAATTTTCAACAGAAAACTGATGCAAGCAAAAATGCGGTTTTGGGATTTTTGTTCGATCGGAATTGTAAAACACATTAAACCAAGCTAGACTAAGTTAATGGCGAGGCTCTGATACCACTGTAAGTGCACGGCGGCGCCCCGGCCGTCAATCCGACGGCCAAATGCGGAAGCGGTGATAAACTTTAATTTTTCTTAAACTGGCAAACCGCCGCGCACTAATACCCGGATCGAACCATTAATTAGTCCTAGCTAACTACAAGAAAGGGAAGAGAGATATACCGACTGATCCAAGTCCTCCGGTCTTCTCGTCGTCGTCCCGATCTACTGCGGAAGCTCCGGTCTCCACCTCGTCGCCGGAAGTGCACTACATCGCCTACTTCTTTTATGGGCTCCCACCTCAATGCCGAGGTAACTCGGGCACGAAGCTGGCTAGTCGACGTGCCCAAGATTCGATGTAGAATGTGTAGTGAAGAAGTCTCATTTTGGGGTTCAAGGAGATGCCATTTTGGTGGAGGGATGATACAAGCTTTTGGAGGTTGTTCTTGTGGGATTTTTACCAAAGCAAAAGCACCAAAAACCCCACATAGGAAATTTGGACAGCACCCACAAGGAGTGGCCGGCCATGACATTGTCAAGAGAGTGAGAGAGTGGAGTGTATCAAAAAAATGAGAGAGCCATCCAATAACACAATGGAGAGAGAGAGAATTCTATCATGCAAAAAGAATCATCACAAAATCAAACCCACACTCAACTAACAACCATCTCTCATCATCAACAATCATGTCCACAAAAGTCATGCCATCATGACAAGAAGTCAAGTCAAAAGGTCAAGGTATGGAGCAACCATGATGAAGTCAAAAGGTCAAGTGATCATGACATGGCAATATGCAAAAGACCCCCTCCACAAATGCCTATTTGCAACAATGCAAATAAGCCCTCCTCCACCAATCTTCGGCCAATGAACGATACAAAGGAAATTGGCCGAAACGGAAAGCAAACTGGCCACTCCAGAAAACTGGTCCCGTAATAAATTACAGGAAAACCCCGATACTGTGCATACACACCCGCATTTGTATTCCGACCGAAATACAAATGCAATGAGACAAAATCTACACTGTACTATACTAGGATCCGGCTTATACCAAAGCCGTCTATTATGATCCGTTCGATCCTGATCCGTGCAATACCGCACGTATCTGATCGAACCCTGCCTTATATCCATACGGCCAATAGTACAAACTGTCCGATCCTGATCCGTGCAATACCGCACGTATCTGATCGGACCTTGCCATATCTCCATACGGCCTCTACAACCTTTCTCCCGAAAGCTGAGTAACTGAATGTGGGGGACTCTAAAGACTCGTCAACACCTTGGTTGTGGATTTAACCACTAGCACGTCAGAGGTATAAGCCAATACGTAACGGGCCACCAGGTACTGGCTAAAAGGGACGTCTGTGAGCGAACTCAGCCTGACAACCCTACTGAGCCTGTCAGTGACAATATCCGTACAGTCCGGTCCATTCGTCTATGAGTATCGCATGGCTGGCCTAGGGGGTTGGTAAAAGTCAGACCCCCAAAAGCGGTACAAGTCATGTCGGAGTGTAGCCCAGAACACCCTGAGATACTACTGGAATACCTACCAGTAAATCTCCTTGCCTCGGCCGAGGGCTTCGTGTAATGGCTCTCCTAGACACAGTGCGGCCTCACCCCCAATACCGGAAAAGACGAACCCCTAAAGATACGCTCACTGCCTCCATGTGGCTCGGGACTGTACCCAACTAAAACCTGTTTGCACGACTCCTTTGAGCCGTGGTAGGGTAGTAATCAAAGTACAGTGGGAACTCACACAAGACAAATGACGATCCCCAGGTCGATGAACTAACCTGTGCACATGTCACCGGGGAACTGCCATCTGACGTCTGGTATATGACCAACTAGCATGTTCCCGGCGAGTCCTGTCCGGTGTACTCATAACCCAATGAGCACCTGTATACATCTTAGGTGATCCAACTGACACCAGTGGCTTGTGAAACCGGCCACCGGCCCTCGTCGGGGTCTCGACTGTATACACTAGTCTACTCTGGAGTATCGATGCCCTGTCTCGAAACTCACACGACTAGGGACCATTTAAGGATATGCTTATAGACCCCAGCTCCCACTTATATGATCGCCCTCATACTGCTGGTGGTCAAGCAAGAATCCTAGGGGCTCTATCAACGTGTAATAGCGACTTGTCAGGTCACCTAAAGCAGTACACGATGATAAAGGTAAACCAGATAGCATACTATCATCTCGAGTAAGACTGTCCTACCGGGATAGGTCCTCCATCAATCATTGCAATCACGTACCTGTGACCTAATAATTGACTCTGAGGGCACTATCTCCAACAATATGATCATCACCTGCTGCCGGCGTATTGACGAGTCTTTAGAGTCCTACACAGAGGTTTCCTGGATCAAGCGAAACGGAATAGGAGCGCATATGAGATATGTGAGGGACCGAGAATAATGAGTGTATGTGATACCGTATTCTATTCTCACGATGAATGTATCGATTGGTTGTATGCGATATAACCTAGTTATCGAATCAAGTATTGATTCGATAAGCCGATACATAGGATACTAGTCGGTTATATGCGATATGACCGGATCGTTAAATCAAGTGTTGATTTAATAATTTAATGCATAATTATATATTTGATATATTAGTTTGCATCAACTAGTATCGGTTTACTTAAGATGGATTTTCTCACTCGGATGCACATTGTATATATGATATATTTTTTGTGCACATGATTGTATCATGTTTGATGATACATGCTAGTTTGGGTTTGTGTAAAGAATTAAACCATGGTTACTTAAGTGGTTAGGGTTTCATTTCCTTTTATCATTTATTTATCTATTTATTGTTTTTGGAAAAATATTTAGCATAATGCAAAATGGTGGCTTTCTTTGGATACATATTGAAGCTTCATGAAGCTTTGACCAAGTGACCATTTTGTCTCCATGCTTAACCCTAACCATTCCCACTAACCATGATTTATTCTCTACACTTGACCATGGTTATTATTATGATAAGTATTCATTTACTTTTTATTTTTGAAACAACTTATCATAATATTCATCTTCTTCTTCTTCTTCTTCACTTGAAGAAAGCATGCCTGCATCAATGGCAACTTGATGAAATGAGTGAGAAATCCAATTCTAAAGTGAACCCACCTCCTATTTCTTCCTCCTCTATCTCTTGCCAAGTAGTAGAGTGTGTTTTCTTCACAAGTTTCATGACTTGGTGAAGTGGGATCTTGATCTTGTGATGCCTCGACGTAGATCATCTTCGGCACGAAGCCGACGACCTTGCCCGCCCATTTCTCCGATGAAGCCGACGCTAGAGCCCGGGATTCCGTTTGGACAGCGAGGAGACTTCATTGCGGAGCTATGGAGGTGGTGGACCAGATCTACAAAGGTTGTATTTCCGTTCTCTTTAGTAAAGTAGTTTTCTAGTTCTATTTTCGCCTAGAATTCTAGTTAACGATTCGTAGTTTAGGGTTTCTCGGCACCGTAATTTTTGAAATTGGCATGGTTGATGCCTTGTGAGACCTCACTAGAGTGCCTAGGAACCTTTCAATGTATAGACCCGAGGAAGGTCGAGGCAGTGCGGAGTTGGCCCAGACCTACATCCGTTACTGAGATACGCAGCTTTCTCAGACTGGCCGGCTACTACAGGCGATTTGTGCAGGATTTCTCCCGTATTGCTGCAGCTTTGACCGGTTTGACCCGGAAGGGGGTTCCTTTGGTTTGGACGAAGGAGTGCGAGCACAGTTTCCAGCAGCTACGGACTTGCTTGACTACGGCGTCAGTGTTATCTTTGCCTTCAGGATCAGGCGGGTTTGTAGTCTATTATGACGCTTCACAAGTGGGGCTAGGGTGCATTTTGATGCAGCATGACAGGGTGATCGTATATTCTTCCCGGCAATTGAAGAAACATGAACAGAACTACCCCACTCATGATTTGGAGATGGCTGCAGTGGTCTTTGCCCTTAAGATCTGGCGACACTACCTCTATGGCGAGTCGTGCCAGATATTCACTGATCACAAAAGCCTAAAGTATATATTTCAGCAGCGATACCTGAATCTCCAACAGCGCCGTTGGGTGAAACTGGTGAAAGACTACGACTGCGAGATCTTATATCACCCGGGCAAGGCTAATGTAGTTGAGGATGCTTTGAGCAGGAGGCCCGAGGGTAGTCTATCGTGTTTGAGTGTAGTACAGAGGCAGTCGTCAGCAGATTGGCAGATACTATGCGACGGCCGAGTGCAGTTCGAGTTCACCCAGATCGGGGGGCAGCTTGCGAACGTTCGTGCACGCCCACAGTTGCTTGACCATATATATGAGGCACAGCCCAGGGATGACCGTTGCTCAGAGATCGTGGCACAGATTGGACAGGGCAGATTCTCCGAGTTTGTGATCGATGATCAGGGGATATTACGATTTGGGTCTAGACTATCCGTACCAGATGCTGAGGGATTGCGGTGCGATATTCTCGAGGAGGCACATCGATCGGTGTACAGTGTCCACCCCGGTTCCACCAAAATGTACAATGATATGAGAGAGGTCTACTGGTGGGACGGAATGAAGAGGGACATCACATATTTCGTATCGAGATGCCTGACTTGTCAGCAAGTCAAGGCCGAGCACCAGAGGCCCGCAGGAGAGCTACAGCCGTTACCCATTCTGGAGTGGAAATGTGAACAGATTTCGATGGATTTTGTTGTGGGTCTACCTAGGAATAGGCGGGGGTATGACTCCATTTGGGTGATCGTGGATCTTCTGACGAAAGCGGCTCAATTCCTACCAGTGAAGACGACTTTCGGATTTGCTCAGTACGCCCAGATATATATCGACGAGATTGTACGACTACATGGGGTCCCGACGTGTATCGTGTCCGACCGAGGCACCCAGTTTACCAGCAGATTATGGCAGAGACTTCAGAAGGCTTTGGGCATTCGTTTGAGTTTCAGCACGGCATTTCATCCGCAGACCGACGGACAGTCAGAGAGGACCATTCAGACTCTCGAGGACATGCTCCGAGCTTACGTTTTAGACTTTGGTGGTAGCTGGGATCATCACTTACCCTTGATAGAGTTCTCCTACAACAATAGCTTCCAGGACACTATTCAGATGGCACCTTTCGAGGCTTTGTATAGGAGGAGATGTAGATCGTCCGTCTGTTGGACAGAGCTCAGCGAGAGAAGTATTTTGGGCCACAGATCGTACAGGAGACGACCGAGAAGATACAGCTGATTCGAGACAGGATGAGGACAGCTCTGAGCAGGCAGAAATCGTATGCTGACAGACGCCGCCGCAGATTAGAGTTCGCAGTTGGCGATCAAGTTTTTCTGAGGGTCTCTCCGATGAAGGGAGTGATGAGGTTTGGACGGAAGGGGAAGCTTAGACCCAGATTCACAGGTCCTTTCGAGATCCTCGAGCGTGTCGCCGCAGTAGCGTATCGTTTGGCTCTTCCACCCAGTCTTTCGGATGTCCACCCCATCTTCCACGTATCGATGCTACGCAGATATCTTCATGACCATTCCCACACAATCCAGCATCCGACAGTACAGCTTGAGCCCGACCTTTCTTTCACCGTGCAGCCAGTGGAGATATTGGATCGGTAGGTGAAGAAACTTCGATCTAGGGTCCTGCCGTCGGTGAAGGTTCTTTGGCGCGGCCCGAACGGTGAGGAGATCACTTGGGAGCCTGAGGGGGAGATGCGGAAGAAATCCCCTCATCTCTTTGAAGGTACGCGTAGTCATATATTTTAAATTCGAGGACGAATTTTCTTAAGGGGGGAAGACTGTAACAACTGGGAATATATTAGTAGCTAATTATATTTTAATAAGTGGAATTTTTAATAAAAGTTTACCAAATTAACTTTCAAATATTTTATCAAAATTAATAAAGATTTTTCTAGAATTTTCCTAAGTTTGCACAAACATGTGCATGTAACCAAGGGTTAAAATTTGGGTTAAACCATGTTTAGGCAACCATGGTGGTCTAACCCCTCTTGTTAAGCTAATTAGTTTTAAATTAAGAATTTGGTTTTAAAAAAAAATAAAGGGACTAATATTGGTTTTAGGGTTGACTTGGGTTGAGGAGAGAGAGGGCATGATGGGTGTCTTGTTAGCATTAAATGAGAGAGAGAGAGGTGACTCTAGGATTGGGTCACACCCTATCCTTTTCAAAACTTTTTACTTTCATTCCAAACCCTTATCACTCACATCCTTCTCACTCACACACCTCACCAATGCAACAGTAGCTGATGTTTCAGCAGCAGCCCCATCTTCAAATCGGCCATTTCATCATTTCAAACAACAGCTTCAATCTTGAATCCAGCAGTAGCTGCTGCTATACTTCAGCCCTAAACACATCAGCATACTATAACATCAGCATCAGCTGCATCAGCAGCAGCACTCCCTTAACAAACAGCCCTAACTCCATATACAACACTCACACAACACAACAACAACACACCACCAACACCACAACAAACACAATCACAAAAACAACAGCAACTGCATCAGCACTGCAGCAGCCAGAACAGCAGCTCCTGCTTCTGGAGCAACAGCAGCAGCTCGGCTGGGGCAGCAGCTCCACCACCTCTTCTTCTTCTCCTTCTCCTTGTTTGTGAGGTTCCTAGTGGGGTATAACTTCTAAACTCCTTCCTTCTTTGCTTAGTTGTGTAGAAATAGCTTCGTTTAGCGATAATTATACGTTTTTGTGCTTGTTTGGGTGATTTATGTGAAAGTGTGTTTAAGTGAGGTTGGTGTTGGGTAGACTAGCCTAAGTAAGAGTTGTTAAGGCCAAGTTAACCTAGGATAACCCCAGATTACACCAAAATACCCACAGTTTTCAAATTGTGCAAAACTTGACGTTTTCGAGCAAAACTTAGCTTTTTGAGATCTGCTGTTACCCCTGTAAGTTCAGAATAAAATTAAGTGGACCATAGCCTACTGGTGACACCCTGACCCCACCAACAGAGCCCGACCCCACCACTTCAACCCACGGCCGCCGGAATATTCGTTCTGGCCGTAAATTGCGGCCACACCAGGGTGTTAGGAGCTAGGGTTTTAAGAACAGGTGTCTGCTACTTTTTATGGGTCCATGGTATATACAGTTTTGTAATATTCTAACCTGGGTAAAATATGGGGCAGTATGTCATTTTCTGGCATTTTAGTTTGCGCGATACGCGAGTGGATTCTGTGATTCAGCGTATCGCTGCGTATTGGATCAAGTTCTGGGCACACACACACACGTTCCAGCATATCGCGCGCTGCGCGCGTTAATTCGCGACGCGTGTTTCTCGTTTCGTTCCGATATCGCGTTTTACGAGATTTTGATATATTGGGATTGTTGTGTAAATTCCAGGTTCGCATGCGGGTACGTCGGACGCCGCCAGGAAAGGGAAGCAGGTGGTCGGCTATACTTAGCACGCGACCAGGTGAGTAGATTTAACATTTACGGGGAAATCGCCAGTATGGCGTTAAGCGTCAGGGCATGATAGGATGTTAGTTTTATGTGTTCATGTAGACATACTATAGTAGCATACCTCCTTACATATATAGATATACTGATAGTATAGAACACCGCACTGTCACTAACGGTCCAAGTTGCACGAGCACGATTTATATGCTACACTCACACCGTTAGTGATTGCCATGACACTCACATTATAGGGTTGCTATAAACCGCATATTTGATTTTGCTTATTTGACGTTGTCATGATTTGCCGCATGCTATCATATGGATATTCATACCAAGCACATTGTATATGCACTTTCGTGAGTACCTTCATTGATATAACCCTACTTGGGCACTTATGCATCATATGTCTACAGTTGTGCACATGTACATTGCTATATTCACCTTGCATACTTATCCATGCACACATCCATACCGATACACATATTCATATGCTACATAGATGGATGATATAGACTTGATTTAAAACTAAGGGACCGTAGGCGATATTTTCAAAACTAGATCTTTCAAAAGAGCGGTTTTCCCTTTCTTTTACTCTTAGCGTCATACGACATGTTGCATGGATTACGCATTGTATTTGATTATGTGATTTCTGGATTTAGGAACCGGAGTACTAATTTAAGAAAATACGCACTGTTTAAAAACCCGGTTTCCCTTGAAATGATATTTTAGTGCGTCCACCATGAGTTTGCTCGGTTCCAGAGAGCTTGTGTGAGTATACCCGATTCGAGGAGAGGTAGGCACCGATTGCGGGTACATGGTGGACCCGGTATGGTACCACGGGACGAGAAGACTCGTATTGTTAGACGGTGAGCCCGGCAGAGGGACTACTACCTACCGGTGATTGGTTAGACCTGGCGATTATCCGGAGGATACCGACCAGAGTCGATAGATGGATACGGGACGACGCATACTGCCGGGGGCCGAGGGCCGATTCCGCAGACGGATCCCGTGGGCAGATCCGATGGACGGACGCCCCATAATGGAGGATTTACGTGTCGATGCTGGACACGGCTGATATTATGAGATTTGGGTGCCGATGTTGGGCACTCACGATTGTATGAGATTCACAGGATTTGAGGGCCGATGTGGATGACGACGCCTGAGTTTTATTGGGATTTGGCTTTATTGATGGACACCGGTCATTTTTCCACGTTGATATTCCGTGTAGACACTATTTGCTCCCATGCTCAGCATTTAGTATTTGACATCTCATCCTGTACCTATTGTACCTGATATAGTACACATGCTACATGATTATTGCACACCCTGCTCATGTTATTTAGGGTTGTTAGATTCCATATCAGACATGATTATTGCATATCTTGCACATCATATGGAAAGACTTTTAGATTGCACTTATTGCCTGATGTGAGCATTCAGTTCATCATATAGATGTTATCTGTTGGCATAGGTTAGAGTATCGCAGCACGTGCATACTCGCGATTACCTTTATATATTATCTACTATTCACGAGTTGGCAACTCACCCCCGTTGTGCCACAGTGCTTGCAGGTTGCCCTTGGGAGTAGTCGCGGCTAGCTGTTTACCGCATCTTTTGACACAGATACCATTGGTGAGGCGTGTTAGCCCTTTTGATATTAGGTGGGTTTTGTACGGTATTTGTTTACTTTTCAGTTACATCTTGATGTATCTAGTACTCTCCATCTACTTTCATGTATTGACTTAGAGACAGTTGTGAGGACGATGTATGTTATTTTTACTCTGGTGTCAAGCTCGTTGTGAGCGGACTTTATTATGCAGTTTTACCTCTTATGATATTTGTTTTCACATTACCGCTCATTCTTCGCTTCGGTGTCGTATATTATATTGAGGTGATTTCTCCGCCGTTGGGCGTGATTCTCCCATTGAGATACTCTATTTATTTCACATGTTACTTTTACTTATATCTCGCCTCTTACCCGATTTCGGGACGATTTTTTGGAAAAGGAAATATTGTTAAAATCATTTAAATAATAACATGAACCAAAAAGGATTGCTACTAAACAACTTAAAGTTTTCTAAATGTTTTAACACTCCAAATATTAATGGTTTTGTTTTCTGGGTTCGGCTTACTTAGTCATGTTACGTCTGTAGACGTTGCATGGTTAGGTGCCGGTCACGGGCCGAACTTTGGGTCGTGACACTCCCGGTACCATATTCCAGTGTAGCGATACTGATGCTAAGCAAAAACCAATTCCAAATCGTCCCGGGGCAAATGATGAGTTGCTCCTGGCATTATTCCAGTGCAGCAATGCAGATGCCGACAAAAAAAAATTCCCAAATCCTCTCATGACAAATGATGATTCGCTTCTGGTACCATATCCCAGTATAGCGATGCTGATGTCAACCCAAATCAAATCAACCAACCAGCTCTGTGTCGGAGTCATGCTCCATCTCAGAGTGTCCCCCGCGTCGAAATCAAGCTTCGCCTCAGTGTATCTGCCTTCCCTGTCGGAATTATGCTTCGGCTCGGAATCAACCAACGACCTCCTTGTCAGAATTATGCTCCGCCTCGGAATCAAGTCAACCAGCAAGCTCTGCACCGAAATCATGCTCCGTCTCAGAATGTACCCCGTGTCGAAATCATGCTTCGCCTCGGAGTATTTGCCTTCCCCGTCGGAATTATACTTCGCCTGGGAATCAACCTCTGCATCGAAATTATGCTTCGGTCAGCATGTATGCCGCTCTTCGGAATGATGTTCCAATCCTTGGAATTATGCTCCACAAATCGGAATGATGCTCTGATCCTTCGGAATGATGCTCCGGTCCTTGGAATTATTCTCCGCCCTTCGGAATGATGCTCCGAATCTTGGAATTATGCTCCGCTCTACGGAATGATGCTCCGATCCCCTGGAATCATGATCCTCTCTTCGGAATGATGCTCCGATCCCTGGAATGATGTTCCGCTCATCGGAATGATGCTCCGATCCTTGGAATTATGCTACGCAAATTAGAATGATGCTCCGATCCTTAGAATCATGCTCCGCCCTTCGGAATGATGCTCCGAACCCTGGAACCATGCTCCGCTCTTCGGAATGATTCTCCGGTCCCTAGAATCATGCTCCGCTCTTCGGAATGACGCTCCGGCCCTGGAATTATGCTCCGATCCTTCGGAATGATGTCCGATCCTTGGAAGCATGCTCTGCCCTTCGGAATGATGCTCCGAACCCTGGAATCATGCTCCGCCCTTCGGAATGATGCTCCGAATCCTGGAATCATGCTCCGCTCTTCGGAATGATACTTCGATCCCTGGAATCATGCTCTACCCTTCGGAATGATGCTCCGATCCTTGGAATCATACTCCGCTCATCGGAATGATGCTCCGGTCCTTGGAATCATGCTCCGCTCATCGGAATGATACTCCGATCCCTGGAATCATGCTCCGCAAATCAGAATGATGCTCCGATCCCCGGGAATCATGCTCCCCGAGGGATACTCCAACCCTGGAATTATGCTCCGCGAATCAGAATGATGCTCCGATCCCCGGGAATCATGCTCCCCGGGATGATGCTCCGCCCCCGGAATGATGTTCCACCTCGAAGTTCAGATTCAAGATCCATCAATTTCATGCACACAACTCAAATGTGCGGTGTGCATTTATTGATGGGGGCACTTTGTGTTGGAGATAGTGCCCTCAGAGTCAATTATTGGATCACAGGCACGTGATTGTAATGATTGAGGGAGGACCTATCCCAAGAGGACAGTCTTACTCAACATGATAGTATGCTATCTGGTTTATCTTTATCATCGTATACTGCTTTAGGTGACCTTACAGGTCACTATTGCACGTTGATAGAGCCCCTAGGATTCTTGGTTGACCACCAGCAGTATGAGGGCGATCATATACGTGGGAGCTGGTAGTCTATAAGCACATCCTTAGAAGGTCCCTAGTCGTGGGAGTTTCGAGATAGGGCATCGATACTCCAGAGTAGACTAGTGTATACAGTTGAGACCACGACGAGGGGCGGTGGCCGGTCTCACAAGCCACTGGTGTCAGTTGGTTCACCTAAGATGTATACAGGTGCTCATTGGGTTATGAGTACACCGGACAGGACTCGCCGGGAACATGCTAGTTGGTCTTATACCTGACGTCAGATAGCAGTTCCCTGGTGACATGTGTACAGGTTAGTTCATCGACCTGGGGATCCTCATTTGTCTCATGTGAGTTCCCACTGTACTTTGATTACTACCCTACCACGCTCAAAGGAGACGTGCAAACAGGTTTTAGTTGGGTACAGTCCCGAGCCTCATGGAGGCATTGAGCGGATCTTCAGGGGTTCTTCTCTCCCGGTATTGGGGGTGAGGTCGCGTTGTGTCTAGGAGAGCCATTACACGAAGCCCTCGGCCGAGGCAGGAGATTTACAGGTAGGTATTCCAGTAGTATCTCAGGGTATTCTGGGCTACACTCCGACACGACTTGTACCACTTTTGGGGGTCTGATTTTTACCAACCCCCTAGGCCCGCCATGCGATGCTCATAGACGAACGGAACGGACTGTACGGATATTGTCACTGACAGGCTCAGTAGGGTGTCAGGATGAGTTCACTCACATACGTCCCTTTTGGTCAATAGCTGGTGGCCCGTCACGTATGGCTAATACCTCTGACGTGCTAGTGGTTAAATCCACAGCCATAGTATTGTCGATTCTTTAGAGTCCACCACATATACAGTTACTCAAGCTTTCGGGCGAAACGCTGCAGAGGCCGTATGGAGATATGGCAGGGTTCGATCTGATAGGTGCGGTATTGCACGGATCAGGATCGGACGGATATTACTTGATGGCTTTGGTTTAAGCCGGATCCTAGTATAGTACAGTGTAGATTTTGTCTCATTGCATTTGTATTTCGGTCGGAATACAAATGCTGGTGTGTATGCACAGTATCGGGGTTTTCCTGTAATTTATTACGGGACCAGTTTTCTGGAGTTGCCAGTTTGCTTTTCGTTTCGGCCATATTTCTTTGTATCTTTCATTGGCCGAAGATTGGTGGAGGAGGGCTTATTTGCATTTGTGCAAATAAGCAATTTGGAAGGGGGTCTTTGCATACTTTTGTGTCATGATGGTTTCATGATGGAGCCCCATCCTTTGACCTTCCATGGTTCATGATTGCTTGACTTTTTGTAGCAATCATGGTTGTTGATTAGTTGGTGGAGTGTGGATTTGTTAGTGATCATTGCTTGACTTTGGATTCATCATGCTTTTGATGATGGTTGAATATGATAACCATTTTCCTTTCATTTGCTTATTTTTCTTGTGGCTATCCTTTTTTCACTCACTCCCTCTCTCATTCTCTCCTCTCATATAGGAATGGCCGGCCACTAGTGAGGGAGTGGGGGCTTTTCTTTTGGTTGTGAGAAAAATGTTAATCTCATTCTTTGCATGCTACATTTTTCCTCACCTCTCTCTAAGTTCATTTTCCTCCACCACAAAGGCAACATCCTCTACCCCAAATGAGACTTGAGCAGTACACATTCTACAGCAAACCTTGGGCACGTCGGCTCGCCAACTTCGTGCCCGAGTTGCCTCGGTATAGAGGTGGGAGCCCGTAAAAGAAGCAGGCGACGTGGTGCCCTTCCGGCGACGAGGTGGAGACCGGACATTCCGCGGGAGATCGGGACGACAGCGAGAAGACCGGAGGACACGGATCGCTCGGTATATCTCTCTTCCCCATCTTGTAGTTAGCTAGGACTAGTTAATGGCCCGATCCAGGTTTTAGTGCGCGGTGATGCCGGTTCAAGAAAATTAAAGATAGCCATCGCTTCAGCATTTGGCCTCGGGATGGAGGTCGGGGCGCCGCCGTGCACTTACAGTGGTATCAGAGCCTCGCCATTAACATAGTCTAGCTTGGTCTAATGTGTTTTACATTTCCGATCGAACAAAAATCCCAAAACCCGCATTTACATGCATATCAGTTTCTGTCGAAATTTTTTTGTCCCTAAAAATTTTTCAGGTTGTCTCAGAATGATGTGCAGAGAATTATAAGAACACTAAAAAAATTTGGTAACGTGATCCTTCCGTACGACCGCGGAACCGCGGTCGTAACCCCTCTTTGGCCTCGGTTCTGCCGCAGGAATTTGGATTCACTTCACCAATTTTTTGCAGTGGGCTTTTGAGCTGAAAATAGGGGTTTTGGTATACTTTGTTTGGGCCCAGAATTTCTGTGAGTGCTACCGTATTGCTTAGGGGCCCACTTGGTAAAATTTGATCGATCGGATATTTTTAAACATATTTTTTCACAGTATTTACATTATATCTGCGACCGTGAATGTCACTTGATCGGTAAATACAGTTTAACTGCTATAGCTCGGTTAGACGGATTTGCGAACGTGACTTTCACGTTGATGTTCTATGTATTGCTGTGATGTTGCGGATCGGTCATGGGGGATAGCCTGGATGCAATGCTAGTACAGTTTTGTTGTATTATGTACATTTGGTATTGCGGGGCGAGCGTCCGACATGTGGACTGCCGTCACTGCCTGTTTGTATTATTATTTTGGGGCATGACCAGGTTGCGGTCGATGTACCCGGTGTATGTATATTTTACTTTCTGTACTAGGATTACCCCAAGGTGGGGTGCACGGATAGCCGGGTTCTAGAGGGCAACGGACCCGCATCTCATGGCATTGAGACGGAGGGGGCTTCACTCTAGGATTGGCGGGCTATTCGCCGCACTCGTAGGGGGTACAGGTTGACCCAAGAGGGGTGCCCAAGTTACCGGATTCCGTGAAGTGTTGGGTGGTCCATTCACGTTGCTGAAGGGGGCTGCCTCGCTTCAGGTTTTGGCGGGTAACTTGCCGCACCCGTACGGGTCTAGGATTTCATTGCGCAGGCTATCCACACGACCCGGGGAACGTCGGGTTTCAGTAGTGGCTCTGTGAAACCCGGGGATCCTAGATATCTGTATTGTTCTGTGATGCTGTACATTTTTGTGATGTTGCATTTTTTATCACGCCTTGAGTGAAATATAATATATTGGTATATATATTAGTAGATGTTGTATATGTTTTGCATCCGCGCTAGTCCAGTCCCCGCTCTGTCGTTAGTTAGCTAACCTAACGGGTAATGACGGGACCCAGTGGCGAATGCGGATGGCATATTCGTACGTCATATTATTTTCGTTCTTTGTGGTGTGATCAATTGATGGGACTGCGTTGATTTGGATCAATGCAAGTTAAAAACAAACCTAATCTGATGTTGTTGGAACACTTTTCAAAAAGCTGTTATTGCAAGGACGTTCTCTTTTATTTTGCATCGTGGTATTCAGTTGGAATATCCTGCTCCTCAGTCTACGAGGCAAGGGCCAAGATCCCTTCACCGGGAGTGACCCCTTGGACAAAAAGTTTGCGTCAGGGCAATGACTTCACTATAGCCGATTACTTTTGCTTTGCACCGTGGTATTCAGTTGGAATATCCTGCACCTCATTCTACGAGGAAAGAGCCGAGATCCCTTCACCGGGAGTGACCTCTTTAGCAATGGTTTTTGTCACTATATTTTCAAAAAGCTATCAGTTCCTTCAACGATATCAAGTTCATTACGTTAAAGGTTTTCGCCAGAAACCATTCGTAGCCCTCCGTCATTTCAGTTAAATATTCGGTAGTATTCAAGCTATGTATTTTGACCTCACGCCAAGGCATAGTGATTGGTAGCTGCCGGGTATTTATCTGTTGCATAGATAGATGCGTTGGTTTGGGACAGTCGTACTACTATTTTGGCCTACGTCAAGGGTATGTACGGGTGGGTTCAAATTAACCTGGACAATGACGGGTAGAACTTGACATGTGACTTATGATATTTTGACCTCACGCCAAGGTCATAAGAGCATGGGGTAAAAATCACATCGGGAGTTTCTAAAGAAACTGAAACTTGCCAGATATGCGCATACCTTCTGGAGTGTGACACCGTGAGCGGATTCCGTCACGTTATCATGCGATGATAGTTGGATCCCGATTCCCACTGATGAGTTGGTATACTCCTTGGGTGATCCCGACTAATTCTTCTTACAGGTTTGGAGGAGAATTTGACGGTTCAGCGGGAGGTTTCTAGATTAGATAAATTGGTAACCATTCTGATCTAGGTTAGAGTGCACACTGAGTGTTTCTTTTCTCTCTCTCTGGCAGCGACCATTGACCCGACCCTAACACTATAACTCAGTGACCAAGTTGACCGAACCTTCTAAAAACACTGGCTTTTGGATTGTCAGAGTTGCAAACCTCATTGCCACTCCTACTTTTACCCTTTTCTCCAGGACACCCCATATTACTACGAACGTCCACTTCCATTGGACAAAACCATTGTATGGTTATATACGATCTCGAAGGAATTTATTCGAGGATGGTTTCCGGTTCTGGAGAAAACGGATATGACTATTCAGTTGTCTTTTCCTTTTACCTTCTCTCAGGTTGCGAGTGCTCCTTAGTTTAGGAGTAGTACACCTATTACGCAAATTGGATAGTCTTCTTCTAGACCATAGGCAGGTGCCGACCGGTAGGGAATGAAGAAAACCAATTAGCCTAACGATGGTGTACTGAAGGTATTAGCTAAAGGCAAAGCAAGGGATTAGTAAGAGGGCAAAGTAAACTGCGACTGAAATTCATGACCAAACCAAGTATTTCTTCGCCA
The DNA here is from genome assembly GCA_030015575.1 of Agapanthus africanus. NCBI lineage: Eukaryota > Viridiplantae > Streptophyta > Magnoliopsida > Asparagales > Amaryllidaceae > Agapanthus > Agapanthus africanus. Next base: position 77,734,828 of record JASDDO010000004.1, on the reverse strand, counting down.
ATACTAAATCACCTTTGTATTTCTCCAGGACACTCCGTATCACTACGAAGATCCACAGTTTATTGGATACTCCATCGTATGGTTATATACGAACTCGAAAGGAACTTGTTCCAGTTCGGGGATGGACTCTGGTTCAGGAGAAATAGGAATAAGGTTTATTCGGTTGACTTTTATCTTCAGCTTCTCTCGCATTGCGAGTGCTCCTAGGATTAGGACAGTACACCCATTATGTTCATTGGATAGTCTTCTTCCAAACCATAGGCTGGTGCCGAACGGTAGGGAAGGAAGAAAACCATTTGGCCTAGAGGGGGTACAGAAGGTAATGACTAAAGACATATAAAGGGATTTGGAGAGGTGGCAAAGAATTATACGGTTACAGTCCTGAATCTGGAAGAGGCATTACTAGGAATACCAGGATACCCCATCGAAACATTTCAATGTTTCAGTTTCACTGTGTACTGTTAAGAGAAAACTGATTTCCCGATTAGATACTTACTCCAGGGTATGTATTTACCAGGTATGATTCTCACATCTGTATGGTTTTACAGATGATGAGTGGGAGTAAGTTATTGGGAATTAGGTGATCATCCTCATTATATCGGGATTCGTTGTAATTGATGATATTTGAGGAAATCACCTGAGCTGTTTGCCGGTCGGTGAATATTTGGTTTTTGAATATCCGCTGTTATGCACCAATTTCAAATCGATGTATCTATACGTCTATTTTCATAGAGTGAGATATACCTTTCTGAAATTATGTCTATGACATTTACCTATATTAGTGGATGGTTAGGTAAGGAGCATTGAACAGCGGTGTAATTCTTCATAACCATAAGTACAGTTTTCAACATACGACACACAGGGATTGAGTTATCAGACTCAAGGGACTTATACAAAGTATTGTATGTTGTCCAGGGTCCATCAGGACAGAGGGGTTGGTCCTCGTACTATATTCGGTTTACTTATGACTTCTCTAGTTTTTAGACAGGTGTTTCGTGGAAACACAGGGTTCGAATTTTGAGAAGTTATAGGTATTTGAATAAAGTAGAGAACTAGGTATTGCAAGTATCGGGATTCTTCAAAGTGATCGAAGATGTAGATACTTGTGTATGGTATTCAGTTGATAGTAATGATTAAGAGACCTTGCTTCTCTTTCAGGTTACTTATAATTGGAAGCATTCCTAAGTTGAGTAACGCTGATCGGCCTCTTTCCATTTAGTTGACATGCAATGGAGACAGCTGCATGATTTGAATCTGGTTCAATTAAATCAGTGTCTCTGGTTCTATATTGGATATAGAACAGTTCGTATCTTAACGGTGTTAAGGTACGGGGAGTTGTCCGGCTTATGATTAAAACCAGACTCTGGATAACTCGAGGCACGTTTCTGTAATGGCTGTTTGTGGGTTGACCCAGGCTATGACGAGGGTTGACTTTCTACCATCTGGAAGATCAATAGCGATATTGTTCTAGACTCGCCACAGTTTTATTAAAAATGGATTTTTTTTTCAGAAAACAGTAGTGGAAGTATGGTAGAACTGGAAGTGATTCCAGAACCACAAACGATTACTGAAGATTTGATAAGGAACCTAAAGATTCAATCTGGATTGACATTCTATTGGCCACTCCACAGATAAGGTGGGTAACCTCAGGCACCCGAGAGGTACTCCGGTAGCCTCAAGGACGGTGACAGGGAGGTTCTTGTTTGACCACACATGCCATTGTTGTTGTTCCAGACTGTGAGACCCGGCAGGAGGATGAGTATAGCGTCGTTCTAAACTTGCTTTAGAAATGTACGTCTATATGACTCTGCCAGAGGGTTTTCGTAGTCAGTGGGAGCAGCGGAAGCATTGGTGGACATGTAGCTTATGTTTATTTATAGACTAAAGCAGATATAGCGGAGATAAATCATCAATTTCTGATGTAACAGTCATAGATTTGACTTCATCAGAATAGGGGATGGATCTGTTGAGAAGGTAGTAGGGTGTGTTGTCATGGTATTTGGATGACATACACAGAGTAGGAAGTGAAATTCCTATACTACAATCGGTTATACTTTGGTCGTCACACAGTAGTTTCTCCACATGGGACTTGGACATTATATCAGACATACTGGTTACTAGATCTATGGTTTTAGATCTAGATTTGGGTGGTTTCCTAATCTGGGTACTTAGACAGCATTCTAAGAGTATTTAGAATGGACGACCCCTGGCACGGTAGTGTACCTGCAGGTAATGGAGTCACCCTCTCTAAAGGTGTCTTTTAGACTAAAGGGGAGAGGGATGTGCATGATTGGCAGATCACTTGCTCAGGCAATTGAGTCTATCATGAGATGTCAAGTACCATACCAGATGTTGTTCTTGCACTAGATGCAATAAGTTGACATTGATCCAATCCTAGAGAAACTGTCGGAAGCAGTCTTAGAACATAAGTGGATGTTCTAGGGATATGATAACGGCAGCCTCATTCGGGAGACAGTTATCAATCCATGCTTCCAAGGTGACCTGGACGACAAGGAGGTTGTCAGAGTTATAGTTTTCCTTCTGACGAGGGGCAGTATTTTAGACAGGTGATCCAAGGCAATACTGAGGGAGGCATGGTGCAGGATACTGATTAAGTTCAGTTGACAATACAGTCTAAGAAGTTTGGATTTGAGTTCATTTATGAGCTAGGTCCCATCCGACATATTCTGAGACAGGTATTGCTCATTTCGGGAGATGGCTTTCTCCGCTAACTTGAGATATAGAGAGACATAGAAAGAAACATCAAAGCGGATCCACTCACTGAGGCTATTCCACGAATGCAATAGTTTCGCAAGCGAGCTTTGTGAGACTGACTAGTAGAGGAGTTGGGTGTTCGGTATCACACGGGTTGTGAGTATGCGACATCGCAATAATTAGCCTTGAGTGCAAGTGGGAGATTGTTGGAGATAGTGCCCTCAGAGTCAATTATTGGATCACAGGAACGTGATTGCAATGATTGAGGGAGGACCTATCCCAGGAGGACAGTCTTACTCAAGATGATAGTATGCTATCTGGTTTATCTTTATCATCGTGTACTGCTTTAAGTGACCTTACAGGTCACTATTGCACGTTGATAGAGCCCCTAGGTTTCTTGCTTGACCACCAGCAGTATGAGGGCGATCATATACGTGGGAGCTGGTAGTCTATAAGCACATCCTTAAAAGGTCCCTAGTCGTGGGAGTTTTGAGATAGGGCATCGATACTCCAGAGTAGACTAGTGTATACAGTCGAGACCCCGACGAGGGGCGGTGGCCGGTCTCACAAGCCACTGGTGTCAGTTGGTTCTCCTAAGATGTATACAGGTGCTCATTGGGTTATGAGTACACCGGACAGGACTCGCCGAGAACATGCTAGTTGGTCTTATACCTGACGTCAGATAGCAGTTCCCTGGTGACATGTGTACAGGTTAGTTCATCGACCTGGGGATCGTCATTTGTCTCGTGTGAGTTCCCACTGTACTTTGATTACTACCCTACCACGCTCAAAGGAGACGTGCAAACAGGTTTTAGTTGGGTACAGTCTCGAGCCACATGGAGGCAGTGAGCGGATCTTCAGGGGTTCGTCTCTCCCGGTATTGGGGGTGAGGTCGCGCTGTGTCTAGGAGAGCCATTACACGAAGCCCTCGGCCGAGGCAGGAGATTTACTGGTAGGTATTCCAGTAGTATCTCTGGGTGTTCTGGGCTACACTCCGACACGACTTGTATAGCTTTTGGGGGTCTGATTTTTACCAACCCCCTAGGCCCGCCATGCGATGCTCATAGACGAACGGACCGGACTGTACGGATATTGTCACTGACAGGCTCAGTAGGGTGTCAGGATGAGTTCACTCACAGACGTCCCTTTTGGTCAATAGCTGGTGGCCCATCACGTATGGCTAATACCTCTGACGTGCTAGTGGTTAAATCCACAGCCATAGTATTGACGAGTCTTTAGAGTCCACCACATATACAGTTACTCAAGCTTTCGGGCGAAACGCTGTACAGGCCGTATGGAGATATGGCAGGGTTCGATCTGATACGTGCGGTATTGCACGGATCAGGATCGGACGGATATTACTAGCCGGCTTTGGTTTAAGCCGGATCCTAGTATAGTACAGTGTAGATTTTGTCTCATTGCATTTGTATTTCGGTCGGAATACAAATGCGGGTGTGTATGCACAGTATCGGGGTTTTCCTGTAATTTATTACGGGACAGTTTTCTGGAGTTGCCAGTTTGCTTTTCGTTTCGGCCATATTTCTTTGTATCTTTCATTGGCCGAAGATTGGTGGAGGAGGGCTTATTTGCATTTGTGCAAATAAGCAATTTGGAAGGGGGTCTTTGCATACTTTTGTGTCATGATGGTTTCATGATGGAGCCCCATCCTTTGACCTTCCATGGTTCATGTTTGCTTGACTTTTTGTAGCAATCATGGTTGTTGATTAGTTGGTGGAGTGTGGATTTGTTAGTGATCATTGCTTGACTTTGGATTCATCATGCTTTTGATGATGGTTGAATATGATAACCATTTTCCTTTCACTTGCTTATTTTTCTTGTGGCTATCCTTTCTTCACTCACTCCCTCTCGCATTCTCTCCTCTCATATAGGAATGGCCGGCCACTAGTGAGGGAGTGGGGGCTTTTATTTTGGTTGTGAGAAAAATGTTAATCTCATTCTTTGCATGCTACATTTTTCCTCACCTCTCTCCAAGTTCATTTTCCTCCACCACAAAGGCAACATCCTCTACCCCAAATGAGACTTGAGAACTACACATTCTACAGCAAACCTTGGGCGCGTCGGCTCGCCAACTTCGTGCCAGAGTTGCCTCGGTATAGAGGTGGGAGCCCGTAAAAGAAGCAGGCGACGTGGTGCCCTTCCGGCGACGAGGTGGAGACCGGACATTCCGCGGGAGATCGGGACGACAGCGAGAAGACCGGAGGACACGGATCGCTCGGTATATCTCTCTTCCCCATCTTGTAGTTAGCTAGGACTAGTTAATGGCCCGATCCGGGTTTTAGTGCGCGGTGGTGCCGGTTCAAGAAAATTAAAGATAGCCATCGCTTCCGCATTTGGCCTCGGGATGGAGGCCGGGGCGCCGCCGTGCACTTACACTTTGTTGGGGTCAAAATTTGCACCCTCGGTTGACCGAGTCAAAGTCAAGGTCAACCCCAAGCCTGGTGGGCCCAAGCCCAGGTCAAGCGGGCCCATCCCAAGTCGAGCCCGCGGCCAGCCTCCCCATGCCAAAATGAAATCATGTAATAAATAATTTTTATGTAATTTTTTATGCATGAATGTAAACAAAATGGGCGTAAAGCCAAATTTTTGTAAGCCCATGGCTTATGTGCAAAAAGAAATGGCACATGAGCCATGGAATGGGAAAAATGCCATTTTGTAAAGCCCAAGGGGCTATATGTAAATGTGTAAGCCTATATAAGGCAACATGATAACGAATAAAGAAATAAACTTTTCATTCTCTCAAAAACCTAGGGTTTGTGCCTCTTTCCCCTTTCTGAAGGTTCCAAACCTTCTTCTTTCTTTTGAATTATATCAAGAGTTTTACTCTTTCTTTTCCAAAACTAAATAGTTTTTCACCACAAAACCCATAAAGGGGAACTCAGATCTTCCATTAGATCTCAAAAAGGAGAGATTTTTAAAATCTCACATCTCTTGATCTTCAAGATCCTGCCAACAGAGGAGGAAGAAGGAGACCCATCTCTAGAAACCCCACTTTGGGAAAGAACTAGGGCTCAAGGGAAGAAGCCCTTCATCAGCTTCAAAACATCTTAGGAGTTTAACTCCACCCTGATTTCTCTTTCGGGAGTTTCTGGGGCTAAAAGCCCATTTTTCTCGCCGGCGCCCGAGCGCCTTGCGCTCAAGCGCCCAGCACTCAAGCGCTAAGCGCCCACGTGCCGACACGTGGCGCGCTAGCGCTCGAGCGCTTCGCGCTTTAAGCTCCCAGCACTTAAGAGCGAAGCGCCCAAGTGCCGACACGTGGCGCGCTAGCGCTCAAAGTGCCCAGCGCTCAAGCGCCAAGCGCCCACATGCCGACACGTGGCGCGCTCGAGTGCCCTGCGCTCAAGCGCCAAGCGCCCACATGCCGACACGTGGCGCGCTCGAGCGCCCTGCGCTCAAGCGCCCAGCGCCCAAGTGCCGACATGTGGCGCGTTAGTGCTCGAGTGCCAAGCGCCTAACGCTCAAGCGCCAAGCGCCCACGTGCCGACACGTGGTGTGCTAGCGCTCGAGCACCTAGCGCTCAAGCGCCCAGCGCCCACGTGTCGGATACGTGGTGCTCTAGCGCCTAATCGCACAGCGCTCGAGGCGCTGGCCCCACGTGTCCTTTGGGCGCTTTTTACCTTCTTTTTATATGTATACATGTACGTATATATAGATACACACACACACACTCCACAACACTATCCCTCCCAAAAAAAATTTTGGGCCAGGACGCTGCCCAGCACCCCGCAAGGGGATGCTCGCCCCCTTGACCCCTAGCCCGCTATCCGGGTAGCGGAACCCCCGTAAAAACTCTGCGTGGCTCTCGATATATCCAAACCCTCCCTCCAAAACAATACACACGCACGCTGCACATTGAGTTCGCATGACCAGTTTGTTAGTTATATGTATGCCCTAAAAGCCATTACTGTACATACGATGTATATTGTAGTGGATGCTAGGACATATATAGGGAGGACTTTCTTGCTCGACATGATAGTATGCTATCTGGTTGTACTTTATCTTAACATGTACTCTGATTGTCTCTATATTACATGTTGATAAAACCCTTAGGATATGTACTCGACTACTGGGACTATGATGAGATCATACTAGTGGGGCCTCGGTAGTCAACGAGTACATCCTATAATTGTTCCTAGTCGTGGGTGTATCGAGACAGGGCATCGATGCACCAGAGTAGACTAGCGTATACGCATCTTGACCCATATGATGGGCGATGAATGATCCCATATCCATCGGTGTTTGACATCAATGATGGTGTACGGGTGCTCAGTAGAGACTGGGTACACTGGACGGACTCGCCGGGAACTCCCAGATGGTATTATACCATACGTCAGATGGCAGTTCTCCGGTGACACTGGTACAGAGTAGTCTGTTGACCCGAGATCGTCATAGAGTCTTGTGTGATTCCCACTGTGCTTTGATTTCCATCATACCACGTCCAAGAGGGCGTGCAAAAAGGTGGCTTTTGGGTACAGTCCCGAATCACATGGAGGCAATGAGCGATAGGAGGGGATTCGTCTCTCCCGGTATAGGGAGTTGATGTTGTGCTGTGTTCGATTGGCTATAACCGCAAATCCCTGGCCAGGGTTGCTGAGATTTACTGGTAAGTGTTATCAGTAGTTTCTCGAACCGTTATTGACCTCATATCGACATGACTTATCAAGCTACTGGGGTCTGACGTTTACCACCCCTAGGCGAGATATGCGACATATCAGACGACGAGACCGGACTGTACGGGAGTGTTACTGTTTGGATTCACAGGAGAATGTACAGGCTTGCTTGTTGATCCTCTGAGCGCTCAATACCTGGGTAGCTGTTACGTTTAGCTGACCGCTTGCAGCTTGTGGGTGTTTGATATGATCATCACCTACTGCCGGCGTATTGACGATTCTTTAGAGTCCTACACAGAGGTTTCTTGACTCAGGCAAAACGGAGTAGGAGCACATATGTGATATGTGCGGGACCGAGGATATTACGATATGAGATACCGTATTCTATTCTAGCAATATTTGATATCAGCCGGGTCATCGGATCAAGTGTTGATTCGATGAATCGGTACAGATAAATATTAGTCGGTTATATGCGATATAGCCGGATTGTCGGATCAAGTGTTGATTCGATAATTTAATGTATAATAATATATTTGATATATTAAATTACATTAACTAATATTAGCTCACTAAAAGATTCTTTTTCTCACCGGATTAATACATTGATATATATGCGATATATGTTAATTGTATTATTTTCTTTTGTTGCAAATATATAATATATATGTGATATATATTATTGTGACATGAGATGATTTATTATAAAACATGTTTAAGGATGATATAAAGGGATTAGGGTTTGATTAGGGTTAGCACCTTCTTGTTCATTCTAGAAGGATTCTATTTTGTCATGATAAAGATATTTTGTTATGACTCATGCTTTGAACTAACCAAACCCTAACTCTAGTTTATTCTCTACATTGGTTTAGCCTCTCATCCTTGACCATGGTTAGATAATCAATCATATATTCTTGATTACTATTCATCACAAAATGATTCTATGAAAAATGTTCATCTTCTTCCTTCATTCTCTTCATGAAAAAGCTTACTAGTTTTTCTTCAAGTGATGAATAAATATGAGAAAAAGATAAATAAAGAGAGCAAAAATCCTACTTCATCATCCTCATCTTCCCTTGCCATTTAGATGAGGGTGTTCACATAATTTCATGAGTGTTAACTTGTGTTAACGGAACTTCAAGGTAGATCATCTTAGTATCGAAGATCGGAAGCAAAGGTTGCATCTTTCTCTTCGTGGAACTTCTCGAGAGTCCGGAACCCGATGATCGCAGCGAAGGGACCACAACACGGAGCATATGAAGTGAAGGACCGGATCTACAAAGGTTGTAATCCCTCTCACTTAGTGTTAAAGTTGTTAGCATGCTTGTTTTCGCCTAATCTCTAGTTTAAAGATCTTGTATCGGGTTGTTCGGCACGGCTAATTTTTTAATCGGGCATGGTTGATGCCTCGTAGACCCTTGTGCGCATGCATAGCAACCCTACACGGTTTAACCCGTCAATCGGAGTTTCCCTCGCCCCAAAGGCGAGGGGTAATTAACGGCAGCTTAGTCCGCGGCTGCCGGAGATTCGGATCCCCACAATCAATAAATCCCCGCCTACCCTAGGCAGGGGGAATCTGTAGTACGCCTGACAAGCGCGCGCGTATTCCCATCTCAATGGGGTGACGAAAAACACCCTACAGGTACTGCCTGTACATAACGGCCGCCCAGGTATTGAGCGAAAGGAAAGCCGACGAGCAAACTCATTCGTAACCCTATTGAGCCTGTCAGTGACAATCTCCATACAGTCCGGTCTGTTCGTCTAAGAGTATCGCATATCGGGTTTAGGGGGTGGATAAAATCAGACCTCTAATAACGTGATAAGTTGTGTCGGTTTGAAGCCCATCATCCACTAAGAAACTACTGATCCAAATCAATAAATTTCGTCCACCTTGGCCAAAGATTTCTGGTGATGGCCACCCGTGCACAGCGCGGCATTTACCCCCAATACCGGGAGAGACAAATCCTCGACGATCCGCTCACCACCTCCATGTGGCTCGGGACTATACCCAACTAAAACCTATTTGCACGACTCCTTTGAGCTGTGCTGGGTTAGTAATCTAAGCACGGTAAGAACTCACACGAGAAAAATGACGATCTCAAGTCGACAGACTAACATGTACTCATGTCACTTGAGAACTGCTATCTGACAATAGGTATAATACCATCTAGCATGTTCCCGACAAGTCCGTCCAGTGTAACTCATAACCCAATGAGCACCTGTATACTACCTTAAGTGACTAACTGACACCAATGGCTTGTGAGATCGGCCACAGCTCCTCGTCGGGGTCTCAAAAAGTATACACTAGTCTACTCCGGAGTATCGATGCCTAGTCTCGATGCTCCCTCGACTAGGGACATTTAAGGATATGCTTATGGACCACCTAGCTCCCATGTATATGATCGCCACATAATGCTGGTAGTCAAGCAAGAATCCTATGGGCTCTATCAACATATAATAGTGATCTATAATACCACATAATGCATGTACATGATGATAAAGTCAAACCAGATTGCTTACTATCATCTCGAGTAAAACTGTTTTACCAGTATAGGTCCTCCCTCAATCATCACAATCGTCTGCCTGCGATTACAATAATTGACTTGAGGGCACTATATCCAACAAATGCCATCTAGCCAGTTCTCGGCAAGCCCATCCAGTGTACTCACCCTCAGTGAGCACCTATAAACGATCTTAGGTGCCAAAGACCAATGGCTGTGGGACCAACCATCGCCCTTCGTCGGGGTCTAGAAACATATACACCAGTCTACTCTGGAGTTTCGATGCCCTATCTCGATACTCCAATAACTAGGGACATTTAAGGATGTGCTTATAGACTACCCATCCCCCACATGTATGATTGCCATCATATCACTGGTAGTCAAGCAATGATCCTACGGGCTTTATCAAAATGTATTAATAATACACAATAACAAGTAAAACATATGCACATTTTAAGATAAAGACAAACAAAATAGCATATTATCATATCAAGCAAGATTGTCCTATACATACATATGTCCAAGCATCCACTTGTGTACATATACAATAATGGACTCTAGGACCTACATATCCAACAATCTCTGTAACACCTTAGAATGTGTTTTGTAACTAAATATATTTTAATATATAGTTTTTAACAAAAAGTTTACCAAATTAAGTTTTAAATATTTTATCCTATTTAATGTGTATTTTATTAGAATTTTGTTAGGCTTGCACACACTTGTGCATGATAACTAGGGTTGTTTTGGGGGTTTAACCATGATTAGCAACATGGTGAACTAACCATTCCCTGATCTAGTTTTATGTTTTGTTTAAGTGTTTTGGGTTTTAAGTGTTATGGTTGTTGTTTTTAATTGAAAAATGAATTTGAATGGAATTTTAATATTGACTTTCTTGTGTTGACCTTGAGAGAGAGAGAGTGCATGATGGGGCATCATGGCTTTGCCCATGCCCTCATCAATGAAGAGAGAGAGAGGGGGGAGGGGCTTTTGTCTTTGCTTCTCATTTCTCAACTCTTTTCTCACTCACTCTTACTCTCACACACACACACCCATCCATCAGCAGCAGCAACAGTAACAACACCAGCAGTAGCATCATCATCATCTCAGCAACAACAACAACAAGAACAGCAAGCAGCAGCAACAGCAAAGCAGCATCAGCAGCAACAGCAAAGCAGCATCAGCAGCAACAGCAAAGCAGCATCAGCAGCAACTTCTGGAGCAGCAGTGGAGTTCCAGCAACTGCGGCAGCCATCATCTCCTCCACACACCCCTTCACCTGCTTCCTAGGGTTGCACAGGGTATATTTTCTGAACCCTATTGCTTGTTGTGTAGCTTGTGTGTTAATTAGCTCGATTAGTGTTAAATTAGCCAGTTTGGTGCTAGTTTGAGTGATTTGTGAGATGTTGTGATAAATTGTTGATTGTGTTAGCTACCTTAGTTTATTTTAGTGTTAATAGGACCACTTCAACTGAGAAATAGCCAGATTACACTAAAATACCCTAGGTTTTCCTTTTTGTGCAAAATTGTCGTTTTTAAGCGATATTTGTGACTTCTGAGATCTGCTTGTGACCCGGGACCTTCAAGACAAAATTGAGGAAACTGGAGCATGATTGTTTGGTCTAGATACCACCTCAAGAACACGAGCCACCCTACCCCTACCCAGGCCGCCAATTTCATCAATCTGGCCGCAATTTGCGGCCAAGAAGTGGAGTGGGGTGCTGGGGTTTAGTGTAGGGTAGTCTGCAGTGTAGTGTAGTGTTTTGGCATGCCTAGTTTTGTAAGATTTGGCCTGTAGGAAAATCTGGGGTCATATACCGCTTTTCATGTCTGTTGTGTTTGCGCGATACGCGCGATACGTGAGTGGGTTCTGCGATCCAGCGTATCGCGGCGTGTCGCGATGGTTTTAGACGCGTACACACACGATTCAGCGTATCGTGCACACGAGCGTTTAGTTCGCGACGCGAGTTTCTCGTTTTGGTTCGATATCGCGTTTTGCGGAATATTTGGCTTATATGTGATTTCCATGTCTTATTTGCAGGTTTGCAGGCAGGGACTACGGACACTACTACAGAGAGAGCAGATGGTGGGATTCACCTAGCGTGGAGCGTAGGTGAGTAGATTTAACATCTACAAGGGAATCGCCCGCATGGCGTTATGCGTCTGAGCTAGGATTCTATACCTATCGCACATTCTACGTCATTGTAGAATTGCGTCTTTACTGTATTTCCTTAGATATTGTTATACTGTGACTAGCAGCCATAGGACACTGCACATATTATTGACGGTTCATGTTGCACGAGCACGGATTGTATGCTACACACACACCGTTAATAATTGCCATGTCACACACTACCCCTTATAACTACTATTGCTTACCACAAATGACATCTAGCTTACTGGTATACCTATAGTGTATCATACCTTTAGTGATAGGTACATTTACACCTTGCGATACAGCTACAGGTATACCTTGCGCATATTTTAGTTATACCGGGGGGATATCTTACTCATATTCTTCTTATACCCAGGGGGTATACGACATCAGTTCTTATAGGTAGATACCTATACATTGCTACACCTGTATGTTAGACACATATTCAGTTGCTGTCGCATATTTACATTTACTGATGTTACTTAGCTGTACCTTATTTTGGTTTCGCATATATCTTGTTTCCACTACCTATTCTCATTTACCTGCTCGCATTCAGATATATCGCATATATTTATTCCTGGATTTGCGCATTGTTTATCTGGATTTTTTATGATGTTTTCGGGATTTGGGAACCGCGGGGGTTCATGAATTTATGCATACATGGAACAACCCGGTTTCCTTGATATGATATTTGCGCGTCCCCCATGATTTTTATCGGTAGTGATTATATGCTACATACGAGGTGTGGTAGCAGTATGAGAGTACATGGTGGGGCCCGGTATGTTTCCCCTCGGCAAGAAGATCGATGGATTTGCCGATTGAGCCTGGAGGTGGGCGAGTAGCTACCGGTGATTGGTTGGACCTGGCAGTTGTCCGGAGGATACTGGCCAGAGTCGAGAGATGGATGCGGGATGATCTGTACTGCCGGGGCCGAGGGCCGACACCGCAGACGGACCCAGTGGGCCGATCCGGACTGACGGAGCCCGATATACAGGATTTCTGTGTCGATGCTTGGCACACTTTTTTCATGATATTTCTTTTAATACCTTTTGTATATATAACAGGGGATTTAGCCGTTGTTATATATACCTTTACACCAATATTAGTGGAATGGGACGCTAATATATGTGTATTGCCCCCATCATATTTATTTCTGCACATATATATGTTTAGGATGTTAGAGATTACTTGGGATTGGACTTGGGTTATTAGGTGATTCATTGAGATTGGATATTGGATATGAAAGATATGGTCGATTTGTACATTCGAGACATAGGGGAGCTATTCGATTTTGTACTTGAGGTGATGTGAGATCTATGTGATGTGAGAGCCCAGTTTGGGGGCCGATTTGATATTTGGGATATGAGTGTCTTGATGGATTGTGATCCTACCACGATGTCAGGTTTCCGTGGAAAATGACATATTCCACCCTATACCTCACACTTACCTATTTTATGCACAGATTCATATAGTGGTAGTACCTGTTAGTGTACTCTTATGATAGTTGCATATCTATATTCTCATATCCTTTTTGCATAGTTATTGCATATTACCGTCATGTTACTATTGCTTCACACATTGATTGTACCTGTTAGGGTACCTTCTATTTTTTTCAGCATTTGCATGACATGTTATTATTGTAATCGCATATCTTAGATTCATGTTGTACGTACATTCCTGCAATTACCTGCATATGATATCTACTATTCACGAGTTGGCAACTCACCCCCGTTGTGCCACAGGTGTTTCAGGTTTTTCCCCAGAGTAGTCGAGGCAGGCTATTTCTCTACTCAGCTATCCAGCTATAATCTTTTGCTACAGATACCGCATCAGCTCACAGTACCTTTTTGCTTAGGTGGGTTAGATGATTGTCTGTATTTCATATTTGTAACACCTTAGGATGTGTTTAGTGAATAATCATACTTAAATAATGGTTTTTAACATAAAGTTTACCAAATTGTGTTTTAAATATTTTTCCTAATTTAATAAATATTTTTCCAAAATTTTCCTAGGCTTGCACACACATGTGCATGTAAACTAGGGTTTTTAAATTAAGTTAATACCATAATTATTAACCATGGTGGGTTAATCATAGGATTAAGCCTTTTGGGTTTTAAGTGGGTTATTTAAGTTAATTAGTTAAATTAGAGTCACTTTAATTTGAATTTGTTTAGGGGTTGACTTGTGAGAGAGAGGGAGAGGGGTGCATCATGGCTCAAGCCATCCTTGCATTAAATGAAGAGAGAGAGAGAGAGGAGGGTGATAATTGAGTTGTGGTTGTTTTTCCCCTCATTTCTTTGTTTCTCTCTTAACTCTCTCTCACATACACACACACTTACCTTTCAACTCCCCAGCAGCAGCAACAGCAGCAGAAGCAACTGAAGCAGCAACAACAAGCATTCAGCAACAGCAACAGCAAGCATTCCAGTGAGCAGCAGCAGCACCATCACCCACTGTAGCCCCTTCCCTACACTTCTTCACCTTACTGCAGCTCCCTAGGTTTAAGTATGAGGTATACTTCCACACTTGCTTCCCTAGTTTGCTTGTTTAGAGTAGATTTGCATCGGTTAATGGATTTTAGTGCGTTTTAGTGCGATATGGGGTGTTTAGTGGGAACTTTGTGCTAATGAGGTGTAGATTGGTTTCAGTAGGATAATTGAGGTTTGTTGAGACCATGTTAACTTAGTTTAACCCCTATTACACTAAAATACCACCAGTTTTCCTATTTGATGCAATTCGTCGTTTTTAAGCAAAATTGGGGTTTTCTGGATCTGCTTTTGACACGAAGAGATCTGAGTGAAATTGAGGAGACTGTAGTATAGTGGTGAAGTGCTGATACCATAGTTTTAACCCGACACCCTATGTGCTACAGTAGGCCGCCGGTTTCCTCTTTCTGGCCGCAAATTGCGGCCAGACAGGTAGGGTTTTGGGTGGTGTTTGGTCCGGTAGGTGTCTGCTAGTGTGTAGGGTTCTATGGTATATATATTTTTGTAAGTTTAGTTCTGTAGAAAAATCTGGGACCAAATACCTATTTTGCCGTTTTTCTAAACCTTCGCGACACGCGTGATACGTGAGTAGGTTTAGGTTTCTGCGTATCGCGGCGCGTCGGGGTAGTTTCAGGCGCGTGATCACACGTTTTAGCGTATCGCGCACCCGCGCGATTGGTTTGCGACACGAGTGTCTAGTTGGACCGTAATGTCGCGTTTTTGTGAATTGAGCTTATGTGTGATATATGTTATGTGATTCTAGGTTCGCAGGCCAGTGAGACGGACGCTGCAAAGAAGGGCAAGCAAGTTGTTGGATACACTTAGCGCGGGACTTCGGTGAGTAGATTTCACATCTACGGGGATATCGCCCGCATGGCGTTATGCGTCAGGACTGATAGGACCTTATTACTATATGTTGCATTTACCTCATGTACTGTCATTGCATATTGCATTCTCTGCTGTATGTTTGCTTAGAATTGATAGAACACCGCACCCTTATTGACAGTTCACGTTGCACAAGCACTATCTTGACATGACATACATACTTGATGCATATATCACATCGGATCATTATGCTGTAGCTCATCTTTTATATGACTTGACATGACATTCATACTTGATGCACATATCACATCACATTTACTTGCATATGGGATGGGATTACATGTGATTTCTGGATTTGGGAACCGTGGCTCTTTTCAAATATGTAATCATTTAAAAAACCCGGTTCCCTTGATATGATATTTTGGGGCGTCACCCCGTGTTTTCTCGGTGCTAGAGGCATGTATTGAGAGAGGGCTGACCCGGACTGACGGATGCCCGATGTGTTGATAGAGGGCTGACCCGGACTGACGGATGCCCGATGTGTTGATAGAGGGCTGACCCGTACTGACGGATTCCCGATGTGTCTATAGAGGGCTGACCCGGACTGACGGATGCCCGATGTATTGAGAGAGGGATGACCCGGACTGACGGATTCCCGATATATACTTTGAGAGAGGGCTGACCCGGATTGACGGATGCCCGATACAGGTTGTTTTGCGTGTCGCTGCTAGATACGAGTATTTTTGATATTTGGGTGCCGATGTTGGGCACTCGGGATTCTCAGGGATATACAGGATATGAGGGCCGATGGAGTACCGGCGTCTGGGATGTTGGGATTCGCGGTGCATACATACATATGTAGTCCACCTCGACACTTCATGTAGATACCATATTCCCATGCTCAGCATTCATTACCGCATCTCATCCCGTAGCTATATCACCTGATAGAGGACTTGCATGATTATTATACATAGTTCTTACCTCGCATTGATATCATCTGCTGGCATTTGTTAGAGTAGCGTTGTACGTGCATGCTCGCGATTACCTTTATATGTTATCTCTATTCACGAGTTGGCAACTCACCCCCGTTGTGCCACCGTATTTGCAGGTTGCCCTTGGGAGTAGTAACGGCTGGCTGTTTACCGCATCTTTTGGCACAGATACCATTGCTGAGGCGAGTTAGCCTTTTGCTGTTAGGTGGGTTTTGTACGGTATCTGTTATCTTTCAGTTATATGTTGATGTATCTAGTATTCTCCATCTACCTTTCTGAATTGACTTAGAGACAGTTGTGAGGACGATATGTATGATTCTATATTCTGGTGTTGAGCTCGCATGTGAGCCGACTTTATTTGATGCAGTCCTATCTTTGGTGATTATGTCCTTGCTTTACTGTGTATTCTTCGCTACGGCGTCGTATATCATATTGTGATGCTTCGTCCATTTTACTTGTCATTTCTGCTACACCTTGCTTTTACCTGACTTGCGGGGCAAATATTTAAAAAAAAGGAAATGTTACCAAAATTATAAAAGTTTTAACTCTTGAACTTAAAAGGGTTTTCTACTAAATTAATAAGATGTTTTAAATCACTCTATATTTTTTTTTTGGCTTGATTTCTGGGTTCGGCTTACTTAGCCGCGTTACGTCTGTAGACGTTGCGTGGTTAAGTGCCGGTCACGAGTCGAAACTCTCGGGTCATGACAAAGTTGGTATTAGATCGTAGGTTTTACCTTCGGAGTGTAGGATGACCCTGGTATGATGGAGTAGGTAGCTGCAGCAGGGTAGCGTAGCGTGTGTATGTTCCGCGGCATACTCACGACACGGTACTCCGCTTACGCGACCTTAGGACTTATTGATTTGATCCCTCCCTATTCTTGCGATTCGATTTCCGTGTTCTTATCGAATCCAAATTTTCTTTCAGCCATTATGCCGCATAAGACTACGAGGGCACAGAGAGCGGCCGCGAGGGCCGAGATTCGAGTTGACTCGTCCGAGACGAGGACTGATCCGGGCAGTACGCCGGTTGTACCCGAGCAGGCTGTTCCTGCCGTGACAGAGCAGATCGCCACGCTAGGGGCTGGTATGCAGGAGATGCGCCAGACGGTGGGATCTAGCATGCAGGAGATGCGCCAGATGATAGGATCGCTAGTTGAGATGCTTCGAGCCCAGCGACCAGAGGTAGCTCCACCTGTTCCAGAGACCGCGATGGTACCTACCGCACAGCCAGTTGCCCCTGCAGCCGCGGAGGTGATTACAATATCGCTATCAGAGTTCATGAGGCTGAAGCCTCCAGTATTCACAGGCACTGATACAGCCGAGGACCCACAGTCTTTCATAGACAGGATGGCCAGGATATGCCGTTCCCTCAGATGCGCAGATGCGAGATGGGTCGAGTTCGCGAGCTTTCGCCTGGAAGGTCTTGCGCAGAAATGGTGTGATTCCGTTGAGAAAGGCAAAGCAGCAGGTCTTCCTCCTAAGACCTGGACGGAGTTCGTGACCATATTTCTAGCCCGTTTCCTTCCCCAGAGTGTTAGGGATGCCCGAGCACGCAGATTTGAGTCCTTGCGCCAGACGCCAGGGATGACAGTGGCAAAGTATGACGTGCTATTTACAGAGTTGGCAGTCTATGCCCCATATTTAGTGGCTACCGAGGAGTTGCGAGTCAGGAGATTTGTTCGAGGCTTGCTTACACCATTGTTCCTTGCGATCAGGGCGCAGCACTACGAGACCTATGCAGCAGCTGTAGACGCAGCCCTAGTGGTCGAGGAGTACCTTGCTGAGACTTCGGTAGTTCCAGAGCCGAAGAGAGTTCGTGCGGATACATCAGCACAGAGACAGCCTTTTCGGCGCCGTGATAGACGTATTGCAGGCAGCAGAGATTCAGGGCGGGGCCGGTTATTCACTTCCTATCCCCAGGATGGTCAACGGTCATCGTCGGGATATTTTCGCTGTGGGAGTTCTTACCATCGTGTACGGGATTGTCTTGAGTTACCCCGGAGGGAGGCGACAGCACCGCATGTCACATTACCACCTTCACCACCCCAGAGGGCGTTGCCTATCGTACCTACCGTTGCTCCGCGCTAGACTCATACACAGCGAGGTCGTGGGCGTGGAGGAGTTGCTCAGAGAGGGCGAGATGACCAAGGCAGAGGGCAGTCAGTCGCAGGTGGTGGACAGGCGAGGGTTTTTGCTTTGACACATCAGGACGCGCAGGCGTCCAATGCAGTGGTTTCAGGTATCCTTCCTTTATGTTCAGTTGATGCACATGTATTGTTCGATCCCGGATCCACACACTCGTACGTATCCACACACTTTGTGCCGAGTTTGGGTAGAGAGTCCGGTTTGCTTGATCAGCCACTTGTTGTGACTACTCCTGTGGGAGAGTCGTTTGTTGCTAGGCACTTGTTCCGATCCTGTACCGTCTGTATTGGCGAGAGAGAGTTGCCTGTCGACTTGATCCTTCTGGAGATGTTGGACTTCGACGTTCTTTTGGGTATGGATTGGCTAGCCACGTGCTATGCTTCTGTGGACTGCCGTGAGAAGACAGTTAGATTCTGCTTTCCCGGTGGGTCGGTTTTTGTTGTGTTGGGGGACCGTGGTGCCGCCCCTCACAGTGTGATTTCTTCTTTTCGCGCTGGACAGTTTTTGAGGAAGGGATGTCAGGGATTTCTCGCCTATGTTTGCGATGCTAGTGCTACACAGGTTCCATTGGACCAGGTTCCGGTTGTTAGCGAGTTTCCTGATGTGTTCCCTGCCGAGCTTCCAGGGTTGCCGCCCGAGCGCGACATTTCTTTCTGTATTGATTTGATTCCTGGCTCGGGGCCTATTTCCATACCGCCTTATCGGATGGCCTCGGCGGAACTTCGAGAGTTGAAGGGCCAGTTGCAAGACTTGCTGGACAAGGGACTTATTCGACCCAGTGTTTCTCCTTGGGGTGCTCCAGTCCTGTTCGTCAAAAAGAAGGACGGCAGTTTGCGTCTGTGTATCGACTACAGGCAGCTGAACAGGTTGACAGTGCGGAACAGGTATCCTTTGCCGCGCATCGACGATTTGTTCGACCAGCTTCAGGGGGCAGGGTACTTTTCGAGGATCGATTTACGATCGGGCTATCATCAGCTGCGGGTTCGACAGGAGGACATTCCCAGGACAGCTTTCCGTACGCGCTACGGCCATTACGAGTTTTTGGTGATGTCGTTCGGACTCACCAATGCGCCAGCAGCCTTCATGGACTTGATGAACCGTATTTTCCGGCCTTACTTGGATCTGTTCATTATAGTCTTCATTGACGATATCTTGGTGTATTCCCGGAGTAGTGAAGAGCACGAGCAGCACCTGCGGATTACATTGCAGACCTTGAGGGAGCACCAGCTTTATGAGAAATTCTCCAAGTGTGCCTTTTGGCTGGACAGCGTAGACTTCTTGGGACACGTGATTTCACGAGACGGTATATGTGTAGACCCGAGGAAGATCGAGGCCGTTCAGCGTTGGCCCAGACCCGCATCGGTGACGGAGGTTCGCAGCTTTTTGGGGTTGGCCGGTTACTACAGGCGTTTTGTGCAGGACTTCTCACGTATTGCTACACCGTTGACCGGGTTGACCCGGAAGGGAGTTCCCTTCGATTGGACGGAGGAGTGCGAGCACAGTTTTCAGCAGTTACGGACTCGGCTGACGACGGCACCGGTGTTATCTTTGCCCTCCGGACCGGGCGGATTTGTGGTCTTTTGTGATGCTTCTCGAGTGGGGCTGGGATGCGTTTTGATGCAGCACGACAGGGTGATCGCGTATGCTTCGCGACAATTGAAGAGACATGAACAAAACTACCCCACTCATGACTTGGAGATGGCTGCAGTGGTCTTCGCACTTAAGATCTGGCGATATTACCTATACGGCGAGTCGTGCCAGATATTCACGGATCACAAGAGTCTGAAATACATATTTCAGCAACGGGACCTGAACCTTCGACAGCGTCGATGGATGGAGTTAGTGAAGGATTACGACTGCGAGATCTTATATCACCCGGGCAAGGCAAATGTGGTGGCGGATGCTTTGAGCAGGAGGCCCGGGAGTAGTTTATCTTGTTTGAGCGCAGTACAGGGGCAGTCGTTAGCAGATTGGCAGATATTATGCGACAGCCGAATACAGTTCGAGTTCACGCCGATTGGAGGACAGATAGCGCATGTCCGTGCACGACCACAGTTGATCGATCGTATACGTGAGCCACAGCTCAGTGATGACCGATGTTCAGAGATCATGGCACAGATTGGACAGGGCAGATTTTCCGAGTTTGTGATCGATGATCAGGGGGTACTACGGTTTGGAGTCAGACTGTGTGTACCAGATGCTGAGGGACTGAGGCGCGAGATTCTTGAGGAGGCACATCGATCGGTGTACAGCGTCCATCCCGGTTCCACCAAGATGTATCATGATATGAGAGATGTTTATTGGTGGGACGGAATGAAGAGGGACATTGCAGATTTTGTATCGAGATGCCTGACTTGTCAGCAAGTCAAGGCTGAGCACCAGAGGCCCGCGGGAAAGCTACAGCCGTTACCCATTCCGGAGTTGAAATGGGAGCAGATTTCGATGGATTTCGTGGTGGGTCTACCAAGGACTAGTCGGGGGTATGACTCCATCAGGGTGATCGTGGATCGTTTGACAAAAGCGGCTCACTTCCTACCGGTGAAGACGACTTTCGGATTTACTCAGTATGCCCAGATCAACATTGACGAGATAGTGCGACTGCACGGAGTCCCGACGTGTATTGTGTCCGACAGAGGCACCCAGTTTACCAGTAGACTATGGCAGAGGCTTCAGGAGGATTTGGGCACTCGCTTGAGTTTCAGCACAGCATTTCATCCGCAGACCGACGGACAGTCAGAGCGGACCATCCAGACTCTCGAGGACATGCTCAGAGCTTGTGTATTAGATTTCGGAGGTAGCTGGGATCATCATTTGCCCTTAGTAGAGTTCTCCTACAATAACAGCTACCAGGAGACCATTCAGATGGCACCGTTTGAGGCACTTTATGGGAGGAGATGCAGGTCGCCCACCTGTTGGACAGAGCTCAGTGAGGGCAGTATCTTAGGACCACAGATAGTTGAGGAGACGACCGCGAAGATCCAGTTGATTCGCGATAGGATGAGAGCAGCGCAGAGTAGGCAGAGATCTTATGCGGACCGTCGGCGGCGCAGGCTTGAGTTTTCTGTTGGTGATCATGTTTTCTTGAGGGTCTCCCCTATGAAAGGTGTGATGAGGTTTGGGAAGAAGGGGAAACTCAGTCCCAGATATGTGGGCCCCTTCGAGATCCTCGAGCGTGTTGGTGCAGTAGCCTACCGTTTAGCCCTTCCGCCCATCTTTCCAGATGTTCATCCCGTATTTCATGTCTCGATGCTCCGCAGATATCTTCATGATCCTTCGCATGCGATTCAGCATCCGACGATCCAGCTTGAGCGTGACCTTTCCTATGCAGAGCAGCCGGTGATGATCTTGGATCGACAAGTGAAGAAACTGAGATCGAAGGACATTCCTTCAGTTAAGGTACTTTGGCGTGGCCAGAACCGTGAGGAGGTCACTTGGGAGACCAAAAGTGAGATGATGAAGACGTATCCCCATCTTTTTGAAGGTACATGTAGTTAGATTTTTGAAATTCGGGGACGAATTTCTATAAGGGGGAGAGATTGTAACACCTTAGGATGTGTTTAGTGAATAATCATACTTAAATAATGGTTTTTAACAAAAAGTCTACCAAATTGTGTTTTAAATATTTTTCCTAATTTAATAAATATTTTTCCAAAATTTTCCTAGGCTTGCACACACATATGCATGTAAACTAGGGTTTTTAAATTAAGTTAATACCATAATTATTAACCATGGTGGGTTAATCATAGGATTAAGCATTTTGGGTTTTAAGTGGGTTATTTAAGTTAATTAGTTAAATTAGAGTCACTTTAATTTGAATTTGTTTAGGGGTTGACTTGTGAGAGAGAGGGAGAGGGGTGCATCATGGCTCAAGCCATGCTTGCATTAAATGAAGAGAGAGAGAGGAGGGTGATAATTGAGTGGTGGTTGTTTTTCCCCTCATTTCTTTGTTTCTCTCTTAACTCTCTCTCACATACACACACACTTACCTTTCAACTCCCCAGCAGCAGCAACAGCAGCAGAAGCAACTGATGCAGCAGCAGCAACTGAAGCAGCAACAGCATGCATTCAGCAACAGCAACAGCAAGCATTCAAGTGAGCAGCAGCAGCACCATCACCCACTGTAGGCCCTTCCCTGCACTTCTTCACCTTCCTGCAGCTCCCTAGGGTTAAGTATGAGGTATACTTCCCAACTTGCTTCCCTAGTTTGCTTGGTTAGTGTAGATTTGCATCGGTTAATGGATTTTAGTGTGTTTTAGTGCGATATGGGGTGTTTAGTGGGAACTTTGTGCTAATGAGGTGTAGATTGGTTTCAGTAGGATAATTGAGGTTTGTTGAGACCATGTTAACTTAGTTTAACCCCTATTACACTAAAATACCACCAGTTTTTCTATTTGATGCAATTTGTCGTTTTTAAGCAAAATTAGGGTTTTCTGGATCTGCTTTTGACACGAAGAGATCTGAGTGAAATTGAGGAGACTGTAGTATAGTGGTGAAGTGCTGATACCATAGTTTTAACCCGACCCCCTATGTGCTACAGTAGGCCGCCGGTTTCCTCTTTTTGGCCGCAAATTGCGGCCAGACAGGTAGGGTTTTGGGTGGTGTTTGGTCCTGTAGGTGTCTGCTAGTGTGTAGGGTTCTATGGTATATATATTTTTGTAAGTTTAGTTCTGTAGAAAAATCTGGGACCAAATACCTATTTTGCCGTTTTTCTAAACCTTCGCGACGCGCGTGATACGTGAGTAGGTTTGGGTTTCTGCGTATCGCGGCGCGTCGGGGTAGTTTCAGGCGCGTGATCACACGTTTTAGCGTATCGCGCACACGCGCGATTGGTTTGCAACACGAGTGTCTAGTTGGACCGTAATGTCGCGTTTTTGTGAATTTAGCTTATGTGTGATATATGTTATGTGATTCTAGATTCACAAGTAGCATAAGATTGATATTCGAACGGATTCAAATATCCTTCTCTATGTAACTTAGTTAACCTTCTCTCATTGATGTGACCCAGTCTACAATGCCATAAGAAAGCCTGAATTAATTCCGGAGACTTTCTTTTAGGTGTGTTCTGGACACTGAAAACCTGAGCTTGATTTAATACGTATATCCCGTTTTTTAATGTACCTGACCCAATCATAACTTGATTTAGGTGGATGTGAACCACATCGCTTATAAAAGTAAAATCATATCCTTCTTTAGAAAGTAAGGATACAGATATGATATTACAAGTTGTACCTGGTACATAAAAACAGTTACGCAGAATCAATATCTGCCCAGTTGTCAGTCCAATATGATATTCCCCTACGGATTCAGCGTTCATGCTCATTCCGTTAGCAACCCTGAGGGTCATATCACCTATCCTGATAACCCTACGGTTTCTCAGAGCCTGTAACGAATTATAGATGTGAGATCCTGATCCGGTATCCAATACCCAGGAAGTAGGGTTAACTGACAAACAGTTCTCTATTACAAACACACTCGAAGCCGAAGCCACAACATGCTTCGAATCCTGGCTACTGGCTTTGCTAGCCCTGCAATCGTTCTGCCAATGTTCATTCCCGTAACAATAAGAACGTCCCTCTTTTACTACTTCCAGTCCCAAAACTTTTGCCCTTTCCTTTCCTTCTACTTCCCTGGTTTCTTTCAGGGTAGAAGGCAGAGACTGTAGAATCAAGTCAGTATCTGACCCGTTCTCCGACGCGGTCTTCAGGTCCGTGAGCTCATCAATATTGCTAGTTATTGTAAGGACATTGTCCCTTACAAATGACCCGTTAGCCAACCTCGCAAAGAAGGGCAAGCAAGTTGTTGGATACACTTAGCGCGGGACTTCGGTGAGTAGATTTCACATCTACGGGGATATCGCCCGCATGGCGTTATGCGTCAGGGCTGATAGGACCTTATTACTATATGTTGCACTTACCTCATGTACTTTCATTGCATATTGCATTCCCTGCTGTATGTATGCTTAGAATTGATAGAACACCGCACCCTTATTGACAGTTCACGTTGCACAAGCACTATCTTGACATGACATACATACTTGATGCATATATCACATCGGATCATTATGTTGTAGCTCATCTTTTATATGACTTGACATGACATTCATACTTGATGCACATATCACATCACATTTACTTGCATATGGGATGGGATTACATGTGATTTCTGGATTTGGGAACCGTGGCTCTTTTCAAATATGTAATCATTTAAAAAAACACGGTTCCCTTGATATGATATTTTGGGGCGTCACCCCGTGTTTTCTCGGTGCTAGAGGCATGTATTGAGAGAGGGCTGACCCGGACTGACGGATGCCCGATGTATTGATAGAGGGCTGACCCGGACTGACGGATGCCCGATGCGTTGATAGAGGGCTGACCCGGACTGACGGATGCCCGATGTGTTGATAGAGGGCTGACCCGGACTGACGGATGCCCGATGTATTGAGAGAGGGATGACCCGGACTGACGGATTGCCGATATATACTTTGAGAGAGGGCTGACCCGGATTGACGGATGCCCGATACAGGTTGTTTTGCGTGTCGATGCTAGATACGAGTATTTATGATATTTGGGTGCCGATGTTGGGCACTCGGGATTCTCAGGGATATACAGGATATGAGGGCCGATGGAGTACCGGCGTCTGGGATGTTGGGATTCGCGGTGCATACATACATATGTAGTCCACCTCGACACTTCATGTAGATACCATATTCCCATGCTCAGCATTCATTACCGCATCTCATCCTGTAGCTATATCACCTGATAGAGGACTTGCATGATTATTATACATAGTGCTTACCTCGCATTGATATCATCTGCTGGCATTTGTTAGAGTAGCGCCGTACGTGCATGCTCGCGATTACCTTTATATGTTATCTCTATTCACGAGTTGGCAACTCACCCCCGTTGTGCCACAGTATTTGCAGGTTGCCCTTGGGAGTAGTCACGGCTCGCTGTTTACCGCATCTTTTGGCACAGATACCATTGCTGAGGCGAGTTAGCCTTTTGCTGTTAGGTGGGTTTTGTACGGTATCTGTTATCTTTCAGTTGTATGTTGATGTATCTAGTATTCTCCATCTACCTTTCTGTATTGACTTAGAGACAGTTGTGAGGACGATATGTATGATTCTATATTCTGGTGTTGAGCTCGCATGTGAGCCGACTTTATTTGATGCAGTCCTACCTTTGGTGATTATGTCCTTACTTTACTGTGTATTCTTCGCTACGGCGTCGTATATCATATTGTGATGCTTCGTCCATTTTACTTGTCATTTCTGCTACACCTTGCTTTTACCCGACTTGCGGGGCAAATATTTAAAAAAAAGGAAATGTTACCAAAATTATAAAAGTTTTAACTCTTGAACTTAAAAGGGTTTTCTACTAAATTAATAAGATGTTTTAAATCACTCTCTATTTTTTTTTGTTTGATTTCTGGGTTCGGCTTACTTAGCCGCGTTACGTCTGTAGACGTTGCGTGGTTAAGTGCCGGTCACGAGTCGAAACTCTCGGGTCGTGACAATATTGTACATTCGATGTATTTTGTACTCTCCATCTACTATTGTAGTATTGACTTAGAGACTTGGTGAGGACGATATGTGTATTACTGTGGATTTGATGTCTCTTGTATACAGCTTCTTCTCTACTGTCTTTAATTTTCTGTTGTATTCATCTTGACTAGTCTTTACTAAAAGGGGGTATTGCTAAAATTTTAAAGAATGAAAGTATGACTTTTAAAGAATTTGGGTTGTGATTTCAAATGTTTCAAAAACTTATATTATCTTTTCCGTATTTTTATGGTTTAGATTTCTGGGTTTTGGCTTTCTTTTACTACGTTATGTCGTAGGGCGTTGCGTAGTACTAGGGCCGTCACGGGCCAATATTGGGTCGTGACAATCTCGCACTTGCACTAAGACCATATATTTTCTTATCGAGAACCCAACATCTGAACTAGGGACAATTTTTGGTGCATCGCATACCGAACAACTAAAATAGTCTCTCGAACTGTGCTTGAGGGAAGGCCTTGTTGAATGGATCCGCCGTGTTTTATTTTGTGTCTACTCTCCGTACCTCGATCTTCCAGCGATCAATGATCTCCCTGATCTGGTGATACCGTCTTAAGATGTGTCTGGATTTTTAATAGGACCGTGGTTCCTTCGCTAAAGCCATAGCCCCATTGTTGTCACAATACAAACGTATTAGATTAACAATGGAAGAAACCACCTTAAGTTCAGTAATGAACTTTTTTATCCAGACCGCTTCTTTTGCAGAATCATTGGCAGCAATGTATTCAGCCTCCATCGTCGAATCTGTGATGGTGTCCTGTTTGGAGCTCTTCCAATAGACCGCCCCTTCGTTGAGTGTGAACACAAAACCTGAGATAGACTTGTTTTCATCATTGTCACTCTGGAAGCTCGAGTTGGTAAAAGACTCCACCTAGAAGTCCCTATTACCGTACACCAAGAATAGTTCCGTAGGCCTTCTCAGGTACTTAAGAATGTTCTTCACTGTTGTCCAGTGCTTCTCTCATAGGTTCGACTTATACCGGTGTAAGTCTATGGTAGCGCCCCGACCGTCTGTTCGAGGCCAAAATGTGGAAACAAAAACTTTTTCTTAACTTGAAACGGGCGCTATCGTATACTTTTTCCCGGATCGAACCATTAACCTACAACTAGCTATCTAGAGAGAGGGTTGGAAAGCTATACCGATCGATCCGTGTCCTTCGGTCTTTGGCCACCATCCCAGGCTCCTCGCGGCATCTCCGGTCTCGATCTCCTCGTTGGAAAGGGCACCACATCATCGATTCCTTTTACGGGCTCCCGCTTCATCCGAAGCAACTCGGGCATGAAGTGTGCTTGCTGATGTGTCCAAGGTGATGTAGAGAATGTTTGTGATCACTTTGTCTCTTGCATCCATGAGATGGATGGAGGTTAAAGGTGTTGCCATTGATGGAGATTATGAGCTAGAGAAGAAAGAGGAAGGAGAAGAAGTTTTTCTCTTTCTTTTTTTTGTGATGGAATGATAATGAGAGCAAGAATGAGAGAATACAATAGCTCACCAACACCCTAATGGCTTCCCTTTCACTTTCTTCCTCTCATATCAACAAACAAATCAATCTCAAATGTGACACATGCACAATAAAAGAGACCATGAGTCACTAGGTTGCATGTGCCACATTTAATCCATCAAATGATGAATTCTAGCTCATAATTTCCAAATGTAAACATTAACCCAAATGTTTACAACAATAAAAAGATACGGCAACATCTAAAGTAAACTTGTGACGGATCACAAGGATACCCCTCACCTGTATATACAAACCTGAATCCGGATTCCGACTGAATGCAAATGCGATGAGACAAAAATAATCCAACAAATCTAATACTAGGATCCGGCTTAAACTAAAGCCCACTAGTATGATCCGTCCGATCATGATCCGTGCACTACTGCACGTATATGATCGAACCCTGCCATATATCATACGGCCTGTACAACGTTTCGTCCGAAACTTGAGAAACTGTCTGTGGGGGACTCTAAAGAATCGTCAATACTTTGGCTATGGATTTAACCACTAGCACGTCAGTAGTACTAGCTGTACGTAACGGGCTACCAGGTATTGACCAAAAGGGAAGTCGATGGGCGAACTCATCCTAACACCCTACTGAGCCTGTCAGTGACAATATCCATATAGTCCGGTTCGTTCGTCTATGCGCATCGCATGTCAGGCCTAGGGGGTTGGTAAAAGTCAGACCCCCAAAAGCGGTACAAGTCGTATCGAAGTGTAGCCCAGAACACCCTGAGATACTACTGGAATACCTACCAGTAAATCTCCTGCCTTGGCCAAGGACTTCGTGTAATGGTTCTCCTAGACACAGCGCGACCTCACCCCCAATACCGGGAGAGACGAACCCCTGCCGATCCGCTCACTGCCTCCATGTGGCTCGGGACTGTACCCAACTAAAACCTGTTTTCACGACTCCTTTGAGCTGTGGTAGGGTAGTAATCAAAGCACAGTGGGAACTCACACGAGACAAATGACGATCTCAGGTCGATGAACTAATCTGTACACATGTCACCAGGGAACTGCTGTTTGACGTCAGGTATAATACCAACTAGCTTGTTCCAAGCGAGTCCTGTCCGGTGTACTCATAACCCAACGAGCACTTGTATACATCTTAGGTGAACCAACTGACACCAACGGCTTGTGAGACCGGCCATCGCCCCTCGTCGGGGTCTCGACTGTATACACTAGTCTACTAATGGAGTATCAATTCCCAGTCTCGAAACTCCCACGACTAGGGACCACTTTAAGGATGTGCTTATAGACTACCCAACTCTCACGTATATGATCGCCATCATACTGCTGGTAGTCAAGCAAGAATCCTATGGGCTCTATCAACGTGCAATAGTGACCTGTAAGGTCACCTAAAGCATTACACGATGATAAAGATAAACCATGGTAGCATACTATTCTCTATCAACGTGTAATAGTGAACTACAATGTCACCTAAAGCATGTACACGATGATAAAGACAAACTAGATAGTATACAAACCTCTCGAGTAAGACTATCCTACCGGTATAGGTCCTCCCTCAATCATTGCAATCACGTGCCTGTGATCCAATAATTGACTCTGAGGGCACTATATCCAACAATGTCCCACTTGCACTCAAGGCTAATTATTGCGATGTCGCATACTTACAGCCCGTGTGATACCGAACACCCAACTCCTCTACTAATCAGTTTCACAAAGCCCGTTTGTGAAACTATTGCGTTCGAGGAATAGCCTCAGTGAGTGGATCCGCCTTGATGTTTCTTTCTATGTCTCTCTTTATCTCAAGTTCCCGGAGAAAGCCATCTCCCAAAATGAGCAATACATGTCTTAGAATATGTCTGAATATCTGATGGGACCTAGTTCATAAATGAACTCCAAATCCAAACTTCTTAGACTTTATCGTCAACTGAACTTAATCAGTATCCTACGCCATACCTCCCTCAGTATCCGCTTGGACCACGTGTCCAAAATACTGCCCCTCTTCAGAGGGAAAACTATAACTCTGTCATCCAGGTCACCTTAGAAGCCTGGAATGTTAACTGTTTCCTAAAAGAGGCTGTTGTTATCATATCCCTAGAACATCCACTTATGTTCTAAAACTGCTTCCGAATGTTTCTCCAGGATTGGATTAATATCAACTTACTGCATCTCGTGCAAAAACAATATCTGGTGTGGTACTTGACATCTCATGATTGACTCAATTGCCTAAGCAAGTGATCTTCCAATCATGCACATCTCTCTCCCCTTTAGACTGTAAGACACCTTTAGAGAGGGTGACTCCATCACCTGCAGATACACTACCATGCCAAGAGTCGTCCATTCTAAAACACCTTTAGAATGCTGTCTAAGTACCCATATTGGGAAACTACCCAAATCTAGATCTAACGCTATAGATCTAGTAACCAGAATATCTGAAATAATATCCATATCCTATGTGGAAAAACCACTGTGTGACAACCAAAGTATAACCGTTTGTAGTATAGGAAATTCACTTCCTACTCTGTGTATGTCATCCAAATACCAGGACATCACACCCTACTACCTTCTTAACAGATCCATCTCCTATTCTGATGAAGTCAAACCTATGACTGTCACATAAAAAATAGATGATCTATCTCCGCTATATCTGCTTTAGTCCATAAATAGACATAAGCCACTTGTCCACTATACTTCCGCTGCTCCCACTGACTACGACAACCTTCTGGCAGAATAATATACACGTGCACTTCTAAAGCTAGTTTAGAACGACGCTATATCCATCCTTCTGCTGGGTCTTATAGCCTGGAACAACAGTAGTATCAAGTCTGGGTAAACAAGAACCTCCCTGTCACCGTCTTTGAGCATACTGAAGTACCTCTCGAGTGCCTGATGTTACCCACCATATCTGTAGAGTGGCCAATAGAATGTCAAACCAGATTGAATCTTTAGGTTCTTATCAAATTTTCAGTAATCGTTTGCGGTTCTGGAATAACTTCCAGTTCTACCATACTCCCACTACTGTTTTCTGGAAAAAAATCCATTTTACTAAAACTGTGGCGAGTCAAGAACAATATCAATATTGATCTTCCAGATGGTAGAAAGTCAACCCTCGTCATAGCCTGGGTCAACCCACAAACAGCCATTACCGAAACGTGCCTTGAGTTATCCAGAGTCTGGTTTTAAGCATAAGCCGGACAACTCCCCGTACCATAACATCGTTAAGATATGAACTATTCTATATCCAATATAGAAACAGAGGGACTGATTTAATTAGAACAAGATTCAAATCATGCAACTGTCTCCAGTGCATGTCAACTAAATGGAGAGAGAGGCCGATCAGCATTACTCAACTTAGGAGTGCTTCCAATTATGAGTAACCTGAAAGAGAAGCAAGTTCTCTTAATCATTACTATAAATACCATACACAAGTATCTACATCTTCGATCACCTTGAAGAATCCTGATACTTGCAACACTTGGTTCTCTACTTTAATCTTATACCTATAACTTCTCAAAACTTGGACCTTGTGTTTCTACGAAACACTTGTCTAAGAACTAGAGAAGTCATAAGTAAACAGAATATAGTACGAGTACCAACCCCTCTGTCCTCATGGACACTGGACAACATACAATACTCTGTATAAGTCCCCTGAGTCTAATAACTCATTCTCTGTGTGTCGTAGGTTGAAAACTGTACTTATGGTTAAGAAGAATTACACCGCTGTTTTAATGCTCTTTACCTAACCATCCACTGATATAGGTAAATGTCATAGACAAAATTTCAAAAGTTATATCTCACTTTATAAAAATAAACGTACAGATATATCAATTTGAAATTGGTGCATAACAACGGATATTCAAAACCAAATATTTGCCGTCCGGCAAACAACCCAGGCCATTTCCTCAAATATCAACAATTACAACGAATCCCGATATAATGAGGATGATTACCCAATTCCTAAAAACTTACTCCCACTCATCATCTGTAAAACCATACAGATGTGAGAATCAAACCTGGTAAATGCATACCCTGGAGCAAGGACTAATTGGGAAATCATTTTTCTTTTAACAGTACACAATGAAACTGAAACATGTAAATGTTTAGAAGGGGTATCCGGGTATTCCTAGTAATGCCTCTTCCATTATCAGATTCATAACTATAACCGCATATTTCTTTGCCATCTCTCCAAATCCCTTTATATGTCTTTAGTCATTACCTTCTGTACACCCGTTTAGGCCAAATGGTTTTCTTCCATCCCTACCGTTCGGTACCAGCCTATGGTTAGGAAGAAGACTATCAATAAGCGTAATAGGTGTACTGTCCTAATCCTAGGAGAACTCGCAACCCGAGAGAAGGTAAAGAAAAAAAGACAACTGAATAAAACCTTATTCCTATTTCTCCTGAACCAGAATCCATACCCGAACTGGAACAAGTCCCTTCGAGTTCGTATATAACCATACGATGGAGTATCCAATAAACTGTGGATCTTCGTAGTGATACGGAGTGTCCTAGAGAAATACAAAGGTGAAGTAGGATTGGCGAAGTAATACTTGGTTTGGTCGTGAACAGCAGTCGCAATTTACTTTGCCCTCTTTCTAATCCCTTTATTTTGTATTTACTTATTACCTTCTGTACACTATCGTTAGGCTAATTGGTTTTCTTCATTCCCCACCGTTCGGCACCTGCCTATGGTTTGGAAGAAGACTATCCAATTAGTGTAATAGTTGTACCATCCTAATCCAAAGAACACTCGCAACCTGAGAGAAAGTAAAAGGAAAAGACAACTGAATAGTCCTATTCGTTTTCTCCAGAACCGGAAACCATCCTCGAATAAGTTCCTTCGAGTTCGTATATAACCATATGATGGTTTTATCCAATGGAAGATGACGTTCGTAGTAATACGGGGTGTTCTGGAGAAAAGGGTAAAAGTAGGAGTGGCAATGAGGTATGCAACTCAGACAATCCAAAAGCCAGTGTTTTAAGAAGGTTCGGTTAACTTGGTCACTGAGTCATAGTCTAGGGTTGGGTCATGGTCGCTGCCAAAGAGAGAGAGAAAAGAAACACTCTGCGTGCACTCTATCCTAGATCAGAATGGTTATCACTTTATCTAATCAGGATACCTCCCACTGTAACCTCAAATTCTCCTCTAAACCTGAAAGAAGAATTAGTCGGGATCACCCGAGGAGTAAACCAACTCATCAGTGGGAATCGGGATCCAACTATCATCGCATGATAACGTGATGGAATCCACTCACGTTATCACACTCCAGAAGGTATGCGTATGCCTGGCAAGTTTCAGTTTCTTTAGAAACTCCCGATATGATTTTTACCCCATGCTCTTATGACCTTGATGTAGGCCAACATATCATAAGTCACATGTCAAGTTCTACCCATCATTTTCCAGGTTAATTTGAACCCACCCGTACGTACCCTTGACGAAGGCCAAAATAGTAGTACGACTGTCCCAAACCAACGCATCTATCTATGCAACAAAAAAGTAACAAATAGCTACCATACATTATGCCTTGACGTAGGCCAACATACATAGCATGAATACTAAGTGCTACCTTCCTGAAATGACGGAGGGCTACGAATGGTTTTTGGCGAAAAACCTTTAACGTATTGAACTTGATATCGTTGAAGGAACGGGATAGCTTTTTATGAAAATATAGTGGTGAAAACCTTTGCTAAAGAAGTCACTCCCGGTGAGGGGATCTCGGCTCTATCCCCGTAGAATGAGGTGCAGGATATTTCAACTGAATACTATGATGCAAAGCAAAAAGTAATCGACTATAGTGAAGTTATTATCCTGACGCTAACTTCTGTCCAAGGGGTCACTCCCGGTGAAAGGATCTCGGCTCTTGCCTCGTCGACTGAGGTGCTGGATATTCTTAACCGAATACCACTTTGCAAAACAAAATAGAACGTCCTTGCAATAACAGCTTTTTTTTGAAAAATGTTCCGACAACATCAGAATAGGTTTGTTTAGCTTGCATTGATCTGAATCAATGCAGTCCCATCAATTAATCACACCACAAAAGAATGAAAAAACGATGTACGTATATGCCATCAGCATTTGCCACTGGGTCCCGTCATCATCCGTTAGGTTACTTAACTAAAGACAGAACGGTGACTGGACTAGCGCGGGTGTAAAACATATACAACATCTACTAGTATATATATATCAATATATAATATTCGCTCATGGCGTGATAAAATACAACATCACAGAAATGTAATAAGCATCACAGAACAATACAGATAATCTGGGATCCCCGGGTTTCATGGTGCCGCTACTGAAACTCGACGTTCCCCTGGTCGTGTGGATAGCCTGTGCAATGAAATCCTAGACCCCTACGGGCGCGGCAAGTTACCCGCCAAAACCTGAAGCGAGGCAGCCCCCTTCAGAAAAGTGAATGGACCACCCAGCACTTCACGGAATCCGGTAACTTGAGCACCCCTCCTTGGGTCAACCTATACCCTCTACGAGTGCGGCGAATAGCTCGCCAATTCTAGAGTAAATCCTCCTCCGTCTCAAAGCCATGAGATGCGGGCTCGTTGCCCTCTAGAACCCGGCTATCCGTGTACTCCACCGTGGGGTAATCCTAGTACAGAAAAGAAAAATATATACAACGGGTACATCGACCTCAGCCCGGTCGTGCCCCAAAAGAATAATATACAAACAGGCAGTGACGGCAGTCCACATGTCGGACGCTCGCCCCGCAATATCAAATGTATAAATACAACCAAACTGTACTACCATTGCATCCAGGCTATCCACCATGACAAATTCGCAACATCACAGCACAACATAGAACATCAACGTGAATGTCACGTTCGCAAATCCGTTTAAAAGAACTATAGCAATTAGACAAGATTCACGGTCACAGATATAAAGTAAGCACTGTGAACTAACATGTTTAAAATTCCGATCGACAAAACTTCCCGAAGTGGGCCCCAAGTACAATTCCAACACTCAAAATAATCTGGGCCAAACCTATATATCACAAAAATCATATTTCCATGAAATAAAGCCCCAGAAAAAATTTGGCTTAATGTAGCCCAAAAAGGGCCGCGGAA
Organism: Agapanthus africanus; assembly: GCA_030015575.1. Taxonomy (NCBI): domain Eukaryota; kingdom Viridiplantae; phylum Streptophyta; class Magnoliopsida; order Asparagales; family Amaryllidaceae; genus Agapanthus; species Agapanthus africanus. The sequence goes on along the minus strand of JASDDO010000004.1, from coordinate 77,700,274 downwards.
GGGCCGCCAAATGCGACATTCCGCGGCGGTTCCATGGCGGAATTTTGGAGTTAGGTCTCCAAACTATTTCTGTAGATTTAATTATGCCTGCATGTATTTTTAAGATGCCTAAAATAATTTTTTGACCAACTTTGAAAATCGACAGCAAGCACAGTGAAATGGAAATACAATTCGGAAATTTCGATCGATCGATGTTTTTAAGCGCGTTAGAACAAACTAGTAAATGTTAATGGCGTGGCTCTGATACCATGTAAGTCTACGGTAGTGCCCCGGCCGTCTGTCCGAGGCCAAAATGCGGAAACAAAAACTTTTTCTTAATTTGAAACTGGCGCTATCATATACTTTTTCCCGGATCGAACCATTAACTTACAACTAGCTATCTAGAGAGAGTGTTGGAAAGCTATACAGATCGATCCGTGTCCTTCGGTCTTTGGCCACCATCCCAGGCTCCTCACGGCATCTCCGGTCTCGATCTCCTCGTCGGAAAGGGCACCACATCATCGATTCCTTTTACGGGCTCCCGCTTCATCCGAAGCAACTCGGGCATGAAGTGTACTAGCCGACGTGTCCAAGGTGATGTAGAGAATGTTTGTGATCACTTTGTCTCTTGCATCCATGAGATGGATGGAGGTTAAAGGTGTTGCCATTGATGGAGATTATGAGCTAGAGAAGAAAGAGGAAGAAGAAGAAGTTTTTCTCTTTCTTTTCTTTTGTGATGGAATGATAATGAGAGCAAGAATGAGAGAATACAAGAGCTCACCCACACCCTAATGGCTGCCCTTTCTCTTTCTTCCTCTCATATCAACTCACAAATCAATCTCAAATATGACACATGCACAATAAAAGAGACCATGAGTCACTAGGTTGCATGTGCCACATTTAATGCATCAAATGATGAATTCTAGCTCATAATTTCCAAATGTAAACATTAACCCAAATGTTTACAACAATAAAAAGATACGGCAACATCTAAAGTAAACTTGTGACGGATCACAAGGATACCCCTCACCTGTATATACATACCTGCATCCGCATTCCGACTGAATGCAAATGCGATGAGACAAAAGTAATCCAACAAATCTAATTCCAGGATCCGGCTTAAACCAAATCCCACTAGTATGATCCGTCCAACCATGATCCGTGCACTACTGCACGTATATGATCGAACCCTGCCATATATCATACGACCTCTACAACGTTTCGCCCGAAACTTGAGAAACTGTCTGTGGGGTACTCTAAAGACTCGTCAATACTTTGGCTGTGGATTTAACCACTAGCACGTCAGTGGTACTAGCTGTACGTAACGGGCTACCGGGTATTGACCAAAAGGGAGGTCGATGAGCAAACACATCCTGACACCCTACTGAGCCTGTCAGTGACAATATCCATACAGTCAGGTCCGTTCGTATATGAGCATCGCATGTCGGGCCTAGGGGGTTGGTAAAAGTCAGACCCCCAAAAGCGGTACAAGTCGTGTCGGAGTGTAGCCCAGAACACCCTGAGATACTGCTGGAATACTTACCAGTAAATCTCCTGCCTTGGCCAAGGACTTCGTGTAATGGCTTTCCTAGACACAACGTAACCTCACCCCCAATACCGGGAGAGACGAACCCCTGCCGATCCGCTCACTGCCTCCATGTGGCTCGGGACTGTACCCAACTAAAACCTGTTTCCACGACTCCTTTGACCCGTGGTAGGGTAGTAATCAAAGCACACTGGGAACTCACACGAGACAAATGACGATCTCAGGTCGATGAACTAACCTGTACACATGTCACCATGGAACTGCTATTGACGTCAGGTATAATACCTACTAGCATGTTCCCGGCGAGTCATGTCCGGTGTACTCATAACCCAATGAGCACCTGCATACATCTTAGGTGAACCAACTGACACCAATGACTTGTGAGATCGGCCATCGCCCCTCGTCGGGGTCTCGACTGTATACACTAGTCTACTAATGGAGTATCGATGCCCAGTCTCGAAACTCCCATGACTAGGGACCACTTTAAGGATGTGCTTATAGACTACCCAACTCTCACGTATATGATCGCCATCATACTACTGGTAGTCAAGAAAGAATCCTATGGGCTCTATCAACGTGCAATAGTGACATGTAAGGTCACCTAAAGCAATACACGATGATAAATATAAACCATGGTAGCAAACTATTCTCTATCAACGTGTAATAGTGAACTACAATGTCACCTAAAGCATGTACACGATGATAAAGACAAACCAGATAGTATACAAACCTCTCGAGTAAGACTGTCCTACCGGTATAGGTCCTCCCTCAATCATTGCAATCACGTGCCTGTGATCCAATAATTGACTCTGAGGGCACTATATCCAACAACCGGCTCACCATGCTAAGCGCGTAAGATATATCTGGTCTGGTACACAGCATCGCATACATTATAGATCCTACCACCGAAGCATAGGGTATAATGCTCATGCGAACCATCTCCTCATCCATCTTTGGAGATATCTCTTTAGAGAGGGTGATTCTGTGTAATGCGGGTATATTACTGGGCTTGGAATCTTCTATACTAAATCTCTTTAGTATGGCCTCTATGTACCTGGACTGTGAAAGTCCTAACAATCTCTTGGATCTATCTTTGTAGATCTTAATCTCCAGAATGTAGGAGGCATCACCCAGGTCTTTCATGGAGAACCTTTGTAACAAGAACAACTTGATCGATTGTAGTATAGTAATGTCATTTCCTATCAAGAGAATGACGTCCATGTGCAAGACTAGGAATATGACAGTTCGTCCTACAATCTTCTTATATATACAAGGCTCGTCCACATTTTTGATGAAGTCAAATTCCTTGATTAATTCATCAAAACAGGTGTTCTAGCTCTGCGAATCTTGCTTTAATCCATAAATGGATTTAAGCAACTTGCATACCTTCCCGTTGCTCCCGCTATCTATGAATCCCTTCGGCTGATCTATATAAACGCACTCTTCCAAACATCCATTTAGAAAAGTCGTTTTTACGTCCATCTGCTAGATTTCATAGTCATGGAAAGCAGCAATGGCAAGTTGGATCTGAATGGATTTGAGTATAGCCACTGGAGAAAAGGTTTCTCCATAGTCCACACCGGGTCTTTAAAGAAAACCTTTTGCAACAAGTCTAGCCTTATAGGTTCCCACCTATCCATCTACACTAATCTTCTTTTTGAAGATCCATTTGCATCCAACGGGTTTTAACCCAGGAGGAGCAATATCCAAGGTCCAAACTTTATTGGTGTATATGGATGTCACGACCCGAAATAGCTCGTGATTGTCCCTTGAATCATATGAAGTCTATAGGACCCCATCTAATCCAAGTAAGCCAAAGCCCAGAAATCTAAAACCATTTTAAATAATAAATGAAGGAAAAATAGTTTTAAGAAGTGAAGAAAACATGTTTTAAAAGAAAGGTTTTTAAATAAGTAAGCCGAATGTGCATTTTTAAAAGTATTGTCTTTTCTGTAAATTTCGGCAGAGTCCCTTGTGAATACTGGCCCCGAACGGGGTACAACAAGAATAATATATATATGCAATGATAAAAGGCATCCCCAAGCAGGAGCTAGCTCTTCGTCAATCGACGGTCACAACCACGCAAGCAATATAATTTACAACGCCGAAGGGCGAGGATCAAAACTCAGAAAGAAATCAAAGCAGCATGAAAACAGTAATACTACAACGCGCGACTCTAAGGTCGAAATAATACATAACAGATTTCTAAGTCTGAAACAATATACAAGTTTTGGTTGATGGAATTACTAGATACAACTGAATAATACATGTACAATGGTGGTTCTGATGCAAAAAAACCCACCTACCAAAGCAAGTCACCCGTAAGGGAAGCAATGGGCCAGAAAAGCCGCAATAAAACCTATACGGCGAAACTTACTAGAAACTGTGGCACAACAGGGGTGAGTTGCCAACTCGTGAATAAAAAACATCACAGAGCAGAAATCGTATGTATGACTCATCCTAGGTCAATACGATCAAATATATATATATATCCTCAATATGTATAAGTCTGAAGCATGCTAAAGTGGCAATATAACCTCTATACATAAGTGTAGTTCCAAGTGCTCGTGCCAGTGCCTCAGGTAATAACATATCCTAAATATGAGGTATGATCGATGTACTCATGTCTGTATGTATGTGGATCCCGCCCATGCGTCACCCAATGACAATAACCATCATGCATGTAAATATCATAAGCATATGCATGGAAGTATGAGGATATAAACCATCTGTGTCCCTCGCGACACGTCAAAATCATGGAACCGGAGTGTCCAGCATCGACACTCGAAAACATCATGAAAGCTGTGCCCAGCATCGGCACGTAAATCCTCATATATCGGGCTCCGTCTGCAGAATCAGTCCTCGGCCCCAGCAGTACGAATCGTCCCATATCCATCTATCGACTCTGGTCAGTATCCTCCGAATAACCGCCAGGTCCAACCAATCACCGGTAGGTAGTGGTCCCTCTGCCAGGCTCACCGTCTAGCTACACAGCAGATCCGTTCTCACCCGGGTACCATACCGGGTCCACCATGTACCAGCAATCGGCCTCATCTGCCTCCTCGAATCTGGTTTCACATGTCGCTCTCAGCACTGAGAAAACACATGGTGGACGCACTGAAATATCATATCAAGAGTAACCGGGTTTTTAAAACAATTACATATTCTCCTTTGAAATACCCATGGTTCCTAAATCCAGAAATATCATAGAAACAACATATCTCAATGCGTATAATCAGAAAGCATGATGTATGCGACATGCAAAAGAAATGTAAGCATATCAGTATGTCATGCAACACGGAATAGTAATATGGACGTATTTAGGGAAGACCGCTTCTTCAAAATGAATCAGCTTTAAAAGGTATCTTGCGGTTCCCAAATCTCTAATCATGCCAGAATCATCAATGTTTGTGCAAATACGTATGCATGCACGTGTGGGTGTACAATAGGAATACACGGTATATAGGTACACAAGTATGCCATGCAAGGGTCATATCATGAATGCAACAGTACTACAGAGTAGTGGCATAGCAATTATCGATGATGAAGTGTGTGAGCCGGCAAGCAGTGTACGTGGAACATACACATCATCGATAATAGTGCTGGTGTCCTAACAACATGAGTTTAATATAGCAATGAACACAAGCAATGCAATGCAAATAGAATGAATATGCGGAATCGAATAATCAACGCAACAGTAAAGAATCTACCTCAATAAATACATCATGCAACTTTAGCATTTGAAATAAGGCGAATCGGGGTTTTTGGTAAAATAATGGCTACGGGGTTTTAAGAAAAGATGCGTCGTTTTAAAATATCCATAGAATCCCTTTTACCTATCTTTAAAATATCCCCGATTCATTAGTTTTGAAATAGGTATGACTCGGGTCTGGTCTAATGTTTACTAAGTAATCTACAGACCTAACTAACAAGCTAAACAGGAGGGGTATGGAAACCACCTACATCTGAGTCGATATATATATATATATATATATATATATATATATATATATATATAATAGTTGGTAATCCCGCCTCAATAGTATCACATACGATACAATATACATCATATAATATCCTCGAGTCATGAGTGCAGATCTATCATCAATATAAAGCTCGCACGGTAAATCGTCGTACGGCATCCCAATAACTGGGTATGGGTCAATATCACATTCTTCCCATCAATTATCTAGTATCCTTATCATCATATCACATGATCTGGGGTACTGATCTAAGTCTAGTACAATCGACACCATCTATATAAATATGAATGCGTGTGTGAAACACACGTCCCAAGGCCCGCTAAAAATCTCATGCCGTATCCCAAATACGAATCACCTCATATCGCCGATCTCACGGCACCATACCCAAACTCATCAACTCATCTCCAGCATCATACAATATCCTCATCATCACGAGATAAGTATAGAAATAAGCATGTGTGTGCGTGTGGGTGTGAACCTGTTCTAGGGTTCGCAACGAGGAAATACACTAGTTCACTTCTAACCCTAATCTATCCATAGTACACCTAACACATCTATGATCTCTATGTCACACAATAAGCTATCATATATATATAGTGTATATAGTATACTAGACATCGAACTGCGGGGGTGCTATACGCCATCCACCCGACTTCCCTCATAGATATAATCTACTCACCTTGCATCTTGCTTGTCGGTGTCGATATTGCCACCATCATCTTCATCGCCTCGGATCACAGTGGGGATACCTACATATCACACGTGTCGCATCGCATTAAAACCAAATCGAAACTAAAACGACACGCGAAAACCAACACGATACGCTAAAAGGCCTATAGGTTAGAACCTATGGGTACGCTTTCAAAACCATCAAATGACCCTCGATCTCGTCGTGCAAACGTCATGTGATCGAGGTAAAACATGGATACACATTCCAGAATTCAAAATACGGAATACGGAAACACGAATCCAAAATAGCAACTAGTGAAAAAGATCCCAGATTTCACCCTAGGTCAAATTGGACAATTTTGCACATGCCAGGGGTCTAATCTATAAATGTAGGAGCTACAGAACCAAAACGAGCCAAAATGGTGGGACCCAGGCCGCAAATTGCGGCCAAACAGATTAAATCTGTGGCCTGGTTGGGGAGGTAGGGGCTTGGTCTTTTAGGTTAGCTTCCTGGGTGCCTGCATGTATCACTGTCAATCCAAAAATATTTTCAGAGTCTCGGAGTGATAGAAGATCTCATATAACCCTCACAGAAATCACAGTTTTTCCGATATCGGTTTCTGAATCCGTATTCCGGGTTTCAAGTCTCAGGTTTGGGTCTTAATCCAAGCACTAGGGGGTTTTTGTGGACTCCACTGAGCTTAATTTCACATCACAACTCTCAAATTCCTTTAACCCTAACTAGGGTTTTTCTCAAGTCCACAAAATCACACGATATCGATTCTAATCTAGCATGGGGATAAAAGTAATGCAAAAACTAAGGTAATGGTCCAGAGAATACCTCATTTGGCTACTCAAGAATTTTCTTGAGTTGCCCCTAGTGGCCAAAATCCTTGCTTTCTTGGTTCAAAATGCTTCTCTTGAGCTTGTGTACCTTTTTAGTGAAATGAAGATAAGGTTTTGAGTTTGTTTTTGAGATGATTTGAGGAGGTGAAGAGGGGAGGGAGAAGGAGCAGCAGCTGCAGGGAGTTGAGGAAGAGGGAGAGAGGAAATGAGGGAAATAGCTAAGTCTTGGTCAAGGGAAACCCCTCATTTCTCTCTCTCACCCATACTTCATATTTTATTCCTTTCTTTTTTCTTTTCTTATTTTCTTTTTACTTTCCCTCTAAATCCTTCTCACATCAATAGTAAACCCAAAGAACTATGGTAGAAAATGCACAAGTGTAATAAAAAAAAGATATGTGCATGTTTTGCACAAAACACCCCCAAAATCCGATTAGCGATTTTTAATCGCGATTAGCACTAAATTAGCATATAATTAATCATATAAACTTTAAAATGGCATAATTTCATAAAATACCCTATTTTAGAATTTTCAAAAAATTTTCCAAAATTTTTCCCATTTATCTGTATTAATTATACCGAAATATTAAAATATTCATTAAAAATAATATTAAATTATAAAAATTCCATAAAAATAATATTTTATTTTATTTTTTTAAATGTTACAATGGACTCCATTTCGGATGGCATATCATCCGACCATTTATCAGAGTCCCTGCTGATAATAGCCTGCTTGAAACTAGTAAGACCATCTTCTTCCAAGATACAATCCTCTTGATCCCCGTCTATGAGAAAACAATAGTATCTCTCGGGTGGATAAGAAATCCTAGTAGATCAGTGGAGTGGTTGAGGTTCGTCTAGTTCTATTGAATTCTCTGGTTCTACCAAATCTTCAGTTTCAGTTTGTCCTTCCTCGGTGTCTTCTAGTTCTATCGTGCTCCCACTAATTTCTTTTGCAAGAAATTCCTTCTCTAAAAAGTTGGCATGGCGAGAAACAAACAACTTCTGTTCCTCGGTGTGGTAGAACAGATATCCTAGAGAATTCTTAGGATATCTTACAAACATACAAAGAATTGATCGTGCCTCAAGTTTGTCTGGTTTTTTCGTTTTCACATAGGTCGGAAAACCACATATCTTAGACCGCTAAAGATATGAATTCCATTCACTCCATATTTCATATGGAGTCTTAGGCACAGATTTGGATGGAACATGATTCAGTAGTCATGCTGATGTCTGAAGCGCATAACCCCATAATGAAAGAGGCAACTCAGCACTACTTATCATGGAGCGAACCATATCCAATAGGGTACAATTCCTCTGCTCCAATACACTGTTGTGTTGTGGTCTATATGGAGGAGTAAGATGAGAGAGAATTCCATTCCTATTTAGGTAGTCGAGGAATTCAGTGCTTAAGTTTTCCCCTGCTCTATCAGATCGGAGGATCTTGATACTTTTGCCTGTCTGGTTCTCCACTTCGCTCTTATATTCCTTGAATTTCTCGAAAGCTTCGGATTTTTGTTTTATGAGAAATACATATCCGAATCTAGAAAGATCATCAGTGAATGTAATGAAGTACGAGAATCGACCCCCTTGCATGTATAGACATTGGACTACACACATCACTGTGTATGTGTCCCAAAAGCTCTGTCCCTTTTTCTCCATATCCGGTGAACGGAGATTTGGTCATCTTCACTTTGAGACAAGACTGAAAAGTTTCATAGATTGAAAATTCGAACGAATTCAGATATCCATCATTATGCAACTTACTTAGTCTTTTCTTACCGATATAACAAAGTCTACATTGCCACAAGTAGGTTTCGTTCGTATCTGAACTTTTCCTCTTGCGTGTGTTTTGTATATTGAAAACTGTGTTTTGATTTAGGACGTAGATACCATTGCACAGTGTACCTTCTGCAACCAATATTTGGTTAAGGTAAATGTTCATGATATTTCTATCTAGAACAAAGTTATATCCAACTTTATCATGTAAAGAAATTGATATGTTGTTGCAAAGCATGGAAGGTATATAGTAGCAGTTCTTCAAAATCATAGTATTGCCGTTTAGCAATACTAGATGATATTCATAGATGGCAACAACATCAACTTGTGCTCTGTTCCCTACTCTGAGGGACATATCACCAGGTCCAACCATCCTATTTTTTCTCAGTCCCTGCAATAAATTACAAATATGAGATCCTGAACCGGTATCAAGTACCCAGGAGGTAGGACTAACCGAAAAACAGTTATCAATAACAAGAACACTTGAAGGAGATGCATTAATATGCTTCTCCTTCACCAAGGTCATCATGGAATTCATGCAATCCTGTTTCCCTTGCTCAAACTCGTGACATTCGTCACAAGTTAGAGCCAAACCGACGTTCCCCAACCACGAATAAGAATTCGGGTGGGTCAAGTCATACATTTTATTATCTTGATTAAGGTGTGACATGGTTGCTACCTGGAGAGAGAGAAAAGAAACACTTTGTAGGGTTACCTAGCATGACAACAAGGTTTCGGGAGGCATCTTCCATACCAATTTCAAAATTTTCCATACTAAAGAACCATAACCCTAGAATCTTAACTAGAGATTTAAACAATACTACATGCCAAAAAATTTGCATACAAAGTGAAAAAGGAATACAAACTTTGTAGAGCGGTCCTTCACTTCAAAAGCTCCGTGTAGTAGTCCATTCGCTCCAAGTAGTGAACACCCGAACTCTAGTAAGGGTTCACATGAAAAAATGAACAAGCTTGCTCGATGTCTTCGAGGCCGAAGATGATCTACGTCGAGGAGACTCAAGCTCATGCTACCTCTTCACTAATTGTAGATTAGTGAAGCAAACACCCTAAACTAAATGGCTAATATAGTAGAGGATGAAGAAGTAGGAAATGGGCTCACTTTAGATTTATTTTTCTCACAATATTTTCTCACCTTGAGAAAAGCTAGCCAGCTTTTTCTCAAATGAAGAAGAAGATGAAGATGAAACTCATGAGGTAAGAAATGCAACCATGGGTGAGTTTATGACATACACTAAACCTTGTAGAGACTTAACCATGGCTTAAGGTAATGGTTAGGTTAATAAATATCTTAGGTAAAACAAAACAAGTGGAATAAGTTAACGTTCTACAAGCTTCCACTAAGCTCAACCATGACAAATTCCACTAACTTTGAATTACTTAATACAAAATATAAACCTTTAACATTAACCTAAGCATAGTGTGAGTCTCATACATCCATGTTGCATGTGTTGTTAGTTGTATGTATGCCCTAGAGGCCATTATTATACATATGATGTATATTATAGTGGATGCTTGGACATATATAGAGAGGACTTTCTTGCTCGACATGATAGTATGCTATCTGGTTGCTCTTTATTTTAACATGTATACTTGTTTCTTGATACTGTCTTATGGTTACATGTTGGTAAAGCCCATAGAATGTGAACTTGACTACCAGCATTATGATGCAGATCATACTAGTGGGGCCATGGTAGTCCATAAGTTCATCCTCTAATGTTCCTAGTCGTGGGTGTATCGAGATGGGGCATCGATATACCAGAGTAGACTAGCGTATATGCTTATCGACCCATTTGATGGGCGATGGATGATCCCATATACATTGGTGTTTGACATCAGAGATGGTATACGGGTGCTCAGTGGAGACTGAGTACACTGGACGGACTCGCCGAGAACTCCTAGTTGGTATTATACCTATCGTCGGATAGCAGTTCTCTGGTGACACTAGTATAGGTTAGTCTATTGACCCGAGATCGTCATAGAGTCTTGTGTGATTCCCACTGTGCTTTGATTTCCACCTTACCACATTCAAGAGGACGTCCAAAACAGTGGTTTTTGGGTACAGTCCCGAGTCATATGGAGGCAATGAGCGATAGGAGGGGTTTCGTCTCTCCCGGTATTAGGGGTTGATGTTGCGCTGTGCTCGATTGGCATAATAGGGAAGTCCCTGGCCAGGGCTGATTTAGTGATTTACTGGTATGTGTTATCAGTAGTTTCTCGACCCGTTATGAGCATCATATTGGCATGACTTATCAAGTTATTGGGGTCTGACGTTTACCACACCTAGACTTGATATGCAACATATCAGACGAGGAGACCGGATTGTACGGTAGTGTTACTAACATGCTTTACAGGAGCTAGAGCGGGCTTGCTTGTTGATCTTCTGATCGCTCAATACCCAGGTAGCCGTTATGTCCAGCTAATACCGCTGACGGCTTGTGGGTGTTTGATGTGACCATCACCTACTGCCGGCATATTAACGAGTATTTAGAGTCCTACATAAAGGTTTTACTGGCTCAGGCAAAATGAAGTAGGAGCATATATGTGATATGTGCGGGACCGAGAATGATACGAGTATGGGATACCGTATTCTATTCTCACGATATTTGTATCATTCGGTTATATGTGATATAGCAGGGTTATCGAATCAAGTGTTGATTCGATAAGTTGGTATATTTAATATTAGTCGGTTATATGTGATATAACCGGATTATTAAATCAAGAGTTGATTGGATAATTTAGTGTATAATTGTATATTTGATATACTAGTTTACATTAACTATTATTAGCTCACTTAAGCATTTATTTTTCTCACATGTGCACACTTAATATATATGTGATATATATTAATTGTGTTATTTTTATGTCATGGTTGTTGATACACACTACATGGGTTTATGATACTTACACCATACTAATTATAATGTGGGGTTTAATTATTTAAAGTAAATCCAAATTAGTGGATAAATGGTTACATGCATGAAGCTTGTGGATGCATTGACTAGGTCCACTAATTTTGTTTTGCTTAAGATATTTATTAACCTAACCATTATAATTTAGCCATGGCTATGTCTCTACATGAGTTAGCTATATGATAGAAACTCACCCATGGTTGATTCTCTCACCTCATTAGTTCATTCTCTTCTCTTGATCTCATCTTCTTTAACCTTGAGAAAAACCTTGCTAGCTTTTTCCAAAGTGAGAAAATATTGTGAGAAAAATAAAACTAAAGTGAGCCCACATCCTAGTTCATCATCCTCTACTAGATTAGCACTTTAGTATAGGGTGTTAGCATCACTAATCTCTCATTATTGAAGTAGTAGCTTGAGTTAGTGTCTCATCGTCGTAGATCATCTTCGGCCTCGAAAAGTTCAAGCAAGATCGTTCCTTTCACCTTGAGAAGACTTGCAAGATGTTGATGCATGATGCATGCTCCCACAACTCTTGTGAGGCAGCGGAATGATAAACGAAAATTTTCTTTGCATACAACACGCACTTTAGCCAAGATATAGTCTAAACCACAACTAGTGAGCCCTAACTTGAGATGTTATCTACTATGTTAGGGGTTATACCTTGATGATCCGGTCCTTCGGGTCTTCTTTGATGAACTCTTTGGCTCCTTGGACGATGCCGATGTGGACGATCTCCGGCCACCCCAAGACCTAGATGATCCACGTAAGAGTTGTCGTACACTCTAGAAACTCTTCACAAGAGTTTAACTTAAAGACCAAGTTTGCTGGAAGAGGTCACTAGGATTATGTAGAGATTAGTGTATTGGATTAACTTAAGGTCCTAAGCTTTGGATTCACATCACATGTGAGGGTTAAAGCTAAGAAGAAGAAGGAGGAGAGAAGAAGGAGAGAGAAAGTGTTTGTGATAATGAGAGAGTTCAAGCATGAGAAAATGATATATTGCAAATGAAATAATTGAAGCATATAATATAAAGTTAGCACCATGCTTCAATAGTAATTCCAAAACAATATAAAATTAAATAACCCATTCTTGCAACCATGCTTGGACTTTCTTATTTCCACCTCATTTATTTATTTTCATAAAATAAATAATGTCATTATGAGGTGGCACCTTCTAGAAGGTATTCTTATAACAATTACAAGAATACCTCTCCTCCGTATACCGTATACCCGCATCCGAATTCTAAAAAATACGAATACCATTAATCCAATAATATAATATCGGTATCCAGCTTAAACCAAAGCCTACCAGTTTTATCCTTCCGATTATTATTCCTGTAATAATTACACGAACATAATCGAAACCCTGTCATAACACCTTACGATTGCCGTAACAACTTACGGCCTCTACATCTTTCGCTTGAACGAGGGAACCCTCTGTGTCAGACTCTAAAGACTCGACAGTACACTGGCAGTGGGTTTAACTACAAGCACGTCAGCGGCACTAGCTGTGCGTAACGGCTACCCAGGTACATGACGAAAAGGTGGCCGATGAGCGAACTCATCACAACCCCAACGAGCCTGCAAGCAACACTTACCGTACAGTCCGGTCTCTTCGTCTGATACGTCGCAAATGAAGTCTAGGGGTGGTAAATGTCAGACCCCAGTAACTTTATAAGTCATGCTGATTTACGGCCTATAACGGTTCGAGAAACTACTGATAACACTTATCAGTAAATCTAGAGAACCCTGGCCAGGGATTCGATGTTATGGCCGATCAAGCATAGCGCGACATCAACTCCCTATACCAGGAGAGACGAAACACCTCCTATTGCTCACTGCCTCCATGCGATTCGGGACTGTACCCAAAATCCACCTGTTTGCATGACTCAGTAGAGCCGTGGTAGGGAAGAAATTAAAGTACAGTGGGAATCACACAAGACACTATGACGATCTCGGGTCTACAGACTAACCTGTACAAGTGTCGCCAGAGAACTCGTATCTAACAATAGGTATTTATACCATCTTGGAGTTCTCGGCGAGTCTTATTCGGTGTACCCATTCTCCAATGAGCACCTGTGTACAATCTTGGATGTCAAACACCAATGGTTGTGGAATCAACCATCGCCCCAGGGTCAAGAAACGTACACACTAGTCTAATCTGGTAATACCGATGCCTTGTCTCGATATACCCTCGACTAGGAACTATTAAAGGATATGCTTGTAGACTGCCCAGGCCCCACTAGTATGATCTCATCATAATCTTGGTAGTCAAGCATAATCCTAAGGGCTTCATCAACATGCATATAAAGATATGAAATATAACACATCACATCACATGTTAAGATGAAGATAAACCAGATAGCATATTATCATTTAGAGAAAAGTTTGTTTTTGTACATATACATGCCTAGCATCCTATACAATACAGGCCTCTAGGGCAAACATATCTAACAATATCCCACTTGCACTAAGGCCTGTAGTTGATGCAATAAGTACCTACTATCTACACTAGAGCCAGTTGCCGGCGTACCGCATGGCCAACAGCTCGAACAGTTTCTCAAACTGGACTAGAGGGATGGCCTTGGTGAATGGATCTGTTGTGTTGTCTTTCGTGTCTACTCTCCGTACCTCGATATCCTGGCGATCCACTATCTCCCTGATGAGGTGATACCGCCTCAAGATATGTCTGGATTTCTGATGGGACCTTGGTTCCTTTGCCAAAGCCATGGCTCCATTGTTATCGCAATACAGAGGTATTGGATTAGCAATGAATGGAACCACTTGAAGTTCGGAAATGAACTTTCTCATCCAGACTGCCGCTTTTGCGGCATCATTAGCAGCAATATACTCAGCTTCCATCGTCGAGTCAGCGACGGTATCTTGTTTGGAACTCTTCCAACATACCGCCCCTCCATTTAGGGTAAATACAAACCCTGAGATGGAATTACTATCATCCTTGTCGCTCTGGAAGCTGGAGTGGGTAAAGCACTCCATTTGGAGATCTTCGTTACCATACACCAAGAACATTTCTTTAGTTCTTCTCAAGTACTTCAGAATGTTCTTCACAGCAGCCCAGTGTTTCTCCCCTGGGTTAGATTGATACCTGCTTACTGCACTCAATGCATAAGCTACATCTGGGTAAGTACACAACATCGCATACATTATAGATCCTACTGCTGAAGCGTAGGGAATAATTCTCATGCGAGCCCTCTCCTCTTCAGTCTTTGGATACATCTCTTTGGAGAGGGTGATCCCGTGACAAGCAGGTAAATTACCCCTCTTGGAATCTTCCATACTAAATCTCTTTAGTATGGTGTCAATGTATCTCGATCGGGACAATCCAAATAATTTCTTAGATCTATCTCTATAGATCTTAATCCCCAGAATGTACGAGGTATCGCCCAGGTCTTTCATGGAGAACCTCTGCTATAAGAATAGTTTGACCGATTGAAGCATAGGAATATGATTTCCTATCTTGAGAATGTCGTCCATGTATAATACGAGGAATGTAACAGTACTCTCTACAATCCTTTTATAAATACATGGTTCATACACATTTTTGATAAAACCAAACTCTTTGATTGTATCATCAAAGCAGATGTTCCAACTCCATGATGCCTGCTTTAATCCATAAATGGATTTAAGCAGCCTGCATGCCTTTCCGCTGCTCCCACTATCAATGAAGCCTGCCGGCTGATCCATAAAAACGCATTCTTCTAAATCACCATTTAGAAATGTCGTTTTAACATCCATATGCCAGATCTCATAATCATAGTGAGAAGCTATAGCAAGCAGGATCCGAATGGATTTGAGCATCGTGACTGGTGAAAAGGTTTCAACATAGTCCAAGCCTGGTCTTTGATGAAATTCTTTTGCTACCAGCCTAACTTTATAGGTCTCCACCTGACCATCCATACCGATCTTTCTTTTAAAGATCCGTTTGCACCATATGGGTTTTACTCCATAAGGTGCAACCTCCAAAGTCCATACTTTGTTGGTGTGCATGGATTCCATTTCGGATCTCACGGCATCTAGCCACTTCACTAAGTAACCACTCGTGATAGCTTGCTGAAAACTAGTAGGGTCATTATCATCCATGATTCAATCTTCTCTATCACCATCAATTAGAAAACCGTAGTATCTATCAGGTGGGCGAGAAGTCCTACTAGATCTACGGAGTGGCTGAAGTTCGTCAGGTCCTATTGAAAACTCAGATTCAACCAAATTAGCGGTAATTGTTTGTGTATCTAGAATTTATTCCAGTTCTACCGCATTGCCAACAATATCATTTGTAAAAAATTCATTTTCTAAAAATGTGGCATACTGAGAAACAAACACCCTTTGTTCCTCCTTGTGGTAGAAAAGGTATCCATACGAGTGTTTTGGATATCCCACAAATCTACACAAAACCGATCGTGTCTCGAGTTTGTCCGGATTCTGCTTTTTCACATAAGCTGGACAACCCCATATCCTAACTCTTTTAAGAGATGGTCTCTTCCCATACCATATCTCATATGGAATGGTAGACACGGTTTTGGTCGGAACCCTGTTCAAAAGATAAATCGCAGTCTCCAATGCGTGACCCCAGAATGATATTGGTAACTCAGCATCACTCATCATTGATCGTACCATATCTAATAGGGTACGATTCCTCCTTTCCGGTACACCGTTGTGCTTTGGTGTGTACGAAGGAGTGAGCTGAGAGAGAATCCCATTCTCTTTTAGGAAATCTAGAAACTCTGAGCTTAGATACTCACCTCCTCAATCTGATCGAAGTTTTTTGATACTTAAGCCAGTTTGTTTTTCTACTTCAGATCTATACTCCTTGAATTTTTAGAAGGCTTAGGACTTATGTTTCAACAAGAACACATGCCCAAATCTCGATAAATCATCAGTGAAGTTTATGAAGTACGAAAAACCACTTCTTGCATGTGTAGACATTGGTCCACATACATCACTTTGTATGAGGCCTAAAGAGTTCAGTAGCTCTCTCTACGTGTCCAGTAAACGGAGTTTTGGTCATTTTACCCTTGATACAAGACTGGAAAGTCGCAAAAGATTTATATTCAAACGGGTTTAAATATCCATCTGTATGGAGCTTGGTTAGTCTTGTTTCGTTAATTTGACCAAGTCTACAATGCCAAATGAAAGCTTCATTTATGTCTGAAACATTTCTTTTGTTTGCGTGTTGTATATGAAAAACTGTATGCTGATTTAGGACATATATCCCGTTATATAATATACCATACCCAATCAACTCTTGATTAAGGTTAATGTTCATAACATTATATTGCAATACAAAATTATACCTAGCACTGTCCAACAACGATACAGATATAATATTACATAACATCGAAGGTACAAAATAACATGGGTTCAAAACCTGTAAGTCCACGTTGCTCACCCCGGTTCTTACGGGGAGGCGGAAACGGCGAAAAACAATAATTTGGCGCAAGGCAACATGGACTCAAAAGCAAGGATCTTGGCTAAACTAGAAACTAGCAAACAAGTAGAGGCTTTAACTACTATGCTGTAGAAAATATACCTCACGGAACCGGTCCTTCGGGTCTTCTCTCCGCTGTCCGGCTCGTCCATCCATGCTCCGAGGGTCGATCCGGATCTTGGTCACCTCCGCGGCCTTCTTGAGTCGAAGACGATCCACCCGAGAGTTGTACACTAAGCTCCGCCTCAAGCCAAGGCAACTAGGGCAAAGAGATTGCTAATCTAAATGCCTTAGGTTGTGTAGAAGAGAAAAATGGAAGTGTTTGTCTATGTGGATTCTTTTTCTCTCAACACATGAGATCAAAATAATTTTCAAGAGGAGGAAGATGAAGGAGAAAACTTAGCAACCATGGAGCCTTTTTTTCTTCTCATTTCAATAGAGAGAATGCGAAGAGAATAATGAAAAGATTAACCTAAATGAAATGAACCATGGTTGCAATAATACACCCAAAACCATCATTACTAATCCTATCATGATAATGTTGATGCTACATTGAATTGACCATTATCATAACTCAAGAATTAAAAAGAAAATCAAAGAAGAGTGTAGATCTCTCTTGAAGGTCAATGGTCAACACGGTCAACGGGTCAACAAAGTCAAGAGAGGTCTAAGTGGTCAAATGGTCAATGCAATTAGCCATCACTAAACTATCACTAAAAGGATTAGTAAACAATGTCTCCAGCTCATAATGGTTTCGACCAAACGAATTGTCAAAACCCTAATGAGTCTGCCACATTACGGTTTTGGCCGAACCAACTGCCAAAACCGTAATGGGGCACCTTCTCCTTTATCGCTCCTCAAAACTGTGCATACACACTCGCATCCGCATTCCGTAGAATGAGAATGCACAGAAGACAAAACAAATCCATCTGTGCAATACTAGGATCTGGCTTAAACCAAAGCCCACTAGTATTGCCTGCCCGAACAGCATACGCACACAAGTGCACGTAAGAGATCGTAGCCCTGCCGTAAAACCATACTGTAGCGTCTTGAAAAGTCGTTTTGGTGTTTTCTTGAAATTCGGTGAAAATTCGGCATTTTTCCGAAAACCGTCTTTCTCGATATTTTGCAGTTTAGGGCTAATTATACTTAAAGTGGATAGATAATTACTTGTTTTTAGTGACTAATGAGTTAATTATGAAATTTTGGTCATTTAAAAATTTTTCCCTATTTTTCATTTTTTTAATATTATTTAAGCCGGTAAGAAAATACATTAAATAAGCAATAAATACAAATTTTTCCGGGCTAATTTTAATCTCTAAAATTATGATAATTATATTCTAGTGATAACATGAATTTTTAGTAATTTATTTTGATTTTTAACCAATTTTTATAAATTGAAACGAAATTATTGAATTTTGGGCTAAAACTTGCAATTTTTGAGTTGTAGGGGGCCTTTTTGCATAAAATTTCTTTTGTAAAACCCCTCTATCTTTTCCCTCAGCCCAAGAACAGCCCAAGCCTTGGCCAAGACCAGAAAATTCTGACCTCTCTCTTTCTTGAGTTGTTTCTTGAGTTAATGGATAGTTTATGGTATTTATTTTAATAAAATGGTTAATATATGATACTTTTGACTTTAGAAACTTGACCAAGACTTTTCCTCACTTGCCCACACCCCCCACCTTACCTCCAACCTGGCCGAAACCTGCACCCCTCTTTCTCATCTCTTTTCTTTGCATTTTTCTTCAATTTCCTTCAAGAAATACATCAAAATCCATGAATAAATTCCAAAAATCCATACAAAATCCATATGCAACCATTTTCCTTAGCCATTCTTGCTTGGATCTTGGTGTTTGAGGCCATCAATTGGAGGAAACTTTCTTGCTTGATCTAGTGATCAAGAGGTATAAATTCCATCTTGTTAAATTTCTTGTTTAAGTGCTTATGTGTTATGGGTTAGTGTTAATTTAGTGTAGTTAATCTAGTTTCCTTAGATTTTGTTTGAAAAATGAACTAGGTTTTGAACCATGATAATTTAATTAAGTTGTTATTTTGTTAATCTAGTTGTTAGTAAACTAATCTATATGGTTACCTTATTATGTAGTCTTTAATTATACTAATTTAGGTAATTTTAGAAGTTGATTTTTGTTGTAAAGTTGTTGTTTTAAGGTTTTCAAGAAGAGGTTTTTGTATGGAAATGGTATTTGAAACATGTTTAGTGAGTTGATTAAACCTAATTTGTGTTGATTAGACCTAATTTGCTATTTAGTGTTTTGCTAACCTTAAGCTAAGTGGTTAATTTGCTTATTAGGCTAAATTATAGTGTTAAAGTAAGGATTTCTTATATAATTTGAGTTATGTTTGCTATTTATAAAAATCAAGAGAAGGGTTGGTTGTGGAAAATATGTTTTTAAGCATAGTTAAGGGTTTAAAATTAGTGTAGTGGCTATCTAGTGAGTTAGTTTGGATTGTTGTGTTGGATTGTGTTAACTTTGTCGCTAATTGTCGATGTTTGCACTAAATTGCAAATTAGTGCTTACTAGTTTTTACTAAAATATTGTGATGAGTTCATTGTGGCATCTTGATGATTTTGTTGGCTTGTCCTACGACTTTTAGGATGCGTGAGTGCGGTTTTTGGGTAGTCGGGTTTTAGTTTTGCCGGGTGACCCAAAAATCGGCGTTTTTGGCAGTTTTTGCGATTTTCGCGTGTGTCCGCGCACTTTGTGCACGTTGTACCCAGTTAGCGAACTTTAGTAGTTTCGTTGGGGTTTTGCGTCGTTCTTGATGCGTAACCTTATGTTTGGTATTGATGTAAATTCCAGGTTCGGTCGCGGAGACGTCAGACGCGGCGCGAAAGGGAAAGGCGGTGATTGGACACAGCTAGCCAGGGATCCCGGTGAGTAGATTTAACATCTACGGGGGACGATCGTCTGGATGGCGCAAGTCGCCCGATAGATTTAGTAAACTGGAAAATAGTAAATTGGATAATCACTTGTGTCATTAGAATAATAATACGGGCATGATAATTGCTGCAATTAGATCGATAGGTTATACCCATATACGCAAACTCAATTGTAGGACACATGCACCATTACCAGGTTTTTATATGCAGCACGAGCACTATTCATGTTACACACACACCCTGGTAATTGCCATGCCACCACACTAGATAACCTTTAAATTAAACCTTTTACTAATTGATACTTAAATTGTGTTATTTCCTTAAAATGAAACCCTAGGATTGCTATTCATGTGCATGTACTTCATCATATTCATTGTTCATGCTTAATACATTAATCACACATCGTAACTTGATTATTGATATCATACGCATTCATTATCATTGACATATGCACTTATGAGGATTTTCGTGAGATTTTATGATATTGCTGGATTTCGGGGGAAAGCCGCAAAATTTCCAAACTTATGATATTTTTTTAAAACATGTAAATTGCGGTTTTCTAGTGATGTAAGTGTCGTCCACCATGAGTTTGCTGTGGTTTTTGGAGACCCGTTTCGAGGAGTTGGATGAACCGTTTCGGGTACATGGTGGACCCGGTAAGGTACCCCGGGGCAAGAAGACGTGGTGTTGACGATGAGCCTGGCAGGGGACGGATTACCTACCGGTGATTTCATTGGGCACGGCGGATATCCAGAGGATACCGACCGGGGCCGCGAGAGGATGATATATTGATACTGAGATGGGTCAGCCGGATGGCTGAGGCCAGAGACACTATGACATGGATTTATGAGATTTGAGACAGCTTTTGGGTGTCGTTGCTGGACACCGATTTTTGTCGATTCATTGACATTATGCTGGCATTCTAAAAGAGTTTCAAAAACAAAAAGAGATAAGATATTTTTATATATATACCTATTGAGACCTCAGATTTTCATGTTGCATACATATTGGCACACTGATATTGTATACACACCCGCTAGTGCATCCAGTCATACCTGTATTTTAGATGCTAGGATGCTTGTGTGCATGCATACGATAGCCTTTATAGATGTTATTTATTACTCACGAGTTGGCAACTCACCCCCGTTGTGCCACAGTCTTTTGCAGGTCCGCTCCGTCAGTTCAGTAGCGGCGGGCGCACTTGTCTTTTGCCTCTTTTGCCTGAGCTCGAGATTTGCTCATAGGTGGGTTATGTTACTTTTTGTACCACCTTGTATATTCTTGTATCTAGTGTACTCCATCTACTGTTCTACCAGATATTTGTATATTGACCTAGAGATGAGACTGTGAGGTTGTGGATTTTATGCTGTATTTTGGGGTCGAGCTCACTTGAGCCGACGTATTACTTTTTCATGCTTTATTATGCTTTATTATGCTTGTTGTCATTTACATTGCGTGGGATTTGTGACCGCCGTATGGCGAAGAGCTAGCTCCCGCTTGGGGATGCCCTATTTTGTGGATTCATGTATATATTTTGTTGTACCCATTTTTGGGGGTCAGTATTTACAAAGGAGACTCTGCCGAAATTTTCGGGAAAAATTTGTATTGTTTTTAAAAAGTGTTTTACATGACTTATTTGATAACTCGCTTTCAATTGATTGGGTTTTCTTCACTCTTTTGCTTCATCGGTTTTGTTTTCTGGGCTTTGGCTTACTTATTTTACGGACGCCTTTAGACGTTTCGTAAACTTAAGTGCCAGTCACGTTCCGTACCCTGCGGGTCGTGACAAAGTTGGTATCAGAGCGATAGGTTTTACCTTTGTGAGTGTAGGATGACCCTTAGTAGATGGAGTAAGTGACTTAAGCAGGGTAACGTAGCGTGCGTATGTCCGCGGCATACTTACGATACGGTACTCCGCCTAAGTGACTTTAGGATATACTTGCTTGAAAAATTCCTTCTTCAATTCCGTGTATCCTATGATCCTATTGCACTGTTCTTACTATCCGTTTTCCTGTAACAGCCACTATGCCGCCGAAGGCTACGAGGGCACAGAGGGCTGCCGCCAGAGACGAGATTCGAGCTGGCTCGTCCGAGACTAGGACTGAGCAGGGTGGTATGCCTACGCCGCTGGGACAGACCGATCCACCTTCCCCAGGCCGTATGGATAGGCTCGAGACCGGTATGGAGGAGTTGCGACAGATGATGGGAGGCATGCAGGAGCTGCGTCAGATGGTAGGATCCCTAGTTGCAGCCAGTCGTACACCGAGGCCGGATGACGTACCTACTACATCACAGACGACCATGATACCTGCTCCTACTACCACCACCGTGGCCATTCCGGTTTCACTACAGGATTTCATGAGGCTGAGACCTCCAGTATTCACCGGCACCGAGGCAGCGGAGGACCCACAGACGTTCCTTGACAGTTTAGCCAGGATCTGCCGTTCGCTGAGATGTTCGGATGATCGATGGGTAGAGCTTGCGAGTTTCCGACTAGAGGGTCTCGCGCAGACATGGTGGGAGTCAGTCTTGAGAGGTCGAGCTGCAGATCTACCGCCTATGACTTGGGCCGAGTTTACAGCGGTCTTTCTAGCCCGTTTCCTTCCAGAGAGCGTTCGGGACGCCAGAGCTCGCAGCTTCGAGGCCTTAGTCAAGACACCTGGGATGACGGTGTCTGAGTATGACATCCAGTTTACACAGTTGTCCCGATATGCTCAGTATTTGGTGGATACCGAGGAGAAGATGGTGAAGAGGTTCGTACAGGGACTTGATGCCCAGCTATATCTTGCCATTGGCGCCCAGCGCTACGACACTTATTCAGCTGCTAGGGATACGGCATTGCGGATGGAGGCACGCATATCACAGACTTCGGCCGTTTCTGGGCCGAAGAGGATGCGCACAGATGTACCACCTCAGAGGCAGCGCGCCAGATTCTTTCCGAGAGATAGGCCTGGCAGAGGATTTGGGCGGGGACAGTTATATGGTTCTTATTCCCAGGGGCAGCAGCCGTCGCCAGGATGTTTTGGGTGCGGGAGTTTGCACCATCTTGTCAGAGACTGCCCGGTGAGACGACAGGGAGCAGCGACAGTTCCGCACGTGACCCTACCACCATCACCACCCCCTCCTCAGAGAGCCCTACTTCCTACCCCAGGCGATGCTCCACGCCAGTTAGGTGCACCGAGAGGCCGAGGACGTGGCGGTCCTGTTCAGAGAGGACGAGGAGGCAGAGGCCGAGGTCGAGGTCAGCCCGCTATCGGTGGAGGACAGGCCCGAGTTTTTGCTTTGACACCGCAGGATGCGCAGGCATCCAATGCCGTCGTGACAGGTACTTTGCCAGTTTGTTCTTTCGACGCACGGGTATTATTCGACCCAGGTTCCACACATTCGTACGTCTCTACACACTTTGCACCGATGTTGGGCCGTGAGTCGTCGTCGTTAGACCAGCCGCTTGTTGTTGTTACTCCGGTAGGCGAGTCGTTTGTCGCTCGGTTTGTATTTCGTTTGTGTTCCGTTCGTATCGGGGAGAGGGATTCATCAGTTGATTTGATACTCCTCGATATGTTGGACTTTGATGTGCTTCTGGGCATGGATTGGCTAGCCACTTGTTATGCTTCGGTGGACTGCCGTGAGAAGGCAGTCAGATTTAGCTTTCCGGGAGAGCCAGTCCTTGTTATTCAGGGAGACCGCAGTGTCGCCCTTCCCAGCTTAATTTCTTCTCTTCGCGCTGGTCAGCTCTTGCGGAAGGGATGTCAGGGATTCTTAGCGTTTGTTTGTGATACTCGAGCTGCAGAGGTTCCGTTGGACCGGGTCCCGGTAGTTTGTGAGTTCCCTGATGTTTTCCCTGATGAGCTACCTGGGCTACCGCCTGAGCGCGATGTTGAGTTCTGCATTGATTTGATTCCCGGTTCGGGGCCTATTTCTATACCGCCTTATCGGATGGCCCCGGCAGAGCTTCGAGAGCTGAAGGATCAGTTGCAGGATTTGTTGGATAAGGGGCTTATTCGACCGAGTGTTTCTCCGTGGGGTGCTCCGGTCCTGTTTGTCAAGAAGAAGGATGGAAGTTTGCGCTTGTGTATCGACTACCGCCAGCTGAACAAAGTTACCATTCGGAACAGATATCCGTTGCCGCGCATTGATGATTTGTTCGACCAGCTTCAGGGTGCGGGGTATTTTTCGAGGATCGACTTACGATCAGGATACCATCAGCTGCGAGTCCGACAGGAGGATATACCGAGGACAGCTTTCCGTACACGCTATGGCCACTACGAGTTTTTGGTGATGTCGTTCGGACTCACCAACGCCCCAGCAGCATTTATGGATTTGATGAACCGTACATTCAGGCCGTATCTTGACTTGTTCATCATCGTGTTTATCGACGATATCTTGGTGTACTCCCGGAGCAGAGAGGAGCACGAGCAGCACTTGCGGATTACGTTACAGACTCTGAGGGAGCACCAGCTGTTCGCGAAGTTCTCCAAGTGTGCATTCTGGCTGGACAGCGTCGGATTCTTGGGTCACGTAGTTACGAGAGACGGCATTTGTGTGGACCCGAAGAAGATTGAGGCTGTTCAGCAGTGGCCCCGACCTACATCGGTTACTGAGATCCGTAGTTTTCTAGGCTTGGCGGGCTACTACAGGCGTTTTGTTCAGGACTTCTCCCGTATAGCTGCACCGTTGACCAGTTTGACCCGGAAGGGAGTTCCTTTCGTCTGGACGGAGGAGTGCGAGCGCAGTTTTCAGCAGCTGCGGACATGCTTGACTACGGCGCCGGTATTATCTCTACCTTCGGGATCAGGCGGATTTGTTGTCTACTGTGATGCTTCGCGAGTGGGATTAGGATGCGTTTTGATGCAGCATGGCCGGGTGATCGCTTATGCTTCTCGGCAGTTGAAGAAGCATGAACAGAACTACCCCACTCATGATTTGGAGATGGCTGCAGTGGTCTTTGCACTGAAGATTTGGCGACATTACCTTTACGGCGAGTCATGTCAGATATTCACCGATCACAAGAGCTTAAAGTACATATTTCAGCAGCGAGACCTGAACCTCAGACAGCGTCGTTGGATGGAGTTGGTGAAAGACTACGACTGCGAGATCTTATATCACCCCGGCAAGGCGAATGTGGTGGCAGATGCGTTGAGTAGAAGGCCCGGGGGTAGTCTATCCTTTTTGCGCGCAGTGCAGAGGCAGTCGTCAGCAGATTGGCAGACGTTATGCGACAGCCAAGTTGAGTTCGAGTTCACTCAGACAGGGGGACAGCTCGCGCATGTTCGTGCACGCCCACAGTTGCTTGACCGTATATATGAGGCACAGCGTAGTGACGACCGTTGCTCAGAGATCATGGCACAGATGGGACAGGGCAGATTTACCGAGTTCATGGTTGACGATCAGGGGATTTTACGATATGGATCTAGACTGTGCGTACCAGATGCTGATGGATTACGGCGCGACATTCTCGAGGAGGCACACCGATCAGTGTATAGTGTCCACCCCGGTTCCACCAAGATGTACCATGATATGAGAGAGACCTACTGGTGGGACGGGATGAAGAGGGACATTGCGGAGTTCGTTTCGAGATGCCTGACTTGTCAGCAAGTCAAGGCCGAGCACCAGAGGCCCGCAGGAGAGCTACAGCCGTTACCGATTCCAGAGTGGAAATGGGAGCAGATTTCGATGGACTTCGTTGTGGGTCTACCCAGGACCAGTCGAGGGTACGACTCCATCTGGGTGATCGTGGACAGATTGACGAAAGCGGCTCACTTCCTTCCAGTGAAGACGACTTTCAGCTTCGCTCAGTATGCTCAGCTCTATATTGACGAGATCGTGCGACTACATGGCGTACCGACTTGTATCGTGTCAGATCGAGGCACTCAGTTCACCAGCCGACTTTGGCAGAGACTTCAGGAGGCTTTGGGCACTCGTTTGAGCTTCAGCACAGCGTTTCATCCGCAGACAGACGGACAGTCAGAGCGGACCATTCAGACACTCGAGGACATGCTCAGAGCGTGCGTTTTAGACTTTGGTGGTAGCTGGGATCGTCATTTACCTCTAGTGGAGTTCTCCTACAACAACAGCTTCCAGGATACTATTCAGATGGCACCTTTCGAGGCATTGTATGGGAGGAGATGCAGATCGCCCGTTTGTTGGACAGAGCTCAGCGAGAGCAGTATTTTGGGGCCGCAGCTTGTTGAGGAGACGACAGCGAAGATACAGTTGATCCGAGACCGGATGAGAGCGGCTCAGAGCAGGCAGAAATCGTATGCAGACAGGCGCCGTCGCAGTTTAGAGTTCGCAGTTGGCGACCATGTTTTTCTGAAGGTCTCACCGATGAAGGGCGTGATGCGTTTTGGGCGAAAGGGGAAGCTTAGCCCTAGATTCGTAGGTCCCTTCGAGATCCTCGAGCGTGTCGGCGCTGTTGCATATCGTTTGGCTCTTCCACCCAGCTTTCCCGATGTTCACCCCGTCTTCCATGTTTCGATGCTCCGCAAGTACCTTCACGACCCTTCGCATGCGATTCAGCACCCGACAGTCCAGCTAGAGCGCGACCTTTCCTTTGCAGAGCAGCCGGTGGCCATCCTGGATCGGCAGGTGAAGAAGTTGAGATCGAAGATTATACCAACCGTCAAGGTCCTTTGGCGTAGCCCGAGCAGCGAGGAGGTTACCTGGGAGACCGAGGGCGAGATGAGGAAGAAATATCCCCATCTCTTTGAAGGTACGCGTAGCTATATTCTTAAATTCGGGGACCGAATTTCTTTAAGGGGGGAAGATTGTAGCGTCTTGAAAAGTCGTTTTGGTGTTTTCTTGAAATTCGGTGAAAATTCGGCATTTTTCCGAAAACCGTCTTTCTCGATATTTTGCAGTTTAGGGCTAATTATACTTAAAGTGGATAGATAATTACTTGTTTTTAGTGACTAATGAGTTAATTATGAAATTTTGGTCATTTAAAAATTTTTCCCTATTTTTCATTTTTTTAATATTATTTAAGCCGGTAAGAAAATACATTAAATAAGCAATAAATACAAATTTTTCCGGGCTAATTTTAATCTCTAAAATTATGATAATTATATTCTAGTGATAACATGAATTTTTAGTAATTTATTTTGATTTTTAACCAATTTTTATAAATTGAAACGAAATTATTGAATTTTGGGCTAAAACTTGCAATTTTTGAGTTGTAGGGGGCCTTTTTGCATAAAATTTCTTTTGTAAAACCCCTCTATCTTTTCCCTCAGCCCAAGAACAGCCCAAGCCTTGGCCAAGACCAGAAAATTCTGACCTCTCTCTTTCTTGAGTTGTTTCTTGAGTTAATGGATAGTTTATGGTATTTATTTTAATAAAATGGTTAATATATGATACTTTTGACTTTAGAAACTTGACCAAGACTTTTCCTCACTTGCCCACACCCCCCACCTTACCTCCAACCTGGCCGAAACCTGCACCCCTCTTTCTCATCTCTTTTCTTTGCATTTTTCTTCAATTTCCTTCAAGAAATACATCAAAATCCATGAATAAATTCCAAAAATCCATACAAAATCCATATGCAACCATTTTCCTTAGCCATTCTTGCTTGGATCTTGGTGTTTGAGGCCATCAATTGGAGGAAACTTTCTTGCTTGATCTAGTGATCAAGAGGTATAAATTCCATCTTGTTAAATTTCTTGTTTAAGTGCTTATGTGTTATGGGTTAGTGTTAATTTAGTGTAGTTAATCTAGTTTCCTTAGATTTTGTTTGAAAAATGAACTAGGTTTTGAACCATGATAATTTAATTAAGTTGTTATTTTGTTAATCTAGTTGTTAGTAAACTAATCTATATGGTTACCTTATTATGTAGTCTTTAATTATACTAATTTAGGTAATTTTAGAAGTTGATTTTTGTTGTAAAGTTGTTGTTTTAAGGTTTTCAAGAAGAGGTTTTTGTATGGAAATGGTATTTGAAACATGTTTAGTGAGTTGATTAAACCTAATTTGTGTTGATTAGACCTAATTTGCTATTTAGTGTTTTGCTAACCTTAAGCTAAGTGGTTAATTTGCTTATTAGGCTAAATTATAGTGTTAAAGTAAGGATTTCTTATATAATTTGAGTTATGTTTGCTATTTATAAAAATCAAGAGAAGGGTTGGTTGTGGAAAATATGTTTTTAAGCATAGTTAAGGGTTTAAAATTAGTGTAGTGGCTATCTAGTGAGTTAGTTTGGATTGTTGTGTTGGATTGTGTTAACTTTGTCGCTAATTGTCGATGTTTGCACTAAATTGCAAATTAGTGCTTACTAGTTTTTACTAAAATATTGTGATGAGTTCATTGTGGCATCTTGATGATTTTGTTGGCTTGTCCTACGACTTTTAGGATGCGTGAGTGCGGTTTTTGGGTAGTCGGGTTTTAGTTTTGCCGGGTGACCCAAAAATCGGCGTTTTTGGCAGTTTTTGCGATTTTCGCGTGTGTCCGCGCACTTTGTGCACGTTGTACCCAGTTAGCGAACTTTAGTAGTTTCGTTGGGGTTTTGCGTCGTTCTTGATGCGTAACCTTATGTTTGGTATTGATGTAAATTCCAGGTTCGGTCGCGGAGACGTCAGACGCGGCGCGAAAGGGAAAGGCGGTGATTGGACACAGCTAGCCAGGGATCCCGGTGAGTAGATTTAACATCTACGGGGGACGATCGTCTGGATGGCGCAAGTCGCCCGATAGATTTAGTAAACTGGAAAATAGTAAATTGGATAATCACTTGTGTCATTAGAATAATAATACGGGCATGATAATTGCTGCAATTAGATCGATAGGTTATACCCATATACGCAAACTCAATTGTAGGACACATGCACCATTACCAGGTTTTTATATGCAGCACGAGCACTATTCATGTTACACACACACCCTGGTAATTGCCATGCCACCACACTAGATAACCTTTAAATTAAACCTTTTACTAATTGATACTTAAATTGTGTTATTTCCTTAAAATGAAACCCTAGGATTGCTATTCATGTGCATGTACTTCATCATATTCATTGTTCATGCTTAATACATTAATCACACATCGTAACTTGATTATTGATATCATACGCATTCATTATCATTGACATATGCACTTATGAGGATTTTCGTGAGATTTTATGATATTGCTGGATTTCGGGGGAAAGCCGCAAAATTTCCAAACTTATGATATTTTTTTAAAACATGTAAATTGCGGTTTTCTAGTGATGTAAGTGTCGTCCACCATGAGTTTGCTGTGGTTTTTGGAGACCCGTTTCGAGGAGTTGGATGAACCGTTTCGGGTACATGGTGGACCCGGTAAGGTACCCCGGGGCAAGAAGACGTGGTGTTGACGATGAGCCTGGCAGGGGACGGATTACCTACCGGTGATTTCATTGGGCACGGCGGATATCCAGAGGATACCGACCGGGGCCGCGAGAGGATGATATATTGATACTGAGATGGGTCAGCCGGATGGCTGAGGCCAGAGACACTATGACATGGATTTATGAGATTTGAGACAGCTTTTGGGTGTCGTTGCTGGACACCGATTTTTGTCGATTCATTGACATTATGCTGGCATTCTAAAAGAGTTTCAAAAACAAAAAGAGATAAGATATTTTTATATATATACCTATTGAGACCTCAGATTTTCATGTTGCATACATATTGGCACACTGATATTGTATACACACCCGCTAGTGCATCCAGTCATACCTGTATTTTAGATGCTAGGATGCTTGTGTGCATGCATACGATAGCCTTTATAGATGTTATTTATTACTCACGAGTTGGCAACTCACCCCCGTTGTGCCACAGTCTTTTGCAGGTCCGCTCCGTCAGTTCAGTAGCGGCGGGCGCACTTGTCTTTTGCCTCTTTTGCCTGAGCTCGAGATTTGCTCATAGGTGGGTTATGTTACTTTTTGTACCACCTTGTATATTCTTGTATCTAGTGTACTCCATCTACTGTTCTACCAGATATTTGTATATTGACCTAGAGATGAGA
This sequence comes from Agapanthus africanus, assembly GCA_030015575.1. NCBI lineage: Eukaryota > Viridiplantae > Streptophyta > Magnoliopsida > Asparagales > Amaryllidaceae > Agapanthus > Agapanthus africanus. The sequence goes on along the minus strand of JASDDO010000004.1, from coordinate 77,670,223 downwards.
CTGTGAGGTTGTGGATTTTATGCTGTATTTTGGGGTCGAGCTCACTTGAGCCGACGTATTACTTTTTCATGCTTTATTATGCTTTATTATGCTTGTTGTCATTTACATTGCGTGGGATTTGTGACCGCCGTATGGCGAAGAGCTAGCTCCCGCTTGGGGATGCCCTATTTTGTGGATTCATGTATATATTTTGTTGTACCCATTTTTGGGGGTCAGTATTTACAAAGGAGACTCTGCCGAAATTTTCGGGAAAAATTTGTATTGTTTTTAAAAAGTGTTTTACATGACTTATTTGATAACTCGCTTTCAATTGATTGGGTTTTCTTCACTCTTTTGCTTCATCGGTTTTGTTTTCTGGGCTTTGGCTTACTTATTTTACGGACGCCTTTAGACGTTTCGTAAACTTAAGTGCCAGTCACGTTCCGTACCCTGCGGGTCGTGACACATACGGCCTCTACAGGTTTCGCTCAGTGCAGGGAAACTCTCTGTGTGGGACTCTAAAGACTCGACACTACGCTGGCAGTGGGTTAAACCATGGACCGCAAGCGGCACTAGATGTACGTAACGGTCCCAAGGTAGATGTCGATAAGAAGGCCGATGAGGTAAACCCATCCGAACTCCTAGTGAGCCTGTATGTGACAATCTCCGTACAGTCCGGTCTTTTCGTCTGATACATCACATGGCGGGCCTAGGGGGGCGGTGAACGTCAGTCCCCTAATAGCGGTACAAGTCGTGTCGGAGTGTAGCCCAGAACACCCTGAGATAACACTGGAAACCTACCAGTATATCTCGCTTTCCCTGGCCATGGATTACTTGTGTAATGGCTCTCCTAGACACAGCGCGATGTCAACCCCCAATACCGGGAGAGACGAATACTGTTTAACCGTCACTGCCTCCAAGTGCTTCGGGACTTCACCCAACTACTACCTGTTTGCACGACTCCTTTGAGCCGTGGTAGGGTAGTAATCTAAGTACAGTGGGAACACACTCGAGGCGAAGTGACAGTGTCAAGTCGGCGGACTAAGCTGCACACTTGTCACCTGGGAACTGATAACTGACGATAGGTATAATACCAACCAACAGTTCCCGACGAGTCCTGTCCAGTGTACTCGTAACCTAACGAGCACCCGCATACTATCTCAAGTACGACGTACTGACGGCTATGGGACAGACCGTCTCCCCCGCCGGGATGAGAAGCGCATACGCTAGTCTACTCTGGAGTATCGATGCCCTGTCTCGATAGTCCTACGACTAGGGACCTGTATAAGGATGTGCTTATGGATTACCCAGCCCCCACGAGTGTGAGCGCCATCACAACCCTGGTAATCAAGCAAAGATCTTAATAGCTCTACTAATATGTATATAAGCAATATGCTAAAAGAAACACATGCACATATTGAAGTAGAGACAAACCAAGTAGCATACTACCATTTTAAGCAAGATTATCTATACAACTGTGAATATCCCAAGCTTCCATTAAGTAATATACAAGCTAGTATGATACAGTAATGGCCTCTAGGACATATACACTAACAATCTCCCACTTGCACTAAGGCCATGTACTGGCGTATCGAAGACCTATCATCTCGATCAGCCGCTCGAACTGAGTCTGGGGTAGGGCCTTCATGAGTGGATCTGCAGTGTTGTTCTCCGTATTTACTCTCTTCACCTCGATCTCCCGGCGATCTACGGTCTCCCTGATCAGGTGCTACCGCCTCAAAATGTGCCTGGACTTCTGATGAGACCTGGGTTCCTTCGCTAAAGCTATAGCGCCGTTGTTGTCGCAATACAGTGGTATTGGATCAACAATGGTAGGAACCACCTGAAGCTCCGTGAGGAACTTCTTCATCCAGACAGCTTCCTTTGCGGCATCGCAAGCAGCTATGTACTCCGCTTCCATAGTTGAGTCCGCAATGGTCTCCTGCTTGGAACTCTTCCAGCAAACCGCCCCTCCATTGAGGGTAAAGACATAACCCGACATGGACTTGGAGTCATCCTTGTCACTCTGGAAGCTGGAGTCAGCAAAGGCCTCGAGCTGGAGGTCTTTTCCGCTATACACCAAGAACATCTCCTTAGTCCTTCTCAGGTACTTGAGAATGTTCTTTACCGCTATCCAGTGTTTCTCCCCTGGGTTCGACTGATACCGGCTTACAACGCTCAATGCGTATGCTACATCTGGTCTGGTACATAACATCGCATACATTATAGAGCCTACCGCAGAAGCGTAGGGTATAATAGACATGCGATCCCTTTCTAAATCAGTCTTGGGAGACATCTCTTTGGAGAGGGTGAACCCGTGACAAGCCGGTAAATTACCGCGCTTGGAATCTTCCATACTAAATCTTTTCAGTATGGTGTCGATGTACCGTGACTGTGAAAGTCCCAACATCCTCTTAGATCTATCACGATAGATCTGGATCCCCAGAATGTAGTTGGCATCGCCCAGGTCCTTCATGGAGAACCTCTGCGACAAGAATCCTTTGACTGACTGTAGCATAGGAATATCATTTCCTATTAGGAGAATGTCATCCACGTACAAGACGAGGAATACCACAGTTCTCCCTACAATCTTACTGTAAATGCATGGTTCATCTGGGTTTTTAATAAAGTCGAATTCTTTGACAGTATCATCAAAGCAGATGTTCCAACTCCGCGATGCCTGCATAAGTCCATAGATGGACTTTAGCAACTTGCACACTCTACTGCTGCTCCCACTCTGAATGAATCCCTCCGGCTGATCCATATATACGCACTCTTCCAAATTTCCATTTAGGAAAGCCGTCTTTACGTCCATCTGCCAGATTTCATAATCGTGGAAGGCAGCAATGGCAAGAAGGATCCGAATGGATTTCAGCATAGCCACTGGAGAAAAAGGTTTCGTCATAGTCCAAACCAGGTCTTTGACGAAAACCCTTTGCAACGAGTCTAGCTTTATAGGGCTCAACCTGCCCATCTACACCAATCTTCTTTCTGAAGATCCATTTGCATCCTATGGGTTTTACCCCTTCTGGAGCAAAGTTCAAAGTCCAAACTTTGTTGGTGTACATGGACTCCATCTCGGTCCGCATTGCATCCATCCATTTTACCGAGTCGCCACTCTGAATGGCTTGCTGGAAGCTAGTAGGCTCACCATAATCCATGGTGCAATCCTCTCTATCCCCATCTATGAGAAAACCGTAGTATCTCTCGGGCGGATGAGACTGCCTACTACTCCTGCGGAGTGGCGCTGGGATGTCCGGTTCTCTTGAAACTTCTGGTTCCTTCAAGCTTTCAGTAATAGCTTGTGGTTCTGGAATTTCTTCCAGTTCTATTGCGCTCCCACTTATCTGATTTTCTAAAAATTCAGTTTCCAAGAAGTGGGCATGCTGAGAAACAAAAAACTTTTGTTCCTCTGCGGAATAGAAAAGATACCCCCTGGAGTTCTTTGGGTATCCCACAAACTTACACAGTACTGAGCGTGCCTCGAGCTTGTCCGCATGCTGCTTTTTTACAAAAGCTGGACATCCCCATGTCTTATGGTACTTGAGACTGGGTTTCTTTCCACTCCACATCTGATATGGGGTGGTAGGCACAGTCTTGGTTGGAGCCTTGTTCAAGAGATATGCAGCTATTTCTAGCGCATAACCCCAGAAGGATCGCGGCAACTCAGCCTTATTCATCATGGAACAAACCAAATCCAATAGGGTTCGATTCCGCCTTTCCGATACACCGCTGTGTTGTGGTGTGTATGGAGGAGTAAGCTGAGAGAGAATTCCATTCTCTTTTAAGTAGCCCAGAAACTCGGCACTCAAGTATTCACCACCTCGATCAGATCTCAGTGTCTTGATACTTTTGCCTGTTTGTTTTTCATCTTCATTCTTGTATTCTTGAAATTTCTCAAAGGCCTCGGATTTGTGCTTCATCAAGAAGACATGCCCATACCTAGAGAAATCATCTGTGAAAGTAATGAAGTATGAATAACCACTTCGTGCATGTGTAGACATTGGACCACACACATCACTGTGTATGAGTCCCAAGAGCTCGCTCGCTCTTTCTCCGTGTCCAGTGAACGGAGTCTTTGTCCCATGAGACAAGATTCACAAGTGGCATAAGACTGATACTCGAACGGATTCAAGTATCCCTCTTTATGTAACTTTTTAACCGTGTCTCATTAATGTGACCCAGTCTACAATGCCATAAGAAAGCCTGATTTGTTTCCGGAGACTTTCTTTTAAGTGTGTTCTGGACACTGAAGATCTGAGCTTGATTCAATACGTATATTCCGTTTTGTAATGTACCTGACCCAATCAGAACTTGATTTAGGTGGATGTTGACTACATCGCTTACAAAAGTAAAATCATATCCTTCCTTAGAAATTAAGGATACAGATATGATATTACATGTCGCACCTAGTACATAAAAAAAGTTACGCAGAATCAATATCTGCCCAGTTGTCAGTCCTAGATGATATTCCCCTACGGATTCAGCATACATGCTCATTCCGTTAGCAACCCTGAGAGTCATATGACCTTTCCTGATAACCCTACGGTTTCTCAGAGCCTGTAACGAATTACAGATATGAGATCCTTATCCGGTATCCAATACCTAGGAAGTAGGGTTAACTTACATACAGTTCTCTATTACAAACACACCCGAAGCCGAAGCCACAACATGGTTCGAATTCTGGCTACCGGCTTTACAAGCCCTGCAATCCTTCTGTCCTTGTTCATTCCTGTAACAATAGGAACATCCCTCTTTATCTACATCCATTCCCGAAACTTCTGCCCTTCCCTTTCTTTCTACTTCCCTGGTTTCCTTCAGGGTAGTAGGTAGAGACTGTTGAACTAAGTCAGCATCTGACCCGTTCTTCAACGTGGTCTTCAGGTCCATGAGCTCAAAAGAGCTGGTCTCTGTAAGGACGTTGCCCCCTACAGATGACCCGATAGCCAACCTCGCTGGAAGCAATTCGTTCGAGGTCTCATATCTTGCGATAAGAGATTGCTCTCCATATAAATCTTTGTTATGGAGGAAGGTAGAAACTGAGTCCATCTTCTCAAGCTGCTTCTGGTATGCACCATCAACTGAGGCTAACACGAGGCACTTGGCTGTAACATTTCAAAAAAATAAAATATTATTTTTGGGAATTTTCATAATTTTTAATTAATATTTTAAAAGTCGGTGAAATTAAATACTGATAAATGGTGAAAATTCCGGAGAAAATTTTAGAAATTCTAAAATAGGGTATTTTGTGGAAGTATGTCATTTTTAAGTTTTTATGGTTACGTATATGTTATTTTGGTGTAAATCGCGATTGACAATCGCTAAGTGGATTTTTGGCATTTTGTGCAAAAATGTGCACATGACATTTTCTACACCTGTTTCTTGTTCTGGTCATGGTAGCCTAGAGTTGGACCATGTTTAGGTGACCATGGTGGGGTGAACCATTTGATTAGGGTATTTGGATTAATTAGTGTTTTGGTTAGGTTAATGGGGTTTGATTAGAGCTGGGGTTATGTTGACTTGTGTAGGGAGAAGTGAGCCATGGTGGCTTGGTTCTTGTGAGCATTGTTTTGGAGAAAGAGAGAGATGGTTAGGGTGTGCCATGATCCATCCCATTTCATTATTCCTTGTGTTCTTTACCCTCCTCTCACACAGCAGCCCCAAATTCTCCAAATTCAGCCCCATAGCAACACATCAGCTGCTACATCAGCCAACATCAGCAGCTGAAACAATACTTCAGCCAACCCTACGCCTGCTCCTAACCCCATAGCCCAACATCTACACACCATACATCAGCAACAGCAGCTGATGTAACAGCTTCAGCCCCAATGTCAAACTTCAGCCCCCAACATCATCAATTCAGTCACCATCGGCCCCCATAGCTGACTTAGACACCCCCTTATCAACACCTTCAGCCACAATGGCTGACTCCAGCATCAGAACAGCCCCCTCCCTACACCTACACCCCAAACCCCTCACACCAGCAGCTGAAACCATGCACTTCAGCCCATGGTATCGACAAAGCAGCAGCACCATCATTGCATCACCTAATTCCTGCCCAATTTCAGCCACAAGGTCAGCAATAGTTGCTACAATACACCACCCCATATCAGCCATAACACTCCCACTACAACAGCCACAATATCATAAGCAACAGCCCAACACTTCTTCTCCTGCAACACATGAGAAAAAAAGAGAGAAAGAAGAGCAAAAGAGAGAGAGAGAGTTGTAAGCAGCAGCAGCTGCTGAAACAACATCAGCTACAGCAGGAACATCATGTCCTGGAGCAAATGCAGAAGCTCCCCAGCAGCAACAGCCCTTCCACCTTATCTCCTTCCCTTCTCCTTCCTCCTAGGACCCCCTCGAGGTATAATCTCGCAATCCAAACTCTTTTCTTGCCAAGTTATAGTTGTTTAGCTGAAATATCGTGTTACTACGTGAATTAGTGCTAGTTTAGGAAATTTGAGCGAGACTTGACAAAGTATTGGTTTGGAATGTTGGCATAACCTTATTAGGAGCTGTTGATATCAGTTAAGCATAGATCTAACCCTGATTGGACACATTTCAAACATGGAACCCAAAACAGAACAGTTTCATGTCGGTTTGCGAGGATATATGGCGTGCAGGTGAATCTGGAGTGATCCGGGGTCATTACGGGGAAAGTAAACAATACTAGAGGCTTAAATAGACCACCAGGAGACCACCCACTGTAGACGAGAGCCCAAATCCATCTTAGGGCCGGCCTCGCCGGTTTTTACGGGTATGTGGCCGGCCCCCCTGTAAAATTAGGTGCCCAAATGGCTTCGGTAGGTCATATTTACCCTGTACATCACCCCAGAGTTGTTTAATTGCCTTGTTTTGACCTGAACAGAAATCTGGGACCACTTTTCTGGGTTGCTGCTAAGTTTTTCATGATGTTTATAGATTTCAGTTTTGTTATTTGGAGATTCGTTTCTGTCAGGTGGCGTTTGGACGTCAACGACAACGGATATTGGCTGTGTTTGCACACAAGGTCACAGGTTTTTACCTATGGGCGTAGTGTGCACCATTTTGGTTTCCGATGTGATTTTCATGTGTTTTAGCGTGTGATATCCTTGTAGGTACCCCACGTGGCGTCGAGGCATTGGAGATGCAAATGGCGACATCGGCACCGGCTCGCATAAAGCAAGGTGAGTAGATTTATATCTACGGGGAGAAGTCGGGTGGATGGCGTATAGCACCCCCACAGTCCGTGGTGATGTATACAGATGCGTATACACACCAACAATTTATTATATGTTATTGGGATTAATTATTGATGTTTAAGTGAATATTGGTATGTTGGATTGATGAAAGGTTACGAAACCTAAGGGTATTGGGTGCACTACGCATATACACACACATATACATACTTGCATGCATCCTTATTTCAGATGTGGTTATGGGATTCTATATAGATATGTGGTCACATGGATTTGGGATTATGTGTTCACATACGGATTTGAGGATGACATATGAGATTGATATGAGTCGATGGGTTTCATATTAGATTATGATGTCGGTGGTATGATAAAATTCATAATTGAGGTATGTCTTGATGCTTTAGCGGATTTTGGGATGACGATGCCATATGCATAGTGATACTTATATTTTAGATGATCGACATGTAATTATGATATGAGATAGGCGGTGATATGATATGATATGTTTTGACCAGATAATTGTGGTAGGCAGCATTCGGAAATGTTTACTCCTTGAGGTAATATATGATGATAATATCAATTTATACTAGACTGTCGATCAGTAGTCGGATCTTCATTATAGTGGTGATGTTAGCATTGTACCAGACATAAGTCAGTACCCAGATGATGATATTTGATAAAGAGAATACTTGATGAATGATATGACAAATGTGATATTGACCCGTACTCAGATTTGGGGAGGTACGACGGATTTACGTACGAGCTATAGTTTGACGTTTGATCCGCACTCTTGATTTGGGAATAACTGATTATAGAGGTATGTTATCGGATATAATATTATCGAGGCGAGATCACCGACTATATATATATATATATATATTTATATGTATCGACTCAGAGATTAGGCGGTTTCCCTTACCTACTGTTAGTTTTAGCTCAGCCTTATAGTGGTGTAGCTATATGACTCTTATGACATTAGATGCAGTTCAGTGATCATGGTATTCATTATTTCAGCTCCCGCATATTATTATTGTTGCTCTGCATCGTATACTGTGGTGATTCATATTCTATTATTGATATCCTGCTGCTAGGACACCAGCACCATTACCGATGATGCGTATGTACCACGTACACTTATTTGCTGTCGCACACACATCTTCATCGGTAATTGCCATGTCACGTACACTTAGAGAATATTATTGCCTGATTTAGCTTGTTAGCTAGTAGTGACATGATATTAGTGCATGGCCGTATATGCCAGCTTGACATTGTAGCTATTGCTCGTCACATCATGCATACTGTTGTTCATTATATGCCGCATTCATGGATTCTCATGCTTATATTCATGGTTTACATACTATTGATGATTCGGATTTCCATGATGTTTTCTGGATTTGGAGGAAAACCGCAAAACATATATATACTGCTTTCTCTCTTTTCAAATAAATGCGGTTTTTCCTTGATGTTCGAGTCGTCCACCATGAGTTTTGCTGATGGATTTCGAGACCCGATTCGAGGAGGCGGATGAACCGTTTCGGGTACATGGTGGGCCCGGTGCGGTACCCCTGGGAAAGAAGATCGCAGGAGATGGCGTTGAGCCTGGCAGGGGAGCACTACCTACCGGTGATATTACCCGACGCGTCGGATATCCGGAGGATACCGTCGTGGTCATGAGATGGATGGTAGGGACCGATCTGGGCTGACGGCGCCCTAGATTTTGTGATTGAGACATTGAGATTTCGAGATATTGAGGTATAGAGATTGTGATACAGAGGTATCGAGATACTGAGACTTATGTTTTGTGCCGATGCTAGGCACTGTTTATGCTGATTTCATTTACGATACCTCATTTTAAAAATACAGAAATCTCATAAATTATGAAAGCAGTTTTCTTCAGTACATGCATTCTGTTTCATGCATTCATACATCATTTATATGATACATTGTTACTTGATGCACTGACATGGACATATGGGATTACACTTGGGTTAGATATTTACACTAGCCATGGTTAGAGATTACTGGTTATATATTTGAGGATTATACATTATGATCGTATGACCTAGGATTGCGTCATACATGCGATTTTCTGTTCGTAGATCTTTTTCTACTCACGAGTTGGCAACTCACCCCCGTTGTGCCCCAGTTTCATGCAGGTGTTGCCGTACGGATTTCATTACGGCTTTGCGGGCACATCTTCTTCTGGTGACTTGCTAGTAGGTGGGTTATTGGTAACGTACCCATCCTTATACATTGTATATTCTATTTCAGTTGTATCTAGAAGTTCCATCAACTAAAACATGTACTTATTTGAGATAGAGACCAGTGATGTTTATTCTTTCGACCTTAGAGTCGCGGGTTATATTTCGATGGGTTCTTGCTGGTTGAGTTTCTTTTCTGTTGTGATCCTCGCCTTTAGGCGTTGTATATTATGATGCATACAGGTTGATTTGGCATGGTTTTTCCTATTCTCTACTACTTCTCTTGGTTTGGATTTCTGGGTTTCGGCTTACTTAGAATACGTACGCCTTGAGACGTTCGTAGTCTAAGTGCCGGTCATGTTCCGTAATTTCTCGGTCGTGACAAAGTTGGTATCAGAGCGTTAGGTTTTACCTTCGGAGCGTAGGATGACCCTTGGTTGATGGAATAGGTGACTAAAGTAGAGTGACGTACCGTTGGTATGTTCCGCGGCATATTTACGACACGCCACTCCACTTAAGAAGCCTTAGGATTTACATTTCTTTATTCAGTATCATATTCATTCCTGATCTAGCCTCGTCAGTACCAGTACGGTTTTGCTGCCACGATTACGGGCAAGGAGAGCTATGGCTAGAGTTGCGGTCAGCATGAGCTCGTCACGAACGAGGACTGACCAGGGCGTAATTCCGGCGACACACGATTGTAGAGATGTGTCTTTTGATTGTGTTTTGCGCCACGAGCGTGGGATGGATCGCCGTATGAGATTACTCGGACGTGCAGATTAGCACCAGAGGATTGAGCCACCGGTAGAGGCCAGCCAAACCTTGATGACCGATGGCGTATTGCTTACTCATGATGATTGAGTCACGGTTCAGCGTGCAGACGAGTGAGCTAGTTGTTCCTGCAAACGACGAGATATTGCCCCAGATGATGGAGCTATTGCGATACAAGTTGTACTAAGAGATGAAAGAAGGCCTCTAGTCCCCGAGGATGAATGACTAGGACATGTGGATCGTTCGCTACCCCGATGCGAGGTCATCAGATAGATTGATTCCAGCTAGAGATGACTTTACGCAGAGACGTTGAGAGTCGACAGGGACGATCGAATGTCAGAAACCTATTATTCCAAGTTTAAAGTGTTCGGAAAGACATGCAGGCCATTCTATGGACCCTCTAGAAAAATGAAACCCTAACTCGACTTAATGACCGTGTGAAAGCCTTTGAACCTTATGGTTTGCGGCAGTTCTGCGGCACCATTAGTGAGGCTTGAGCTTGCCCTTCTACGGCTGGACCACCGATGCTGTGGTATGTACTCGATGCCATTATACTGTACCCAAGATGTTGAGATCTTGGAGGATTATGAGGTTTTGACCAATCGATCGGACGGCTCGACTTAATTCGGATGCTAGGTGGTGAGATGCATTTCTTGGGAAACTCCAGATACGATGATAGCCATTGGAGCTCAGTCCATGTAGCCACGACGAGACGAGTCCGAAGCAGTCGACATTAGAGAAAAGTGGAGTAAGAGGTTCGTAAAAGGTCTGGATGAGACGACGTTCCACTCCGCTGACATCAGGAATGCGATGCGCATACCGAGGCATTGTAACTGGATATATCTTCCAAAAGGAGTCGCGATGAGTATGCAGCCATTCCGTAACAAGAAGCAGATATAGTAAAGGACGATGACTTCCGGACAGTTGGCAGAAATGAGACTTGGAAGAGACCTTGAGCAGGATTCAGGATTCCTTCCAGGACACTGCTGCAATGATACTTGCACCCAGGATCAGATGTGTCACGTGCATTCAGAGAACCATAGACCGACGCCAGTGACATGCTGCTTTACGAATGGTCGTGAGGATTGACCGAGAAATGACCAGAGAAGTGCCTGAACGAAATTGTCCCCGTTAACATACCTGACAGGGCCGATGAGCCGATAGATCGTGAGATGGTAATGTTGCGCCACGGCAGCGCCCCGGCCGTCTATCCGAGGCCAAAATGCGGAATCAAAATTTTTCCTTACTTGGAAACCGGCGCTACGCGGACAATGAAAAACCCGGATCGTTAACCATTAACCGATACTAGCTAAGAAGAGAAAGGGTGAGAGATATACCGAGTGATCCGAGTCCTCCGGTCTTCTCGTCATCGTCTATCGATCTCCCGCGGAAAGTCTAGTCTCCATATCGTCGCCTCCTCGCCGGAAGGGCACCACATCGCCTGCGTCTTTTACGGGCTCCCACCTTAATACCGAGGCAACTCGGGCACGAAGCTGGCAAGTCGACGTGCCCAAGATTTGCTGTAGAATGTAGTGTAGAATCATAGTCTCTTTTGGGGTGGTGAAGTTGCCATGGAGGGAGAAAGGATCATGAACTTTGGAGAGGGTTTTTGGTGGCAAGATAAAATGAGATGAATGATAAATTTCCTACACCAAAATCAAATGAACCATCATCTATCATCCAAGAAGTGGCCGGCCAAATATAGGTGAGAATGGTGGAGAAAAAGCAAAAACAAGAAGGAAGGTGAGTGTAGGATAAAGGTGGAGGGTGACCACATCCAAACACTATCATTACAAACTTACATCCAAACCATACCCTCTCATATCACAATTAATGCAAGTGATGGTGCAAAAGAAAAGATGCCATCATAATTAATCATCTTACAAATAAAACCTCCACAATATGTTATTTGCAAACTTGCAATAACACCCTCCATCCTAAAAGTCCGGCCGGAAAGAACAAAGGAAAACCGGCCGGAACGGAATGCAAACTGGCAACTCCAGAAAACTGGTCCGTAATAAATTACAGGAAAACCCCGATACTGTGCATACACACCCGCATCTGTATTCCTACCGGATACAAATGCAATGAGACAAAATCTACACTGTACTAAACTAGGATCCGGCTTAAACCAAAGCCGGCTAGTAATATCCGTTCGTTCCTGATCCGTGCAATACCGCACGTATCATATCGAACCTGCCATATAACTATACGGCCACTAGTACAAAACTGTCCGATCCAGATCCGTGCAATTACCGCACGTATCTGATCGGACCCTGCCATATCTCCATACGGCCTCTACAGCGTTTCGCCGAAAGCTTGAGTTAACTGAAAGTGTGGTGGACTCTAAAGACTCGTCAATACTATGGCTGTGGATTTAACCACTAGCACGTCAGAGGTATTAGCCAATACATGACGGGCCACCAGCTATTGACCAAAAGGGACGTCCATGAGCGAACTCATCCTGACACCCTACAGAGCCTGTCAGTGACAATATCCGTACAGTCCGGTCCGTTCGTCTATGAGCATCGCATGTCGGGCCTAGGGGGTTGGTAAAAGTCAGACCCCCAAAAGCGGTACAAGTCGTGTCAGAGTGTAGCCCAGAACGCCCTGAGATACTACTGGAATACCAACCAGTAAATCTCCTGCCTCGGCCGAGGGCTTTGCGTAATGGCTCTCCTAGACACAGCGCGACCTCACCCCCAATACCGGGAGAGACGAACCCCTGCAGATCCGCTCACTGCCTCCATGTGGCTCGGGACTGTACCCAACTAAAACCTGTTTGCACGACTCCTTTGAGCCATGGTAGGGTAGTAATCAAAGCACAGTGGGAACTCACACGAGACAAATGACGATCTCAGGTCGATGAACTAACCTGTACACATGTCACCAGGAACTGCAATCTGACGTCTGGTATAAGACCAACTAGCAGGTTCCCAGCGAGTCCTGTCCGGTGTACTCATAACCCAATGAGCACCTGTAATACATCTTAGGTGAACAACTGACACCGGTGGCTTGTGAGACCGGCCACCGCCCCTCGTCGGGGTCTCGACTGTATACACTAGGCTATTAATGGAGTATCGATGCCCTGTCTCGAAACTCCTACGACTAGGGACCTTTTAAGGATGTGCTTATAGACTACCAGCTCCAACGTATATGATCGCCATCATACTGCTGGTAGTCAAGCAAGAATCCTAGGGGCTCTATCAACGTGTAATAGCGACATGTCAGGTCACCTAAAGCAGTACACGATGATAAAGATAAACCAGATAGCATACTATCATCTCGAGTAAGACTGTCCTACGGGATAGGTCCTCCCTCAATCATTGCAATCACGTGCCTGTGATCCAATAATTGACTCTGAGGGCACTATCTCCAACAGGTAAGCCACAGAGAAGACTTAGACCAGAAGTGGTCATGTTATGCACACCAGCAGGCCAGATTTCAGGATCGTCGATGAGACATGCTATGAGTGACTACGACAGTTGGCCAGAGATTCTTGGAGGATGCGCTTGAGTGGAACTATTCCGCCATACTTGATTTCGGTATTTTGGGTAATTTATTCGCATGATTTGATTTTGATGATTGAGGATTTACGATTGTGGCACAGTTGTTGCACTTGATATCGTTTTCGTGCCTTGGTTTCACCTGTTTGTGATTTATGGGGCTTAGACATTGAGTTGATTTTGTGCGTATGCACGCACACGATTTGGTTCCTGCACTCTGTATAGTTTACATATGCTTGCAGTGCAGTGACATATATTTTGTGCACTTGGATGCACTGGACTTCTATTTCGATGGGGATGCTCGATATTTGTTTCGTGCATGATGGATGCACCGGATTTGGATTTTTAGCGCATGATGGGCGCATGTTATGAGATGCGATTTGGTGCACACCAGATGCACTAAACCGAGATTCTTCGTGCATGTCAGATGCACCTGTTTTGCTGTCAGGCACACCTGTTGCCTTGACAGTTGTTTCGTGCACACCCGATGCACTTAGATATTGTTTTTGTGCGTATGTATGGCACATTCATGGATTTTGATTTCCGTGCGCACCAGACGCACAGGGTTTTTATATGAACATTTTTGGAATTGATTTCTTAGGGAGCAGTACATTTCTATGATATTGCGATTGATTTTCATACTGAGCAGGACTGGTCAGATGACAGTGCCTGGGTATATTTTGCATACATTGACAGATTTTAAAGGGATTTCCAAAGGCGAGCTATAGTCTCATTATTTACATGTAAAAATTCCGATTTCTAGCATATCGGTTTTGCTTTGAATTTGGCATTCGTGTTTTAGTCTTGACCCCGATGATTGCGAGACGCTTGACGGAGTTTTGTTTCGAGATATCTGCTTGTTACTCATGCGCATGTATTGCGTTATGATGCCTTTTATGTATTGATAATTTTGGAGCCCCATTGGTTTGGACATTTTATTGAAATGTTTTAGAATTGGGAGGTTTAAATTTAAATTCGGGGACCGAATTTCTTTAAGGGGGGAAGACTGTAACATTTCAAAAAAATAAAATATTATTTTTGGGAATTTTCATAATTTTTAATTAATATTTTAATAGTCGGTGAAATTAAATACCGATAAATGGTGAAAATTCCGGAGAAAATTTTAGAAATTCTAAAATAGGGTATTTTGTGGAAGTATGTCATTTTTAAGTTTTTATGGTTACGTATATGTTATTTTGGTGTAAATCGCAATTGACAATCGCTAAGTGGATTTTTGGCTTTTTGTGCAAAAATGTGCACATGACATTTTCTACACCTGTTTCTTGTTTTGGTCATGGTAGCCTAGGGTTGGACCATGTTTAGGTGACCATGGTGGGGTGAACCATTTGATTAGGGTATTTGGATTAATTAGTGTTTTGGTTAGGTTAATGGGGTTTGTTTAGAGCTGGGGTTATGTCGACTTATGTAGGGAGAAGTGAGCTATGGTGGCTTGGTGTCTTGTGAGCATTGTTTTGGAGAAAGAGAGAGATGGTTAGGGTGTGCCATGATCCATCCCATTTCATTATTCCTTGTGTTCTTTAGCCTCCTCTCACACAGCAGCCCCAAATTCTCCAAATTCAGCCCCATAGCAACACATCAGCTGCTACATCAGCCAACATCAGCAGCTGAAACAATACTTCAGCCAACCCTACGTCTGCTCCTAACCCCATAGCCCAACATCTACACACCATACATCAGCAACAGCAGCTGATGTAACAGCTTCAGCTCCCAATGTCAAACTTCAGCCCCCAACATCATCAATTCAGTCACCATCAGCCCCCATAGCTGACTTAGACACCCCCTTATCAACACCTTCATCCACAATGGCTGACTCCAGCATCAGAACAGCCCCCTCCCTACACCTACACCCCAAACCCCTCACACCAGCAGCTGAAACCATGCACTTCAGCCCATGGTATCGACAAAGCAGCAGCACCATCATTGCATCACCTAATTCCTGCCCAACTTCAGCCACAAGGTCAGCAATAGTTGCTACAAAACACCACCCCATATCAGCCATAACACTCCCACAACAACAACCACAATATCATAAGCAATAGCCCAACACTTCTTCTGCTGCAACACATGAGAAAAAAAGAGAGAATGAAGAGCAAAAGAGAGAGAGAGTTGTAAGCAGCAGCAGCTGCTGAAACAACATCAGCTACAGCAGAAACATCATGTCCTGGAGCAAATGGAGAAGCTCCCCAGCAGCAACAGCCCTTCCACCTTATCTCCTTCCCTTCTCCTTCCTCCTAGGACCCCCTCGAGGTATAATCTCGCAATCCAAACTCTTTTCTTGCCAAGTTATAGTTGTTTAGCTGAAATATCGTGTTACTACGTGAATTAGTGCTAGTTTAGGAAATTTGAGCGAGACTTGACAAAGTATTGGTTTGGAATGTTGGTATAACCTTATTAGGAGCTGTTGATATCAGTTAAGCATAGATCTAACCCAGATTGGACACATTTCAAACATGGAACCCAAAACAGAACAGTTTCATGTCGGTTTGCGAGGATATATGGCGTGCAGGTGAATCTGGAGTGATCCGGAGTCATTACGGGGAAAGTAAACAATACTAGAGGCTTAAATAGACCACCAGGAGACCACCCACTGCAGACGAGAGCCCAAATCCATCTTAGGGCCGGCCTCGCCGGTTTTTAGGGGTATGTGGCCGGCCCCCCTGTAAAATTAGGTGCCCAAATGGCTTCGGTAGGTCATATTTACCCTGTACATCACCCCAGAGTTGTTTAATTGCCTTGTTTTGACCTGAACAGAAATCTGGGACAAATTTTCTGGGTTGCTGCCATGTTTTTCATGATGTTTATAGATTTAAGTTTTGTTATTTGGTGATTCGTTTATGTCGGGTGGCGTTTGGACGTCAACGACAGCGGATATTGGCTGTGTTTGCACACAAGGTCACAGGTTTTTACCTATGGGCGTAGTGTGCACCATTTTGGTTTCCGATGTGATTTTCATGTGTTTTAGCGTGTGATATCCTTGTAGGTACCCCACGTGACGTCGAGGCGTTGGAGATGCAAATGGCGACATCGGCACCGGCACGCATAAAGCAAGGTGAGTAGATTTATATCTACGGGGAGAAGTTGGGTGGATGGCGTATAGCACCCCCGCAGTCCGTGGTGATGTATACAGATGCATATACACACCAACAATTTATTATATGTTATTGGGATTAATTATTGATGTTTAAGTGAATATTGGTATGTTGGATTGGTGAAAGGTTACGAAACCTAAGGGTATTGGGTGCACTACACATACGTACACACATATACATACTTGCATGCATCCTTATTTCAGATGTGGTTATGGGATTCTATATAGATATATGGTCACATGGGTTTGGGATTATGTGTTCACATAAGGATTTGAGGATGACATATGAGATTGATATGAGTCGATGGGTTTCATATTAGATTATGATGTCGGTGGTATGATAAAATTCATAATTGAGGTATGTCTTGATGCTTTAGCGGATTTTGGGATGACGATGCCATATGCATAGTGATACTTATATTTTTGATGATCGACTTGTAATTATGATATGAGATAGGCGGTGATATGATATGATATGTTTTGACCAGATAATTGTGGTAGGCAGCATTCGGAAATGTTTACTCCTTGAGGTAATATATGATGATAAGATCAATTTATACTAGACTGTCGATCAGTAGTCAGATCTTCATTATAGTGGTGATGTTAGCATTGTACCAGACATAGGTCAGTACCCAGATGATGATATTTGATAAAGAGAATACTTGATGAATGATATGACAAATGTGATATTGACCCGTACTCAGATTTGGGGAGGTACGACGGATTTACGTACGAGCTATAGTTTGACGTTTGATCCGCACTCTTGATTTGGGAATAACTGATTATAGAGGTATGTTATCGGATATAATATTATCGAGGCGCGATCACCGACTATATATATATATATATATTTATATGTATCGACTCAGAGATTAGGCGGTTTTCCTTACCTACTGTTAGTTTTAGCTCAGCCTTATAGTGGTGTAGCTATATGACTCTTATGACATTAGATGCAGTTCAGTGATCATGGTATTCATTATTTCAGCTCCCGCATATTATTATTGTTGCTCTGCATCGTATACTGTGGTGATTCATATTCTATTATTGATATCCTGCTGCTAGGACACCAGCACCATTACCGATGATACGTATGTACCACGTACACTTATTTGCTGTCGCACACACATCTTCATCGGTAATTGCCATATCACGTACACTTAGAGAATATTATTGCCTGATTTAGCTTGTTAGCTAGTAGTGACATGATATTAGTGCATGGCCGTATATGCCAGCTTGACATTGTAGCTATTGCTCGTCACATCATGCATATTATTGTTCATTATATGCCGCATTCAAGGATTCTCATGCTTATATTCATGGTTTACATACTATTGATGATTCGGATTTCCATGATGTTTTCTGGATTTGGAGGAAAACCGCAAAACATATATATACTGCTTTCTCTCTTTTCAAATAAATGCGGTTTTTCCTTGATGTTCGAGTCGTCCACCATGAGTTTTGCTGATGGATTTCGAGACCCGATTCGAGGAGGCGGATGAACCGTTTCGGGTACATGGTGGGCCCGGTGCGGTACCCCAGGGCAAGAAGATCGCAGGAGATGGCGTTGAGCCTGGCAGGGGAGCACTACCTACCGGTGATATTACCCGACGCGTCGGATATCCGGAGGATACCGTCGTGGTCATGAGATGGATGGTAGGGGCCGATCTGGGCTGACGGCGCCCTAGATTTTGTGATTGAGACATTGAGATTTCGAGATATTGAGGTACAGAGATTGTGATACAGAGGTATCGAGATACTGAGACTTATGTTTTGTGCCGATGCTAGGCACTGTTTATGCTGATTTCATTTAGGATACCTCATTTTAAAAATACATAAATCTCACAAATTATGAAAGCAGTTTTCTTCAGTACATGCATTCTGTTTCATGCATTCATACATCATTTATATGATACATTGTTACTTGATGCACTGACATGGACATATGGGATTACACTTGGGTTAGATATTTACACTAGCCATGGTTAGAGATTACTGGTTATATATTTGATGATTATACATTATGATCGTATGACCTAGGATTGCGTCATACATGCGATTTTCTGTTCATAGATCTTTTTCTACTCACGAGTTGGCAACTCACCCCCGTTGTGCCCCAGTTTCATGTAGGTGTTGCCGTACGGATTTCATTACGGCTTTGCGGGCACATCTTCTTCAGGTGACTTGCTAGTAGGTGGGTTATTGGTATCGTACCCATCCTTATACATTGTATATTCTATTTCAGTTGTATCTAGAAGTTTCATCAACCAAAACATGTACTTATTTAAGATAGAGACCAGTGATGTTTATTCTTTCGACCTTAGAGTCGCGGGTTATATTTCGATGGGTTCTTTCTGGTTGAGTTTCTTTTCTGTTGTGATCCTCGCCTTTAGGCGTTGTATATTATGATGCATACAGGTTGATTTGGCATGGTTTTTCCTATTCTCTACTACTTCTCTTGGTTTGGATTTCTGGGTTTCGGCTTACTTAGAATACGTACGCCTTGAGACGTTCGTAGTCTAAGTGCCGGTCATGTTCCGTAATTTCGGGTCGTGACATTGGCTTTCGCACAGTCTGCTTCCGATGTCCTACGGATATCAATATCCGTGACCGGGGAAACTGGACCTGAGACGGCAGGGGTTGGATCAGTCAAGAGGTGTCCCAGTTTGTCATGGGCAATGAACATCTGGACAGACCTTTGCCAGTCATAACAGTCAGATTCAGTCATTTTATTATCTAGATGTAACCTAGGTGCGGTCACTGGGTCGCTGCAATTAAGAGAGAGAGAAGAAAACACTTAGCATGATGCTCTTGCAAGTTTAGATTGGTTTTTAATTTATCTAAACAGGATGGCTCCCATTGTCTCTCAAATCCCTCATCAAACAATAAAGGAAGAATTAGTCGGGATCAATCTCACCATACAATACTTGCTTAACCGTTCAGCCTGGCTGGTGTCGGTACTTCGAGGGAGGTTTTCCAACGGAAGGTCCTGTCTCCACCTCGTCGCCGGAAGTGCACCACATCGCCTACTTCTTTTACGGGCTCCCACCTCAATGCCGAGGCAACTCGGGCACGAAGCTGGCTAGTCGACGTGCCCAAGATTTGCTGTAGAATGTGTAGTGCTCAAGTCTCATTTTGGGGTTATGGAGTTGCCATTTTGGTGGAGGGATGATGCAAGAATTATGTGGAGGAACTTGTGGGAATTTTGCAACATCAAAATGAACCAAACTCACCCCTTCCTAAAATTGGGCAGCCCCTCAAGGCTTGGCCGGCCATGTATGGAATGAGAGAGGGAAAAAGTCAAGTGGGGGAGGTGACCAAAAGAATAATACAAGAGAGAGAGAGGAATGGTTATCATATGGAAAAAAATGATCACAAAGAAAAGTCCTCACTCAACAACCATACCATCTCCCATCATCAACAACCATGATGACAAACTATAACCAACACTCCACCACAACTATCACCTCACAAAGTCAAGCAATGATAGAAGAAGAAGTCAAGGTCAAAGTATGGTGCAACCATCATGATACAACAAAATGCAAAGACCCCCTCCACAAATACTTATTTGCAACAATGCAAATAACCCCTCCTCCACCAAACTTCGGCCAATGATAGATACAAAGGAAATTGGCCGAAATGGAAAGCAAACTGGCAACTCCAGAAAACTGGTCCCGTAATAAATTACAGGAAAACCCCGATACTGTGCATACACACCCGCATTTGTATTCCGACCGAAATACAAATGCAATGAGACAAAATCTACACTGTACTATACTAGGATCCGGCTTAAACCAAAGCCGGCTAGTAATATCCGTTCGATCCTGATTCGTGCAATACCGCACGTATCTGATCGAACCCTGCCATATATCCATACGGCCTGTAGTACAAACTGTCCGATCCTGATCCGTGCAATACCGCACGTATCTGATCGGACCTTGCCATATCTCCATACGGCCTCTACAACTTTTCGCCCGAAAGCTGAGTAACTGAATGTGGGGGACTCTAAAGACTCGTCAACACCTTGGTTGTGGATTTAACCACTAGCACGTCAGAGGTATAAGCCAATACGTAACGGGCCACCAGGTATTGACTAAAAGGGACGTCTGTGAGCGAACTCAGCCTGACAACCCTACTGAGCCTGTCAGTGACAATATCCATACAGTCCGGTCCGTTCGTCTATGAGTATCGCATGGCGGGCCTAGGGGGTTGGTAAAAGTTAGACCCCCAAAAGCGATACAAGTCGTGTCGGAGTGTAGCCCAGAACATCCTGAGATACTACTGGAATACCTACCAGTAAATCTCCTTGCCTCGGCCGAGGGCTTCGTGTAATGGCTCTCCTAGACACAGCACGACCTCACCCCCAATACCGGGAGAGACGAACCCCTGAAGATACGCTCACTGCCTCCATGTGGCTCGGGACTGTACCCAACTAAAACATGTTTGCACGACTCCTTTGAGCCGTGGTAGGGTAGTAATCAAAGTACAGTGGGAACTCACACGAGACAAATGACGATCCCCAGGTCGATGAACTAACCTGTACACATGTCGCCAGGGAACTGCCATCTGACGTTTGGTATATGACCGACTAGCATGTTCCCGGCGAGTCCTGTCCGGTGTACTCATAACCCAATGAGCACCTGTATACATCTTAGGTGAACCAACTGACACCAGTGGCTTGTGAGACCGGCCACCGCCCCTCGTCGGGGTCTCGAATGTACACACTAGTCTACTCTGGAGCATCGATGCCCTATCTCGAAACTCCCACGACTAGGGACCATTTAAGGATGTGCTTATAGACTACCAGCTCCCACGTATATGATCGCCCTCATACTGCTGGTGGTCAAGCAAGAATCCTAGGGGCTCTATCAACGTGTAATAGCGACTTGCCAGGTCACCTAAAGCAGTACACGATGATAAAGGTAAACCAGATAGCATACTATCATCATGAGTAAGACTGTCCTATCGGGATAGGTCCTCCATCAATCATTGTAATCACGTGCCTGTGATCGAATAATTGAATCTGAGGGCACTATCTCCAACAATCAGCCACTTGCACTCAAGGCTAATTATTGCGATGTCGCATACTCACAGCACGTGTGATACCGAACACCCAACTCCTCTACTAGTCAGTCTCACAAAGCTCGCTTGCGAAACTACTGCGTTCGAGGAATAGCCTTAGTGAGTGGATCCGCCTTGATGTCTCTTTCTATGTCTCTCTATATCTCAAGTTCGCGGAGAAAACCCATCTCCCGAAATGAGTAATACCTGTCTTAGAATGTGTCTGGATGTCTGATGGGACCTAGCTCATAAATGAACTCCAAATCCAAACTTCTTAGACTTTATCGTCAACTGAACTTAATCAGTATCCTGCGCCATGCCACCCTCAGTATTGCCTTGGACCACCTGTCCAAAATACTGCCCCTCGTCAGAAGGAAAACTATAACTCTGACAACCTCCTTGTCGTCCAGGTCACCTTGGAAGCCTGGAATGATAACTGTCCCCCGAATGAGGCTGTCGTTATCATATCCTTAGAACATTCACTTATGTTCTAAAACTGCCTCCGACTGTTTCTCCAGGATTGGATCAATATCAACTTATTGCATCTAGTGCAAGAACAACATCTGGTGTGGTACTTGACATCTCATGATTGACTCAATTGCCTAAGCAAGTGATCTGTCAATCATGCACATCCCTCTCTACTTTAGTCTGTAAGACACCTTTAGAGAGGGTGACTCCGTCACCTGCAGGTAAACCACCGTGCCAGGAGTCGTCCATTCTAAATACTCTTAGAATGCTGTCTAAGTACCCCGATTGGGAAACCACCCAAATCTAGATCTAAAACCATAGATCTAGTAACCAGTTGTCTGATATAATATCCAAGTCCTATGTGGAGAAAGCACTGTGTGACGACCAAAGTATAGCCGATTGTAGTATAGGAGTTTCTTTTCCTACTCTGTGTATGTCATCCAAATACCATGATATCACACCCTACTACCTCCTCAACAGATCCATCCCCTATTCTGATGAAGTCAAACCTATGACTGTCACATCAGAAATTGATGATCTATCTCCGCTATATCTGCTTTAGTCTATAAATAGACATAAGCTACCTGTCCACCAATGCTTCCGCTGCTCCCACTGACTACGACAACCCTCTGCCAGAGTCATATACACGTACACTTCTAAAACTAGTTTAGAACGACGCTATAATCATCCTCCCGCCGGGTCTCGCAACCTGGAACAACAGCAATGGCAAGTGTGGGTAAACAAGAACTTCCCTGTCACCGTCCTTGAGGCTACCAGAGTACCTCTCGGGTGCCTGAAGTTACCCACCTTATCTGCGGAGTGGTCAATGGAATGTCAATCCAGATAGAATCTTTAGGCTCGTATAAAATCTTCAGTAATCGTTTGTGGTTCTGGAATCACTTCCAGTTCTACCATACTCCCACTACTGTTTTCTGAAAAAATCCATTTTTAATAAAACTGTGGCGAGTATAGAACAATATCGCTATTGTTCTTCCAGATGGTAGAAAATCAACCCTCGTCATAGCCTGGGTCAACCCACAAACAGCCATTACAGAAACGTACCTTGAGTTATCCAGAGTCTGGTTTTAATCATAAGCCGGACAACTCCCCGTACCTTAACATCGTTAAGATATGAACTGTTCTATATCCAATACAGAACCAGAGACACTGATTTAATTGAACCAGATTCAAATCATGCAGCTGTCTCCAGTGCATGTGAACTAAATTGAAGGAGGCCGATCAGCGTTACTCAACTTAGGAATGCTTCCAATTATGAGTAACCTGAAAGTGAAACAAGTTCTCTAAATCACTACTATCAACTGAATACCATACTCAAGTATCTACATCTTCGATCACTTTGAAGAATCCCGATACTTGCAACACCTGGTTCTCTACTTTATTCAAATACCTATAACTTCTCAAAATTCGGACACTGTGTTTCCACGAAACACCTGTCTAAAAACTAGAGAAGTCATAAGTAAACCGAATATAGTACGAGGACCTATCCCTCTGTCCTGATGGACCCTGGACAACATACAATACTCTGTATAAGTTCCTTGAGTCTGATAACTCATCCACTGTGTGTCGTAGGTTGAAAACTGTACTTATGGTTAAGAAGAATTACACCGTTGTTTAATGCTCCTTACCTAACCATCCACTGATATAGGTAAATGTCACAGACATAATTTCAAAAAGGTATATCTCACTCTATGAAAATAGACGTACAGATATATCAATTTGAAATTGGTGCATAACAGCGGATATTCAAAACCACATATTTGCCGACCGGCAAACAGCCCAGGTGATTTCCTCAAATATCACCGATTACAACGAATCCCGATATAATGAGGATGATCACCCAATTCCCAATAACTTACTCCCACTCATCATCTGTAAAGCCATACAGATGTGAGGATCATACCTGGTAAATACATACCCTGGAGCAAGTGTCTAACTGGGAAATCAGTTTTCCTTTAACAGTACACAGTGAAACTGAAAC
Organism: Agapanthus africanus; assembly: GCA_030015575.1. NCBI lineage: Eukaryota > Viridiplantae > Streptophyta > Magnoliopsida > Asparagales > Amaryllidaceae > Agapanthus > Agapanthus africanus. Next base: position 77,645,951 of record JASDDO010000004.1, on the reverse strand, counting down.
ATTGAAATGTTTCGATGGGGTATCCTGGTATTCCTAGTAATGCCTCTTCCATTATCCAGATTCACAACTGTAACCGTGTAATTCCTTGCCACCTCTCCAAATCCCTTCATATGTCTTTAGTCATTACCTTCTGTACACCCCTTTAGGCCAAATGGTTTTCTTCCTTTCCTACCGTTCGGCACCAGCCTATGGTTTGGAAGAAGACTATCCAATAAGCATAATGGGTGTACTGTCCTAATCCTAGGAACACTCGCAATGCGAGAGAAGGTGAAGATAAAAGACAACCGAATAAAACTTATTCCTATTCCTCCTGAACCAGAATCCATCCCCGAACTGGAACAAGTTCCTTTTGAGTTCGTATATAACCATACGATGGAGTATCCAATAAACTGTGGATCTTCGTAGTGATACGGAGTGTCCTGGAGAAATACAAAGGTGATTTAGGATTGGCGAAGGAATACTTGGTTTGGTTGTGAATATCAGTCGCAGTTTACTTTGCCCTCTTACTAATCCCTTGCTTTGTCTTAACTTAATACCTTCTGCACACCATTTTTATGCTAATTGGTTTTCTTCATTCCCTACCGTTCGGCACCAGCCTAAGGTTTGGAAGAAGACTATCCAATTTGCGTAATAGGTGTACTATCTACTAAACCAAGGAGTACTCGTAACCTGAGAGAAGGTAAAAGGATAAGACAACTGAATAGTCCTATCCGTTTTCTCCAGAACCGGAAACCATCCTCGAATAAATTCTTTCGAGTTCGTATATAACCATACAATGGTTTTGTCCAATGGAAGTGGACGTTCGTAGTAGTACGGGGTGTCCTGGAGAAAAGGGTAAAAGTAGGAGTGGCAATGAGGTTCACAACTCTGACAATCCAAAAGCCAGTGTTAAGAAGGTTCGGTCAACTTGGTCACTGAGTCATAGTCATAGGGTCGGGTCAATGGTCACTACCAAAGAGAGAGAGAAAAGAAACACTCAGCGTGCACTCTAACCAAGATCAGAATGGTTACCAATTTATCTAATCTGGAAACCTCCCACTGTACCGTCAAATTCTCCTCCAAACCGTTAAGAAGAATTAGTCGGGATCACCCGAGGAGTAAACTAACTCATCAGTGGGAATCGGGATCCAACTATCATCGCATGATAACGTGACGGAATCCGCTCACGTCATCACACTCCAGAAGGTATGCGCATATCTGGAAAGTTTCAGTTCTTTTGAAACTCCCGATGTGGATATTTACCCCATGCTCTTACGACCTTGACTTTGGCCAATAAATCATAAGTCACATGTCAAGTTCTACCCGTCATTCTCCAGGTTGATTTGAATCCACCCGTACCTACCCTTGACTTTGGCCAACAAGGCAGTACGACTGTTCCAAACCAACGCATCTATCTATGCTGCATATGAATAACCAACAGCTACCAAACACCGTGCCTTGACTTTGGCCAACAAACACAGCTTGAATACTATTGACTACCTATATGAAACGACGGAGGGCTACAAATGGCTTCTGGCGAAAACCTTTAACGTAAAGAACTTGATATCGTTGAAGGAACGGATAGCTTTTTAGAAAATATAGTGACGAAACCTTTACTAAAGAGGTCACTCCCGGTGAAGGGATCTCGGCTCTTTCCCCGTAGAATGGGGTGCAGGATATTCCAAATGAATACCACGATGCAAAGCAAAAGTAATCGGCTATAGTGAAGTTAATGCCCTGACGCAAACTTCTGTCCAAGGGGTCACTCCCGGTGAAGGGATCTCGGCCCTTGCCTCGTCGACTGAGGAGCAGGATATTCTAACTGAATACCACGATGCAAAACAAAAGAGAACGTCCTTGCAATAACAGCTTTTTGAAAAGTGTTCCAACAACATCAGATTAGGTTTGTTTTTAACTTGCATTGATCCTGATCAACGCAGTCCCATCAATTGATCACACCACAAAGAACGAAAATAATATGACGTACGTATATGCCATCCGCATTCGCCACTGGGTCCCGTCATTACCCGTTAGGTTAGCTAACTAACGACAGAGCGGGGACTGGACTAGCGCGGATGCAAAACATATACAACATCTACTAATATATATACCAATATATTATATTTCGCTCAAGGCGTGATAAAATGCAACATCACAGAAATGTACAGCATCACAGAACAATACAGATATCTGGGATCCCCGGGTTTCACAGAGCCACTACTGAAACCCGACGTTCCCCTGTTCATGTGGATAGCCTGTGCAATGAAATCCTAGACCCCTACGGGCGCGGCAAGTCACCCGCCAAAACCTGAAGCGAGGCAGCCCCCTTTAGTACCGTGAATGGACCACCCAGCACTTCTCGGAATCCGGTAACTTGGGCACCCCTCCTGGGTCAACCTGTACCCCCTACGAGTGCGGCGAATAGCCCGCCAATCCTAGAGTAAAGCCCCCTCCGTCTCAATGCCATGAGATGCGGGCTTGTTGCCCTCTAGAACCCGGCTATCCGTGCACCCCTCCGCGGGGTAATCCTAGTACAGAAAGTAAAATATACATACAACGGGTACATCGACCGCAACCTGGCCGTGCCCCAAAATAATAATACAAACAGGCAGTGACGGCAGTCCACATGACGGACGCTCGCCCCGCAATATCAAATGTACATAATACAACCACAACTGTACTAGCATTGCATCCAGGCTATCCCCCACGACCGATCCGCAACATCACAGCAAAAACAGAACATCAACGTGAAAGTCACGTTCGAAAATCCGTCTAACCGGGCTATAGCAGTTAGACCGGATTTACCGATCAAGTGACATTCACGGTCGCAGATATAATGTAAATACTGTGAAATAATGTGTTTAAAATATCCGATCGATCAAATTTTAACAAGTGGGCCCCCAAGCATCACTGTAGCAGATCAAGAAATTCTGGGCCCAATGTTATTATTCCAAAACCCCAAATTTAACCCCAGAAAGATACTGTAGAAATTTGGTGCAGGGAACCCAACAGTGTGTGGCGGAACCGCGGCCTAAAGGGGTGTTTGGCCGCGGTTCCGCGCTCCAACAGTGGACTTAGTGCATCGAATTTTCATAGAACTCTTATTTTTTCTTGTAGATCACTTTTCTGTAACCTGAAAAAATTTTCGACACCAAAAATTTTCAACAGAAAACTGATGCAAGCAAAAATGCGGATTTGGGATTTTGGTCGATCGAAAATGCAAAACACATTAAACAAAGCTAGACTAAGTTAATGGCGTGGCTCTGATACCACTGTAAGTGCACGGCGGCGCCCCGGCCGTCAATCCGACGCCGGAATGCGGAAGCGGTGATAAACTTTAATTTTGCGAACTTAGCAAACCGGCACCACCGCGCACTAAAACCCGGATCGAACCATTAACTAGTCCTAGCTAACTACAAGATAGGGAATAGAGATATACCGACAGATCCGAGTCCTCCGGTCTTCTCGTCGTCGTCCCGATCTCCTACGGATGGTCCTGTCTCCACCTCGTCGCCGGAAGTGCACCAGATCGCCTACTTCTTTTACGGGCTCCCACCTCAATGCCGAGGCAACTCGGGCACGAAGCTGGCTAGTCGACGTGCCCAAGATTTGCTGTAGAATGTGTAGTGCTCAAGTCTCATTTTGGGGTTATGGAGTTTCCATTTTGGTGGAGGGATGATGCAAGAATTATATGGAGGAACTTGTGGGAATTTTGCAACATCAAAATGAACCAAACTCACCCCTCCCTAAAATTGGGCAGCCCCTCAAGGCTTGGCCGGCCATGTATGGAATGAGAGAGGGAAAAAGTCAAGGGGGGAGGTGACCAAAAGAATAATACAAGAGAGAGAGAGGAATGGTTATCATATGGAAAAAAATTATCACAAAGAAAAGTCCTCACTCAACAACCATACCATCTCCCATCATCAACAACCATGATGACAAACTATAACCAACACTCCACCACAACTATCACCTCACAAAGTCAAGCAATGATAGAAGAAGAAGTCAAGGTCAAAGTATGGTGCAACCATCATGATACAACAAAATGCAAAGACCCCCTCCACAAATACTTATTTGCAACAATGCAAATAAGCCCTTCTCCACCAAACTTCGGCCAATGATAGATACAAAGGAAATTGGCCGAAATGGAAAGCAAACTGGCAACTCCAGAAAACTGGTCCCGTAATAAATTACAGGAAAACCCCGATACTGTGCATACACACCCGCATTTGTATTCCGACCGAAATACAAATGCAATGAGACAAAATTTACACTGTACTATACTAGGATCCGGCTTAAACCAAAGCCGGCTAGTAATATCCGTTCGATCCTGATCCGTGCAATACCGCACGTATCTGATCGAACCCTGCCATATATCCATACGGCCTGTAGTACAAACTGTCCGATCCTGATCCGTGCAATACCGCACGTATCTGATCGGACCTTGCCATATCTCCATACGGCCTCTACAACTTTTCGCCCGAAAGCTGAGTAACTGAATGTGGGGGACTCTAAAGACTCGGCAACACCTTGGTTGTGGATTTAACCACTAGCACGTCAGAGGTATAAGCCAATACGTAACGGGCCACCAGGTATTGACTAAAAGGGACGTCTGTGAGCGAACTCAGCCTGACAACCCTACTGAGCCTGTCAGTGACAATATCCATACAGTCCGGTCCGTTCGTCTATGAGTATCGCATAGCGGGCCTAGGGGGTTGGTAAAAGTCAGACCCCCAAAAGCGATACAAGTCGTGTCGGAGTGTAGCCCAGAACACCCTGAGATACTTCTGGAATACCTACCAGTAAATCTCCTTGCCTCGGCCGAGGGCTTCGTGTAATGGTTCTCCTAGACACAGCACGACCTCACCCCCAATACCGGGAGAGACGAACCCCTGAAGATACGCTCATTGCCTCCATGTGGCTCGGGACTGTACCCAACTAAAACCTGTTTGCACGACTCCTTTGAGCCGTGGTAGGGTAGTAATCAAAGTACAGTGGGAACTCACACAAGACAAATGACGATCCCCAGGTCGATGAACTAACCTGTACACATGTCACCAGGGAACTGCCATCTGACGTTTGGTATATGACCAACTAGCATGTTCCCGGCGAGTCCTGTCCGGTGTACTCATAACCCAATGAGCACCTGTATACATCTTAGGTGAACCAACTGACACCAGTGGCTTGTGAGACCGGCCACCGCCCCTCGTCGGGGTCTCGAATGTACACACTAGTCTACTCTGGAGCATCGATGCCCTATCTCGAAACTCCCACGACTAGGGACCATTTAAGGATGTGCTTATAGACTACCAGCTCCCACGTATATGATCGCCCTCATACTGCTGGTGGTCAAGCAAGAATCCTAGGGGCTCTATCAACGTGTAATAGCGACTTGCCAGGTCACCTAAAGTAGTACACGATGATAAAGGTAAACCAGATAGCATACTATCATCATGAGTAAGACTGTCCTATCGGGATAGGTCCTCCATCAATCATTGTAATCACGTGCCTGTGATCGAATAATTGAATCTGAGGGCACTATCTCCAACAGTCACATGTCAAGTTCTACCCGTCATTATCCAGGTTAATTTGAACCCACCCGTATATACCCTTGACGAAGGTCAACAAGGTAATACGACTGTCCCAAACCAACGCATCTACCTATGCTACATATGAACACCCAACAGCTACCAATCACTATGCCTTGACGAAGGTCAACAAACATAGCTTGAATACTATTGAATATCCATACGAAACGACGGAGGGATACGAATGGTTTTGGCGAAACCGTGAACGTAGTGAACTTGATATAATCGATGGAATGAGATAGCTTTTAAAAGGAGTGGTTCAAGCTCCGCGTTTAAAATGCTGGTTTTTGAAAAGAACCGAGTGGTTTTCAAAGTGTTCCAACGACTTTTACTTGGTTTATTTTCATGCATTAATTCCAATGCGTCCAATCATTTAAACCTATCATTGCAGAAAACAACCAAAATATGGTGTACACTTATGCCATCCGCATTCGCCACGGGGCCCCGTCATCACCCGTTAGGTTACTTAACTAACGACAGAGCGGGGGCTGGACTAGCGCGGATGCAAAACATAAGCAACACCTAAATAGATATCATATATAGATATAAAGCAATGATAGCCATTACAGATCACAGATGAACACTTTGGATATACTAGGAATCCACGATTCGTTCGATCTTGCAACGAAAAACGGATTACACGGTCGCGATGAATAGCCAAACCCTTCCCTAGACCCCTACGGGTGCGGCAAACTACCCGCCAAGTACCTGAAGCGAGGCAACCTCCCTCAACGCTGTGAGTAGGCCACTCGACACTTCGAGATATCCGGTAGTTTGTGCACCCCACCTTGGGTCTATCCTAGGTACAAAAACAGTAAAAATAAATTATACAATGATGGCTACAACCCCGACCCGGTTGTGCGGCCAAACAAATAATATTACATCAATTTACAAATTTTACAATGAATGAAAGAAAAAGAAACTCTCATCTCACACCCATTCCCGGCTATTCATCCGCGACAATCCACCGAGTTCAAATCCACAAACCATCAACATTACAGATAACAGATATGTATAACCCTCACTAATCAACGTATAGAGATTAGCGGACGTTCATTACATATATCACATCACAGATAATATTCAATAGCCAAAGAGTACGGAATATCGATCAAAATACGGATTTTTAACCACCCCAAAAGTCAATTTGCTCTCTGGAAATTCTTGGTGGAAAAAACATGTATTAAAAATCTCAAAACAGCAAGCTAAGAACACTGCAGCAAAACTGAGTAGCCGCCGAGTCAACTCGGCCGCGGATCCGCGGCCAAACCCATTGTTTGGCCGCGTTTCCGCGGTGAGTTGGCTGAGTCAGATGCTCAGTTTTGCTGTGTGTTCTATAAAAACCCTGAGACGAATTTTCATGTATGTCAAATAATTTTTTTAACAGTATAAAAATTCGACAGAAAGTTGGTTTTTGTCGGATGTGTTTTGCGACTTTTTTCCGAATGATATTCTTAACACTTTGCTAACTTGCTAGTTTATGTTTAGCTAGTCTCTGATATCACTGTAAGTCCACGTTGCTCACCCCGGTTCTTACGGGGAGGCGGAAACGGCGAAAAAAAATAATTTGGCGCAAGGCAACATGGACTCAAAAGCAAGGATCTTGGCTAAACTAGAAACTAGCAAACAAGTAGAGGCTTTAACTACTATACTGTAGAAAATATACCTCACGGAACTGGTCCTTCGAGTCTTCTCTCCGCTGTCCGGCTCGTCTATCCACGCTCCGAGGGTCGATCCGGATCTTGGTCACCTCCGTGGCCTTCTTGAGTCGAAGACGATCCACCCGAGAGTTGTACACTAAGCTCCGCCTCAAGCCAAGGCAACTAGGGAAAAGAGATTGCTAATCTAAATGCCTTAGGTTGTGTAGAAGAGAAAAATGGAAGTGTTTGTCTATGTGGATTCTTTTTCTCTTAACACATGAGATCAAAAGAATTTTCAAGAGGAGGAAGATGAAGGAGAAAACTTAGCAACCATGGAGCCTTTTTTTCTTCTCATTTCAAGAGAGAGAATGAGAAGAGAATAATGAAAAGATTAACCCAAATGAAATAAACCGTGGTTGCAATAATACACCCAAAACCATCATTACTAATCCTATCATGATAAAGTTGATGCTACATTGAATTGACCATTATCATAACTCAAGAATTAAAAAGAAAATCAAAGAAGAGTGTAGATCTCTCTTGAAGGTCAATGGTCAACACGGTCAACGGGTCAACAAAGTCAAGAGAGGTCTAAGTGGTCAAATGGTCAATGCAATTAGCCATCACTAAACTATCACTAAAAGGATTAGTAAACAATGTCTCCGGCTCATAATGGTTTCGACCAAACAAATTGTCAAAACCCTAATGAGTCTGCCACATTACGGTTTTGGCCGAACCAACTGCCAAAACCCTAATGGGGAACCTTCTCCTTTATCGCTCCTCAAAACTATGCATACACACCCGCATCCGCATTCCGTAGAATGCGAATGCACAGAAGACAAAACAAATCCATCTGTGCAATACTAGGATCTGGCTTAAACCAAAGCCCACTGGTATTGCCTGCCCGAACAGCATACGCACACAAGTGCACGTAAGTGATCGTAGCCCTACCGTAAAACCATACGGCCTCCGCACGTTTCGCTCAGTGCAGGGAAACTCTCTGTGTAGGACTCTAAAGACTCGACACTACGCTGGCAGTGGGTTTAACCACAGATCGCAAGCGGCACTAGCTGTACGTAACGGTCCCCAGGTAGATGTCGATAAGAAGGCCGATGAGGTAAACCCATCTGAACTCCTACTGAGCCTGTATGTGACAATCTCCGTACAGTCCGGTCTGTTCGTCTGATACATCGCATGGCGGGCCTAGGGGGCGGTGAACGTCAGTCCCCTAATAGCGGTACAAGTCGTGTCGGAGTGTAGCCCAGAACACCCTGAGATAACACTGGAAACCTACCAGTATATCTCTCTGCCAGGCATCACCGGTAGGTAGTCTTTCCCTGCAAGGCTCATCGTCTACAACTCGAGCTTCTTGTCCCGGGGTACCATACCGGGCCCACCATGTACCCGAGACGGTTCACCCACCCCTCGAATCGGGTCTCGAAATCCAACAGAAAACATGAAATCTCATGGTGGACGACACATAGATCACAAGAAAACCACAACTTTCATTTTTAAAAATGATGATGCTAAGCTTTTATTAAATTCTTGCGGTTTTCCCCCAAAATCCAAAAATCTCATAGAAATCCAAAATCCCAAAATCATGAGTAAGTAAATAATGAGTATCGGCATAAGCCCCACAATACTGCATGTTAACATGTATATGTGAATGCATGATGTGTCTAAGTAATAAATGCAATGTCTAAACTAGCACATGAGAGTAATCACACAATATTATATTAGACTAGCATTTAGCTGATTATATCAATAAAAAATAATATGTTCTAAAGTGTACGTGACATGGCAATTACCGATGATGATGTGTGTGAGCCGGCGAATAAATGTACGTGGAACATGCACATCATCAGTTGTGGTTCTGGTGTCCTAACAGGCGGAGTTTCATATTAGCTAAAGAAACATATGTATGAACATGCAATGCGATGAATACAACCTGAATATAACGATGAATGTGTAGTAAATGCACAACTAGAGAATACATACTAATTACGAGTCATACAGTTTGTTGTTTGAAAAAGCACGAATCGTGGTTTTTAGAAAATTAGGGGCTACGGGGTTTCTAAGAAAGATATGTCTTTTGAAAAATCCGTAGTATCCCTCAGGTTGCCTTTAAAATGCGCAAAATTCATTAGTTTTGAAAATAAGTATGACTCGAGCCTAAACTGATCTACCTAACCAACTAAGGAACTAACTAAAGACACTAGTCGAAAGGTAAGAAGAATCTTCCAAAAGTCTGAGTCGATATCTCTAGTAGTCGGCGATCCAGCCTCAATAGCGTCACGTACGTAATACGACTTCCTTGGGTCAAGAGTGCGGATCAATCATCACATCTATGTCTCGTACGGTAAAATCCATCGTACGTCATCCTAAAATCGAGGTACGGGTCAACTATCACATACATACATCATCGTTCGTATAATATCATCATCAAACAATATCATGATCAAGGGTACTGTACTATAATCGTATACATCCCAATATCATCAAACATATATCATCATCCGTGTAAATATCCATCGTCAAATGATCCACTAAAATATCATGTCGTATATCATATCGTGATTAAGTCACATATTAAAATCCGGGTTCTATTCTACAGTCTCGTACATTTCAATGTCATCATCACCTATTATCGTTTATATATAAATATACATTTTCTTATTTCCCATCGATCCGCTAATATCATAATACATCTCATATCATAACTCGATCGTATATCCAATATCTCACGGCATCATGCCCAGTCATACCGACTTATCCCCAGATATCAAATAACATCCTCATATCACGTGTATATGCTATATATATATATATATATATATATATATATAGACACACACACACACATATATACAAATATATAGAAACCTACACACATTCATATATATATATATATATATATATATATATTTATACACACACACACACACACATATACATACATATAAACCAAGTCAAGTGTATTTGTGTGTGCGCGTGCGTGTGTGTCTACATGAAACCTACGAATTCCCTCCAGGGAAAATATCCTCTGGTTAAGTCTTTCTAAATCAGTCTAATCCAACTTAAAGTCTTCAATAATACCCTACTTGTCAAGAATATAAGGTTACGTCCGACTTTCTAATAATAGTACATAATATCCTTATTCTACATTTGCAGGGGCGCTATACGCCATCCACCCGACTTCCCCCGTAGATATACATCTTCTCACCTGGTCCTTATCTGCCGAAGTCGATGTTGCCATCCTCTTCTTCATCGTCCGAAGTCCACGTGAGGGGTACCTATACGCAAACATAAATAATACGTAAACCGAAATCGCGGACAAAACCAAAACGGCGCACGAAACGCGCATAGGCTAAAACCTATGACCTGCTCATGCAAAATAACCAAATAACCCTCGACATCGGCGTACAAACGCCGATTGATCGAAAAAAAACCCAAACACACCAATCGTGGTTTCACAAATCACTAATTATAAAATAAAATAGATTGCAATTCATTAAAACCTCAAAATAAATGAAATCGATTTATTTCCGAAAACCTAGAAAACACTTAATTATCGTTTTACATCGAAACTTGATGTTTTAACAAAACTAATGACCATAATATTCACTAAATATCATAACTAAGTCATACAAAGCATCACCATAATTTAATCTCATCAATTTGTATTAAATCCAAAATTCTAGTTTGCAAAAATATCCAATTTAAACACCTTTTTTTAAACCAAAATTCACAATTCCACAACTAAGCTTGGTTTTGCATGAACTAAAGTATTAAACTACAATTTATAATGTTAATAATGTCATGAAACCGTAATTAGATTTTAATCCCAATTATTTAATCAATTTCTAAAAACATAGTTAGCAAAATTAGAGTAATTAGCAAAATTTTAAAGTAAAAATTAGCAACTAGTAACTAGATTAGGTTTTGCATTCCATTAACATGTTAATATACTCACTAAAACCATAATCTAATGATAAAAACTCTCACTAGAATTTTATCTCATATATATATATATATATACATATATATATATAGATATATATATATATATATACATATATATATATATATATATTATAAAAACCTAGTTTGCAACTATTAAGCAATTTGGACAAATTAATTGTAACAATTTACAATTTAGCTTCTATATTAGGTTTAGCATTACCTAACATGTTAAACTACACATTAAGATCAATACCCAATGATAAAAAACCCTAATTTGATTTAAAAACCCTTTCTTGAATTTTGAATCACAAAAATTAAAACCATAATTACACTTCTAATTAGCTTAATTTGAAGAATTATAGCAACAAATAAACACTTGGGTTAGGATTATACCTCCACAACAAAAAATCCAACATGCAACCTAGTCTCCAAAGTGCTAACTTTACTCCAAGGTCCAAGCTAGATAGGCCAAAGAATAAAAGGGTAGAGATTGGATTTGGAATATGAGGTTTTATTTTGAATTTTTGATGAATTGTTTGAAGAATTTTTGATGAGAAATGAGATGGGAAAAAATAGGCTGCCACAAGAGTGATTTCGGCCAAGGAAAAATGTAGGAGGAGAGAGAGAAAAAGATGTAAAGAGTTGTGTAGAAACTTCATCCTTTATTACATCATTTCATCTCTTTTATGTCTTTTCATAAATTTCATTATTTATTAAATTTTCTTTTACTAAATAATCCTAGAATTCTCTAGAATTTTGAAGACAATTCAAGAAGAGAAGAGCATTCTACAAACCTAATTCTAATATGTCATGGTTCACTTTTGAAAAATAAACCCATTCCAATTTGCAATTTACCCTAATTTAATGTGTAAAAGAGAGCTTAAAATATTATCTAAAATAATTAATTAAGGAAAAATATTTAATTAAACTACCAATTTATAAGTGGCTAAATAAATACCAAATAATAGCAATTATATATTTAGAATATGCGTATTTAAATTTATATTGAAAAATAATTATAGTTGAGTTTTACGGAAAATACGGTTTATTTTACCGATTATCAGAAAATTCACCCAAAGGATTTTATTTATTTATTTATTTTTAAAACGTTACATCTGGTAAAGACTTCTCCATGTTGTGCATGTTGAAGTTTACAATGAGTTGAGCAAAGGCAGGGGGAAGGGACTGTAGAACAATATCAACATATTGCTCGTTCTCCATGGTCCAACCCAGGTCCTCAAGTTCTTCGATAAGTCCAATCATCTTCAATACATGGTCACCTACAGACGTGCCAGCAGCCATCCGCATCTGAAACAACTTTCGATATGCCTCGTATCGGAGAGTAAGAGATTGCTCGCCATACACCTTCTTTGTATGGAGAAAGATGGATTGAACATCCATCTTCTCGTGCTGCTTTTGATGTTCATTGTTCATAGAAGCAAGCGCGAGGCACTTAGTTGTTGCGCAGTCTATATCCCATGTCTTGCGGATTTCTTTATCCGCAACTGAAGAATCAGGGCCTGGGCTAGGAGGGGCTGGAGTAGTCAGGACGTATCCGACCTTATCATAGGTCAGGGCAATATTCACGTTCCTTAGCTAATCTTTGTAATTCGGTCCCGTGCGTTTATTTTTGTCTAATAAAAGCTTAAGTCCCGTCATAAGTATCTGCCATTAGGAGAGAGAAAAGAAGACACTCGGCTATTGCTCTTGCATAATTAGATTGGTTATTAATCTTATCTAATTGATGTCTCCCACTGCTTTTTATCAAAACTTTCTTCAAACCTTATAAAAAGAAAACTAGCCAGGATTAATTTCAATCTACAAGTTCGCTAAACGGTCGGCCAGGCCAGTGTCGGTACTCCGAGGGAGGTTCCCCGTGCTTTCGCACGGACCTAATTAAAATAAACCTCGTTTTCCTAGAGGCGTAACCCCGTTGACACCTTTCTAGACATCTACTGGATTAGCTAATTATAAAGTGCAAAACTCTCCCGGAAGTAACTTTTACTCACAGTGGGATCGAGATCTAACTATCAAATAGAAGGTATGCAATCTCATTGCAAATTTCAACTCTTGAAATTCCCGATATGATTTTTACCCCTAGTGTCTTATGACCTTAACTATGGTCAACAAATCATAAGCACTAGTCAAGTTCTACCCGCCATTTCATGATTGATTTTAGATCCACCCGCATGACCATTAACTATGGTCAACAAAGTCATACGAATGTCCTAATCGATCGCATCAAATGCTTTGTAGGAAGACAACACTTAGCTAACATACACCACGCCTTAACTATAGTCAACAAATGTGGCACGATTACTAAGTACTCTGCTTCCTAAAATGGCGGAGGGCAACGGATGGTTTTTATGAAAACCCTTAATGTTTTGAACTTGATATCGTTGTAGAATCGAGTGAGAAGGAGTGGTTTAAGCTCCAATTTTAAAAAGTCGAATGGTTTTATAGCATCTTTCTAATTTTGCTAAAGAGATCACTCCCGGTGAAGGGATCTCGGCTCTTTCCTTATCGAATAAGGTGCATGATATTCAAGAATACCACGATGCAAAGCAAAAGTTAGATCAACTATAAAATCAAATCGAGTACTTTATAACATTTGCTAGTTTCGCTAAAGGGGTCACTCCCGGTGAAGGGATCTCGGCCCTCTCCTCATCGAATGTGGTGCAAGATATTCAAGAATACCACGATGGAAAGCAAAAGCTAGAGTTACCCATTTTATTAAAAAAATTGATTCTACAACATCTTTAGGTTTCTTTTTCTTAACATTAATCACATTAATGTCGTCCCATCATTTACATTTCCTAAACATCACAGAAAAGAAACGAAAATAGAACGTACGCTTATGCCATCCGCATTCGCCACTAGGCCCCGTCATGCACCGTTAGGTTACTTAACAAACGGCAGAGCGGGGGATGGACTAGCGCGGGTGGAAAACATAAGCAACTTTTCATATATATCTCATATATAAATATATCCATTCTAGATCACAGATCAATACATTTTATATACTAGAAATTCCGTATTTCATTCAAGCCTTAATGAAAAAACGGGTTCCACGGTCGTGATGAATAGCCAAACCCCACCTTAGACCCCTACGGGTGCGGCAAACTACCCGCCAAATTCCCGAAGTGAAGCAACCTTCCTCAACAAAGTGAGTAGGTCACTTGGCACTTCGAAAACCCGGTAGTTTGTGCACCCCACCTTGGGTCTATCCTAGGAGCAAAAAACAGTAAAAATAAATTATACAACGGTGCCTACAACCTCACCCCGGATGTGCCCCAAAAAATAATATTACATTGCTTTTCACAAATTAAATTGAATGAAAGAAAAGGTAAAACTCTCTTCTCACACCCCCCGGCCATTCATCACGACGATCCAACATATTCATATACACATACCATCACAGAAGTGTGTAACCCCGACTAATCGACTTATAGCAATTAGTCGACGTTTCAAACACACATATAAAAAGAACGGATAAACGATATTAAAATTTCGAATTCGAAACACACCATATTTCCCTAACACTTAGTTTACATCACATGTAATCTGGAAATAATCAAACAATACCATAAATCCCCAAACCCAGTGTACAAATAACCCTAAAAAATCCAAGCCCAAACCTCAAAGGAAATCCGGCGACACCGAAAAAATTGGTCTCGTCGCCGACCAAATGCAGGTGGTTGAGGCTCGTTTATCTAGGGTTTTCTAGTTATCATATAACAAGTATTTTGCACATGTTTAAAAAAATTTCAGAACACTTTTGAAAAATATCCAGAGAGCAGGGTTTAAAAATACAATTTTTGGAGTTGTTTCGTGTTTGAAGCTTTAAACATCGTCTAATCATCTAGTTGTGGTTTAGTTAGGCTCTGATACCATGTTGGTGCATGATGCATGCTCCCACAACTCTTGTGAGGCAGCAGAAGTGATAAACGAAAATTTTCTTTGCATACAACACGCACTTTACCCAACATATAGTCTAAACCACAACTGGTGAGCCCTAACTAGATATGTTATCTACTATGTTAGGGGTTATACCTTGCTGATCCGGTCCTTCGGGTCTTCTTTGATGAACTCCTTGGCTCCTTGGACGTTGCCGATGTGCACGATCTCCGGCCGCCCCAAGACCTAGATGATCCACGTGAGAGTTGTCGTACAAGCTAGAAATTCTTCACAAGAGTTTAACCTAGAGACCAAGTTTGCTAGAAGAGGTCACTAGGATTATGTAGAGATTAGTGTATTGGATTAACTTAAGGTCCTAAGCTTTGGATTCACATCACATGTGAGGGTTTAAGCTAGGAAGAAGAAGGAGGAGAGAAGAAGGAGGGAGAAAATGTTTGTGAAAATGAGAGAGTTCAAGCATGAGAAAATGATATATTGCAAATGAATAATTGAAGCATATAATATAAAGTTAGCACCATGCTTCAATAGTAATTCCAAAACAATATAAACTTGAACAACCCATTCTTGCAACCATGCTTGGACTTTCTTATTTCCACCTCATTTATTTATTTTCATAAAATAAATAATGTCATTATGAGGCGGCACCTTCTAGAAGGTATTCTTGTAATAATTACAAGAATACCCTTCCTCCGTATACCGTATACCGTATACTCGCATCCTAATTCCGAAAAATACGAATACCATTAATCAAATAATATAATACCGGTACATGGCTAAAACCAAAGCCTACCAGTATTATCCTTCCGATTATTATTCCTGTAACAATTACACGAACATAATCGAAACCCTGCAGTAACACCTTACGGCTGCCGTAACAACTTACGGCCTCTACATCTTTCGCCTGAATGAGGGAACCCTCTGTGTGGGACTCTAAAGACTCGACAATACGTTGGCAGTGAGTTTAACCACAAGCACGTCAGCGACACTAGCTGTGCGTAACGGCTACCCAGGTACATGACGAAAAGGTGGCCGACGAGCGAACTCATCATAACCCCAACGAGCCTGCAAGCAACACTTACCGTACAGTCCAGTCTCTTCGTCTGATACATCGCATATGAAGTCTAGGGGTGGTAAATGTCAGACCCCAGTAACTTTATAAGTCATGCTGATTTACAGCCCATAACGGTTCGAGAAACTACTGATAACACTTATCAGTAAATCTCGAGAACCCTGGCCAGGGATTTGATGTTATGGCTGATCAAGCATAGAGCGACATCAACTCCATATACTGGGAGATACGAAACCCCTCCTATCGCTCACTGCCTCTATGAGATTCAGGACTGTACCCAAAATCCACCTGTTTGCATGACTCAGTAGAGCCGTGGTAGGGAGGAAATCAAAATACAGTGGGAATCACACAAGACACTATGACGATTTCGGGTCTACAGACTAACATGTACAAGTGTCGCCAGAGAACTGCTATCTGACAATAGGTATATATACCATCTAGGAGTTCTCGGCGAGTTATGTTCGGTGTACCCATTCTCCAATGAGCACATGTGTGCAATCTTTGATGTCAAACACCAATGGTTGTGGAATCAACCATCGCCCCCAGGGTCAAGAAACATACACACTAGTTTAATCTGGTAATACTGATGCCCTGTCTCGATATACCCTCGACTAGGAACTATTAAAGGATATGCTTGTAGACTTCCCAGGCCCCACTAGTATGATCTCATCATAATCCTGGTAGTCAAGCATAATCCTAAGGGCTTCATCAACATGCATATAAAGATATGAAATATAACACAACACATCACAAGTTAAGATGAAGATAAACCAGATAGCATACTATCATTTCGAGCAAAGGTTGTTTCTGTACATATACATGCCTAGCATCCTATACAATACAGGCATCTAGGGCATACATATCTAACACAAGAGTCCGGGAGTTCTATGATCGCAGCGAAGGGACCACTATATGGAGCTATTGAAGTGAAGGACCGGTCTACAAAGGTTGTATTCCATTATCAATTAGAAGTAAAGATATTTACTTTCTAGTTTAACTCCTAAAACTTTAGTTAGATCTTTGGTTAGGGTTGTTTGGCACACTAAATTTTTAAATATAGCATGTTTGATGCCTTATGAAACCTTGCGGTTGTGCCTAAGAACCCTACCGTGGTATCAGAGCCTTAATAAAGCATTAGGAGTTGTCTAGGAGAAGTTAGAAGTTCGAACGAACTCCAAAAACCCGAAATAGCACACTTTCTGGAAAATTTTCAAATTGTTGGAATCTTTCACATTAAAAATCCTCAGAAAATCATGCAGGTAAAACTATGGACCCTCTAGAAGAACGACACCCTAACTCGACAACATGACCGCGGAACTGCGGCCAAACCATGGGTTTGGCGGTGGTTCCGCGGCGCCATATGTGAGGCTTGAGTCGATACTTCTACGGTTAGTCCATAGCTACTGGGGCATGCTTCTGGGTATTTTTGATATTGCTCAAATGTTGAGGTTTTCTGTGGAAATTTTGGGAATTGGTTGATTCGATCGAAAGGTTTAACATAGTCTAGCTATCTGCAATGTGATACAATATGTGGAATTCGTATTGTTAGGCATGAAATCCGTAATATGTGATATTTCGGTTTTATAATGTCTAAGGTTATTATGGATTCCAAATGTAGTTTGACATTTTCTTTTCTGTGACCGTAAGTGTAATATATGGTGTAGCCAGTTTCGTTACTATATGTCAACGACACCTGGGATACACATATTTACTTTCGTTGATGACATGTGATGTTATGCGTTGCTGTGCTATGTTATATTGGATCGTCGTATTTTGGATAGCCGGGATGTTTTATGTGCGATGAGAGTTTTTATTTTCATTCATGTAAAGTTCAATGTATGTAATATTCTTTTATTGGGGAACTTCCAGGTTGGGGATGATGTCACCATTGTTGTATATTATTTACTTTTCCGCATTAGGATAGACCCAAAGAGGAGAGCACAAGTAACCGGGTTCTAGAGTCCAGTGGGAGACTAACTCAAGGAGTCGAGTCTGGGTCTCCTAACTCTAAGAATTGGTAAGGTTGCTTGCCACTCTCTAGGGGACTAGGGATGTGGGTTTGGCTATTAGTCGCGATCGTAGAATCCGTGTTTTATACAGGCTCAAAATAAAACATGGACCCCCTAGTATATCCAATATTTCATATGTGTCTTCTACTGCTTTGTGATGTGATCACTGTGGATTCTGAGACGAATGGATATACATTATATATGAGATATATAGTAGACGTTTCTTATGTTTTGCACCCGCGCTACTCCCGTCCCGGTATGCCGTTAGTTAAGTAACCCAACGGTGCATAACGGGACACTGTGGTGAATGCGGATGGCATAAGCGTACGTTGTATTTTCGTTTCATCTGTGATGCTTAGGAAGCTCAAATGATGGGACTTCATTAATGAGATTAATGAAAAGAAAGAAACCTAAAAGATGTTGTAGAATCAAATTTTCGAAATGGGTAGCTACAGTATTTGCTTTGCATAGTGATATATATGATATATCCTGCACCTTATTCGATAAGGAAAGAGCCGAGATCCCTTCACCGGTAGTGACCTCTTTAGCAATAATTGGCAGATGCTACAACACACGGTTTGTCTTTTGATTGCTTTAAGGGTTTCTTTCATTGCACAGTGATATATGTGATATATCCTGCACCTTATTCGATAAAGAAAGAGCCGAGATCCCTTCACCGGGAGTGACCACTTTACAAAAACTAGGAAAAGCCTCAAAAACACTCCTTTTCAAAATTCACTCGATGTCACCACCCAAAATTGGCCCGTGACGGCCCTAGTACTACGCAACGCCCTACGACGTAACGTAGTAAAAGAAAGCCAAAACCCAGAAATCTAAACCATAAAAATACGGAAAAGATAATATAAGTTTTTGAAACATTTGAAATCACAACCCAAATTCTTTAAAAGTCTTACTTTCATTCTTTAAAATTTTAGCAATACCCCCTTTTAGTAAAGACTAGTCAAGATGAATACAACAGAAAAGTAAAGACAGTAGAGAAGAAGCTGTATACAAGAGACATCAAATCTACAGTAATACACATATCGTCCTCACCAAGTCTCTAAGTCAATACTACAATAGTAGATGGAGAGTACAAAATACATCGAATGTACAATATGAAATACAGACAATCATCTAACCCACCTAAGCAAAAAGGTACTGTGAGCTGATGCGGTATCTGTAGCAAAAGATGATAGCTGGATAGCTGAGTAGAGAAATAGCCTGCCTCGACTACTCTGGGGAAAAACCTGAATCACCTGTGGCACAACGGGGGTGAGTTGCCAACTTGTGAATAGTAGATAACATATGCAGGTAATCGCAGGAATGTACGTACAGCATGAATCTAAGATATGCGATTACAATAATAACATGTCATGCAAATGCTGAAAAAATAGAAGGTACCCTAACAGGTACAATCAATGTGTGAAGCAATAGTAACATGACGGTAATATGCAATAACTATGAAAAAAGGATATGAGAATATAGATATACAACTATCATAAGGGTACACTAACAGGTACTACCACTATATGAATCTGTGCATAAAATAGGTAAGTGTGAGGTATAGGGTGGAATATGTCATTTTCCACGGAAACCTGACATCGTGGTAGGATCACAATCCATCAAGACACTCACATCCCAAATATCAAATCGGCCCCCAAACTGGGCTCTCACATCACATGGATCTCACATCACCTCAAGTACAAAATCGAATAGCTCTCCTATGTCTTGAATGTACAAATCGACCATATCTTTCATATCCAATATCCAATCTCAATGAATCACCTAATAACCCAAGTCCAATCCCAAGTAATCTCTAACATCCTAAACATATATATGTGCAGAAATAAATATGATGGGGGCAATACACATATATTAGCGTCCCATTCCACTAATATTGGTGTAAAGGTATATATAACAACGGCTAAATCCCCTGTTATATATACAAAAGGTATTAAAAGAAATATCATGAAAACAGTGTGCCAAGCATCGACACAGAAATCCTGTATATCGGGCTCCGTCAGTCCGGATCGGCCCACGGGGTCCGTCTGCGGTGTCGGCCCTCGGCCCCGGTGTAGGGTGTTTTTCGTCACCCCATTGAGATGGGAATACGCGAGCGCTTGTCAGGCGTACTACAGATTCCCCCTGCCTAGGGTAGGCCGGGGTTTAATGATTGTGGGGATCCGAATCTCCGGCAGCCGCGGACTAAGCTGCCGTTAATTACCCATCGCCTTTGGGGCGAGGGAACCTCCGATTAACGGGTTAAACTGGTCATGCGAACTCAATGTGCAGTATACGTGTGTTTTGAAAGGGGGTTTTGGATATATCGGGAGCCACGCAGAGTTTTTACGGGGGTCCCGCTACCCGGATAGCGGGCTGGGGGTCAAGGGGGCTAGCAGCCCCCTTGCGGGGTGCGGGGCAGCGCCCCGTTAGAAATTTTTTTCTAACAGGGACAGTGTCGTGAAGTACGTGTATGTATAAATTTGTATACATATGTATATATGTATATATGTACACAAAAAGAGGGGGAAAAGACATCCAAGGGATGCGCAGGTGCGCAAGCGCGCGCGCCACGTGTCGGCACGCGGGCGACTTGCGCAGTTGCGCAAGCGCGCGCGCCACGTGTCGGCACGCGGGCGCCTTGCGCACTTGCGCAGGTGCTCAAGCGCGCGCGCCACGTGTAGGCACGCGGGCGCCGTGCGCACTTGCGCAGGTGCGCAAGCGCGCGCGCCACGTGTCGGCACGCGGGCGACTTGCGCAGTTGCGCAGTTGCGCAAGCGCGCGCGCCACGTGTCGGCACGCGGGCGCCTTGCGCACTTGCGCAAGCGCGCAGGTGAGGCACAACAGGCTTTTAGCCTAAAAAAATTTCTCAGAAGAGAAATCAGAGAGGAGTTGGACTCCTGAATGTGTTTTTCTTCTTTTTTGGGGGGGTTAGTGAAAGATGTTCTTCTTCTTCCTCCTGTTGTTTGGCCGGATCTTGAAGATCAAGGGATGTGAGATATCAAAATCTCTCCTTTTTGAGATCTGATGGCAGATCTGGGTTCCCCTTAATGGGTTTTGTGGTGGAAAACTATTTAGTTTTGAAAAAGGAAGAGTAAAACTCTTGATTTAATTCAAGAGAAAGGAGAAGGTTTTGGAACCTTGAGGAAGGAGAAAAGATCTCAGATCTATATTTTTTTGGAATGAAAAGTGTTACTTTATTTATTCATCATGTTGCCTTTTATAGGCTTACATATTTGCATATAGCCCCTTGGGCTTCACAAAAATGGCATTTTAGCCATCCCATGGCTCATGTGCCATTTCATTTTTTGCACATAAGCCATGGGCTTACAAAATATTGGCTTTATGCCCATTTTGCATACATTCATGTATAAAAAATTACATAAAAATTATTTATTACATGATTTTGTTGTTAGCATTGGGAGGAGGCTGGCCGCGGGCTCGACTTGGGCATGGGCCCGCTTGACCTGGGCTTGGGCCCACCTGGCTTGGGGTTGACCTTGACTTTGACTCGGTCAACGGGGGTGTAAATTTTTACCCCAACACCCGGCAGTACAGATCATCCCGCATCCATCTCTCGACTCTGGCCAGTATCCTCCGGACAACTGCCAGGTCCAACCAATCACCGGTAGGTACTCGCCCACCTCCAGGCTCAATCGGCAAACCCATCGATCTTCTTGCCGAGGGGAAACATACCGAGCCCCACCATGTACTCTCATACGGCTACTACACCTCGTATGGAGCATATAATCAGCACCGATAAAACTCATGGAGGACGCGCAAATATCATATCAAGGAAACCGGGTTGTTCCATGTATGCATAAATTCATGAACCCCCGCGGTTCCCAAATCCCGAAAACATCATAAAAAATCCAGATAAACAATGCGCAAATCCAGGAATAAATATATGCGATATATCTGAATGCGAGCAGGTAAATGAGAATAGGTAGTGGAAACCAGATGTATGTGAAACCAAAATAAGGTACAGCTAAGTAACATCAGTAAATGTAAATATGTGACAGCAACTGAATATGTGTCTAACATACAGGTGTAGCAATGTATAGGTATCTACCTATAAGAACTGATGTCGTATACCCCCCTGGGTATAAGAAGAATATGAGTAAGATATCCCCCCGGTATAACTAAAATATGCGCAAGGTATACCTGTAGCTGTATCGCAAGGTGTAAATGTACCTATCACTAAAGGTATGATACACTATAGGTATACCGGTAAGCTAGATGTCATGTGTAGTAAGCAATAGTAGTTATAAGGAGTAGTGTGTGACATGGCAATTATTGATGGTGTGTGTGTAGCATACAATCCGTGCTCGTGCAACATAAACCGTCAATAATATGTGCAGTGTCCTATGGCTGCTAGTCACAGTATAACAATATCTAAGAAAATACAGTAAAGACGCAATTCTACAATGACGTAGAATGTGCGACAGGTATAGAATCCTAGCTCAGACGCATAACGCCATGCGGGCGATTTCCCTGTAGATGTTAAATCTACTCACCTACGCTCCACGCTAGGTGAATCCCACCATCTGCTCTCTCCGTATTAGTGTCCGTAGTCCCTGCCTGCAAACCTGCAAATAAGACATGGAAATCACATATAAGCCAAATATTCCGCAAAACGCGATATCGAACCAAAACGAGAAACTCGCGTCGCGAACTAAACGCGAGTGTGCACGATACGCTGAATCGTGTGTGTACGCGTCTAAAACCATCGCGACACGCCGCGATACGCTGGATCGCAGAACCCACTCACGTATCGCGCGTATCGCGCAAACACAACGGACATGAAAAGCGGTATATGACCCCAGATTTTCCTACAGGCCAAATCTTACAAAACTAGGCATGCCAAAACACTACACTACACTGCAGACTACCCTACACTAAACCCCAGCACCCCACTCCCCTTCCTGGCCGCAAATTGCGGCCAGATTGATGAAATTGGCGGCCTGGGTAGGGGTAGGGTGGCTCGTGTTCTTGTGGTGGTATCTAGACCTAACAATCATGCTCCAGTTTCCTCAATTTTGTCCTGAAGGTCCTGGGTCACAAGCAGATCTCAGAAGTCACAAATATCGCTTAAAAACGACAATTTTGCACAAAAAGGAAAACCTAGGGTATTTTAGTGTAATCTGGCTATTTCTCGGTTGAAGTGGCCCAATTAACACTAAAATAAACTAAGGTAGCTAACACAATCAACAATTTATCACAACATCTCACAAATCACTCAAACTAGCACCAAACTAGCTAATTTAACACTAATCGAGCTAATTAACACACAAGCTACACAACAAGCAATAGGGTTCAGAAAATATACCTTGTGCAACCCTAGGAAGCAGGTGAAGGGGTGTGTGGAGGAGATGATGGCTGTCGCAGTTGCTGGAACTCCACTGCTGCTCCAGAAGTTGCTGCTGATGCTGCTTTGCTGTTGCTGCTGCTTGCTGTTCTTGTTGTTGTTGTTGCTGAGATGATGATGATGCTACTGCTGGTGTTGTTATTGCTGCTGCTGCTGATGGATGGGTGTGTGTGTGTGAGAGTGAGAGTGAGTGAGAAGAGAGTTGAGAAATGAGAGGCAAAGACAAAAAACCCTCCCCCCTCTCTCTCTTCATTGATGAGGGCATGGGCAAAGCCATGATGCCCCATCATGCACTCTCTCTCTCTCAAGGTCAACAAAAGAAAGTCAATATTAAAATTCCATTCTAATTCATTTTTCAATTAAAAACAACAACCATAACACTTAAAACCCAAAACACTTAAACAAAACATAAAACTAGATTAGGGAATGGTTAGTTCACCATGTTGCTAATCAAGGTTAAACCCCCAAAACAACCCTAGTTATCATGCACAAGTGTGTGCAAGCCTAACAAAATTCTAATAAAATACACATTAAATAGGATAAAATATTTAAAACTTAATTTGGTAAACTTTTTGTAAAAAACTATGTATTAAAATATAATTAGTTACAAAACACATTCTAAGGTGTTACAATCACCCCCCCCCTTAAAAGAAATTCGTCGCCGAATTTAAAAATATACTTCTACGCGTACCTTCGAAGAGAGGATTACAACTCCCAGATCTCGTTCGCAGCCTCCCAAGTGATTACCTCACTATACGGCTACGTCCAAGAAAAACCCTTTACAGATGGCAAGACCCTTGACCGATGTTCCTCCACCTGCCGAGCCATTAACACAATTGGCTGCTGGTGAACGAAAGATCGCGTCTAAGCTAGATGGTCTAGTGCCAGATCGTGTGAGAAAGGTCGAGAAGGTAGTTGTAAAGTATCATCACAAGGAATACGGGTGAAAATCTAATAATCTGGGCGGAAGTGCCAAATTAAAGGCGACGAAACTAACTTGCTTATAGGATCTCGAAAGGACCTACAATCCTGGGATAAGCTTCCTAAAATCCAACACGTCATTTATCGGAAAGTCCATAGGAATACATGATCTGTCCTATGAACTCGAGTCTATGACCAACACAGTCGTCATAAGACCTCAGTTCGAAATGGACAATTCCCATCCTGACCTAACACAACTGGACTATATCCGAGGTCTCTAGACTAGCTGGGGTCCAAAGTCCTACTTACGCAGAGTCAGAAAAACAACAGACTGGTTATTGACACGACCTAACCCTTAAGCCTAAGGGTGGCCAATTGGAGTGTCTCCTGATAATAGCTATCGAAGGAGAACCCTAACGATGGCGAGTGACGATCCCCAACTGTTGACGACAAACAAAACAAACACACAACTCAACAAAAACAACTGAGCACATTGAGTATAACCGGACGACAAGAATCCGAATGGAGTCACACCCTGACCAAACTTGGGTAGAAACCATAACGAAATTTGTGGAGATCAGCTCCCATTCCTACTTCGGAACGGAAAAAGATTGCAATTCTCCAGCCGGCCTCAGATGCTCGACCCAAGCACACAACCAGATATACACCTTGAAACGAAACTTGAAACTTCTCTTTACATCCCTGTCCACTCGTAACTATATCACAAGTCACGCTAAATGCTGGTGGAACCTGAATGCATATAGAGAGTTGACAGATGTGCATGCTCTAGGATTACACGTCTCTACCCGATGATGTCAGGTACACAAATGCATCCCTAACTTAGCACACCATTGTCATAATTCAAGGTCTCCGAAACATTACCCAGCCGAATATGCTCAAGTATCTCTGACGTACGAGCATCGACGGGCAGTGTCTCGCGAAAACGATTAAGGAAAGTGGTCGGGCGCGGACATGAGCAAGCTGTCCCCTCCGTAGAGGCGAACTTAAGCTGTACTCAACGATCACACAAAAACTGTAAATCTGCAGAAGATCAAAACAAAAATCAAAATCCTCTGCAGGAAGATGTACATTAAGCTCTAGTGGTCCGCGGAAAATCTGATACGGCTCTTAAACAAGTAGTGTCCCCAAATCTCCAACGCAAAACCACCGCGGCCATCTCCAGATCATGAGTGGAATATCCTTCTCGTACTTCCTCCAGATGTAGGGAAGCAAAAGTGATAACTCTATAGTGTCACCTCAGTACACAATCGAGCCCACTCAAGAAGCATTACAGTTAAACAACAAAGTCGCCCGAACCAGAAGCAAAGAAAGAACTGATGCAGTTGTTAACAGAATCTCCAACTGCCAATAACTCCGTACACATGCCTCAGTCCACAGAAAGAAACCTCCTTTCCGGTCAATTCAGTCGACGGTGCAGCACTACTCTAGCAATCCAGCACGAAACGGCGGTAAATACCTGCTAAGTCTAAGAATCTGGGGATCTCCGTCCTGCACACATGTCTGGACCTAAGCTGTACGGTCACGATCTCCCTCGAAACCATACGAAACCGTCTCCCGTGACTACAAGACCTAGGAGTCAACACAAAACAAGCCTGAAGAAACACTCTGAGAATTTAGCAAACTGCTGGTACTCTCCCAGTACCTGCATAACAAATCCTCAAGTGCTACAACTGTCCCTCAAGACACATTAGATAGACCTGAATGTCGTAAATAACACAACAATAACTGGTCGAGGAACGGCCTGAAGAAATCTGGTTCATCATATCTACGAATGCTGCTAGGGCATCAGGGAATCCAACGACTCACTGATACACACAAAGCCCGTAGCACGCATAAGGCAGTCTTCGGAATGCCGTCACTCCGAACCTGCAATAATGATGACCTGATCCCAAGCAAACTTGGAAAATGTCTCGCACTCTGGAGCTGATCGAAGAAATCGTCACGGCGAGATGAAGGATACCTATCCGCACCGTAAGCCGGTTCAATTGACGATCCGTCCATACGCAACCCTAAACTGCCGTCTTTCTCCTCGACAAACAGAAATAGGAGCTTCCAAAAGCGAAACACTCCGACGCACAAAACTCCCTAAACAACAACTCTGCAGCTGATCCTTTAGCTCCCAAGCTTCGCCGGCTCACCCGGAACAACGTCGGAAAAACTCTCGTACGAAAGGAACCCGGTCCAACGATCCCACTGTGGCTCCAGTATCACAAATGTACGCCAAGAATCCTCGACATCTCCTCAGTAGCCGACTAGCGAAAAGGCTGAATTCAAGCTGTGAGAGGCGGCACAACTATCCACCTGTACAACAAGAACTGACTTGCCGGGAAAACAAACCTGACTGTTTCCTCACGGTAGTCCACAGACGTCTAACACGTAATTAACCAGTCCGTGCCCAGGAGAACGTCAAATCTAACATCTCTAGACAGATCAAGACGACGGACGAATCTCCATCTCGGTTGGCACACAACTGAAATACGCGTCGCGCAACAAAAGGATCGCTGACAGAAGTTAAAACAACTACGACTAATCTACCCAACCACGGTACAAGCATGAAAAACAAACGAATACATCAAAAGAACATATAAATAAAAGATACCTGAAAACTCCACATTGGACGTCTGCGCGTCCCGATGAGTAGAAGCAAACTCCCGCGTCTGCCCTCTACCCGCGGCTGGATGAACTCCTCTGGTAGACTGAGCCCTCTGAGCGAATCTTCCACATCCACGGACTCTCTGAATACGACTCTGACGAGGTGCTAAGGAAATCCCTGACGAAGTGCTGAAGGCTCCCGCATCGAAAACATCCACGTGCTGACTGCTTACCATCCTGGGGATGAGAGCTGAACGACTGTCCTCGTCCTAAGCCTCTGCTACCCCCGCGACGGCCATGAAATCTGTCTCGACGACCAAACCTCTGTCTCTAGGCTGGTTCGCTGGTATGAGTCCTCCACTGTCCTGGAATATGTGCCTCGTCAACTGGAGCTGCAACCACTGGTGCTATGTAGGTGACGGACTGCTGCATGCTGTTCGTAAGGGACAGCTGAGTAACAGGGGTAACAACCTCCTGTCGTAGCTCCAGAACGACATCAACCAAAGAACTCAACATCTGGCGGAAGTCCTGCATCTCTGCCAAAAGTCTATCCATAGTATAGATCGTAGGCTGATCCGTCTGCACCTGTGCAACTAGAGTGCCATCCTGGTCAGTACTCGTCTCACCCGAGCCAACTCTGACCTCGGCCCTCGCTGCATCACTCTGAGTCCCCATAGTCATCGGCGGCAAGGCAATAAATAGATATAAGATCCGACGAGAATAAGGAAATCGAATCTTAAGGATAGGAATATCAAGGGAGGAATTTCAAGCAAATTGTACTTAGGTCACTAAATGCGAGGTACCGCATCGTGGGTATGCTGCAGACATACACACTCTACGTTACTTGCTTAAGCTACCTACTCCATCATACTAAGGTCAACCTACACTCCGAAAGGTAAAACCTAACGCTCTGATACCAACTTTGTCACGACCCAAAATTGGCCCGTGACGGCCCTAGTACTACGCAACGCCCTACGACGTAACGTAGTAAAAGAAAGCCAAAACCCAGAAATCTAAACCATAAAAATACGGAAAAGATAATATAAGTTTTTGAAACATTTGAAATCACAACCCAAATTCTTTAAAAGTCTTACTTTCATTCTTTAAAATTTTAGCAATACCCCCTTTTAGTATAGACTAGTCAAGATGAATACAACAGAAAAGTAAAGACAGTAGAGAAGAAGCTGTATACAAGAGACATCAAATCCACAGTAATACACATATCGTCCTCACCAAGTCTCTAAGTCAATACTACAATAGTAGATAGAGAGTACAAAATACATCGAATGTACAATATGAAATACAGACAATCATCTAACCCACCTAAGAAAAAAGGTACTGTGAGCTGATGCGGTATCTGTAGCAAAAGATGATAGCTGGATAGCTGAGTAGAGAAATAGCCTGCCTCGACTACTCTGGGGAAAAACCTGAAACACCTGTGGCACAACGGGGGTGAGTTGCCAACTTGTGAATAGTAGATAACATATGCAGGTAATCGCAGGAATGTACGTACATCATGAATCTAAGATATGCGATTACAATAATAACATGTCATGCAAATGCTGAAAAAATAGAAGGTACCCTAACAGGTACAATCAATGTGTGAAGCAATAGTAACATGACGGTAATATGCAATAACTATGCAAAAAGGATATGAGAATATAGATATGCAACTATCATAAGGGTACACTAACAGGTACTACCACTATATGAATCTGTGCATAAAATAGGTAAGTGTGAGGTATAGGGTGGAATATGTCATTTTCCACGGAAACCTGACATCCTGGTAGGATCACAATCCATCAAGACACTCACATCCCAAATATCAAATCGCCCCCCAAACTGGGCTCTCACATCACATGGATCTCACATCACCTCAAGTACAAAATCGAATAGATCTCCTATGTCTCGAATGTACAAATCGACCATATCTTTCATATCCAATATCCAATCTCAATGAATCACCTAATAACCCAAATCCAATCCCAAGTAATCTCTAACATCCTAAACATATATATGTGCAGAAATAAATATGATGGGGGCAATACACATATATTAGCGTCCCATTCCACTAATATTGGTGTAAATGTATATATAACAACGGCTAAATCCCCTGTTATATACAAAAGGCATTAAAAGAAATATCTTGAAAACAGTGTGCCAAGCATCGACACAGAAATCCTGCATATCGAGCTCCGTCAGTCGGGATCGGCCCGCGGGGTCCGTCTGCGGTGTCGGCCCTCCGCCCCGGCAGTACAGATCATCCCGCATCCATCTCTCGACTCTGGCCAGTATCCTCCGGACAACTGCCAGGTCCAACCAATCACCGGTAGGTACTCGCCTGTAGGGTTGCTAGGCACGCGCACAAGGGTCTACGAGGTATCAACCATGCCCGATTATAATTTTAGCCGTGCCGAACTACCCGAATACGGAACTTTAAACTAGAGATTAGGCGAAAAACAACATGCTAAACGATTTAACACTAAGTGAGAGGGATCACAACCTTTGTAGATCCGGTCCTTCACTTCATATGCTCCGTGTTGTGGTCCCTTCGCTGCGATCATCGGGTTCCGGACTCTCGAGAGGTTCCACGAAGAGAAAGACGCAACCTTTGCTTCCGATCTTCGATACTAAGATGATCTACCTCGAAGTTTCTTTAACACAAGCTAACACTCATGAAATGATGTGAACACCCTCATCTAAATGGCAAGGGAAGATGAGGATGATGAAGTAGGAATTTTGCTCTATTTATTTATCTTTTTCTCATATTTATTCATCACCTTTGAAAAATCTAGTGAGCTTTTTCATGGAAGAATGAAGGAGGAAGAAGAAGATTAATCATTTGTGATGAATAGAAAGAATAATATGATAGATTATGCAACCATGGTTCACTTAACCATTGTAGAGAATAGACTAGGGTTAGGGTTTGGGTTTGGTTAAAGCATGAGTCATGAACAAATATCTTTCACAAAACAAAATAAAACCTTCTAGAAACTTCTAGAAAATTTAACCCTAATCCAAACCCTAATCATGTTTAAACTCCACTAAACAAGTTGCATTATTTATCATATCATGTTACAATATTATATATCACATATATAATATTTAACGTAACAAAATAAAATAATACAATTAACATATATCGCATATATATCAATCTATTACCCGAGTGAGAAAAAGAATCTTTTAGTGAGCAAATATTAGTTAATGCAATTTAATATATCACATATATTATTATACATTAAATTATCGAATCAACACTTGATCCGACAATCCGGCTATATCGCATATAACCGACTAATATTTATCCGTACCGATTCATCGAATCAACACTTGATCCGATGACCCGGCTGATATCAAATATCGCGAGAATAGAATACGGTATCACATATCGCATTATCCTCGGTCCCGCACATATCACATATATGCTCCTACTCCGTTTTGCCTGAGTCAAGAAACCTCTGTGTAGGACTCTAAAGAATCGTCAATACGCTGGCAGTAGGTGATGATCATATCAAACACCCACAAGCTGCAAGCGGTCAGCTAAACGTAACAGCTACCCAGGTATTGAGCGCTCAGAAGATCAACAAGCAAGCCTGTACTTTCTCCTGTGGATCCAAACAGTAACACTCCCGTACAGTCCGGTCTCGTCGTCTGATATGTTGCATATCTCGCCTAGGGGTGGTAAACGTCAGACACCAGTAGCTCGATAAGTCGTGTCGATATAAGGTCTATAACAGTTCGAGAAACTACTGATAACACTTACCAGTAAATCTCAGCAACCCTGGCCAGGGATTTCCGGTTATAGCCAATCGAACACAGCACAACATCAACTCCCTATACCGGGAGAGACGAATCCCCTCCTATCGCTCATTGCCTCCATGTGATTCGGGACTGTACCCAAAAGCCACCTTTTTGCACGCCCTCTTAGACGTGGTATGATGGAAATCAAAGCACAGTGGGAATCACACATGACTCTATGACGATCTCGGGTCAACAGACTACTCTGTACCAGTGTTACCGGAGAACTGCCATCTGATGTATGGTATAATACCATCTGGAAGTTCTCGGCGAGTCCGTCCAGTGTACCCAGTATCCACTGTGCACCCGTACACCATCCTTGATGTCAAACACCGATGGATATGGGATCATCCATCGCCCATCATATGGGTCAAGATGCGTATACGCTAGTCTACTCTGGTGCATCGATGCCCTGTCTCGATACACCCTCGACTAGGAACAGTTATAGGATGTACTCGCCGACTACCGTGGCCCCACTAGTATGATCTCATCATAGTCCCAGTAGTCGAGTACATATCCTAAGGGCTTTATCAACATGTAATATAGAGACAATCAGAGTACATGTTAAGATAAAGTACAACTAGATAGCATACTATCATGTCGAGCAAGAAAGTCCTCCCTATATATGTCCTAGCATCCACTACAATATACATCGTATGTACAGTAATGGCTTCTAGGGCATACATATAACTAACAATCTCCCACTTGCACTAGGGCCATCTGTTATTGTATCGCATACCCAACAATTAGCTGCGGTTGAAGTATCTCATACTCAACCATCCCGTAAAAGTCTCTACTGGGAAAAAGGCCTTTGTGAGTGGATCCGCGCTGTTGTCCTCTGTGTCTACTCTCCTAACCTCGATCTCCCTGGAGATCAACCATCTCCATGATCAGGTGATACTGCCTAAGAATTATATCTGGATTTCTGATGGGACGGGGGTTCCTTGGCTGAAGCCACAACTCCATTGTCACACAATGGTAGGAACGGAGTTCATCTTATGAACTTATATATATCCAGACTGCCTCTTTGGTAGCATCCTTGGTAACGATGTATGTTGCCTTTAATCGTCTAGTATGTCACGGTATCTAGCTTGGAACTCTTCCAACATACCGTCCCTCCACTGAGGGTATAGACAAGCCTGCGACTGATATTCAGTCGTCCTTATCACCCTGGAACCTTTCCAGTGATTCTCCCCAGGATCGATTGATACCATCTCACTACAACTAGTGAGTATCCTAACATCCAATTAGATCTATCTCATAGATCCAAAACCTAGGATTTAGGAGGTATCACCTTGATCCTATATGGAGAAACCTTGTGATAAGCGGAGATTGACCGAGCGTAGCATAGGAAACACCTTCCCTATCAAGAGTATGTCATCCACGTACTCTACGAGGATCACCACCATACTCCCTACTACCTTTTTGTATATACAAGGTTCATCTACCATTTTGATGAAGTCAAACTCTTTGACTACCATATCAAAACAGATGTTCCATCTCCGCGATACCTGTTTTATCATATAAAACATCTTGCACACGTTTCCGCTGCTCCCACTGTCTACGAAGCCCTCTGGCTGTGTACTTATAGACGCTCTCTTCTAAACATCATTTAGAAAAGCAGTCATGACACCCAACCACCAGATATCGTAGTCATGGTATGTAGCCGTGGCAAGTAGGATCTGGATGGACTTAAGCATAGCTTTGAAAGTCTCAACTTTTCCATGCACACCAAGTAATCTTCTCAAGATATACTCGCTCCTGATGGGGATTTAACCCTTCAGATAAAGCAACCAAAGTCCATACTTTGTTGGTGTATAAGGATTCCATCTCAGATCGATAAGCATCCAGCCATTCTTACAGAGTCCCACTCCTGATGGCCAGCTCTAAACTAGTTGGGTCATCATCTCATGATGCAATCCTCGCTCCCACTGTCATAGAGAAACCGAAGTATCTCTCAGGTGGGTGAGGAACCCTACTAGATCGGCGGAGAGGCTGAGGTTCGTTGGAAACTATTGAATCCTTTGGTTCTACCAAATCATCAGCTGCAGTTTGTATAGCTGGAACATTTCCAGTTCTACATAACAGACCTTGCCTCGAGCTTGTCCGGATTTTGCTTTTAGACATAGGTCGGACAACCCCAAATCTTAACAAACTTAAGATATGGGCTCTTCCCATTCTATATCACATATGAAGTGGTAGGCAACTGATTTGATTTGAACCCTATTCAATAGGTATGCAACTTCACAAGCGCATAACATCCAAAAGGAAATAGGAAACTCAGTAGTACTCATCATAGAGCACACCATATCACATAGGGCGAGTTTGCTCCGCCCCGATATACCATCGTGCTATGGTGTATACGGAGGAGTAATGCTGAGAGAGAATCTCATTCTCCTTTAGAATAGTCCAGGAATTCCGTGCTCAAGTATTCTCCTCCTTGATCACATCAAAGGACATAATACTTATACCCGTATTTTTTGGTTCTCTACTTCTATCTTATATTCTGTGAATATCTCAAAAGGTTCGGACTTGTGTTTCAGCAGGAACATATGTCTGAATCTTGAGAGATTATCAGAGAATGTAATGAAGTACAAAGAACCAATCTTGGCATGTGTAGACAGGGGACTTTCATACATCAGCATGTATCAATCCCAAAAGTTCACTAACTCTTTCTCTGTTTCCAATAAACAGAGCTGTGATCATCTTATCTTTGTGACATGACAGGCAAGTTTCACAAGATGTAAATTCAAACTAATTTGAATATGCATCTTTATGTAACTTCAGCCAGTCGGGTCGCATTGATATGACCTAGTCTACAATGCCTCAAGAAGGATTCGTTCATATCTGAACTCTTCCTCTTGTGTGTGTTCTGTATACTAAGAACTGTAGTTTGATTTAGAACGTCAATGCTTTTAGATAACGTGTCTGAACCGATCAACTCTTGATACAGGAAATGTTCAAAACATTATCCAACAATTCAAAATTATATCCTTTCTTTACTAATAAAGAGACTGATATGATTTTGTATATCAGGTTCGGTATCTAATAACATTTTTCCAGAATCAATGTATTCTGGTAATACAGGGTGATAGTGACCAACAGACTTGGCTGCAACACTTGCACCGTTTTCTTCCTCATGAAACTTATCACCCGTTCTCAGTTCTCTACCTATCTGTAGCCTATGTAACATATTACATATGCGGGATCCTGATCCGGTATCACATACCCAGGACGTAAAGGATACTGAGAAACAGTTCTCTGTAATGAACACACCCGAAGATGATGCATCAGCATGCACTTTCTTCGTTTGGGCGGCACGGGAAATCTGGTATTCCCCAATTTCCTGCTCTGTCTTATAACAATTATAAGTTGGAGCGGGACCAACGTTCCCCAGCTCAGTATAACAAGCGGGTTCGGTCAATATATCCGTTTTATTATCTTGATTAAGGCGTGATATGGTCGCTACCTGGAGAGAGAGAGAAGAAAACACTCAGCGTATGCTCTTGCAAGATTAGATTGGTTATATAATATATCTAATCAGGATGTCTCCCACTGTTTTAGTCAAATCTTCCTTCAAACCCTAAAAGGAAAGACTAGCCGGGATTAATTACGCGCTACAAGTTCGCCAATCTTTCAGCCAGGCCAGTGTCGGTACTTTGAGGGAGGTCCCCCGTGCTTTCGCACGAACCTAATTACAGTAAACCTCGTTTTCCCAGAGGCGTAACCCCGTTAACACCTTTCTAGACACCTACTTGATCGACTAATTGTAATGTGTAAAACTCTCCCAGGAGTAACTTTTACTCGCAGCGGGTATCGGGATTCAACTATCTCATAGAAGGTATGCAATCTCATTGCAAATTTCAACTCTTGAAATTCCCAATAATATTTTGCCCCAAGCGTCCTATGACCTTGACAAAGGCCAACAAACCATAGGCTGCTAGTCAAGTTCAACCCGTCATTTCTTGATTGTATTAAACCCACCCGCACGGCCCTTGACAAAGGCCAACAAGGTCGCACGACTACCCTAATCCAATCTGCATCATATGCATAAGCAGATAAGTACTATTCAGCTACCGCACACTATGCCTTGACAAAGGCCAACAAACGCAGCACGAATACTAAACAGTCCTTATCTGAAATGACGGAGGGCTACGACAGGTTTTTATGAAAACGCTTTGCGTAATGAACTTGATATCGTTGTAGAATCGAGTGATTTTAAATGGAGTGTTTTTGAGGCTTTTCTAGTTTTGCTAAAGGGGTCACTCCCGGTGAAGGGATCGTCGGCCCTTTCCTCATCGAATAAGGTGCAGGATATATCATATATACCGCTGTGCAAAGCAAAAACTATAGAAGCAATCAAAAGACAGACCGAGTTTGTAGCATCTGCCAGTTATTGCTAAAGGAGTCACTCCCGGTGAAGGGATCTCGGTCCTTTCCTTATCGAATAAGGTGCTGGATGTTCTACAAGGAACACCGCTATGCAAAGCAAGAACTGTAGCTACCAGTTTTTAAACAAGTTTCTACAACATCTTAGGTTTCTTTTATTTCATTAATCTCATTAATGAAGTCCCATTTTAATCATGCTTCACAAGCATTTCTTTTGAAACGAAATCTGCAATATAACATATATCTCATATATATAATATATAAACATTCGTCTCAGGCAGTAATATGATCTCATCACAGAACATTGCAGCAGAAAAACATATATGAAATATTGGATATACTAGGACGTCCGTGTTTTCAATACGAGCATGTATAAAACACGGATTCCACGGTCGCGATGAATAGCCAAACCCACATCCCTAGACCCCTACGAGAGTGGCAAGTAACACCGCCAATTCTAGGGTTAGGAGACCCGGTATCGACTCCTCGAGATGGTCTCCCACTGGACCCTAGAACCCGGTTACTTGTGCTCCCCACCTTGGGTCTACCTAATGCGGAAAAGTAAATAATATACAACGGTGACATCTTCCGCTACCTGGAAGTGCCCCAATAAAAGAATATTACATACAAGTGAATTTTACATGAATGAAAAAGAAAAAACTCTCATCTCACATAAAACCCCCGGCTATTCAAAAGCGACGATCCAATACAACATATCACAGCAACACATAATATCTCATATCATCAACGTAAGCAAGTATGCGTATCCCGATTGTCGTTGATGTATAGCAACGAAGCCGGCGATACACCACATACTACGCTTACGGTCACAGAAAAGAAAGTGTAAAACTACAACAGTTGGAATCCGCAACCTCCTTAGACATCGCATGCCTAACCAAATGAATTCCTTTAGACATCGCATGCCTAACAATTATAAACCCCGCATTTTAGTCTCATTATCGAAAACTCTTTTCAATATCAAGTCGGGCAATTCAACAAGATTTCCGACGTCATGATCGAATGCTCGTCGCAAACTTTAGTAGACGGCCGCACCCCCGATACCGTCGACGAAGTGCACCAAGGAGGAACACCGCTACCGGGAGCACCCGAACGGATGCTTTCGGCGACGGGGTTCTCCTACAGTCACTTGGTCGGGGCTATGGAGTGAGGTTGTCTATTAAGTTTACCCGGCGAGTATCCGCGTACGCTACGTGATTGCGACGGACTTTTGATCGCATCAAAATTCCGTGGCAACCGATCATCTGAGACTAAACTGCTATGTCTATAATATTCAAATCAGCTATCTCATAACTACCTGTGGATTCCAATTATTGTATCACATTCCAGATAAATAGAAAAAAAGTTAAACTTTCCGATCGAATCATCAAGCACCCAAGATTTCCCCAATATATCTCAACACTTGAAATCAGTTTAAAAACGTCCATCACATGCCACAGTACTAATGGTCCAGCCGTAGAAGGGTCAAGCCAACGCCTCACATGTGGCACGCCGTACTGCCCCAAACCCTAAGGTTCAAAAGGCAGTTCAAGACGGTCACATAATCGAGTTAAGGTTTGTTGTCTTCTAGAGGGTCCACTGAGTTACTTGCATGACTTAGAACATTCTTAAACACAAGAAAAAATCCAACTTTTGAAAAAATTTTCGACAGGGGAAAAAGTGAGTTATTGATATCCGTTCGAACTTTTTAACAGTTTCTAAAAATTATCCGGAAAGCCAAATAGACAAAATTTGATACCCCGATCGAAACACCGAATCCCCAAAACAACTCAGAAAATTCAACTCTTGAAAAATTATTAAAAATTCCCAGAAAAATCACCATTGGAAACTAACAGTCACTGTGCAAAATAAATTAAATATTTTGGCCGTACGGCCGCGGAAGCGCCGCATGAGCTATTGCTCATGCCGCGGATCCGCGCTCTCAATATTGAATTGGGCCTCTAAATTTTACAGTAACTCTTAGATATTTGTGATGTGTTCTCTGGATATTTTTAATTTTGAAAAAGACCAGATTTCAGAAATCGTCCAGAGAGCAATTTTGGGTTCGGGTTTTCGGTTCGTCCGGGTTTCAAATTCCGTCTAGACTTCGCCTAAAGCTCTAGCTTGGCGCTAATACCACTGTAGGGTTGCTAGGCACGCGCACAAGGGTCTACGAGGCATCAACCATGCCCGATTATAATTTTAGCCGTGCCGAACTACCCGAATACGGAACTTTAAACTAGAGATTAGGCGAAAAACAACATGCTAAACGATTTAACACTAAGTGAGAGGGATCACAACCATTGTAGATCCGGTCCTTCACTTCATATGCTCCGTGTTGTGGTCCCTTCGCTGCGATCATCGGGTCCTGGACTCTCGAGAGGTTCCACGAAGAGAAAGACGCAACCTTTGCTTCCGATCTTCGATACTAAGATGATCTACCTCGAAGTTTCTTTAACACAAGCTAACACTCATGAAATGATGTGAACACCCTCATCTAAATGGCAAGGGAAGATGAGGATGATGAAGTAGGAATTTTGCTCTATTTATTTATCTTTTTCTCATATTTATTCATCACCTTTGAAAAATCTAGTGAGCTTTTTCATGGAAGAATGAAGGAGGAAGAAGAAGATTAATCATTTGTGATGAATAGAAAGAATAATATGATAGATTATGCAACCATGGTTCACTTAACCATTGTAGAGGATAGACTAGGGTTAGGGTTTGGGTTTGGTTAAAGCATGAGTCATGAACAAATATCTTTCACAAAACAAAATAAAACCTTCTAGAAACTTCTAGAAAGTTTAATCCTAATCCAAACCCTAATCATGTTTAAACTCCACTAAACAAGTTGCATTATTTATCATATCATGTTACAATATTATATATCACATATATAATATTTATCGTAACAAAATAAAATAATACAATTAACATATATCGCATATATATCAATGTATTACCCGAGTAAGAAAAAGAATCTTTTAGTGAGCAAATATTAGTTAATGCAATTTAATATATCACATATATTATTATACATTAAATTATCGAATCAACACTTGATCCGACAATCCGGCTATATCGCATATAACCGACTAATATTTATCCGTACCGATTCATCGAATCAACACTTGATCCGATGACCCGGCTGATATCAAATATCGCGAGAATAGAATACGGTATCACATATCGCATTATCCTCGGTCCCGCACATATCACATATGTGCTCCTACTCCGTTTTGCCTGAGTCAAGAAACCTCTGTGTAGGACTCTAAAGAATCGTCAATACGCTGGCAGTAGGTGATGATCATATCAAACACCCACAAGCTGCAAGTTGTCAGCTAAACGTAACAGCTACCCAGGTATTGAGCGCTCAGAAGATCAACAAGCAAGCCTGTACTTTCTCCTGTGGATCCAAACAGTAACACTCCCGTACAGTCCGGTCTCGTCGTCTGATATGTTGCATATCTCGCCTAGGGGTGGTAAACGTCAGACCCCAGTAGCTCGATAAGTCGTGTCGATATGAGGTCTATAACAGTTCGAGAAACTACTGATAACACTTACCAGTAAATCTCAGCAACCCTGGCCAGGGATTTCCGGTTATAGCCAATCGAACACAGCACAACATCAACTCCCTATACCGGGAGAGATGAATCCCCTCCTATCGCTCATTGCCTCCATGTGATTCGGGACTGTACCCAAAAGCCACCTTTTTGCACGCCCTCTTAGACGTGGTATGATGGAAATCAAAGCACAGTGGGAATCACACAAGACTCTATGACGATCTCGGGTCAACAGACTACTCTGTACCAGTGTTACCGGAGAACTGCCATCTGACGTATGGTATAATACCATCTGGGAGTTCTCGGCGAGTCCGTCCAGTGTACCCAGTCTCCACTGAGCACCCGTACACCATCCTTGATGTGAAACACCGATGGATATGGGATCATCCATCGCCCATCATATGGGTCAAGATGCGTATACGCTAGTCTACTCTGGTGCATCGATGCCCTGTCTCGATACACCCTCGACTAGGAACAGTTATAGGATGTACTCGCCGACTACCGTGGCCCCACTAGTATGATCTCATCATAGTCCCAGTAGTCGAGTACATATCCTAAGGGATTTATCAACATGTAATATAGAGACAATCAGAGTACATGTTAAGATAAAGTACAACCAGATAGCATACTATCATGTCGAGCAAGAATGTCCTCCCTATATATGTCCTAGCATCCACTACAATATACATCGTATGTACAGTAATGGCCTCTAGGGCATACATATAACTAACATCGCCCACCTCCAGGCTCAATCGGCAAACCCATCGATCTTCTTGCCGAGGGGAAACATACCGGGCCCCACCATGTACTCTCATACGGCTACCACACCTCGTATGGAGCATATAATCAGCACCGATAAAACTCATGGGGGACGCGCAAATATCATATCAAGGAAACCGGGTTGTTCCATGTATGCATAAATTCATGAACCCCCGCGGTTCCCAAATCCCGAAAACATCATAAAAAATTCAGATAAACAATGCGCAAATCCAGGAATAAATATATGCGATATATCTGAATGCGAGCAGGTAAATGAGAATAGGTAGTGGAAACCAGATGTATGCGAAACCAAAATAAGGTACAGCTAAGTAACATCAGTAAATGTAAATATGCGACAGCAACTGAATATGTGTCTAACATACAGGTGTAGCAATGTATAGGTATCTACCTATAAGAACTGATGTCGTATACCCCCCTGGGTATAAGAAGAATATGAGTAAGATATCCCCCCGGTATAACTAAAATATGCGCAAGGTATACCTGTAGCTATATCGCAAGGTGTAAATGTACCTATCACTAAAGGTATGATATACTATAGGTATACCGGTAAGCTAGATGTCATGTGTGGTAAGCAATAGTAGTTATAAGGGGTAGTGTGTGACATGGCAATTATTGACGGTGTGTGTGTAGCATACAATCCGTGCTCGTGCAACATGAACCGTCAATAATATGTGCAGTGTCCTATGGCTGCTAGTCACAATATAACAATATCTAAGGAAATACAGTAAAGACGCAATTCTACAATGACGTAGAATGTGCGACAGGTACAGAATCCTAGCTCAGACGCATAACGCCATGCGGGCGATTCCACTGTAGATGTTAAATCTACTCACCTACGCTCCACGCTAGGTGAATCCCACCATCTGCTCTCTCTGTAGTAGTGTCCGTAGTCCCTGCCTGCAAACCTGCAAATAAGACATGAAAATCACATACAAGCCAAATATTCCGCAAAACGCAATATCGAACCAAAACGAGAAACTCGCGTCGCGAACTAAACGCGCGTGTGCACGATACGCTGAATCGTGTGTGTACGCGTCTAAAACCATCGCGACACGGCGTGATACGCTGGATCGCAGAACCTACTCACGTATCGCGCGTATCGCGCAAACACAACGGACATGAAAAGAGGTATATGACCCCAGATTTTCCTACAGGCCAAATCTTACAAAACTAGGCATGCCAAAACACTACACTACACTGCAGACTACCCTACACTAAACCCCAGCACCCCACTCCCCTTCCTGGCCGCAAATTGCACCAGATTGATGAAATTGGCGGCCTGGGTAGCGGTAGGGTGGCTCGTGTTCTTGTGGTGGTATCTAGACATAACAATCATGCTCCAGTTTCCTCAATTTTGTCCTGAAGGTCCCGGGTCACAAGCAGATATCAGAAGTCACAAATATCGCTTAAAAACGACAATTTTGCACAAAAAGGAAAACCTAGGGTATTTTAGTGTAATCTGGCTATTTCTTAGTTGAAGTGGCCCTATTAACACTAAAATAAATTAAGGTAGCTAACACAATCAACAATTTATCTCAACATCTCACAAATCACTCAAACTAGCACCAAACTAGCTAATTTAACACTAATCGAGCTAATTAACACACAAGCTACACAACAAGCAATAGGGTTCAGAAAATATACCCTGTGCAACCCTAGGAAGCAGGTGAAGGGGTGTGTGGAGGAGATGATGGCTGCCGCAGTTGCTGGAACTCCACTGCTGCTCCAGAAGTTGCTGCTGATGCTGCTTTGCTGTTGCTGCTGCTTGCTGTTCTTGTTGTTGTTGTTGCTGAGATGATGATGATGTTACTGCTGGTGTTGTTATTGCTGCTGCTGCTGATGGATGGGTGTGTGTGTGTGAGAGTGAGAGTGAGTGAGAAGAGAGTTGAGAAATGAGAGGCAAAGACAAAAACCCCTCCCCTCTCTCTCTCTTCATTGATGAGGGCATGAGCAAAGCCATGATGCCCCATCATGCACTCTCTCTCTCTCAAGGTCAACACAAGAAAGTCAATATTAAAATTCCATTCAAATTCATTTTTCAATTAAAAACAACAACCATAACACTTAAAACCCAAAACACTTAAACAAAACATAAAACTAGATTAGGGAATGGTTAGTTCACCATGTTGCTAATCATGCTTAAACCCCCAAAACAACCCTAGTTATCATGCACAAGTGTGTGCAAGCCTAACAAAATTCTAATAAAATACACATTAAATAGGATAAAATATTTAAAACTTAATTTGGTAAACTTTTTGTTAAAAACTATATATTAAAATATAATTAGTTACAAAACACATTCTAAGGTGTTACACTCGATTTTACAACGATATCAAATTCATTACGCAAAAGGTTTTCTGAAAAACCTGTCGTAACCCTCCGTCATTTCAGATAAGTCTTACTTAGTATTCATGCTACGTTTGTTGGCCTGCGTCAAGGCGTTGTGTGCGGTAGCTAACTAGTACTTATCTGCAACATAAGATGAGATTGGATTAGGGTAGTCGTGCAACTTTGTTAGCCTGCGTCAAGGGTCGTGCATATGGGTTTAATTCAATCAGGAAATGACGGGTTGAACTTGACTAGCGGACTATGGTTTGTTGGCCTGCGTCAAGGTCATAGAATGCTAAGGGCAAAATATTATCGGGAATTTCAAGTGTTGAAATTTGCAATGAGATTGAATACCTTCTATGAGATAGTTGGATCCCGATACCCACTGCGAGCAACTATTACTCCTGGGAGACTTTTATACAGGAAAATTAGCCGATCAAGTAGGTGTCTGGAAAGGTGTCAACGAGGTTATGCCTCTGGAAAATGAGGTTTATTTTAATTAGGTCCGTGCGAAAGCACAGGGAACTTCCCTCAAAGTACCGGCACTGGCCTGGCTGAAAGATTGGCAAACTTGTAGGGTGTAATTAATCCCGGCTAGTCATTCCTTTTAGGGTTTGTAGGAAGAGTTGATAAAAACAGTAGGAGCCATCCTGATTAAATAAAATAATAACCAATCTGATCTTGTAAGAGCATACGGTAAAGTGTTTTCTTCTCTCTCTCTCCAGGTAGCGACCATGTCACGTCTTAATCAAGATAATAATTTGGATGTATTGACTGAACCCGCATGTTATACTGTGCAGGGGAACGTTGGTTTCGTTCTTTCTTATAAACGTTGTAAAACTGAACAGGATATAGGGGAATGCCAGGATTCCTATGCCGCCCGATTGAAGAAAGTAAACGTTGATGCATTTTCTTCGGGTGTGTTCGTTACAGGGAACTGCTTCTCCCTTTGCTCTACGTCCTAGGTATTGGATACCGGGTCAGGATCCCATATATGCAATCTGTTACTTGGGCTAAGGAAAGGTAGAGAACTGGGAGAAGGTGATAAAGACATAAGGGTTGGAAATGGTGCAATTGTTGCAGCTAAATCCGTCGGGGAATATCACCTTGTATTACCAAGTGGTAATAAATTGATTCTGAACGAATGCTATTACTTGCCGAACCTGATATGCAACATTATATCAGTTTCTTTATTAAGTAAAGAGGGATAAAAATTTTTAGCACAGGATAATGTTATGAACATCTTCCTGAATCTAAAGTTGATTGGATCAGGCACGTTATGCAATGGCATTTATGTTCTAAATCAATCAACAGTTCTGAGCATAACAAACACACACAAGAGGAAGAGTTCGGAAACGAACGAATCCTTCTTGTGGCATTGTAGACTAGGTCATGTCAATGCGACACGACAAGCTAAGTTGCATAAGGATGGATATTTGAATCCGTTCGAATTTTCATCTTATGACACTTGCCAGTCATGTCTCAAAGGCAAGATGACCAAAACTCCGTTTA
Organism: Agapanthus africanus; assembly: GCA_030015575.1. Lineage (NCBI taxonomy): Eukaryota > Viridiplantae > Streptophyta > Magnoliopsida > Asparagales > Amaryllidaceae > Agapanthus > Agapanthus africanus. The sequence continues at coordinate 77,602,513 of JASDDO010000004.1, read as the reverse complement.
CAGGACACGGAGAAAGAGCCAGTGAGCTCTTGGGACTGATACATAGTGATGTATGTGGTCCCATGTTTACACATGTCAGGAATGGTTCTTCGTACCTCATTATATTCACTGAAGATCTCTTAAGATTCGGACATGTGTTCCTGATGAAACACAAGTCTGAAGCTTTTGAGAAATTCAAAGAATATAAGCAAGAAGTCGAGAACCTAACCGGTAAAAGTATTGAAATCCTAAGTTCCCATAAGGTCACTGTTTTCCGTTTAGGTGTTTTCGGAAAAATCATTAGAAATCGTTTAGATCGATACAACCTACACACAAGGTCACTGTGATGGGAACTTTTCCAACAAATACCTGATTTGATAGCAGATCATCCGAGACCCAAAACTATACTAAAAATATGATATTTGCACGAAATGAAACTTTACACGTTCTAAACTGAAACTAACAAGCTACGCAACATAAAAAAGGATTACTTAACAGAAAGAGATTATTAGCAACTCCCACAATCTCAAATATCCTAGCTTTCCAAGCTCCAAGGCATCCAAGAGGCAAAACAAGGTTTCTGAAGTGATTTGGGTGAGATTTTGTGAAGTTTGTGATGGTTTTGTGATGAAATGGGCAAGTGTTCAGTTGAGGTTACGAGGAGATGAGAAATAATGATAAGAGATGAAGTGAGAGAGAATGAGAGAGTGTGAGATGAAAAGAGAAAGAGAGGTGACGATAAGGGTGAGTGCACCAAGCATCATTAATGCAACCATGACTCACATACCACCTCTTCTCACTTCCAAAACACAAAAGCAAAATATCTTCTCACAACCAAAATATCAAGGGTTTAGGATAAGTTCTAGGTTAAGGTTTAAACAAAGGATTGGATTTACTTAAAGGTTTTCATGGTTACAAAACACGATTAACACAAACACACCCTCATATTAACATGCATATGTGTGTGCAAGCCATAAAAAATAATAATAAATTTTTAATTAAATGTTATAAAATGTGAGGAAACCGAATTGGTAAACATTTTATAGAAAACCCGCATTACCGTCTAATTAACACTAATCGCATTCAAAGGTGTTACATAGTTGGTATTATACCTATCGTCAGATAGCAGTTCTCTGGTGACACTGGTACAGGTTAGTCTGTTGACCCGAGATCGTCATAGAGTCTTGTATGATTCCTACTGTGCATTGATTTCCATCTTACCACGTTCAAGAGGACGTGCAAAACGGTGGTTTTTCGGTACAGTCCCTAGTCACATGGAGGCAATGAGCGATAGGAGGGGTTTCATCTCTCCCGGTATTGGGGGTTGATGTTGCGCTATGCTCGATTGGCCATAACAGGGATGTCCCTGGCCAGGGCTGATTTAGAGATTTACTGGTAAGTGTTATCAGTAGTTTCTCGACTCGTTATGAGCCTCGTATCGGCATGACTTATCGAGTTATTGGAGTCTGACGTTTACCACCCATAGACTTGATACGTGACATATCAGCTGAGAAACCGATTGGTAAACTTTTTACAGAAAACCCGCACTATCGTCTAATTAACACTAATAGCATTCAAAGGAGTTACAATCTCCCCCCTTAAATAAAATACGTCCCCGAATTTAAAATTCCTACTATGCATACCTTCAAGGAGATGAGTGCAAAACTCCCAATCTCGCTCGAAGTCTCCCAAGTAATCTCCTCACTATACAGCTACGCCAAAGAAACCACCACAGATGGCAAGACCCTTGACCGAAGTTTCTCTACCTACTGATCCGCTAACACTATCGGCCGTCGGTGAACAAAAAGGTCACGTCCAAGCTAAACGGTCTGATGCTGAATTATGTGAGAAGGGTCATGAGGGTATTTGCAAAGCATCAACATAAGGAATACGGGATGAATACTCAAAAATCTGGGCGGAAGCGCCAAATTATAGGCAACGGTACTAACTCACTAAAGGATTTCAAAAGGACCTACCATCTGGGACTAAGCTTCCCAAAACTCAACACCATTCATCGGAAAAATCCGTAGGAATACATGATCTCCCCCTGCGAACTCAAGTCTGCGACCACCGTGGTCGGCATAAGACTTCTGTCTGCACTGGGCCGCTCTCATCCTGACCTGAATCAACTGGATCTCCTCCGAAGCCTCTCGACAAGCTGGGGTTCAAAAATCCTACTCTCGCGAAGTCAGTAAACCAGACTGGCGATCGATACAACCTACACACAAGGCCTAAAAGTTGCCATCTGAAACGTCTCATGATAACTGTTATCGTAGGAGAACTACATCAATGGCAAGTGACGATCCCACAGCCAACAAACAATAGTACGTACGCATAAACATATCCTCCGGGGTCTGTATAGTCCGCTCTATCTGACCATCGGCTTACAGATGGAAAAGCGGAGCTAAAGCTCAACCAGTACCCAAAGCTTCCTGAAGCTTCTGCCAACGACGACTAGCGAACTGGGTGCCTCTATCGGATACAACACATGAAAGAACTCCGTGCAAACACACAAACTTACCGAAGAACAACTGAGCAAACTGAGCATAACCGAACAACAATCACCCGAACGGAGTCACACCCTGTCTAAACCTGGGTTGACACCACAACGAAATTCATGGAGATCTGTTCCCATTCCCACTCTGGAACGGTAAAAAGGCTGCAACTCTCCAGCCGGCCCCAAATGCTCAACCTTAGCTCGCTGACAAGCCAAGCACCTCAATACGAAATCCGAAACTTCACTCTTCATCCCTGCCCACCATTAACCAACTCTTAAGTCACGTTACATCTCGGTGGCACTTGGATGAACACATAAAGCTGACTGATGTGCCTGCTCTAGGACCTCACGTCTCTACCCATCAGTATCGGTACACGCCATCGAGTCCCTAACACAGCACACCATGTTCATAAATCAAGAACTCCGAATTTTTACCCAGCCGAACATGCTCAAGAATCTCCAACAACGAGCATCGGTGTGCTGTGCCTCACGAAAACGATTAAGTAAAAGTGGACGAGCACGGACATGAGCAAGCTGTCCCCTCAGTAGAGGCGAACTTAAGCTGTAATCAACGATCGCACAAAAACTGTAAATCTGCAGAAGATTGTCTCCGAACTGCGCACAACTTGAACAAACTACCCCCCAACCTACGACTCAAGCATCAGCTACCATAATCGTATTTCCACGGGTAATAAAGGATCTCACAATCATAATCCATCACAAGCTCCATCCAACGACGCTGCCTCAACAATCAAAACCCGCTGCAGGAAGATGTACACAAGCTCTAGTGGTCCGTGATAATCTAACACGATTCTCCGTACAAGTAGTGTCCCCAAATCTCCAGCACAAGACCACCACGGCCATCTCCAGATCATGAGTGGGATAAATCCTGCTCGTACTTCCTCCAACTGTCGGGAAGCATAAGCGATAACTCTATCATGCTACATCAGTACAAAATCGAGCCCCACTCACGAAACATCACAATAAACGACAAAGTCGCCCGACCCAGAAAGCAAAGAAAGATTTGCCGCAGTCGTCAACCGAGTCTTCAACTGCTGAAAACTCTGCACACATGCCTCAGTCTAAAGAAAAGGAACCCCTTTCCTGGTCAATCCGGTCAGCGGTGCAGCGATACTCAAGAAATCCGGCACGAAACGACGGTAAAAACCGGCTAAGCCCAAAAATCCGCGGACCTCTGTCCCCGATACAAGTCTGGGCTAAAGCTGTATGGCCTCGATCTCACCCGGGTCCATACGAAAACCATCTCCCGTAACCATATGACCTAGGAAGTCAACACTATTAAGCCTGAAGGAACACTTTAAGAATTTAGCAAAAAGCTAGTGCTCTCTCAACGTCTGCAAGGAAATCCTCAAGTGCTACTCATGTTCCTCACGACTCTTGGAAAAAGCCAGAATGTCATCTATAACACAACAATCCACCGGTCGAGGAACGGCATGAAGAATCTGGTTCATCACATCCATGAATGCTGCTACAGCATTGGTGAGTCCAACGACACCACCAAAACTCATAATGCCCGTAGCGCGTATAAAAGAAGCCTTCGGAATGTCATCACTCCGAACCCGCAACCAATGATGACTCGATCCCAAAACAAACTTAGAAAAATGTCTCGCACCCTGGAGCTGATCAAAGAAATCGTCAATGCGAGGTAAAGGATACCTATCCGCACCATAACTCGGTTCAACTGACGAAAATCAATACACAGCCTCAAACTGCCGTCCTTCTCCTTGACGAACAGAGTAGGATCTCCCTAAAGAGAAACACTCAGACGCACAAGTCCCCCTATCTAGCAACCCTGCAGCTGATCCTTAAGCTCCCTAAACTCCGCAGGCTCATCTGGAAAAACGTCGGAAAACTCTCGCATGATATGAACCCGGTCCAACGAACCCACTGTGGCTCTGTATCATAAATGGAAGCCAAGAATCCTCGACATCCTCTCCTCAAGAGCTGACTAGCAAAAAAAGGCTGAAATCAAGCTGTGAGGGGCGGCACCACAGCCCCTCTGCACAACAAGAACTGACTCGCCGGGAAAACAAAACCTGATTGTCTTCTCGCGGCAGTCCACTGATGCATATCACGTACCTAACAAGTCCGTGCCAAGGAGAACGTCAAAGTCCAACATCTCTACAAGGATCAAATCGACGGACAAATCTCTATCTCCTACCCAATTGGCACATGACCGAAACACGTGTCGCGCAACAATAGAATCGCTGACAGGAGTATACACAACAAACGGCCGATCTAGCATATACCACTTTCGGCCTAACCACGGCACGAAATGTGTAGAACAAACGAGTGCATAGATCCTGAATTAAACAACAAGCGCAACAAAAGAATATACGAATATGAATACCGGAAAACTCTGCATTGGACACCCGCGCGTCTCGATGAGTAGAAGCAAATGCTCGTGTCTACGCTCTACCCGCAACTGGCTGAACTCCTCCTCTATCATCCTGTACTCTCGGAACAAACCCTCCGCGACCACGACCTCTCTGAACATAAGTCTGACGCGGATCAACGACAGGCGCAACAGGCAACTCTCCCTGAGGTGAAGGTGGTAAGGCATCATGTGGTACATCTGTCCCGCCCTCACGTGGCTTAGTACAAACTCGAACAAGATGACTCAAACTCCCGCACCGGTAACATCCAGAAGAAAACTGCTGACTCTCCTTGGGAAAAGAGCTAAATAGCTGTCATCATCCAAAGCCTCTGCTACTCCCTTGACGTAAACGAAATCTGTCACGGCGACTAAGCCTCTGTTTATGGGCTGATACACCGGTATGAGCCCTCCTCGGTCTCGGAACTCCTAAAGTCTCGGGAAGACGCCCCGCCGCTAAATGGGCTGCATCGATTGCTGCTGTGTAAGAAACACAATACTGTGTGCTGATCGTAAGGAATAACTGGGTGTAACGTTTTAGAAATCGTTTAGGTGATTTTCCGTTTTTAGGGTAAAATAGTCGGTGTTTTCCGTTTTAACCCGATTGTGATCAAACCTCTGTATAGACTTGTCGGCACATAGTTTAGCTAGAATGAAGCTAGTGCGCAGGCTTTGGTGGTCAATGGGAAGTTTTGGTTCACATAAAATTTTTCCCTAATTAAAATATTATTTTAATACTTTATTTGTGCACTTTATTAGTGGTAATTACTTTTTGGTTTGGGTTAATTACTACTAATGAGAATCATTGCTAATCTAATCACTAGATATTATGTTTAAATCTCGTCACTTAAATATCTAGATATTTATGGAGATTTATTGAATTTTAAAGAAAAAGAAATGGTGACAAAATGCTATTTTGTTTTATATTGCAATTATTGTAATTATCTTCTAGAATTTTCAACACTTAACCACAAAACCCTAACTCCTTCACAAATGGCCGACCACTTCCCATGCTTGCTGCCCCATCTCCTTCTTCACCTCATTTCTTCATTTTAAAGCTTCAAAAATTCATGAAAAATCCAAATTTATTCATCCAATCTCAAATATAATCAAAACCCATCATTCTTCTTCTTCAAACTAGCTTGGATCTTCATTCTAGTGAGGATTTTTAGAGGCTAATCTTTGGATTTTCTAGTTTCAAGTTGTGTTTCTTTGAAGGTATAAATTCAAACCCTAATCTCTTTATGTGGTGTTAATACTTTAATTAGCTTATTTAGATGTTTAATTTAAGCTTTTATTTTCATAATTAGAATTTCTAGTAAGGGTTTTGTTAATTAAATTAGGGATTTGTTTACTGAAATGGTTAGTTCATAATTTTAGACAAATGAAAATTTAACCAAGTTGCTAATTTGTTAAATGATATTTTCCTAATCGGATAATTAAGCTAATTATCAAACTAAACTTTTACTAAATCCTAATCAAGTAAGATTAAAATTCTAGTAAGGGTTTGTATGGTTTAATCTTGCTAATTAGTGATATTTGTAAATGCTAGTTTGGTAAAAAGTTGTAGTTTTGTGATAAAATGATATATATTGCTTAGTAGGTTTTTCTAAAACATATTTGGGCTAGTATAAAATTATGGAAGTGGTTTGGATAACTTAGTTAAGCAGTTTTAAGATGTTTGATATCGCTAGAATTGTGTTAGCTTTAGACTTGGTTTGTGAATGCGGAATCGGTACGATCAGTCTCTAGGCTTGGTAGTTGTGTCGCTTTGCGTTCCTAGCTAGGGTCGTGCCGATGTCGTTCGTGTATTTGTGTAGCTTTTGCTCTTGAGTTGGTTTTGTAGTGTCGCTACGCGCGTTAGCCTTGACGAACACTTGAGAGTATGTTTGGAGTTGGTGCGTCGGTCAAACGTAGTTGGTACGTGTTATTGAGCGATTGCTAATATACACTTGCTTAATTGTTATATGCTTTCAGGATCGCAGGCGGGGACTTCGTGCGCTGCCAACAGGTGAAAGCGAGTGGTTAGCTTTACTTAGCCAGGATGGTTGGTGAGTAGATTTAACATCTACAGGAGAATCGCCTGCATGGCGTTATGCGTCTGGGCTAGATCAAATGACATGACTATTAGTTAGAAGTATACAGATATTGATTGTGCATGTATACCTTTGTTGCTTATCACATTTCCTTGTGTATGGACTTAGTATTAATGACATACAACACAGTTATTGACGGTTCATGTTTCACGAGCACTAGTTGTATGCTACACACACCGTCAATAATTGCCTTGACACACACAACACCTATACATATGTGATACTGTATTGTTTAGGGACATTGAGACATGATCCCTATTTCCTTTTGTGCATATGACATATAGCATACCTACATGCTTAGACATATGTCTTGACATGCTTACATGCTAGTTACTTATATACCTATATGGTATTATACCCCTAGTGATAGGTATATACACATATGAGACATAGCTACATGTACATCTCGCTTACATACTTACACTTATACTTTGAGGGTATTACATCATTATTGATAGGTAGATACACATATCTTTCTATGCCAACATGGTTGCGCATACCTGGCTATAGCTACATGTTCACCTTTATTTAATGTTGTATGGACTTGAAGAAATTAGGAACCACATGATTTATATATTAACTTGTTGCAGTTAAATAGCGGTTTTTCTTTATATGGTCATATTACTGTTTCATGTTGCATATATTACATTCATGGATTTCATATGATGTTCTCTGATATTTTTACTCCTAAGTATATATAACAGTGGAATGGGATGCTGTTATATATGCCTATATATATATATATATATATATATATATATATATATATATATATATATATATTAGTGGAATGGGACGCTAATATATATGTATTGATTCATGCATTTATACTTATTCATTACTTGATGTTTTCTGGATTTTAGGACGTATATACCGATACGTGGAACAAAAGTGTCGAGGTGAGACACTTGGGTTTCGAGGAACGTATAGATATCAGAAAACCGACATGTGGATCATGGGTGTCGATACCGAACACTTATGATTCGAGGAACGTATGAATATAAGAAAGACCGATACGTGGATCACGGGTGTCGATACCGGACACTTACGATTCAAGGAACGTATGGATATGAGTATTTATATGTCGATGCTAGACACTTGATTCATGATGTTTTTGTGTGTCGATGTTGGACACTCACTTTATATGAAACTTACTCGATACTGGATATTGAATATATGAGATTTACTTGATACTGTACATTCAGGATATATGAGATTTACTTGATATTGTACATTCAGGATATATGAGGTTTACTTGATATTGTACATTCAGGATATATGAGATTTACTTGATATTGTACATTCAGGATATATGAGACTTACAGGACATGAGAGCCAATTTGGGGGCTGATTTGAAGGAATTTGGGATTTAGATTGTGTTGATGGACTTTGGTCCTACCACGAGGTCAGGATTCCGTGAGAATGATATGTTTTATTCCATACTCCTCATTTATTTTATATGGATTGCTTCATGTATTAGTATTGCCTGATAGAGTACCTTTCATGACTGTTGCATATACATATTGTCATATTATTGCTTCATGTATTAGTTGTACCTCCTAGAATACCTTTCATGACTGTTGCATACATATGACCATTTATTGCTACCCGCTTGCATGTATTAGATTTGTACTGTACGTGCATACTTGCGATTACCTGCATATGTTATTTACTATTCACGAGTTGGTAACTCACCCCCGTTGTGCCACAGTGTTTTGCAGGTAGTCCCTCAGGGCAGTCGCGGCAGGCTATTCATCTATCTTATCTTCTTTTGCTGCGGATACCGCTTCGGCTCACAGTGTGCAGTTTTGCTTTAGGTGGGTTTTGTGGTTATCCGTTCATGTTCATTGTATATTTGTTGTATCCTGTACTCTCCATCTATCACTTTCATAAGTATGACTTAGAGACTTGATGTGAGGACGATAATGTATATTTTGGTGACTTGGATATCTTATATGCAGTTTTACTTATATCGTATTTTATTTCTTCGCTACGGCGTCGTATATCTGTTGTAGTGGTTGTTTTCCACCGTTAGGCGTGGATTTGCTCCCGTTGGGGATGCTTTACTTATATTTATATTGTACCCATTTTGGGGGTTGGTTTTTACAAAGGAGGTGCTGCCGAAATTTTTAAGAAAGTAAAGTTGGACTTTAAAGAATTTGGTTTGATGATTTCAAAAGTTTTGAAAATGCTATTTTCACTTACTACTTTTGATGGTATAGATTGCTGGGTTTTCGGCTTACTTAAATTGCGTTGCGCCTATAGACGTTGCGTAGTTTAAGGGCCGTCATGTGCCAAATTTCGGTTCGTGACAAAGTTAGTATCAGAGCGCTAGGTTTTACCTTTCGGAGTGCAGGATGACCTTGGTATGATGGAGTAGGTAGCTTAAGCAGAGTAACGTAGTGTGTGCATGTCCGCGGCATACTCACGATCACGGTTCTCCGCCTAAAGTGACCTAAGTACAAATTTCTTGAAATTCCTTCCTTGATGATACATATCCTTGTGATTCGATTTCCGTGTTCATATCGAATCCTTTTTCCATTTATAGCCTTTGCCGCCGATGACTATGACGACTCAGAGTGATGCAGCGAGAGCCGATGTCAGAGTCGACTCGTGTGGGATGAGGACTGATCAGGATTGCATGCTCGTTGCACAGGAGCAGTTGGATCCGCCTTCGATAGATCGTATCGCTAGGCTTGAGGCTGAGATGCAGGACTTGCGCCAAACGATGAGGTCTTTGGTTGAGGCCAGTAGAGCGCAGCGACAGGAGGTTCACACCCCTGTTACCCAGTTGTTCCTTGCGGTCAGTACACAACATTTTGTCACTTATACAGCACCAGTGGATGTATCCCTAGTTGACGAGGTACGTCTTCCATAGACTTTGGGAGTTCGAGGACCGAGGAGGGCTCGTACAGGTGTACCAGCCCCAAGACAGAGGTTCAGTCGCCATGACAGGTTTCGTGCACGTCGCGGGAGTAGCAGAGGCTTGGGACGAGGAGAGTCGGTTAGCTAGATCAGCCGTTTGTTGTGTTAACTTCTGTCAGCGATTATTTTGTTGTGCGATACGTATTTCAGTCGTGTGCCAATCGGATAGGAGATAGAGATTCGTCTGTCATTTTGATCCTCCTTGAGATGTTGGATTTGACGTTCTCCTGGAACGGACTGGTTAGCTACGTGCTAGGCGTCTGTGGACTGCCGGGAGAAAACAATCAGGTTTTGTTTTCCCGGCGAGTCAGTTCTTGTTGTGCGGAAGGACAGTGGTGCCGCCCCTCACAGCTTGAATTCACCCTTTTTCGCTAGTCGGCTTTTGAGGAGAGGATGTCGAGAATTCTTGTCTTCCATTCGTGATGCCGGAGCCACAGTGGGTTTGTGCACCGAGTTCCTATCGTGTGAGAGTTTTCCGACGTTGTTCCAGATGAGCCGGCGGAGCTTCGGGAGCTTAAGGATCAGCTGCAGAGTTACCAGATAGGGGGACTTATACGTCCAAGTGTTTCGCTTTGGGGAGCTTCTATTTTGTTCGTCAGGGAGAAAAACGGCAGTTTGAGGTTGTATGTTGATTGATCGTCAATTGAACCGAGTTACGGTGCAGATAGGTATCCTTTACCTCACATTGACGATTTGTTCGACTTGCTCCAGAATGCGAGACATTCTCTTGTTTGCTTTGAGATCGGGTCTTCATTGTTGCGGGTTCGAAGTGATGACTTTCCGAAGACAGCTTTTGTGCGTGCTACGGGCAGTATGTGTTTTGGTGGTGTCGTTGGACTTACCAATGCCCTAGCAGCATTAGTGGGTGTGATGAACCAGATTTCTTCAGGCCTTTCCTCGACCAGTTGATTGTTGTGTTGTTGATGTCATTCTGGTCTAATCCAATGTGTCGTGAGGAACTTGAGCAGCACTTGAGGATTTGCTTTGCAGACATTAGGAGAGCCCCAGCGGTTTGCTAATTTCTCGGAGTGTTCCTTCAGGCTTGATTGTGTTGACTCCTAGGTCTTGTAGTTACGGGAGACGGTATTGGTATGGACCCGAGGGAGATCGAGGCCGTACAGCTTTGGCCCAAACTTATATCCAGGACAGCGGTCCGCAGATTTTTAGGCTTAGCAGGTTTTAACCGCCGTTTCGTGCAGGATTGTTTGTGTATCACTGCACCGTTGACTGGACTGACCGGAAAG